>OW240915.1:297807933-297892352 GCA_933207985.1 Pelobates cultripes | reverse complement strand
ATGGGACTTAGTCTCTGCAGCTGAAATAATTTCCCATTTACTGAACTAAGTGGGAAATAGCAAGGCAGGCACAAAGGGTTTGCACCAGGTCTGGGGACACAGGGGACACCGTCTTAAAGGGGCCGTGTCCCCAACAAGTCTGGGGACACGGCCTTAAAGGGGCAGTGTCCCAATCTTCCTGATGTCCCAAAAAGGTGTTTAAAGGGCCAGCACCAGTCACATAAAGAGTCCATAAGCCCCAATATGCCCACCGACAGTCTTAAAGGGCCATACACACCAAATAAAAGTGCATATATTTTCACAATCTCCCAGGGGCCATAGTCATGCGGGAGGAGGCTGGCAAAGAGGCTTCTCCACAACCCAGGGAAACAGGGCAATTTGCCATTTAAAGGGCCCGTTACAAATAGCAGTTTGTAAACAGGTGTCAATCCATATCTGCCAAGTGACTACCAGGGGACCAGTCCTCATTCTGCTCCAGAAGTCAGTGTATCAGGGAACCTTAGGACAGGTGTCAATCCATATCTGCCAAGGACTCATGGGGAACAGTCCCTATTCTGCCTGTGTCAGTGTGTATCAGGGATCCTTAGGACAGGTGTCAATCCATATCTGCCAAGTGACCCTATGTAGGGGGACCAGTTCCTATTCTGCTCTGTGTCCGTGTGCATCAGGGGCTCTGAGGACAGGTGTCAATCCATATGTCAAGGTGTCAATATGTCATATGTCAGGTGTCAATCCATATTGATTGTGATTTAGGAATGTTAGGTGATTTCTGCCCTTTATGGATTAAAACCAGACTCTGTATCAACTGTGTAATTTTCCATGGGAGTTTTGCCATGGATCCCCCTCCGGCATGCCACAGTCCAGGTGTTAGTCCCCTTGAAACAACTTTTCCATCCCTATTGTGGCCAGAAAGAGTCCCTGTGTGTTTTAAAATTCGCCTCCCCATTGAAGTCAATGGCGTTTCGGGCGTTTCGCGACATCACTAGTCTTTATCAAGCTAACACCACAACAACAAGTAAACATTTATATACACACATAATCAATTAATGTGAGATTACAACGTTCATTAACACACACAGTGTTATAAACAAAGCCCTCCCACAACACAAAGAGCCCGCAATGTCCGATTAAGGGCAAGCACAACCGGCAGCAAGGTGCATGTGCGGCCAACGCAAGGGCGCAGAAAGTTTTGTTTTATTTTGTTATTATTTCCCTCTATTAACTTTCATTTTTATTTTTTATTATTTGTATCTTTTTTATTTTATTTTGTGTTGGTTTGTCCTTTTATTTTATTTAATTTTTCTTATTTTTGCCGGTTGTGCTTGCCCTTCATCAGACATTGTGGGCTCTTTCTGTTGTGGGAGGGCTTGATTGACGGTGTTACGCACAGTACGTACACGTGTGGGGCTCGTTTTACCGCAGGCATATTGGGCCGTTATTATGGAAGATTTATAAGGTAATTTATCAACCATGGGTTTACTTATTCACATTTTCTTTTTATTATTCATCGTTGATCATTAATTACTTGGTATATAAGAGTTTCTATATAGATTTGTTGATAGTATGTGACCTTCTATCATAATAGAGGGATATGCACACTTCTGTGACCCCCTCTGTTTGTTTTAATATGTGGATTCCATCTATTCCTTGTTGCTATTTATTTTATATGCCATGTACTGTTTCCAGTTACCATGTTTTTTAAGGAGCTGTGGACTGAACCAATGAGTTCATTAACTAAATTAGACTATCACGTGTTTTTTTTTATATCACTGTGTGTGTTAATGAATTTTGTAATCTCACTTTAATTGATTATGTGTGTATATAAAGGTTTACTTGTTGTTGTGGTGTTAGCTTGATAAAAACCTGGGTACAGGTCGAAACGTTGCGGATCCTTTAAAGCTGCTCTAAAACATATCACAGTGAATGCCTGAGATTTTTTCTTTGGTCTTAAAAGAACATAGGCAAAGAGTTTAATTTTTAAGGACATTTCCTGGTAGGCTGCTGGAGAAATAGGTTTGATTAAGAGTAAGTGTGCATTCAGAATTGTGTTTATATCTAAATGAGGGAGTTGTTGTGTCCATTTGGTTAAGCCTGTCTTAAAAGAGGTGGGAGTTAGCATAAGTCTGTTCTCAAAGTAGATTTTGAGATGGAATTTGAAGTGGAAGGAGAGGCCAATATTAGACTATCAATGCGGTTCTTCAAGTCTGTAATTATAGAATAGAGAAAACTTCTTATTTGAAAATATTCAGGGAAGGGACAAGAAGAGAATTTTGTAGTTTAGGTCTTCTAACTTTCTAGCAGGATTTGTTATTAATCTCTGCGTAGATATTGTTAGTTATAAGGAAAGCCAAATTGTGGCCACGATGAGGAAAGGTGAAGGAGAACTCTTGTGTAGAATGCAAGGTGTGTTTGATATCGGAGGAAGATGGAGTGTGTGATGTAATACCGATCTGGAACATAAGTTCTTTTAAGATAGTAAGTGTGAGAAAGTAAAGCATTAAGAAATATTAGCTTTTGGATGTCTTCTTTTGGGAAGTGTAAAAGTGTTGCTAAGGTAAATAGAGTTGTCAAATACTGAACCAAATTGTGACCGACTACATTGAGTTGGCAGTAAGAAAGTAAATGGCATGTCTAAGTAATACAGTATGGTTATATTTTCTCATATTCTAGAGAGTTAGTCCTCCTACGTGTTTATATTTGTGCCGTTTTAAAATACTAATCTGAGAGATTTTCCCTTACTAGAGAACAAGTTCATGTTTTTATTTAGTAACAATACACTATGTGCTCACTGTGCCTAGATGGGTATCATTCTCTTTAGGGATCGACCGATATTGATTTTTTAGAGCCGATACCGATATTCTGTGAACTTTCGGGCCGATAGCTGCTGGGATGTGAGTAAGCGCTTGATGTCCGCTCCCCCCAGGGCCGCCGGGCTTGTAATGAGCCTGCCGGTCCTAGGAGGTATTATCGGCAATATCGGTATCTGAATTGGCCAATACCGATATTGCAGAAAATACCGAATATCGGCCGATTATATCGGTAAAACCGATAATCAGTCGATCCCTAATTCTCTTGTACATAGGGAGTTGGCCAACATTTTGGATTTTTACTTCCCTTTTGGGTGGATCAGTATTATATGCAAATGGTGTAGTTACTCTTTAAAGGCAAGTATTTTGGCTGTTGTCCATTCTCAGTATTCTCTTGCACCCTGTGTTTTGCTCTCCCTTCGTGAAAGAAAAACCTAGTAAATGTTTTATGCAGATGTATTGGAGACGGCTTATGGTAGAGAAATGAACATTCAATCCATGGGCACAGCTCTGCTGGACATTCCTGGAGTCTGCATGCAAATTGCACACTCTCTCAAAACCTGCAACATCTGTAGCATTGTGCTGTGTGATAAAATTGCACATTTTAGATTGGCCTTTTATTGTAGCCAGCCTAAGGCACACCTGTGCAATACTCATTCTGTCTAATCAGCATCTTGATATGCCACACCTGTGAGGTTGATGTATTATCTCGGCAAAGGAGAAGTGCTCACTAACACAGATTTAGACAGATTTGTGAATATTGAGAGAAATAGGCCTTTTGTGTACATAGAAAAAGTCTTAGATCTTTGAGTTCAGCTCATGAAAAATGGGGGCAAAGACCAAAGTGTTGTGTTTATAATTTTGTTCAGTGTAGATAAATGTGAGTTTGGCAGTAAATTTTCAGGTCCCAAGTATAGGCCTTCTGATTTAAATAAATTATTTGAGAATCTTTTTGAAATAAAGCTAGGAGGTTTTTTTATTTCTGGAAAACAAGTGGTAGTCTTGAAAGAGTAGTAGATCATCCACAAAAGTGGTGGTCTTCAAAGTAGTTGAGCCCACCTTAATACCATTTTTCCCAGGGAATGAAAAAATGGATCTATGGTTATATAGTACAAAAAGGACAAAGTCCTAGGTATTCCCTCCTAATTCTGGTGTCCAGATAATCGGGATGCTAGTGGTGGGGGTAAAATGATAGGCCTGCCCTCTTTTCTGGCAGTTCAGCCTGGTATGAAAGCTGCCTGTCTATCTTTTAAGGCCACCCTATTAAGGCGGACCCTGTAGCAAAGCACAGTTTTGGGGTCTGCAGGGTCTTAGTGCCCTGATAATCTAACAAACGAACAACTAACAATGTGCTTGTACTGTGCTTGTTGGGGCCATTTCCCTGGTGTTTACAAAAGGGGGACTCCAGGGAACTAAGTCAAGACCCAAAAATCAGGACTGTCCCCCAAAATCTGGAGGGTTGGGTAGCATGCTTTATAGCTTTCATAGAAATAATACTTCCTTGCATGTTCAGAGGTAATACTTCCTAGAACATCCTAGCACGTTTAGAGTGTATACTTCCTTGCATGTTCAGAGGTAATACTTCCTAGAACTTCCTAGCACGTTTATAGTGTATACTTCCCAGCATGTTCAGAGGTAATACTTCCTAGAACTTCCTAGCACGTTTAGAGTTTAAACTTCATAGCTTGTTTAGAGGTTATACTTTCTAGACTTCATTGTTATTAGATTTCTTGATCGTTCTGCACCATTGTTTGTGTCCATGTTGAGTTTCTGTATTTCTCTTCCCCTTGCAGGAAATTGCATCAGCAGTTCGAAATGTACAAAGAGCAAGTGAAAAAGATGGGCGATGAGGCTCAGCAGCAGCAGGAGCTGAAAAGTGACGCCCCCACATGTGGAATCTGCCACAAAACGAAATTTGCCGATGGCTGTGGCCACAACTGTTCATATTGCCAAACTAAATTCTGCGCACGCTGTGGAGGTCGAGTATCATTGCGTTCAAACAAGGTATGCTGTCTTGAAAAGATGAGTTACTGAGACGAAAATGGCGTAAGTGTATAAAAATGATTAACTTATTCTTTATTACTAGTAAAAAAAAATATAGCTATGTTGAAATGGCTCTGTGTAGAGGAGACAAAAGAAAACAGGTCAGTTTAGTTCTACACCCCCTGAAATCCTATCCAAATTTATTTTTAACTTTTTTGAGATTTAAAGTCCATCAGAGTCTACTTTCTCAGTGCTGTCATCTTAAAATAAGATGGCGGTGTCTGTTGCCCTTACCTGGTTCTGTGTGTGAAGTCATCCGCATTCCCACTACACTGTAGATTTCCACTGACCTCCGTGGTGACTTTCGAGATTGCGTAATGGTCAACACAGCATCAGTAATGCAGAGGGAGGCGAGTATACACACACAAGCTTGACTAAAGCACCACCATTTGTCAACTCTTGTCAACCTGCTAGTGCTTGCATTTGCTTATGTATAGCTTTGAGTAAAAAAAAAACACGAAAAAGGGACACACAAAGGAGGGATTTGGGACATGCTCATTATAAAATCAGAACTGCTTTACGGACCAGTGATCCAATGACAAGTTGTGTAATGATAATCTAAAGACAGTATTTCGACATGGTATTTCCTACTCATTTAATGAGATTAAGATTCTTTAGATGTTATTGGTTAAGGAGTTAAAAGCCAGTAAGTCTCTGAGTAGCAGATTAAGAATATGTTCAGAAGGGCTGTAAATAAACCAACATTTCAAATAAGCACTTTTCTTCTAGAAATGTGGCTGGATGTGTTGCCATTAAAAGAGAATTAAGGAGCACATCCCATAACAAGTTACACTTTTTATTTTTATTAGTTTAGTATACACAAGAGTACCATTATGCACATATATACATAGACCAAGTGTCAGAGTGACACAAAGTCACAAGTAACAATGCATTATGGAAATATGATATCCATCATAAACAGAAACGGGACATATACCATCTCACAATAGAAGATTCACAATCATAAACCAATACAATGTAATCGAATCATATATCTCAGACATCAAAGAAAAAAAGAAAGAAATAATAAGTAAAAATACAAAAAACAATCTGAATACATACAAAAGAGAAAAGCAGATAATATACAGTAATAGTATCAGATGCAAGTCACCTCAGAGCACAAATAAACACCAACCCCCAACGTTTGGCAAAAACGCCTTTGTCAAGGGAGAATGCATGTGTTGCCATGACAGGCATAGCTCTGCCAGGGCACAGTGACACATTGTTAAAGAGACACAATAAGCACTATAACCACAACACCTTGGTGTAGACCCTTGTTATGATGCAAAGAAGTAGGGGGTATCATCCAGTGTTGTTTGGGTGTTTTTGGGGGGGAATGATGTGATCACAAACAGTGCTTTCCACACCATCCATAGACCATTCATTGTGCTGCCATGTTGGTAATGCAAAATATTTACCTCTTCGATACCATTACCAGTTCTGACCAACCTGAGCAGGTATGATTGGCTGAAGTGCTGGGTCATGTTAGCCCACTGCTTCCAACCTATCACTGCCGTCCAAGGTAGGCAGACATAATACTGGTAACGCAGAAGTGTGGAGTCTGCATTGAAGCATGTCTGGAGACAGGGTGGGCTACGTGTGCTGGAGAGAGTTCTGGTGTTTGTGAAGTCATTCCTAAACGATTTGAAAAAAAATATTTGACAAAAAGAAAGAAGAAAAAAAAGAGAGACATCAACCAATGGCTTTTAGCACCATAACCACTACACTGAGCTGGTAATTAATGTAATTATAATGTTCCTTTAAAAACATTATATGTCAGTACAAATAGTTTGGACCTGCTTACACAAACTAAACATTTTGAGCTTATTGGAAAGAGGGACACAAAGGTCTTTCTGTGCATTTTATCGCTATGAGGCATTGTATATTAAAATATTGATCTTGGGATTAAACCTTTAAATGCATAAAGTCTAATAAACTGAAGCTCACTAAACACCTGAACTAAATCAGAACAATAAATCAAAGGTTGTCAACGGAGGCATATATAGGTCAGACTGGGCAGAGCTGCTGTGATTGAAGAATTAAAATTGCATCACAGGCGAACTTTCCTGCTAGTTTCCTACGGGGTTTTCAGAGCGTCCGGCGTCGTTTCAAAGAGTCAAATTCCCTAAAACTGCAGAAAGCACCTCTAGTGGCTGTCTAATATACATCCACTAGAGGCAGTCTCTGAATCTACAATGTTTTACATTCAAAGTTAAGGGAGCAAGAGCACTGCACCCAGACCACGTCAATGAGATTAAGTGGTCTGGGTGCCTATAGTGTCCCTTTAACCCCTTAAGGACACATGACATGTGTGACATGTCATGATTCCCTTTTATTCCAGAAGTTTGGTCCTTAAGGGGTTAAAGACCAAGTGAGAAAACTTAACCAACAGAGGCAAAAAGAGGAGTAGCAGTAAGCATCTATAATTATATTTTGTAAATGTATTAAATAAATAATACACTGATCAGCTACAATATTAAAACCACCTGCCTTAAATGTGTAGGTCCCTCTAATGCTGCCAAAACAGCTCTGATGCATCAAGGTATGGACTCCACAAGATCTCTGAATGTATCCTATGGTATCTGGCACCAATCCATTAGCAGAAGATCATTTAAGTCCTGCAAGTTGTGAGATAAGGCCTCCATGGATCGGATTTGTTGTTCCAGCACATTCCATGGGTTTTCAATCAGATTGAAATATGGGGAATTTGGAGGCCAATGTAGCACTATAAATTCTTTTTTTCATGTTCCTCAAACCATTACTGTACAATTTTTGCAGTGTGGAGGCCACTGCCTTCAGGGAATACCATTGCCATGAAGGGGTGTACGTGGACTGCAACAATCTCTAGATAGGTCATATGTGTCAAAGTAAAATCCACATGAATGCCAGGACCCAAGGTTTCCCAGCAGAACACTGCCCAGAATATAATGCTTCCTCTGCCAGCCTGCTTTATTCCCATAGTGCAATCTGCAGGTAAACGATACACATGCACCCGGCAATCTACCTGATCTAAAAGAAAATGTGATTTATCAGATCAGGCATCCTTCCTCTATTGCTCCATGATCCATTTCTGATACTCACATTCCCATTAAAGGCTTTTTCAGGGGTCCATCATGGGCACTCTAAACGGTTTGCAGCTACACAGATTCATAAGTAACAAACTTCGATGCACTGTGTGTTCTGACATATTTCTTTAAAGGCCAGGTTTAAGGTTTGGTTTTTTTTTTAACAATTTGAGCTATAGTAGGTCTTTTGTGTGATTGGACCAGATGGACTAGCCTTAACTACCCACATGCATCAATGAGCCTTGGGCTCCCATGACCCTGACACCGGTTCAGCGGTTTTCCATATTTGCACAACTTTTGGTAGGTACAAACCACTGCATCACACTGGGATTACCAAACAAGTCTTGTCGTTTTGCAGATGCTCTGACCCAATCGTCTACCCATCAATATATGGCCCGTGTCAAAATCACTCAAATCTTTTCTGCTTGCCTATTTTTCCTGCTTCCAAGACATGAAATTTAAGAGCTGACTGTTAACTTGCTGCCTTGAAAGATGCCATTGTAACAATATAATTAATCTCATTCACTTCGCCTGTCAGTGATTGTGGCTGATCAGTGTATGGAAATGTATAAAATGTTTTTGAATGCTCCTCCTTTATTTCTCTCTGTTGGTCACTTCTCACTTGATCTGTGAATAAAATCAACATTTAGTGGCTGTTCCTTAGCCATCACATTTTTTCCTATCAATTATTTATTTTTAGGGCACCACTGGCCGAATACTGAATCAAAACAAACATGCTTGTCCATTGCATGAGTGATTGGTTTCATGATTAGACTATATAGTGGTTCAGAAATCAGGAATTTGGACAATCACACGATCAGCCTTGAATGTGAATGAATTGCTGTTCATAACAAAATAAACACAAAGAAAATGAAAACTCTGAGAATGGACAAAAGCTTAGAGGAGCTCAGTAGCTTGCCCTTCGATAAATCCCAGCTCATTTTTCAAAATACAGTTGCAAGAAAAAGTATGTGAACCCTTTGGAATGATATGGATTTCTGCACAAATTGGTCATAAAATGTGATCTGATCATCATCTAAGTCACAACAATAGACAATCACAGTGCAGGTGGAAAAAGTATGTGAACCCCTAGACTAATGACATCTCCAAGAGCTAATTGGAATGATATGTCAGCCAACTGGAGTCCAATCAATGAGATGAGTTTGGAGGTGTTGGTTACAGTTGCCCTGCCCTATAAAAAACACACACCAGTTCTGGGTTTGCTTTTCACAAGAAGCATTGCCTGATGTGAATGATGCCTCGCACAAAAGAGCTCTCAGAAGACCTACGATTAAGAATTGTTAAATTTCATAAAGCTGGAAAGGGTTATAAAAGTATCTCCAAAAGCCTTGCTGTTCATCAGTCCACAGTAAGACAAATTGTCTATAAATGGAGAAAGTTCAGCACTGCTGCTACTCTCCCTAGGGGTGGCCGTCCTGTAAAGATGACTGCAAGAGCACAGCGCAGACTGCTCAATGAGGTGAAGAAGAATCCTAGAGTGTCAGCTAAAGACTTACAAAAGTCACTGGCAAATGCTAACATCCCTGTTAGCGAATCTACAATACTTAAAACACTAAACAAGAATGGATTTCATGGGAGGATACCACAGAGGAAACCACTGCTGTCCAAACAAAACATTGTTGCATGTTTACAGTTTGCACAAGAGCACCTGGATGTTCCACAGCAGTACTGGCAAAATATTATGTGGACAGATGAAACCAAAGTTGAGTTGTTTGGAAGAAACACACAACACTATGTGAGGCGAAAAAAAGGCACAGCACACAAACATCAAAACCTCATCCCAACTGTGAAGTATGGTGGTGGGGGCATCATGGTTTGGGGCTGCTTTGCTGTATCAGGGCCTGGACGGATTGCTATCATCGAAGAAAAAAATGAATTCCCAAGTTTATCAAGACATTTTGCAGGAGAACTTAAGGCCATCTGTCTACCAGCTGAAGCTCAACAGAAGATGGGTGTTGCAACAGGACAATGACCAAAAGCATAGAAGTAAATCAGCAACAGAATGGTTTACAGAAGAAAATACGCCTTCTGAAGTGGCCCAGTCAGAGTCCTGACCGCAACCCGATTGAGATGCTGTGGCATGACCTCAAGAAAGTGATTCACACCAGACATCCCAAGAATATTGCTGAACTGAAACAGTTCTGTAAGGAATGGTCAAGAATTACTCCTGACCGTTGTGCATGTCTGATCTGCAACTACAGGAAATGTTTGGTTGAAGTTATTGCTGCCAAAGGAGGTTCAACCAGTTATTAAATCCAAGGGTTCACATACTTTTTCCACCTGCACTATGAATGTTTACATGGTGTGTTCAATAAAAACATGGCAACATTTCATTCTTTGTGTGGTATTAGTTTAAGCAGACTGATTGTCTATTGTTGTGACTTAGATGATGATCAGATCACATTTTATGACCAATCTGTGCAGAAATCCATATCATTCCAAAGGGTTCACATACTTTTTCTTGCAACTGTAGTTTATGTTCACTTGTGCCATTACAGAGTGAACCTATACCATTACAAATCAGACTGATCATTAGAGCAGTCCAGAACTGAAATGCCTGCAAGTTCTCTGCACAAGAGATACAGCAACTCCGGGCTATCATTTCAGCCTTCTTTAGGCCTCATCAGCAAGGTGTAGCTGATACCCCTCTAGGCACAGTGAGCACGGGGTCCACGTCTGGATTACGCTTTTCATTTGGGGAGGACAAAGTTAGTGCAGCAAAAACAAAGAATATGTGAACTAAACGATTCTCTAAATCTAATAGATTGACAAACAGAAAAATTTTCATAAACACTTACATACTACATAACGCTATAACATCACCATTGTCAGTGCACTTGAATTTATAACACTTAACTATCTAAAAGAAAAAAAAAAACATTTATAAGAGGCAAGCAAACTATTTCTTGTGAGTTCTGGGTTTTCTACCAATTGACCTTATGAACCAGCCAAAAAAAAAATCCAAATCTTTCTTTGGCGCCATTAATTCGCACTGTTTCCTAATATGTGTTCCCCTGCTTACACCATCGCTCAGTTGAGCAATAATTCTGTTATTTTTTTATTTGAAACAATAGATCCTCTGAGTATTCCAAAATTTCATGAGTAAATTCCAAAAGCCATTCCAGCCAAGTATATCACTTGCTCGTCCTTGGATATAAACAAACATTTTTCTGTGAAAAATGTCTGTATGTATGATTAGATTTCAAATGTAATGATTTTACTTTACCCCTTTTACTCACTTATAATATACACAAGGTAAACAATTTAGAATGCTTAGGTGGTTTTGCTATTAGCTAGCTACAATGTAATATGAAATAGCCAGATATATAGTAAACCCTGCTCCCTAGATGTATGCTGTGGTACCAGGGAATACCCAATCTTATGATTCCTATATGTGCTGGCCTGCATTTTCTTCTGACAAATGTGTACCAAGTCATCTCATCCCTACACATTAGTGTGCCTTCTAGTTATGGACAATGGGTGCCCAGTCTTGTGGTACCAACGCCATGCAGCAGCCTTTCCATTATTGTGCCAGGAAATGCCCTGCCCTGTTATAAACTTGTGCAAATTTAAAAAAAACAGTCCACTGCCCAAATCCCCCCAAATAAAAATAACTATGCAATAGATATACACTTTTGAAAAGGGTCATTGCTATTTTTAGTGCTACTGGTCATAAACCAGAAATGTAGCTTTGTCAGCCTAAAACCATTATGGTGTATATGAGCCTAGCACTCTGGAAGTGCTGCACATGAGCAGAAGTGCCACGGAATGGCCCTTGCTCACCTGCAATCTTGTTTAAAGGGGCAAACTAAGCACCATAACTACTGCAACTCATTGTTGGGCATCATCCCCTTTATGTAGGTCAAATTTTTTTCCGAATGGTTTGACCAAAAAAATGGGGCTTTCCCAGCATATACAATTCAGCCTATGGCTTGTTGCTTGGTTAGTGCTGGAGGTAAATGTATTATGCTGAAGGTGGGTTTGTTTTTATGGTGCTTAGAGTTCTTTTTTAATAATGCATTTTTTAAGAGAAGACCCGGGACAGAGCCATGGAGGACCAATATCGGAAATGTCACTCCAGATCTGGGAATGTTGGGTATGTCCTACGCATTGTAGGAGGAAGATACTAATATAGATTAAAAGCTCAAGGGACACTATAGTCTCCAAAACAACTTTAGTTTAATGAAGCAGTTTTGGTGTATAGAACATGCCCCTGCAGTCTCACTGCTCAATTCTCTGCCATTTAGGAGTTACATCACTTTGTTTATACATCCCTAGGCACACCTAACTGCATGTGACTTACACAGCCTTCCTAAACACTTCCTGCAAACAGTTATCTAATGTTTACACTTCCTTTATTGCAAACTATGTTTGATTTAGAATGTCTTATCTGCTCTGTTAATAGCTTGCTAGACCTTACAGGAGCCTCTTGTATGTAATTAAGGTTCAATTTACAGAGCAGGAAATAAACATTTTTAAAGTAAATTACATCTGACTGAAAGTGAAGCCATTTTGTTTTTATGCAGGTTGTGTCAGTCACAGCCAGGGGAGGTGTGGCTAATCTGCATTAGCAGAAACGAAAAGTAATATAACTCCTAAATGGCAGAGAATTGAGCAGTAAGACTGCAGGGGCATGATCTATACACCAAAACTGCTTAATTAAGCTACAGCTGTTAGGGTGACTATAGTGTCCCTTTAATAACAGGATATTTTTTAAGGCTATTAACAAAAATGGAAGTACAACAAAGATTTCAAGAGCACCGACACCTTATGATTACTGGAAGCTGTGCGATCACTATATTTTCTGTAAGACTGATTGAGAACATTAAATCATGCTGCTAAATTTGGATGAGAGACAAACTTTATGAAAGAACAAACACCAAATCCCAGGATGTAAATTTAAGAGTTACTAGCACTTTGCCTAATGAGAAATCAGGGATGAACACCGGGTCACGGACAAATAACAAAACACTAAATATAGAACTCTGAATAATCTCTAAATGAGAATTTACTGTATGTAATGTGTAATTCAGCATTCAATTCAATTAGCTGTTATATTAAATATCTCCAAAATCAAAAGGTTCACCAAATTAGTGAGTCTCTCTGACGTACTTAGACATGGATTTGACACTTAAATTGCATCATATCTGCCATCAGTTATGTAGATGTTATCCAGATTAAATATAATGCTAGTTACAGATTAAAGTGTCATCGCCTCCATATTAATTCACATCTTGGAACAAGCTAGTTCTTAGTAAACCAAAAATATGTCATACTGAATAATAACGAGTAAAAATAGTTTGAAAATATATGGAGCCTGAATGGGCACAAGGAAATAATATCAATTAAAAATGAAAATAATGAAGGACATCCTCATTGACACCCACACACAGCGGCAGGACGCAGAAACCCAGCGCCGGACACACACAGCTCCTACAAAGAAGGTTTCGGGTAAAAGAGACTCTGATGGGGCCTAGTGAACTCGCTGCAATGGGACACTGCCATAATGCTAGCCCCTCCATTCCATAATAGAGAGACCGCAAGATTTACTGGGCGGCTGGACACACTTGTGGACACTGAGCGTAATGTTATGCATGTCTCCCACCCTGCATCGCAGGTAACATGACAAACACAGTTGTAGCACACACAAACTAAACCTGGGAGATAACTATGTCCAAGCAATATCATAAAGGGCATGAAAGCCTATCACATCAAGAATGTACACTGTTTACTAAACACTAGCCAGGTGCAGGTCCCTCAACGTTACTCTCCTAAATACTAATTAGCCCACTTAACGCCACACTATGGGACCGCCGAGCACGGCAACACATCACATTTTGTACCTAGCCTGCTCAGCACACGCCATAACCCTGACACATGCCCTTTCTATACACACATACTGAAACACTCCATTGTACCTGATTGATTAATCTAACCCTGTTAAAAACAACACCTGCCAATGTCCCAGACCCACCTGCCAAACCTCCAGAGCCGGCATCGACTGACTGAGGTGGACCGACCCAGAGATTGACTGTGCCCCTGCAGGCCCAAATGTAGAGACAATGCAAGACTACATCGCACAGTCTATACCAAAAGGCTGTCATTATTAACTCCTGTAACTCACTGCACAGAATATCTATAACCTTAGGCGCAACCACTATATACTAATAAGCGACTCTACCCTAGCAGGTTACAGTGAACAAGCGAACTGTTTGACATCGCATAGGTACAGGTGCACTAGCTAAATGGTGTCGCTAGCGTTTTTACTGCATTATAGGTATTATCTATGTTGCTGCTGATCTAGTTAACGCATGAACCAAGCTTGTTTGCAGGATATACTCACATTAATTAAGCTTGATAACTAAGACATATATTACAGTCCACCTGTTTTCACAACTCAATGTTCTAAGCTTGTTTTTATAATATAATATGAGGCTGATAATTCTAGGAGATTGAAATTTGTTATGATGATCCTAACCTGTATAACCCTTGCAAGTCTCCCTCTCTTTATTCTGTACCACCATAACCACATGCCTCAATAAAAGAATGATTGACAAAAAAAAAAAAATGAAAATAATATTTTGTTATGGAAGGAATTAAGTTTGGAAGATTTATTAACACACAGTCCCAATTATTCCATCATCCTAGACTTTTTCATTTGTGGTCCCTCTTCTAAAGGGGTTCCCTTTTGGCATGACAGTCCTGATTTTGGGGTCTGCTTTTGTTGTGACAGTCCTGATTTTGAGGCCCTGTCCCACCATCCCACATTCAGGGACACCATGGAACTGTCCTTGGGAAGCACAGCGAGAGCACATCATTAGACGCGCTTGCACTGTTAAACAAGCACTAGGACCATGCAATGTTCTCTGCATGGTCCTGCAGGTAGTAGGCCGGCTGGGAGGATGTCACACCACCAGGCTGCCACACCGGTCTCCTGGGTTGCAAGTAACTAGTGATGCCTGCCTAGTAGTTTCACCTTGCATCCTGATTACATACCTGCCAATGTTGGGATGTATACTCCTGGGAACACATACCTCCAAACATTACAAAGAAGGACACTGTAATTTGAGAGGTGTGGCCAGTGTTGGGGTTATTCTGAGAAATGTTAGGTGACTTACTAAATATTTATGCAACTAAATTAAAATTTAGAAGAACAATGTATTTTATTTACAGAGATTACTCCTTAATCTAATCCCTTTACGACACTGGGATTTGTCATTTAATGGGCTTTAATGACTTTAGGACGTAATGGCATGTCCTGCATATTTGGTGTGTGCCGGGTTAAATCTTTGCTCACACCATGGAGTCCCAGGTATCAATAGATATGGGGGGCTTTCCTCTGTCTGCTGGGGCCATTTTTAGAGGCCTCAGACTTTTAGATGAGAATGATTGCTCATCTTATTTTAATGCCTATTAAAAAGATTGCGTAAATAAAACATTTCTAAAAAATAAAAAAAGATTGTGGTGCACAGAAACCCTGTATCATTAAACCAATCGCTATCATTTTCAGTCATTGTTTTTCTGGGGTGCCGGCAGCTTTGTGGAGACCTTCCAGGGTCTAAATAGACCCTGTCAGGGTGTCCCAGTTTGTTCCCAGCCGATTGAGACCAGTGCTGGGCTTTGTCAGCTGCCCAACACCGATCATAGTGTAATCGGCTGGAAACCATGGCTCCATTTAAATGGCCAGTCGGTGGTGTCATAAATGAAAATGGCTAGTAGATGGTGGAAACATCCTACCATCTACTGTGTTAAACAGTAAAACCCATTTCTAATATCAAAATTGATATTAGATATTTTAGATGGGGTTATGGTTGGGGTCAGCGGCATACATACCGCAGTCGTATGTGTTGCGGCCCTGACCGCGCAGTATAATTGCCAGGGCCGCAGGTGAAGTGACCCATCGGGTGGCCCATGCTGTTAGGGCCACCCCAGGGATCAGTTTTGCACCGGGGCCCCGTGGATTGTGTGTACGCTTCTGGTTGGGGTTATTGGTGAGGCTGGGGTAGATTTATGGGTAAGAGTAGAGTCACAGTTAATGTTGGAGTACAGTTACCTGTAGCATTATGGATAGTGCACTGGGTAAGGGGTATGGTTGGCATAGCATTATTGTAGGGGTTGGTATTGGGTTTGTGTTATCTCTAAAAAATTATTTTAGATCCTAAACATATTAGACATCTAACAATCAGGACGGATATGTGACTCTATTTTGATTTTTGTTTTAATTAGTAGCACTAGATGTATAAAAATTATTAAAACGTATTTTTTTAAAGTTTTTTTCAATTTTTTCATTTTTTAAAATATTTTATTCACATTGTAATATTGTTTTAGGTATACATATAGCATCTTAAATGAATGCCCCTTGTGTCCTTTAAAAATGATATATAATATGTATGGGGACACTTGAAGAGAAACCCCTAAATTGCGGTGGAACAAACCTATAGCTCTAATTCAAAGTTTTGTTTCGTTTTTTTGGTTCATAATGTGTACAATTACCTCCGTTCCTTAAGAAGTTAAGGACACATTACCGTGAGTATTGTTAATGTTGAACCCCTTAATACACTCAGACACCAACAAGCTGCTAAAAAATAGGGACATGAGAATGGAAAACACGAACAGCACAGAGTAATTTAAGCCCAAAATTAGGACAGTCCCTGCACACAATACAGGTGTAATTTATTCACTAATAAGTACATGTTGCAGAAATAAATGCTGGATTGATTACTGTAGGACAACATTGCTCTGAAAGAACCCATTTTCTCCTCCCTTTTATTACCTACTTGGCTATGTTTGCTTCCATTTTGCAAATTTGGATTTTCAAATCATCAGTGTTTACTGTTTGCTTAATAAAATGTACCTAGCTTGATATCATTTGAGTGATGGGAAAAAGTTTTTAAAAAGACCCGGGTGTATGGTCTTCATAACAGTCATATCATGAAATACCTTGTGACATTAATACGCACTTCTTGGAAATAAGCTATGATGCAAACCAGAATTCCGATTTAACGAGGAAGAATTTCTATTGTGCAAACAATTTCGTTTCCACCCTTTCGTGACTTTACTCTATACATGTACTCTTCAATATTGTGTATGTTACATTTGACAATATTAGGTATATTTATTATTAGGTATATTTATTATTTATCACACTTTATTAGTGTATGGACTGTCATGGTGGCCATGTTGTCGGTCTGGACACTGAAGTACCTCAGAAGTGTGTCTTTACTTACCTTTGCTGTCCTACTCACCCACAGGGCTCTTAACTAAATATTCTTCCATTCCCTCAACACAGCAAATGCAACTGAAACACTTCCTGGCATAAATATTTATTAAAGTTAGAATTCTTGGGAATTCAAAATTAATTTCAATTGTAAGGCTAAAATAATCAAATTTGAAGCATAGTTGGCTTTGAAGAATGTTTCAAGTTCAGCTACAGTACGTTGGATTTAAATTTGTAATTGAATTTGAATTTTCACCAATTCTCACTTTGCTAAATAACCCCGTGCCAGTTACAGGGTTAGTCACTAGAGTGAGAATTCCAAGTAAATTTAAAATTTAAGACCAAAGTAGCCAAACCAGAAGCATACCAGAATCATTGCAATTCGGCTATTTTGACTTTGAATTTGAAATTCACTTGGAGATCACTTTGAATTGTCACTTTAGTAAATAATCCCGTAACCGTTTCCTTTGTACTTGTTTTGTTGAGGGAATGGAAGTCTGTGCAAGTTCTAATTTAATTAAAAAGCAATGCCTCAATTTAAATCTTATTTATATAGAACACATTTAGATGAATTCAAAAACACATGTAATACAATCATTCACAATATGAACTGAACGTAGACCAGTGTAAACCGACTATACCGCGCTGAAAAAAATAGATAAATAAAGAGCTGGGATAAAAATATATGATATATAATATATACAATATACACACAGAAAACATAATTAGATTGGTAAAAACCAGCATAACATAACATACATTCATTCATCCTAGTTATTTTACATTTTATTTAACCAGGGAAGTTATACTGGTTATGGTACTTGAATTGTCAATTTAAGTAAAAGTGCAATTTAATACCATATTGATGTATGTATGAAAAATTTTACTTTCTAACTTTCTTATTCACAAACTCTTGGTGTAACATTGTGTTAATAACCTATTAAGAACTGCCTGCTATAACAAAATGGTTAAAAATACAAGTTATTCATTAACCCATTTTGGCAATAAGACAAGTGGACATAGAGAACATAAGGGACGTTGGTGAATCCTTACATTGTTGTTGCCCCTCTATGTTGTCTAAACCCCATTCCATAACTCTTCTGGCACGGGATGAAGCACCGTTATCAGATATAAGATAGTAAGACATATACCTCCAATGGCATCAGTATCTTTCTCCAGGATCATATACCAATCTGCTACATTTATGAGAGTAGATGAAGGGTATCCAGTGACTGATGCTATGGATTTATGGAAGGATAAATCATTAGTTGCACTGGCATAGCACAGTTTTTTTATCGCCCCTGGGACAGCAGCACTTTTTCTAGCAGAGGTGGCCAACCCTGGTCTACAGCTGATGTTGACTTTATTGCCCATAATGCATTGTTAGCTACTGTGGACCATAATCTGATAAAAGCAGGACAGCCGAGGATGGACAAAACTGGTTTAGAGAATCTGACTCACTGTATATCCTAATATAAAGATGTTTTCTCTCTGAGCTATCTACATGTACTCTGTGTATTATACTTGCTCATCTTTCTCAACCGAATTAACTGAAATTTCTTCTTCTTTCCTTTTCTTTTTGTCTTTTTCTTCCTTACTCGGTTTCTTGGACATTGCATCAGGAGGACAAAGTGGTTAGAATATTTCTTTTTCTTATTACATTTGTATTTTAATTAACACATTCATTAACTGAGTCCTTTGTGTATAACACTTCACTGCATCCGAATGTCATGCATGTTTAAACTCATGCATGGGGGAACAAATCATTTATTTCACTGTGTACTTCATACAAATTATTTTGTACTTTATGAGCTTGTGTTATTTACCGTAGTATATTTTGTATTACACCACTATAATACATTATTGATATTGATAGGCCGGATCTTAGTTATGCTTGCTGTAAGAATGCATGGAGGTCCTGTCCACTTTCCAGGTGGGATCGCCCATTTGAGGCCAAAAGCCATCCCCCTGTCCCGATCTTATTCCTCCCAGGAATCTAAGTCTAGTACCTGAATGCCAGTTATCCCATGAACATCTACTGCAAGATTGCAACTCAATTACTGGAGTTCTGCATATCAACCGTTTGTTATATCACTGTGCATGCTCAGTAAGTGGTACATACAAAACTTTGCTACACCACTATGTCGTGCATTCCGTTATGTTAAATTAATTGGTTTCATTCATAAAATCAGAGGATAATATCTTAGTTTTTTTGTTAACATTTATTGTTATAATGCAGACAATATGTGTATTTTATTTAATACTTTATATTTGTGAAATATCAAATAATGACAGAGCCATTTTAAGAAACTAATTTTGGGCCAGTAGTCATATTGGCAACCAGTTTTCCTTTATTAAATAGCTGAACGATTTTTTTAACCTTGTACTGCTGTCCCCACCTCCAACAAGGCTTGAATTATTAAATTTCTCACTCAAAAAAACACAAAAAAATGTACATTATCCCCAATATCTTTTGTCTTGACTACTGCAGTCTTCTTTTTCTAGGCCTCCTCTCATCTAATAGACTCAACTCCACCCTGTGCATATTACTGTGGCGTGCTCACCATAGCATGTTTGTAGACTGCATTTCCCAAGATGCTCAGTTAGTTTTCAAACATCTGTGGTGTCCATGTTGTCCATCAATGTCCAATGACTTTATCCCTACTTGCAATGTAATTAATTACCTTAAGCAGGCAGAGATGTATTCTTTTTTTACGTGCTCTTGATTTATTGCCATATTTCCATTAATTATTACAATTATAATCCTCATATCTTGCGTCTGCCGGAAATTGATTTTTAGGGATTGCAATGTGTAGCTGATAAATGAGTCCATTGGTGATATATTTGTCGTTAACATAACCACAGAGACATGTCCTGCTTTAGAGAAATAGCTCCCGGGAGTGTTTGTGTGATGTCTTTGTGTCTTAATGCTGTAGGAGAGTAATTAAGCTTTCTAAGAAAACATAATTTGTCATATTATTACGATGGGCCAATTACACTTGTATAGTTAGCTAAACTCTATTTCATTCATATAACGGATAAAAATATAAATGTACCTATGGAGATGTACTGAAACAAGGCCCTGTGCAAAACTCTATGCAAACCTTGTGTGCCCCTCTCCATGCCTCCCCTCATGTGTGCCACAAAGACCCCTTATGTAGAATTCGCCAGGCCTCATTGTGTGTGCGCTCCACAATGTCCATCATGTATGTGCACCTATCTATTCTCACTATTCTGTGTGCCCCTCTCTAAGCCTATCTGTGTAACATACTCAACTTCTGTGTTTCTCTTCACCTACCAAGTTTTTGCCCCTCTGTTTCCACTTTGTGTGTGTTTCTCTTCATTCCTACCTCTCTGCCTGCTCACCATCCCTACCTTCGTCTGTGCCTCTCTCCTTGTTCTCTCCATTCCCACTTTCGTCTGTGCCTCTCTCCCTTCATCCAAACGTCATCTGTACATTTCTCCCTGCTCTCTCCATTTCCACCTTCATTTGTGCATCTCTCCCTGCTCTCACGATTCCCACCTTTTTCTGTGCCTCTCTCCTTTCTCTCTCCATTGTCTGTGGTTCTCTCCCTGCTCTCTCCATTACCACCTTCATCTGTGCCACTCTCCCTTCTCTCTCTCCATTTTCACCTTTGCCTGTGCCTCTCTCCCTTCTCTCTCTCCATTTCCACGTGTGCCTGTGCCTCTCTCCCTGCCCGCCCCTCATTGTGTGTCCTCCAGTGAGTAAGGTTTGTTAGGTACAAAATGTGTGCACTGTACCTGTCTTGTAAGTTCCACTAAGGTTTGTCTTATGCTTAAGGACACTGCTTGTTTGGCATGCTTTACTTCCTTTCCTATGACCCCTAGTGTATCACTCTTCATGCTCTCTAGTATGTCCCCCTCTTCAATCCCACCATTGCCTCTCTCCTTGCCTATCTTTGTACATGCCTCTCACCATACCTCCCATTTTATGTCTTGTGTGTCTCTCCAGCACCCTCCATGTATGTCTCACAGTCTCCTCACCTTCTTTAGCATGACCTAGCTGCATGCTGATGGGCCCTGGCTGTCCATTTAGCGACACACGTTCCTCAGAGCTACATGGAGTAGGGCGTTTGTCTATGGAGGGCAGGAATATGACCTATTAACCTCGCTCAAACAGATCCATGACTATCTCAATATGAAGGGGATATCCATTGGTTGTCACTCTTAAAAAAGTTCTACACCCCAAGCCTCTCTTTGCCCACCCACTGCAACTTGGCAGGACTATACAAAGGTGCTACTTGTAGCCTGTCACCTGTACCTTTGTTTTGTCAATCATTTTTTATTGAGTGGTAATCGTAAATTACAAGCTGGTCAAAATGCAATGAGATAGCAATACATAAGACAAATTGAATACAATAGACAAGGTAACCACTATTAAAAAAAAAAAATAAAGACATATGAGAGAAAGGAAAAAATGGTCAGTGAAACGATTAGTGGAACTATATCAATTTAAGAGGTTTCACGGTCATGTGCACGGCACTGAAAGAAAGACTTGTGAACACTAGGACCAAGTGGTTAAACGAACCCGGAGTGAGTAGACACCTGGTTATACACTAGAGTAAAACAAAATAAAATTAGAATGCTAAGGAACAAGGACCTGATGTGGCTATCGCTGTGAAGTCATGAGGCACAGGACAGTCCCGAATTGGAAACCGTGTAGCTGTGGGGTCATTACCTATCGCTTTTCATGTCAAGTTCACATAGAAAAATGTCAATACAAAGAACAAGAAAGGAAAGTGTAGGGAGAGGCAGCGGTAATACTACTGTGTCATTGCTTCGATATTGATGATGACACCAATGTCAGTAGGGGTAATAGACTGTGGGGTGGGCTCATTATACATGTTGACCTGCAACACTTGGGGGTGTTCTGTGCATGTATAATATCTGGCCACACATGGGGACACAGAAGGTGCTGCCTAATTTATCACCAAAGTCAAATAAGATGAGATATGTTGCGAACGACTCACTCTGTGTGTATATCTGACTTCTTACATACTGACCCAGTGTCTCATTGCTACCTGACCAGGCTGTCTTTACTACCCACCCACCCAGCCTCTCCTCACTACCTGTCTGTCCATACGCTCTTTACTACCCATCTACCCAGCCTCTCCTCACTACTTGTCTGTCCATACTCTCTTTACTACCCACCTACCCAGCCTCTCTTCACTTCCTGTCTGCCCATACTCTCTTTGCTAGCCACCTGCTCAGCCTCTTATTTCTAACCATCAGCCTTTCATTCTGTCCACCTTTCCAACCTCTCTTTACGTGTTTGTGTTTGTGTGTGTGGATTTATGAATATCAATGTGTATGGGTCAGTAAATGTGTGTCAGTTTGTGTGTCTGTGTCAATGATTGGGTCATTGTCTGTGTGTCAGTGTGTGCATGGGTCACTGTTTTTTGAGTGTGTGTCTATGGGTCAGAATGTCTATGTGCCAGTGTGTCTGTCATGAAATATGTGTGTGCTTATGTGTTGGTCAGAAGTAGGTGGGTGGGCTTTGGGTGCCATGGAAATGATATGAGAAGATCTGTAGAAAGAGAGAAGAGAGAAACACTGGAGAGGGGCTAAATTAAAGGGGCACTCTAAGCACTATAACCACATCACTTTATTATTGTTATGGTGCCGTTCCTGCATGATTATGTTTGTCAAACCGACAACAGAGGGCATTAAACCAAAGTTTGTAGCCTTTTTTTCAAATATTGCCAGTCATAGAGTCTGATGTGGAGGGCCTTGCAAGCACTGCTTCCCTGTACAAGCTCTTGCAAGTACAAAGACTGTCTGTAACGGATCGACGGGCACCCCGACTGGGTACCTCCGTTGAAGGATGCTCCTAGCGCTTCCTGAGAGCTCCAAGCACTCCAGCCGACACCATAACCACCGTATACTCCTTCAGAGAGCAAACACCGGAACAAGCTCTTACAAGAGCTTAGCAGTGAATATAGCAAGGGAGTATGCAGAGCATAGCAATCTCTTGTAGCAGATTCCCCCAATAAGAGACGGCACTCCAAATTGAGGGTGAAGTAGAACTGCCTGTTTTATTCCCAATCCACAAACTTAGTACTGCCCACAGGGTTTTACAGAACAACCAATAACACACGTACATTACAGAAAACACTCCCAGCAATTACACACAAAATCCTCCCCTCTGCCTGTGATATAATTATGGTACACAATGGTTAACATAATTATCACAAGCAGGAAAAATACAGTTTTTATACATGTGCTATAACTTTAAAAATATACGTCCAATCTTCATAAAAATAAATATTCAGAATCAGCACACTTTAAACATAAACACTCTCAAAAATCAGACAAATCCATGCAGTAGATAAAAAGCTGGGAGTCCTTTATGACCGAAATGCAAGCACATTTTCCTGCCCAAAACAGTTCCATAGATTTGGGCTGTGCGGTCGGTCTAAAAACGACTAAGTCCCATTCGAATGCACGAACGGAGCCGTTCATGCATTTAGCTTAGTATAGCAGTGAGTTCAAACTGCAGATGAAAATTGAGTGTAGGAGAAGGTAAGGGTCAGCGGTGTTCGTTGAAATGTGTAGCCGATTTCAGTTCCATGGATTTGGCTACACATACCGCTGACCTCGTTCGAATGAACAAAGATGGCAGCCGCCACGTGTTCGTTTGTCGAATGGCTGCCACTTCAACTACTTCGGCACTTCGGCTGCATCCGAAGTGCCAATTTAAAGCTGCAGAACTGCTCCAATACAAATTAAAGTGGCAGCAAGTCTTTTAAAATCCAATCTGCTAAAATAGTCTTTAACAGGCAATATCTTCCAAGGGCCATAGTCTTAAAGGGGCATTGTTCACAAAAGTCACAGTATGTCCTCAGATGGTTCTTAAAGGGCCAGCAGCAGCATAATAAAATACAATATGCCCAAATACTGTATTTAAAGGGCCTAATCTCCTAGTGGCCATAGTCAGCAGGCAGGAGGCGGGCAAACAGGCTTCTCCAATGCCCAGTGGCGAAGTTGGTTTCGCCACATTTCTCCCCTTTCCCAAAAAGACTAACAAGGTATCTGGCCTCCTGTCGGTCCCACCCACAAAAAATAGTCAGTAGTGCAGCCCACCCACAATGAAAAGTTACTGCACCTGGGGTAGTGGGTAGCTTGTCCATGTCCAGGGGCTCCACCATGGGTCTGGGGAGTACTAGCCCTCCGGATCGGTGGGTTGCTGCGTGGGCAGAGACCAGCGGTACTCTGCCCTGGTGCCAGCGCTACCATGAGAGTAGCCTGGTTGGGGCCCAGCTGAGGAGAAGGGTTAGTAGGCTCCTCCCTCTGGACCTGGTGTTGCTGCTGGAGGGGAAGACAGGCTGTCTCCCCTTTGGATAAGCAGCCCTGCTGCAGGGGGACAGGACCGACTGTCCCTACACCCTGTGGTTTGGGCACAGAGACCACGGTCCCATCTGCACCGGTGTGGGGCTTATCATCTCCCCTTGGTGGGCTATGCTGCCATTGGGGAGGGGGAACGAGACTCAACCCTCCTGGTAGAATACTCTGCCGCTGGGGAGCAGGACAGACAGTCCGTACTCCCTGTAGCTTGGGTACAGAGACCACGGCCCCATCTGCACTGGTGGGGGGCTTAATGTCTCCCCTTGGTGGGCTAAGCTGCTGGTGGGGAGAGGGGTAACAAGCTCCTCTCCCTTACACACTTTTAGCCGCTGGGGAGGAGGGACGGCACCTTCGGCTTCCTGTAATACATACTGCCGCTGGGGAGGAAGGACAGCAATTTCAGCTCCCTGTGATACATACTGCCGCTGGGGATCTGGGCTGACCACCCAGCATCCCTGTAGGGCCGGTAGAGAGACCGCTGTCCCATCTCCACCTGCCATCTGTGGGTCTTCCCAGGACCAGTCTGTGAGATCTCTCAACATTTGCGAGTAAGGACCATCTGCTTCCGCACCTCGCAACTCCGGCTGCTGCTGGGGATCTGGGCCGGCTGCCCAGCATCCCGGTTGGCCCGGTGGAGAGACCTCGGTCCCATCTCCATCTGCCTGTTGTGGTTCCTCACAGGACCAGTCTGTGAGGACCCCTACTTCGGGTTCCTCCGGCCGCCTCAGGGGGAGACGGCTAACCTCCTCGGATGTAGCCTCTACTTGGCTGTTGTAACACTCCTTCCGCTGAGCATACTCTCTCTCTTTCGCCAGCCGGAATTCTCGGTCAAGCCTTGTGCTTAGCTCGGCCGTGACCTGGTTGCAGATCAACCGGCGTATCTCCATGGGTACATCATCCCCATACTGGGCCACTCGCTGCCTCACGTCGGCCAGCCAATCATCTTCAGAGCCAGAGCCTTCCATACCTGTCTGCTCCAAGTCGCTGGATACCTCTGCTCCCAGGGGACGAGTGCTAGCATTGCTCTCAATTTGTAACTCCACGAACGGTGTCTCTGAGCTGCTTTACCTTGCACTAGGACGCCATCCCACCGCTGCCACCAATGTAACGGATCAACGGGCACCCCGACTGGGTACCTCCTGCCCAAAACAGAGTCTTTATGGCAAGAGGCTGGCAAGCAGGCCCCTCCAAAAGTCTGTGGCGAGGTTCTGTTCGCCACAGTGCCTAGAGTATCTCTTTGAGAAGAGCAGCTGTGAATATCCCTGTAAGCGTCACTCTCACCAATCTCATGCAGACTGAGTCATGTGATGCTGCCCTAAGATTCATGAAGCTCGAACCCTATATTTATTTTAAATGTAAAAGATATATAATATTGTAGCATTTGTTAGTGGGATATAGTGCCAACTTGGGGTTCTGGATGCATCTATAAACCTCTCAGCCTATATATAAGTATTGATGTTAGGCACTGATGCTGAATGCATTCATTGTAATGAAAGATATGGCTTAGCTAATTAATAAAGCATTTAAGATAAATTACTTTTCAATGCAACAAAAGTTGATCATCTCTTATAATGCAGTTTATTGCTGATCATCTCTGGTGAGCTAAAATCTCAGGAGGAAAGCTTAGAAATGCCCTCTCTGCATGTCGGCAGTTTAATATACAACTGATCTCTGCTTAGTGGAGAAAAATAATGGATGTAAATGAACTTCCTTTATTGAAAAAGCGGAAAAGTAAAACGGTTTTCAGGTTTAATCAGTTATCTGTTTAAAGTTGTATGGATTTAATTAGAAATCAATAAGCTAGTTAGTGAAAATGTCTTATTGATTTCCTTGTATATTTAATTCATTATATATATATATATATATATATATATATATATATATATATTTATGTATTTATTTATTCTTTTATTTATTTTATTATTATTTTTTGCTGGTAAAATTCCAAAGTGTAAATCCCAGGTATTGCATTGTAATAAATCATTTTATAAAGTGGCCCTTAGTTTAAACCAACACACTGCACTGGTATTCATTTTAATGTGGCTTTTAATTGGATTTATGTTTGTTAAACAAACTACTGTGCCGGCCGCAAATCAGGAGTTATATTGGTACGCAAATGCGCCAGATTTATTACATGCAAATATGTTTTATTGGGCGATCATGATGGAAGTGTAGTTTTGCCCTCAAGCACTCATTAACCTTTTGAGAGATAAATACAACAAACTGTTGTTTTTTTTGTTTTTGTTTTTTTGTTTTTTACATTCTTTATTTGTAGGCAAGATATAACATTACACATGCAGTCATCGTTTTAAAAGTACGTTGCCATTTTACAATAACAATAAGACTGCTACAATCCGCTTTTACAGATGATACGCAACGGATTTAGCACAGTATTCTCTGCACCCACACATTAAGCAGTTTACATACATTTACATCAACTTCTGATCTCGTGCCGGTACGGGCTGGCACTCCATCCGTATTCCTGTTGCTGGCTGAGTGGACTGCCCAGTCAAAAAACAAGATTTTAACATGAAAAAGAAACTAAAAAGAAACAGAATCTGTACCTACATGGCATCTCCATGCTGTGCCCATGTATGGCACAAGTTCTCAAATGAAGGTTGGTCACACATATCATTTTCCCATAGGTCCCATACTTTATAGAACATTTTCAGTTCCTCACTTGGGCTGTCAGTTTGTCTATTGGGTAATTATCCCTGATTTTGGAAATCACCAGCTCGAGTGGGAGTACGTCTGCATTGATCCACTTTTGTACTAATGCTCTAAGAGCCGCCAAGTAAATCATGTTTACGAGTTTCTGTTCTGGGTTGTTAAGACCCTCTGTAGGCTTAGATAGAAGGCACGCACAGGGATCCAATGTGAGGCGCCTCTCCATTCCCCTAGAGCAAAGGTCTGCCCAGTCAAAGGTCTATCAGCTTTCCCCAGAAGTCCCTGACCTTGGGACAAGTCCACAACATGTGGATATAGCTCCCATGTCTCCAAATAGACATCAGCACGTGTCTGTGGGGCTCAATTTCATATGTTGTTGTTTGACTGGGGTAGTGTACCATCTGAATAGGGTCTTAAAGGACTGTTCCTGGAAGGTGACATATATGGATGATTTAGCACATGCCTCCCATATTTCCTGCCATTCTATGCTACCCAGGTCACTCTCCCATTGATCCGTGTAGCTGAGTCGCCCCCATTCGTTAGCCGCAGAGCAAATGTGGCTATAGAGTAATGAAATTAACCCTGTGGGATGTTTTTCTACAAAGCACATCTTTTCAAAGAAAGTTAGTGGAGTGATAGCCACTGTTTTGACATCTGCCCTCTTAGCAAAATCTCTAATTTGAAGATATAGGAAGAAGTCCCTTGTACGAAGAGGGGTCAGTACCTTCAATCTATCATAGATGACTATCTCATTATCAATATAAAGGTGTACATATCTCTGAAGCCTTGTTTTCTCTAAACCCCCATAGTCTCTAGCGCACATTCCCAGTGGGAATGCCCTGTTGCAAAGTATCGGTGTCATGGGTGAGGGAAATCTACTAAGGGAGTATTTATCTGCCGTCACATCCCATAGTTTGATAGAGTTAAGGATTGCAGTTCCATGAATGCTCTATTATCTCTGGGGAGCCATATTAGAAACTGGGGCAGGTCAACACCTATGAATAATGATTCGATCTCAAACCCATCGTCTGTGTTCTGGGGGGGAGTGCCAGTGGGATGGGCTAGCTGTGCTGCTAGATAATAAAAATACAGGTGAGGTAGTCTGAGTCCACCTCTAGTCTTAAAGTAAGTGCCTAGCTATTCTAGGGCACCTTCTCTGCCAAATAAAGGAATCAATGGCGCGTTGTAGGTTTGCAAGGTCGCCCCGTGTAATTCGGATTAGTAATGTCTGGAATAGAAAGAGTATTCTAGGGAGGATGTTCATTTTTACGGAGTGTAATCTACCTATCCTTGAGATTGGTTTGTCCGTCCATTGCTCCAGATTAATGTACGGAGCAGTGGAGGGTAATTTTGGTGAAATAGTTGAGTGCTGTCTGCTGTGAGTTGTATTCCGAGATAGGGAAGAGCAGATTGTGTGATTTTCGATTTATATCTATTGTGTATCAGTGCCATGTCCAGGGGGCCGAGACGTGGTAAGGCATCACCAGGGACTTGGTTAGACTAACCTTATATCCCGATAGGGCTCCATATTGTTCCAGCAACACTGTGAGATGTTCCAGCGACTGGAGGGGCTCAGAGAGGGTGAAGAGTACATCATCATTAAATTGTTGATCCGCTGTTGCCACCCCCTTTATGTTTTGGTTTTGCCTAATGGCTTCTAGCAGGGGCTCTAGGGATATTGCGAATAAAAGAGGGGATAGAGGCATCCCTGCCGGGTCCCATTACTCATTGTGTACGGCATCCTTCGTGATCCAGTGATTATTGTTTGTGCTCGCACCCCCATGAATAAGGCCAGTATCGCCTTAACATAGGGCTCTGGGAATCCCAGGGATTCTAGCAAGATAAATAGATATGGCCATTGGACTCTGTTGAAGGCCTTCTCCGCATCTAACGCAAGTGCCAGAGAAGGCCTTCCCGCTTTTCCCATGTACTATGTTGTTACCACTCCCCGACGGGTGTTTTCATATAATTGTCTGCCTGGCATAAACCAAAACTGGTCAGGGTGAATCATAAGCGGGAGGAGCGGGGTGAGCTTAGCTGCTAGTATTTTGGCGAATATCTTTAGGTTTGCGATGATCAAAGAGATGGGTCTATAGTTTGAGGCTATTGTGTCGTCCTTATCTGGCTTGGGGAGCAGGATGATGTTCGCGAGGGCCATATCATCCAACTCTGCAGCCTCAGCTCCCTTTCGGCAATGGTGTGTTATTTAAGAAGGTTCGTAATTCCTCCATGTGGATGGGGTTCATTCTGTTGTGTGGGGGAGTGTGATTGTACAGGTGAAAGTAATAATTTGTGAAAAAAACTTGTTTATGTCGTCTGGTGTCGTGGCCATGTCCCCCGTTTCGTGTATATTTTGATTATGGGTTTGCAACCTCGTGCCAGGAGGGTGTCCATTTTTTTAGATTTTTCGTAGAATAGTAATTTAGACCATAATATAGAGCGGGCTACTCCCTCTAGCGATAATTATTTTATCTCTATAAGTTTGGATGCGGTGGGTTGGGTTTTGTGTTGTTGTTCCGCTTTTCACAATGCAGACTGCAAGTCCTGCAGTTGCTGCATGTTGCATTTTTTCCTAAAAGTGGCTAATTTTATATTGTCCTCTTATGACCGATTTTTGTGCTGCCCACAAGGCGGTCGGGTTTATCTCCAGTGTGGCATTGAAAGTGAAATAGTCCCCACGGGCGTTGCTAGTGCCTCTGCAGATATCCTCATCGTTGAGTAAGTTATTGTTTAATTTCCATGTCCAATTGGACGAGTATCTGAGTGTCAGGGTACCTTTTGTAGAGACTCAGGAGTCTGGTCACAGTGGAGTTCACCTGCAGGACTCTGGGGACATGACCTGGCAATCTTCCAGCAACTTTAGTCATTTTCACGTGGCCGCAATAGCCCCTCCCATTTTATGATGCGAAAAAGGGGCAGAGTCAAAATGCAGTGAAATGGGGTGAGGCCAAATGACGTTTGGGGGCGTGGTTATCATCCCAGACAGATCCAGTCACAATATAAAAAGGCTCTAATGAGTTAGGATCTTTGCCCTGTTGTGGTTAATCTTGGTCCTGATAGCGCATTATATTCTTGGTATATTTTCTGGTTTTGAACTTTGGCTTGTCTTGACTATTCTTCTCTCTGGTATCCGTTTGACCCGGCTTGTTATTCTCGTTTTGGCCTACCTCTGGCTTCTCTGACTTTGGCTCGTCCTGTTTATTCTCTTTCTCTCAGTAACATCAGTCCGGCCATTCTAAGGTCCAGTACGTTACTACTTTACTTACACTCTGTGTTAAGTCTCGCAGGAGGAGTCTGTGCTTATTGGGCATGTTTAGGCCTTTGACATTGAGTGAGACAACTTTAAGTGGCATTGGGTTGGTGTGACGGACCGCTGGCACTCCGACTGAGTACCTCCGCCAATCGATGCTCCTAGTGCTCGTTGAGGACTCCAAGCACTCCAACCGACACCATCAGCACTGCAGACCCCACTTCCAGCGATGCAACTGCGCCGGGGTCTCTGCTGTCTCCACCCACCCTGGACCCAAGGCCAGGATCCAGCTTCCAGTGGGTGAACCTCTCTTTCCCCAGAGAGCAGGAACAGGAACTAGCTCTTAGCAGAACTTAGTGATCATACCCTGGGGAGTATAGTGATTATAGCAATCCCCAGAGTGTATTTCTCCAATCCCCCAAACATGAGCCAAGGCTTAATGCTGGAACAAGACTTTACTGGAAGTAACAACAACAGGTATTCAAGCTACAGTTTCTTTTATGCCCTGCTCCCATGCAACACCTAAACCTGTCACCTCTGTTTCATGCAGGCTAATGATTATACCATTGTCATATCCTAAAACAATGTCTTTCCTCTTCTTTCGAAACCTCCACTATCCCAAGTAACAAGTTTCCCATTGTGGGTTTACTATTTAGCGTTCCCTTATGTAGCATTTTGGGAAAGTGGTCCGGTTTGTTTTTGTTTTGTGTGGTTTTTTTTTCCTCTTTTTGTTTGTGTTTCCCTACTGTTTTTTCTATGTATAATTTATAACCCTCTTGTCCCCCTCCTTCTCGCCTCCTGTTTGTCTAATTTCCCCCCCGCCCTCAATTATGATCCTTATGATTCTTATAACCCAGGTGTTCTGTCCCTGCCCCTAGGCCAACAAGATACTGCAAGAACTATTCTCTGCCAGTGGAGGGGGAGGGGCGGGTGGGTGTCTCCTCAAAATGTGGGCCCCTCATGGGTTCCCTCTGTCCTCCAGTGCTCTCTGTTCAGGGCCTCCCCACTTGAATCCTTTAGAAGCTAGCCCTAGGGCCAGGTACGCTGTGGGGTGGTAATAGACTCATGGCGAATGTGAGTGGGCTACAGATGTGAGTGGCCTGCCTCCCTCCCCCCAGGCCCACCCCACCTCCTATTTAAGTATATCATTGGATCTCCCAGGGAGCCCCCCAATATAGATTTATGGCAATATTAACTATTTACAGTGGCTATGTACACATAAACTAGTAACCTTTTGGCCTTGGCCTAGCTTCCAGTTAACCCCTCTTGCCCACTCGATCATCTGGCCCTTTAAGTCCCCTACATGTCGGTGAATATACGCTTAGCTGCATGAGATTTAACGGCTGAGTCCAGACAATGGCGTAGTGATTGTATTCCTTGTTGTACTGGCAGAGTTAATTCAGGGGCTGCATCTCTGATGTTCTCCTGCGGTGTACCAGTCTCTCGGCAGGGAGCATATGCCAGTATGGGTTGGGTGAGGCAAAGCGAAATCGGTCGGTGGCTTCACTTCCAGTGCTTAAAGAAACGGCCTCGGATCCGCGCCAGGGAGCATGACTTGCCTGCCTTAAATGCAAGCAAATTATAGAGCTTTTGGCTCTCTGTAACACTACAGCCTGTAAAAGGGGTAAATAATCTGTACGTCTGCAACTGAACATTATAGCAGCAATAGGTGAAAGGGTTACTTCAAGCACCATAACTGCAGCCTGCTGTACTAGTTATGATGACAGGAATATGCGGTTGCTAACTGGTTTGCCCGCTTATTTGGGTTACCGCTCTACTCCGATGCTCTCTGGTGGTCCAGTGACAAAGCTGCAGAAGTTGGAAATGTGACCATCGCATTCATTGACTGAGAGTGTCAGCTGACTGTTCTCAGCCAATGACTGTCATTCTGTGTGATGAAAGATGCACAGAATTGACATTAGCCAGCCCGGAATGCTAGTAACAGGTTGACTGATGACACCCCTTTGATGCTACTGGAGGTGTGATTCATACTGTGCTCTGTTTCCTGTTCGGGGGCATGCGAATGGAATCCGCTCGTCTACTGAACAGGGACCACCCCGGTCTCCTATTAGAATGTTCACACCAATCAATTAGAACGTTCGCACCTATAACATACGTGCGAAAACGCAAGGGAAGTGATTAATGAGTGCTTCCCTGGGTGGCCGCCATTTCGTATAAACGAACGCTAACCAGGGGTAGCATTTGTATCCCGAAAGGAGACGCTTCCCTTGCGGGGTCTTCGCACCGAAACTCCACAAATGGCTTTGTGAGGTTGGTGGACTTTTGGGGTACTGGCTGTTCAGGCAGGGGATCGTCCTACCTATTCCTAAAGGAGCCTAATCACTATACGGGCTAGTGGCTGCCCAAAGAGCGCTCTCTCCGGTGCTACCTGTGTGGAGATATCCACTGGAGAGAGACGAGAGATGCAAGCCCAGCAGAGAATCCCTGGAATTGTGAGTCGGTGTCACAGTTGCAAAGTCCCGATGGCAGCCTGGAAGTCCGTGACGGCCGATAGGAGAAGGGCTACCATCCCTTTCTCCGGATTGACCGTTGCTTGGTTTAGGCGCCAAGTTTGAATTTACCGGACTAAACCAGGGCCTCAAACCCAATACGATGATTTCTCAGGCTCTGTACATCCAATATCCCCGCTATTTGCAGGGAACCTAGTTGGGACCCGGGGCTATCCAAGGATGTATATTTTTACCCCTGTACTCTCTTCCCGGGGAGCGGAGCCCCCTAATATTTCCCCACTTGTGTAATGTGTTCCATTGTCTGTAAATGTTGTACTGTTGGTATCTCCCAGAGCGGGAGATGGTTATCTGGAAACAATCCCCCTCCTGCCTAAGACTGAGGGACTTGTTCTGAATGGAATGGAGATCTCCTGCAGGGGTCTGTGCCAATAAAGCATTGTCAGTGTTATACTCCCAGAGCTGTGTCTCGTCCAGTTACTCGGGGGAAATGGATGCCTGCTTGTTGTAAGGGTTCCTGAGTGGCTGAATGAAGGTATTAGCGGAGTTAATGGGTCGGGTTACCCGGGGTCCGCTACAAGATGTATGTGTATGTCCAATGTAGGTATCCCAAATAATCTGGAAAAAGTACAGTTAAAACTTTTAGAAGCAGTAGGGTTTTATTAAGCATTTTTTTTCTGATTTATTCATTTTATGACAGGGGTGTCAATCTGCACCATGTCATAAAATATAAAACCAAAACACCATCATCTGGATTGAGGACGCAGTTATATACCCTTGTTTTAAGATTAATTATCTCTCTATAACTTCCCTATAGTTTTTTGTAGAAAGGTTTTCTCTCTATTAAATTTTTGTTATGATGGAGAATCGTTATTAACAGCATCAACCAAACCAGACTTTGTTAACCTTTTTAATTAGTGTATGTATAAATAATATAGATTAAATGTTGATATTTAAAGGACAGGTCACCTGAATCTGACAACATTTATAATCCCCTTGTAAATATATCTCCTAATCCGGTCACAGGTGTGTAACAGCACAGTTAAGGTTCTTTGAGTCCATTTTGGGCATTATGGCACAGTGGGGGATGATATGAATAATTCATAAGCTAGACTCAACTTCAGTTGCTGGAATCCAGTGCCTGTATATATAAATAATGAAGGCATTGCGGTTAAAGGAGAAAACATTAATGGGTTTTCTCTCTCCTGAACAACTTCTCCATTGCTTAGAGAAAGTGCAGATTCCACTCGTGGAATTTCCAGAAGAAGTGTTATTTATTATTAGAATAGTTACGAGAACTATATAGTTGATTAACAAAACTAGCACATTTTTGGGGGATCAGAGCATCTGATTAAAAACTTGGTTTTACTTTCTGGAGCATTTAAAAAGTCTCTTCTGACCTTGAGTGCACGTTTAAGAAATCGTGTCTTGTGGATTATTTTTACATTTTTGAAAATGGATAATACTGAAGAATTATTATGGACTTCAGGTAATCACTTTTTTTTTAGCATTAATTTATTGCAAGTATCAGTAACATGGCGAGCAAATATGACTGTATTTTGTTTTAGGGGTCTGTATGTTAAACAGTCTGTTGCTGGGAATTAGCAACGGACTTGCAGTATTGTAATAGCAGAGTTTGAAAAAAATGTCTAACTTGGATGATTTTTAAAAATATTTTCTATTACACCAATTTTTTGCAAAAATTTGCAAATCACTGGTGAAGTTATAGGAGCTCACTGTGTAGTTAATAGACCTCTTATTATATGTTTATATTTATCCAAATTATTTTGTTATATTATCACTATAGTTTTGCATTATTGCAATTTAACCTCATTGTTAAGAAGTCATGACCTCTAGATATATAATCGTCTACCGCAATATTTTGGGATTGTTTATTTTTATATACCTATGTATTTCTTTCTTCATTCCAAAATATATTTCTTATGGATTCAACAAACCTCTGCACTATGAATATATTATTAAATAAGCTCAAATGTTTAACAAGTGCCTAATTACCACATGTGCGTAAGTAAGAATAGTACACTAATGCTGTACCTAATAGAATTTATACAGAAATTAAAACTAGCAGGTTTATTTGCTGAACTCCAAAATGTAGTGAATTACAATTTGAATGAAATAACTGAGGCTAAAATAATTGAGCTGTGGCTATAGCTGAATTGGGGACTTTTTCCACATTTGTTGTTTATGCCGTAATCCAAAATCTGTCTGTCTGTCCGTCCGTCCGTCTGTCTGTCTATCTATCTTATTGCCTGTCTGTCTATCTATCTATCATGTGTCTGTCTCTCTATCTCTCTGTCTGTCTCTCTATCGGTCTGTCTGTTATAATTTCGGCACAACATTAGTGTAGTGCAGAGGGGGTTTTATATCTAATCTAATAACTGCCGTTTAAAAGCCATCGTCTATAAGGAAAACAGATTTTTAAAACTGATTAAGTACGGTAATCATTCAAAACAAGGACTAGAATATATGTATCAATATGTATTATTATATATTCTACCTTTTGTCTCCTAGAACAGTTATTACGGACATAATTATATGTTGTTGTAAAAGTATTTTAGCCCATAAATGTAATTTATGAACAATAGTAACACAGACTCACCGTACACCTCACAACCTGTCTGGAACTATTTCAAGATTATCACTAAAGTATGAATTTATGGGATTTTGAGGTAAATTGTGAGATCTGAAAAACTCTTCAACCAGTTCAAGTATTTTGACCTAAATTTGTAATTTCATTGGAATTTATTTAGAATTCTAGACAATTCAGGGTTTACTGAATAACTTTGCCAGTGGTGAATCATATTAATCTCTAGATCCTAAATGACTATACTGGCTACATAAACTGTCTATCTTACTCATAAATTCTTTACAAATGTATTTTTGCTTAATAATATAATTTAAAAAAACAACAACAATTGTATTAATGTAACGCATGAAATAATCTCGAGTGATAAAATATAGTTACTGAACTTACATTTAAGTAATCAGTCCTAAAGGTATTCATGTCAAACTATATAGAGCAGCTTAGACACAAAGCTAACCTGCTATAATGATTGATTATAGCTTTGCATATTATAGGTAAAACTGTATGATTGATAAACAGATCTGATGGAATTAAGCAGAGTTTATATTGCAAACATTCTGCAGTTTCAGTATCTGTTTCATATTTTTATTTCTTTATATGATATTCTCTTTTTTTGTCAAGCAACAAGTTTACTTTTACTAATGGACATTTTTTTTAGTGATTTCAATACAAACACATTGTTATTTGCTAAAGTAAGAATTCAAAGTGAATTTAGAATTTAAGGGCAAAATAGTTGAAATGGAAATATTCTCTAAGTTAGCTATGATTCTAGTTTGATTACTTTGACCTTAAATTAGAAATTTTCTTAAAATTTCACCTTGAGATCTCACGTTAGTAAATAAACATAAATAATTTGATTTGGGAAACGTCTCCAACTATGCAATATTGCAAAAGTGATTATAGTAACCGCACTCAATCCCAGCAGCCACCGGTGCTTCGGAGCAGGACCAGCAATCCCAACACGTTAAGGCTTGATAAACACCTCGTAGTAGGTCGAAACGTTGCTACTCATTTTTTTGTTCCATTAAATCTGCCTGCGGCTTTAACACTTTGAGTGCCTGGTGAACTTTGTTATTGCTCCAACTAAGCAATAGTCACATCTAGTTGTTTTGTTTGTTTTTTATTAGCCTGTATTTTGTCAATAAAACCCAAACATTATTATATAGATATGAATCGTGAGTTTTTGTAATTTTAAAAATTTCAACTAGAATTGTCCAATTAGAAAAAGTTGCAATTTCAATTGTTGCAATTAAAATCAAAACAATCAGTTTTTCGGTTGTGTTTTTTCAGTCTTCCTTTCCTTTTACATGTACAGGGCACTCTAAATAGTCAGTAGACACAGTTTAAGAATAACTGTAATTCTTCTTATTGAATTAGAAGCTATTCTTCAATTACTTTTCAATAAATACCATTTAACCTCCTCACATCTGATCAGCCGGTCACTAGAAAGAGAGAGAGTACACTTTTTCACAATTATTAGAGGGGATATTTTCTCAATGGATTTAATGTATTGTCAAGTGTCTTTCGTCGCAGGAGCAGTTAGTGAATGTCACCCACTATCTCCATTTGGCCATGAACAAACAGGCTCTTGCTATAAGTTAAATATCTAATGATTGATTTTCCCACTAATTTTGCATGCTTTTTGATATTGATAAATGTCAGTGGAGGACATATGAGCAGTATGCATCCATATTGCATTAATTTAATTCTGTACAATTCTTGCGGTAGTGAATATGCCACCACATCAAATATGTAATTAAAACCTTTTATACAATATACTTATAGATACCTAAAATGATATTGACTATTACTGTATGTTTTAATGGGAAAAAAAAATTGTTTTGCAATTAAAATCCCCCATTAATCGTAAGATCCAGTGAAGAATACTAACAAAAAATGGTTTTAAATTAATTCATTGCCATGTTCAACACTTTGGTAATAAGATCACAATCAGATTTGACTAATCACCTGTTTTATGTGGGTGTCTTCACATTTAATTACTTGAAAATTATTAGTGTATTCTACAGAAAATACTATACTTAAATAATGTTATGCAAAAAATTTGAATTATTGCATATATTTAGCTATCAGGGCTTTGTATACAGTAAGTGCAATTATCTAATATTATCAAACAATTCTTCCACTAGATGGCACTCAAGCATTACAAATTCAAAATAAAAAATAAAAACATATTCACCGGTGTCATATTTACCCATCACACTATTTGCAGAACCACAGACAGTATTTACATCAGTAACATGGACCGATCCACATGGTATAGCATTTTGTTATTCACAAAAGCTTACTATTTAGTATATTTTATATCTTTTTTTTGTGCTTTAAGTGCACATGCAGAAATTGATGGGCATGTGGGGGGCTGGTATTCATTTCTGTTTGCGATATAGCTAATTAATTTAATTTAAATTAAATTACAGTGATAAAAAAATAAATATGTAGCAATTTTCCACCAGGAAGAAATATGGTCTCTTTATAATTATATGCTCCTTACATTTGCAACTGCAATTCAGCTAAATTTGGGCTGATCTTGTGATAGTTTGAAATTGTGATTTCTGAGTCACCACACGCTCTTTTTCATTTTTTTTGGAGTGCCATTCCTAGCACCAGAAAAAAGTGGGATGAAATGGAGAATAGACAATTGTTTTGTTTTGTTTTTTTGGAGGGGGCAAATAAGCCGTTTAGTGTTCCCTAATGGACAACAGGTCTACCCAATGATGTGGATGATGTATCTCCTGTCTAATCAAGAGGTAGAAAAACAAAGATGATTGATGGTTAGGGGACAGCCAGTAAATGTTGAATTTATTCATATCAAGTGACAACTAACTAATAGCAAGAAAAAAAATGAGTAGCAGTAGAACAATCTATACTTTCAAACAGGATTTTTCCAGACACTGACTTCAACTATTGAGGAAGACAGACTAGCAATGATACTGTGTGTTTTACCCTTACTGTGCCTGTGTAGGAGATAGTTTGGGTAGTTGATTCTAGTGTAAGACTAGGTTTAGCTTGCTGCTGTATTTAACTGTATAGCTACTGACAATGGCTATAGAAAATAAAATTTTTATTATTAATACTTATGCGAAACTAGGTCATCTATATACAGTTAAAAGTTTTTTTTTTTGTTTAATGTTTATAGAAAGAATATCATTTTTGTGTGGTTTATTCTTAAAAAAAAAAAAAGAAGAAATACGTTGCTTATTAGCTAGTGTTACATTTGGCACTCATACAAACTTTGAGTGATAGTAAGCCTGCTTCATTCATCCCAGTGTGACACTGTTGTTTATGACTTGTGCAGTATCTCACTCCTAGCTTCTGCCACATAATACCAACGTTTAAGCATTTTACAGTTGTTAACAGTTTTTTTGTTGTTAAGTATTTGTAGAAAGAAAATCTTTTTTTGGGGGGTGAATGTCTTCAGAAAAAAGAAAACAGCTCTTCTAGCCTAGCTAGTGCCACATTTGACACTCACATAATCTTTGAGTGTGAGAGTTCGCCAGCATTATTAATCCTAGTGTGAAACTGTTGTTTGCGGTTAGTGCAGTGTATTACTCCTAACCTCTGCCACCTAATCACTAATTTACAGTTAAGTGGGTTTTTGGCTTTATTGTAGAAAGAAAACTCTTTTGTAATGTTGCTGTTTCTGAGTTCAGTCAAGTGTGTGCTCTGCAAGTGTGAAAGCACTATGCAGTACAGGGCGTGCTTAGTTCAGTGAAGTGTTTCTTAAAGTCATACACAAAGCGCCTGGGAGAAGAGAGACACAAAGTTAACAATTTTTGTTTTGAGGGGCAGGTAGCTGGTATTGCCTATGACCATCTTTTGTGCAGCGGCATCTTCTGAATAAAACAATACCCTCATTGTATGCCTTTTTCACTATCCTGTGAAGTTACCAGTCCATTTCACTTTTTACAGTTAGAATTTTGAGAGATGGGTTTGTTGGGTCCATGTCTCATTACCGGGAATTATAGCAGTTTGACTGTTCAAATTGCCCCACAAAGGCTTTCCATTTGTGAAAGTAGACACTTTAGGACAGGGGTGCCTAAACGGCAGTTCTCCAGATGTTTTAAAACAACAACTCCCATGATGCTTGGGAGAAAGACATGTAAATCACCATGGGATTTTTAATTCTGCAATATTTAGGGATCTACCTTTTAGGCACCCCTGCTCTAGGTATCTCATATGGTGTATATTGTGTCTAAACGTGCAGCCAGTTGATAACCAGTTTAGGTCAAAGTTTGAGTTCAAAATAGTTATTTTACAAGTAGCAGGTCCTCGTGTTGTGTTAGGTCTTCACTACCTCTATACATTGATTACATGTGTGTGAAAACATTTACCACCAGGGAATTGTTAATACTGTGAAAGGCAAACGTCTGTTGTTGCAGAACAGAACAGAATGCAAAACCCTAGTTCACCAGATAGCCCAAAGTCTATTGAATTCTTCTAACTGCAGTTAAATGCACTTACATAGCATCATAACATACTGACCCTGAGATACATTTAACATTTAAAGTTGCTTTTATGTAATAAGAGGTATGCAAACTCTAAGAGCAAAAAAGTGTTCAGAAAAGTCAGTAAACATAGCAAAACATGCATATCGTCCCCTTAACACTAAAAAAGATAATTTGCTCACAAGGCTATAGATTCAAATTCAACTTTATTGTCATTGTACCATGTACAAACAAAAGCAATGAAACACAGTTGACCTCTTAACGGATATGCAGCAGGAATTTAATACTATCTAAAAAAAATGTACTTCCAGTGTAAGCTTCACAGTTTATACTTAATACCACAATTCCCTAATACTTAAGGATACAATCCTTCTATGTTGCTACCAATTTCAAGCCTGAAAATACATTGAAATTGCAATAGTGCCACCATATAAAAACCCAGCACACAACTCATAACCCCAGTCTAAGTAAACATTAAGTGTACCAACTGCCATTCATTTAATACTCTTGTGCAGATAAATACCCAATCCTTAAAGGACCACTATAGTGCCAGGATACTCGTTTTCCTGGCACTATAGTGCCCTGAGGGTGCACCCACCCTCAGGGTCCCCCTCCCGTCCGGCTCTGGAAGGGTGAAAGGGGTAAAAACTTACCTTTTTCCAGCGCTGGGCGGGGAGCTCTCCTCCTCCGATCCTCCTTCTCTCCTCCCCGTCGGCTGAATGCGCATGCGCGGCAAGAGCTGTGAAAATCACAGTAAGAAGCACGCAAGAGCCTCTAGCGGCTGTCAATGAGACAGCCGCTAGAGGGAATGGGGGAAGGCTTAACCCATTAATAAACATAGCAGTTTCTCTGAAACTGCTATGTTTATGAAAAAATGGGATAACCCTAGCTGGACCTGGCACCCAGACCATTTCATTAAGCTGAAGTGGTCTGGGTGCCTAGAGTGGTCCTTTAATAGCGTATCTTAATCATGTGACAAAAAAGTACCTAATGTGAGCAAAAAGCCACACGCACAAAGTATAAAATATAAGCAGATAAACCAAATACATGAAGTGCATATGGTATATATATCTATATAATACACTGTGTAAAGAAATTCAGCAGATGAAACACACGAGCAGGAATTAAGTAAAAAACGATGACCTTTATTTTGACAATTATTTAAAAAAATACAGAAATTAGTTATATAACTAGATACATACTAAACACATACAACAGATAACAGTATAATACCAGTTATGTTTACTACATATTTGAATTTTGTTGTACGTGTATCTGACGTGTATCATTTCTAAACAGTTTAACGAATATCTCTGCTCTGTGTACTTTTTACTGATTGTCTAAAGAAAGGTGGTTATTTTTTACCTACTTGTTCTTGTATATAACGGGTGCTCTTCTTAATTTAACCAAAGGTGATAACTACGGTGAAAATACTGCAGTGAACTTCTATGTAATCTGGGTATGTCCCAAAGAGGTTACAGATCACTGGGTCAAAATTGCAGCTGAGTTTTGAGAAACATGATAGAGAAATAATTAGTTAAGTTGTGCCTATTGTGTTGAATCATTTTTTAAACCTGTCGTTAGTCTTGCAAATGTCTGAGGTTTTAAGTTCTAGGGTTCCTTGTATTTTTTGAATAGGAAGCCATGATACAATGCATTCATGACCACACGAGGGCACACTAAACCCTCAGAATAAAATAATTTCACACCGTTATTTCGATTGCAGTAATGTAAATGTTAAAGGTTAGAACAGCATTCCTCAGGGTGCTCCAATGGTCCGTTATTTAGGAATTACACAATTTGCCTCTAGTAGAACTATCAATAAATCTTCCTTGATCTGATTTAGGAAGTACAGACCTAGTGCGAATAGTATGTCAGGCTATTACTCTTGTTTAAAGAATGTTTGATAAGATACAATTTGATTCTTTTAAGTCTTACTTTTTAAATAACTTTATTGACCAAACAGGGTACACTGTGAGAATAGTTTTTTTACATGATCATAAAATCCATGCATCATGCTAATTACCGAACTGAATATTTGTTAGGGTGTAACGTTATATTTTGTCATTTGATCTCAATATAACATTATATAGTTGACATTTCCTTTGGTTTCAGATTATAATTTACATTTACATAATTAATTACTTTTATCATCATGTGTTAATGGCTGTCAATGAAGTATTAACATGATGAGGGACTAATTACCGTTTTGCTTTATTGATAGATACAATTGTTTTATATCACAGTAAGTTATGTGTTTTAATTCCAAAATCCTGGTTTGTTTGCGTTTTGGATTTATTAATGCTTCACATGAGAATGGTCCTGTATGTCGCATGGGTATGTTATGACCAGCATTGTATGGGCCTCGGAAAACCTCATTGAGACTGGATATATTGGGGCAGATGGAAAATGGTGATTTTAAATTATTCGTAAGTGTTATATAAAAAGTAACATAAACAAATTATTTTTCAATCAACTTATTTGCCTGATTAAGAATCGTGGAGGATACAGTCTGCAAGTCCCCCTTAACCCATCCATTAAAGCTAAACACATGATTAACCTTAACCACATTTAATGCTTAACAACACCAAACCTACACATCCCTCCCCTACCCCTATCATTCCCACAAGTGCTACTTAATAGGTGCTGATGTTATGGTGGATTAATAACAGTGTTCTTATGTTTATTTATTTATACATTTGAAGCATTTAAATGCACCCAGTCAGCTACATGGTTGCCTATTGGTTTTGGCATTAGCTGGGACCTTTCTACGTCTGTACTTAAATGGGGATTGAATGTGTAAGATGAGAGAAAGGCTAGAGTTTTCTTCAGATTAAGGGCTAGTTTGAGGGCTAATGATACGCATCTCTTTAACTACCGCTTCTTGAAAAAGGGAAAGAAAAGAGAATCATGAAACCCAGGTCTCTTATCCCCATCCTTGTTGTTTTGTAGGAATCCAAACTGTTTATTTTAAAGGAGCACTATAGTGCCAGGAAAACAAACTTGTTTTCTTTGCGATATAGGGTCATTAGGTACCCCCACCCTCGTGGCCCCCCTCCCACTGGGCCAAAGGGATTAAAACCCTTCTCTGCCGACGTCAGCTCTGAATGCACATGCGCGGCAATAGCCACATGCGCTCTCAAACCGCCCATAGAAAAGCATTACTGAATGCTTTCCTATGGGCGTCCAGCGTCTTGTCACAGTGAGAATTGCGGAAGCCACAGTGAGACAGCCACTAGAGGCTGGATTAACCCTCAGTGAAACAAAGCGGTTTCTCTGAAACTGCTATGTTTTCAGCTGCAGGGTTAAAACTAGGGGGGCCTAGCACCCAGACCACTTAATTGAGCTGAAGTGGTCTGCGTGCCTATAGTGGTCCTTTAAATTTTGCAAATATATATATATATATATATATATATATACACACACACACTGATCAGCCAAAATATTGGCCACCTGCCTAATATCGTGTAGGTCCTTCTCGTGCCTCCAAACATCTCTGATGCATCAAGGCATGGACTCCACAGCACCTCTGATTGTGTCCTATGGTGTCTAGACATTAGCAGCAGATCCTCCATGAATTGGATTTGATGTTCCAGCACATCCACCAGATGTTCAATCTGAGACCTGGGGAACTTGAGGCCAAGGCAACACCTTGAACTCTTTGTCATGTTCCTCAAACCATTCCTGAACAATTTTTGTAATATGGCAGGGTGCATTATCTTGCTGAAAAGGGCCACTGCCATTAGGGAACTCCACCGTGATGAAGGGGTATACGTGGCCTGCAGAAATCTCTAGGTAGGTGGTACATGTCAGAGTAACATCCACATGGATGCCAGAACCAAAGTTTTCCCAGAAGAACATTTCCCACATGTCTGCGTATGCCAGCCTGCCTTCTTCCCATAGTGCATTCTGCTGCCTTTGCTTCCCCAGGTAAACATTGCGCCCTCACCCAACTTTCCACTTGTTCGAAAAGAAAACTTAATTCATCATTGAAGGTAAATAAAAGTATGGTTAGAAAAAACTCTCCATCCTTAGATGAAAGCAGAAAACTGAGTCATATAGTATAAACATTACTTTTATTAAAATGAAATTCCTTATTCAATTGCCATAAATGAATAAAGTGTATATCCCTCTCTGGAAATAGAAATGTAAAAAATTAATGATTGAATGCAGACCTTACCCAGTATGCTCGGCAAGCCAAAATTGTAGACATACCGATTAATTCAGGAACACTAAAGACATTTTTGAAGGATAGTTTGTTTCATAGAGACTTAACAATTTTTTTATCTTAATTGCTTTGATACATTTAGCTACTGTTGAATTGAGTTTATACAACTGCAGTTGACTGTTTAGAATAGATATAGAGCATAAGGTGAATCTTTTTTGCATATATTAAGTAATTTTATAGGTTAATAGGTTTCATATTTTCAGCCTTTTTTTCTCAGCTTCAAATATTTTAATATAATTTTTTCCCAAGGCGCTCCACCACATCATAGTTAATTTTGATCTTTATATAGTAGCCAGCATGGATTTTTTTAATTTTTTTTTTTAAATTTGAGCTATAGTAACTCTTCTGTGTGATTGGACCAGACCGACTAACCTTCTCATCCCACATGCATCATTGAGCTTGGGCCCATGACCCTAACGCCAATTCACCAGTTGTGCTTCCTTGGACCGCATTTTGCTAGGTACTAACCACTGCATACTAGGAACAAGCCACAAGACTTGCCAGTCGTCTACCTAGCCATCACTATTTGGCCCTTGTCTAAGTCACTCTCTTTGCTTGCCCATTTTTTCCAACACATGCAGTTCATATATCCCACGTCTTGACAGGTGCCATTGTAATTATATAATCAATGTTTTTCACTTCACCTTTCAGTGGTTTTAATGTTGTGGTTGATCAGTGTATGTATATATATATATACATGTATGCCCCTCCATAATAATTACGAGAATGAGGATATATATGGAGAATGAAATATAATTATTTTTTTAAAAGTTAGAGTGGGTAGATGGTGATTGGTTTTGAGATAGTTGATAGCCGCTGACTTGAAGACTCCTTGCCAGTGGCAAAGGGATTTAATTTCAAGTGACAACTTTTTTTTTATGTATCAAGTAATGGGTGTGGGTGTGTGAAGAAACCCCCCGTTTAGTTTGTTAACTTTGATTTTTCTTGTTCGGTAGATAAAACTACCGAACACCAACCAACCCCGTGGCTCATTAACTACAAAGATATAACGCAGATTAAGTGCTTTTTCTGTGTGGCTGCCATTTGTAAGGCTGAACGCCACGTGCTAGAGAAAATGGCGGCCATCTTGTCGCATGAAAAGAGGCAGCGGGACTTGGTCGTCGAGTGTCTGGAACTAAAATCAGACACTCAACTTCCCGAGCACCGGTCAACTTGGCAAACGCCTGCTTCTTTTAACCGACCAGCCATGAGAGCGCTATTTGGTAGGTTTGTTCCCACGAACTAGGAAAACAAATGCTACCCATGAGCCAGGGGACCAGTTCATGAATTTGTTTGGATTTTAGACTTTCCAAAATGGACCTCCATGGAAATCCCAAACACCTGAACCGATCTGGGTGATTTTTTGGGATATGTTGGTTCCAGATCAGGGCTATCAGGGGATATGACTTTTGTGGGCTTTCCATGGGTTTTGAGGTACTTTTGGGGTTTTATAGAAATGTATGTTTTTTCTTCCTGGAGATAATTGAGTTTGTACAATCCTTGACTTAATTATCTCCCAAACACAGGTGAAGGATTATCCTATTTTATGTGGTAGTGTCCTGGACCTGAGAGCCAATGTATGTACAGTATTTACTTTGTCATAGTCCCCTCTCAGGTCCAGTGGGGAATGCCCCTGGACTTGCATATAAATTGGCCAGTTGACCTGAATAAATTCATTCCTGTTGTACCCTCCATCTAGTCTAGGCTGTTTGGGTATCCGTCTGATTTGCTTGGTGAATTTACTTGTATGCTGAATTTCCTCTCGAGAAAGTTTGAATCAACACCCGAATTGCGAGCTATAATCACCCAGCCTCTAGCAGTTCGGGAGGAAATGAATGAACGTGTATCTGAAATACCAGCGTTCGTTACAGGGTGAAAGTCACTTGTCTCTCTCATTTTAAATACTGGGATCAAATTCATTTTTAACGCATATTTTACTCTATTAACCCCCTGCCGTGGCACTGGAAATGTTAGTTTTAGCCCCGGTGGACATTGTTTGTCAGACCCTAGTAGTAGAACCTACATGTAGAATTTACATCACAAGAAGGGCTATTTTACACTTTCATAATCACAATGCCACCTGCTGAATGGAATATAGCATTGCATTTCCTATGGTTTCTAATGGAGCAGTCTATAAGAATTGTTTTCCTAGTGAAATTGCTAACATACACCAACTGGTAAATTGGATTTTGGTAGAAAAATGTCGGATTATCAGGAAAAAAAAAACATTCTTTATAATATGAGTTCACCCCTTTGCACCCGATTAAGTGAGGGATGCTGTATTTTGTTAGCAGATAAAAAGAATAAAGATATAAATGCTAGTTAACACTGTATAAACGTTGCTTTTGTTCAACGAGCACATTGTAAGTTAAATGCCTTGAACCTTTATGAGGTCCTAAATATAGGCTATGATGATCTGTAAATTGGTCTGATAGCCATGTTTGTACAATAGCGAGTGCAGTGAGCGGGTATTTTTAGCACGATACAGTCATCACTGTAGTACTTTGTCACTTTCTATGTGAAACATATTTCCTTAGAGAGCAACTGAACATTTTAAAAGGAAAGGAAAAGTGTTAATGGAAGACGATAAAGAATTCTTAACTATTGTATCTGTTCAATGTCTAGAGGAGCATATTCTGAGACTCTTTAAAGGGACACTCCAGTGTTATCAATAAATATATATTTTTTCTAATGCCGGAGTGCTGGTTAGTCTCTTGGGCCCCCTTCCTCTCTGAAAAACCTGTAAAATAATCCAGTGATGAGAAAGTCTCCTTGCCAAAGTTCTGTTTCACCTACGGGGAGATTATAAGAGCTAACACAGGCTTCCCCAAACTCCAGCCCTCCAGATGTTGCTGAACTACAACTCCCATGATTCTATGTATCAAATAGGCTGAGAATCATGGGAGTTGTAATTCAGCAACACCTGGAGGGCAGGAGTTTGGGGAAGCCTGGGCTAATAGAATGATTCACAGAGAGAGGTTTTGGGAGGAGGTGCACACGCGGCAATTCCTGCACTATGCCTGTAGCATACTAGATTAATTAATTAGATATTTTTTCATATTGGCTATTTTTAAATTAAATTTGAATTCTTACTTTAGTAAATAAGCATGTGTATGTTACATACTAAAATGTGCCTATTAGTAAGTAAACCCCATATAAACAAATATAGTTTTTAAAAATGAAATAATTCCGGATCGGGAGCAGGGAGGGTGCAATTTAGCACCTGTATAAAAGTGTTGATTTCTCTTAAAATTGGCACTTTTAGCAAATATGAAAGAGGAAATCCTCTGTTAACCCCTAATGCACTTCGAGAAGCTGAAGTTTTCGTTTAAAAATACTAATTAGTAGTTCACCATAAAGATTTCAGTAGTGAACTACTAAGTAACTTCAGTGAACTGAAAACCAAACTGTAAAATCTAGGAAAAAGTTTTTATTTGGAAACATTCTCTATCTCATCTCTAATCACATTTTACAGGGTTATTCACTTAAGCAAGAATTCAAAGTGAATTTCTAATTTAAGGTCAAAAGAGCCGAATCAGAAAAATCATTAACATCTGGAGAGCAAGAGGCAGAGATGCCTGCACCACTTTGCATTCAAAGAATTTTTAAAGTTTTAGGTCATCAACATCTGGGGAGCAAGAGGCAGAGATGCCTGCACCACTTTGCATTCAAAGAATTTTTAAAGTTTTAGGTCATCAACATCTGGGGAGCAAGAGGCAGAGATGCCTACATCACTTTCTTTAAATCAATGAGTGCACACTCCAAACTTGGAGACCCTGTGCACACATCTATTTACGAAGTAGAGCCAGGTTCTGGCTCTGGCACTTAAATTAGCACCCAGGCCATGACTGAAAGGTTCTAGGAACAGGAAACTGGATTAATCACTGTAGATTGTATTCACTCAACAATGAATAGTAGCAAGTTGAAATCTAAATTATAACTTTTAGGCAAACAGGTCTTTTCTCTCACCTGTCAGTCAATTGTTCAGCCTAGACTCTATGTCAAATAACTGACCCACAATGGACAGCAAGACAGACCTTCCACAGGTGGTCCTTCTGCTCTCCATCTATAGCAACCATAGTGCATGTGCTGTGGATGTAATGGAACACTCCCTAGCCAACGCTACTATATCTGGCTATGGAGCATAGGTGTGTTGGCGTCACAGAAAAGGGTTGCCCTGGTTTCGGAAGCATCCCTAAGTAGGGCATATGAAATGAATACAAAGGTGGGTTTTGCAGAATAGTAACCCACAAAGCTTAGCATATGGTAGCTCTGTCATGTTAATCAGAGTCAATCTCTTGAAGCCTCTTTTGTCTACCCATATGCTTGGTTCCACCAGGTGGAAGTCAGTTTTAAATAGCTTTGCTGGGATCATATTCCTCAAATTCAGGCCCCCTTCATTTTAATGAGCATTAAATCCTGCAGTATACCCAGCTGAAGTCTTGTTCTAAGAGGTTACTTAACCTGCCCCAGCTAACACTAATTGTGAACATCATCTCCACAACCTTTGAATTATTCCACAAGGTAGATTGTTTTGATGATAGCATCAAAGTGTATGCAGGACTGTTATGGTTTTATCTTTGAAAATTTTCATGTGTGCCTTAAGTCTGCAAAACACATGAGGATAGCTGACTTTACTTCAGCTGAGAGATGATAGCCAAAATAACCTAACAATTTGTCAAGGTCAGCTCTGCCATACATTTATAGTTCCTCTCTGCCTTTTAGCCATGTTGTGTAGTCAAAGACTTGGAATCCAAGGGATGGTATAGAATCTTTCATCAATGTAATCTACAATGTTTTCAATCAGCTGTACATTACTTATGCTAGTAGCTGGTGGGCACTGGCTTGACAATTCAGCCTCCCACCCCTCAGTAGATTGATCTCCAAGTTTTCTCTCCTCTGGCTGGTACAGTCTAATAGACTGCTTCATGTTTTCACCGAGATCAGACTTCAAGCCTAACAATATTAATGCATGTCTCTCAACAGCAGCACTAACATTTAGTAACAGAAGGTCATTTGATTGAAAACATTCGGACAGCCAAGATACAGACTCAACAATATCTCTCAGAATGCACAGAGCAGAGAACAAATTCACAGTTGGAATGGATTTGAGATATCTTCTTGCTTTAGCTCAAAACTCATCAGTCCCAGCACCAACCTGGCCACGATTCAAAACAACAGTTTGTAACTTTTTCTGCAATGCTTTTAGGGCCCTTCTATTACTAGAAACCCATCTCATTTGCTTAATGTCACTGAAGTGAACACAACTTTCCTCTATAACTTTTGCAATTTCTTTTGCATCTCTTCGCCTTTTAGGGCTATTCCAATAGAACTTAAAAACCCATTTAACGTTTCTTCAAAACAAATAATATAAGGAGTATTCTTTATGGCATCCAGAATCCTCAGTTGAAGCTTGTGCATTGGTAGCACAGTGCATAGGTAGTAGATATGGAATGTCGTTCTTTATCAGTGTCTCTATACCACCTTTTAAATCCATCATTACAGCCGCATCATCAATATTTACTGAGATAAGTGTTGGACCCAGTGGCTGATCTGGGGGGCAGAGGCCCCCCGAGAAAATAATGTCGAGGTTCTCCCTCTACCTTGCACACTTCTGCTGGTCTATGCAGGGCTGGCGCTATCCAAGCGCTGGCCCTGCTGTGTGCCTTCACTGGCCGGAGGGGAGATCAGAGCTGAGAGGCTGGCAGGGGAGGGAGAAAGGAGACCCAAAAGCTCTAATCTGCAGCTCTGCCGGGCTCCTCTCGTGAGCTCGGAGCGTTGCTGCGGTTACCATGGCAATGCTCTGTTCTAGTGAGAGTGAACTGTAGCCCAGGAGCTGCAGGCTAGAGTTCACTCTCACCACTAGGAACACCAGGGATTTTCCACTGGACCACCAGGGCATCACAATCGATATCCCCCTTTCCTGGGCAAAGGTAAGAAGGGAGGGGGAATATAAACCATATCTTTTTTTTTCGTTAATCACCCCCTCTCCTAACACACAATAACTTACACACTGCCCCCCTGCACACACACTGTCTACCATACACACACACTGCACCCCCCCCCACACACACACACTGTCCCTCATACCCCACACACACAGCACCCCTCACACACACACTCTACCCCTCATACACACTGCACCACTCATACACACACTGTCTCCCATACACACACACTGCATGCCTCACACACATACTGTCACCCATACACACACTGTCTTCATAGACACATTGCCCTACTCACACTCATAAATTCATCCCTTACACACACACTGCCCCATACACACATAAGCACAATTGCACCCATCACACACACTTTACCCCTCACACACACTTCAACCCTCACACACACTTTAAACCTCACACATGTTGCATCCCTCTCCTCCCCCCCCACACACACACCCAATACTGCCCCTATCCCCTACTAGAGCCCCTATCCTGGCAGACTCCAGGTAAGTTGTCAAAGTGTTCTTAAACGGTTTGACTACTTACTCTGAGAGGGCACCACAGTACTCCTTGCACCATATCTACTATAGAGAGCTGTAGTGGTTATTGTGCCTGGATTGTTTCTTTAAATAATCTAGCAGTGCCTATCCAGAGATGAGGTTCTGGATCCACCAGTTCTGGGGACTACAGATGTAGCATATATAAAGACAGCTTTTTTTTTACAACTTTCACAATTGCATCCAGCACGCCTGTAGTGTGCGTGTTCCACTGGGACAAGGTCTACAAATGCATTGACAACCCTTTCCTGTTCAGTGATGGTACTATCTGTGCTGCCATCAACAACAATGCAGATGAACCTTGAATTTATGACAATCTCTTTGGTAGCATTTCGAATTACTTCCACCTCCATTTTATAGGCTCTGAAGCTTTTCAACAGTTTTTTATTCATTGCTTGGCACAACATATCCATGTCTGAAAGAGGGTTCCCCTATTTTGCAATTAAGCATGCATTGTTACATTATATAGTTAGCTGACTGAACTGCAGAACTGCCACTGTTAGTTGCTGTACTTGTTGATGCCTCAGACTGCACAAGTGCTTTTTTACTTTCTTGTTTGAACCATGAAGTCAGGAACTCCTCTTTCTGCTCCTGTGTGGCCGGCACCCTGTTGCTGCTCTCCTCCCCACTCCAAGGTCGGTGTGTGGGTGTTCAGCCCTCTTCTTTTACCTGGTGGTTTGGGGGTGCCCTGAAACTCTGCATGACGGCATATCTTCTTCTGTAGCCAGTGTCTCACCATTTGGGTTCAGGCCTTGTTCAGCGGCAAAGGGGTGAATCCCTTGGCTCCTTAAGGCAGTGCGTGTTTCAGAACAACACTTTTTATGAGGAATTGGGTAGAGCGACTCGGGGGAGACACACTAATCATGGGGTGTGGAGTGGAAAGGGGTGCCCCCCCATTTATTACTTTCTGTAGCTCACCTCAGTGCTCAGTTGTGTTCCTACAGTTCTTCAGTTCAGTTGTATGTGTTTGACTTATTTTGACTCCCTGGTGTTTGACTTCTTGCCTGTTTTATCGTCTAAGAACTTGCCTGAACTGACATTCTGCCTGACTATGTCTTTGGATTTTTGCTTCCTGTATCTCGCTATTGGTGTGCACTTTGCATGTTGGGTTCTTCCCGTTCTAAACCCCTGCCACAGCCCCCGAACAGCTTATCATGTGAGCGTTGCTTGTTTTATGAAATTTGATTCTAACACATTCCTACCAGATCATGGGTGAAGTATTTTTGTTTAATATTTGGAATTCAAACACACAGTATCATAAGGATTAATTTGTCTTATGGTGAATCTCGCTTGACAAAAAGTCAGAGCTATTGCCACATTGATGTTTTGTAAATTCCCAGCAGTCTACACTAGCTGCTGGGAATTGAGATTGCGGTGACACAGATTCCATGCGAATAAAGTGCCCACAGGTGAGAACATCACGTGTATTCACCACAATAACATCCATATCTATCACTGATATAATCAGTGCAAAAATTTCCATCACCATTAGCATGAGAATAGTGAACTGCAGATCATATAATAAAGTTCAGTAAATTCCTGTTCCATAGTATTTTTTTTTTTTTTAATATCTTTATTTTCTTGTGCATAGTATTTTTAAACTGGTATGTGCTGCCATTTCAGTGGAAACATTGGTTTGATATAAAATATTTAGTGACAATTGCATGGCATAGATGTATATAGCACATTTTTCAATAAGGAATAACAGGGAAATATAACAGTTTGGTTAGTCACAACTACACAATGGAGTTGGTCCAGTATTGTGTGATTTTCGGCTATGTAGTCTGTGTGATGGGTTGTAGTCTACTATGGGACTAGCTGATCGTGGTAGGGTGTGAAAGCTGGGCAGGTGTGGCGGTTCAAAGGCACTGCGTTGTCTTGTGTCAGCTGTATGACTATCTGGCTGGTCGTATGCTCTCAGAGGGGCATTGTGGTTGTTTTATTCTTCCATGTTCATGTCTATCATGCTGTGTGTAATATAAGCCAGGGACACTTGCTTTGTGTTTGTGTCTGGCGTAGCTGTACCTGTGTTGTCGTTGGGGGTGAAACATTAAAGTAATATCTGTGAGTTTCTCCTTTGTTGGGGTGATGCCGGTGTGTGGAATAATAATTGGACTTGGTCCTGTCTTGGGTTTTGCAAACTGGCAAGTGTTCACGGAACCTGAGCCCCCAGTCCGCTTGTTCCCGGGGTGTGAGGTAAGGCAGTTATGTGCTCCTGGTGCTCTCCGTGGCGTTTCGGAGCCTGGTTCGGCAGGTTGAGGGTTTTCAGGTAGTTGGAGGCTTCATCTGGCGATGTGAGGACTTGTGTTGTCCCTGCGCGGGTAACTTCCAGGGAGCCCCCCGCTCCCCACCTGTAGCCTATCCCTGCAGCACGTAGCTGTGTGGTGGCCGGGCCGTACGATTTACGCCATAGTAGCGTGGCCCTCGATAAGTCCTGGTAAAAGGTGAGCTCTGAGTCCTCAAAGGGTAGTGGTGTTCGGTCCTTGAGCGCCGCCATAATGCAGAACTTATCCTGGACTGTGACACATCTTAGGATAACGTCTCTAGCTGCAGGGGATTTCAGGTGTGTGTAGGTCGAGAGCCGGTAGATTCCATCTATGGAGATTTTCTTTGCAGCTGCATGAGGAAGTATACTGGACAGGAGGCGCCTAACGTAGTGAGGCAATTCCTCTGCTGTGATTGCGTTTGGAATCCCCCTAATTTTTATGTGTGTGCGCCTTTGTCGATCTTCTATGGTCGCCATTTTGAGTGCCATGAGTTTTTGGTGATGCTGTATATTTTGTACCTGTTCATCCAGTGTTGTTAGGTATGTTTTGACCTCCACCACGTCTTGTTCTACAGCTGTTACCCGTTCCGTGGCCGCTTGCACCTCCGTCTTGAGGAGGGCCGTGTCGGCTGCCAAGAGCTTGTGTATGTCAGCGAGTAGGAGTTTCAGATCTCCCTTGGTGGCTGGTGCAGCATCGGCAGGGGATTCAGGCTGCTGTATCAGCGCTGTCTGCGTGGTCGGAGGGGTCTCTGGCCTCCACTGCATTGGGTGGGGAGTGTGGTTAGTTTCCCCCTCATCTCCCGCGGGTGTGGGTGCGGGACATGGCTGCGCCAGGCGTTGCAGCAGCGCGCTTATGTCTCTGCCGTCTGCCGCTGGTTTCTGGGATCTGCGCCCCATTGCCGGCAAGTGAGCTGGTGTTTCGGTTGGTGAGGGGGTTGGTGAAAGCCCCTTTCTCTCGGTCCGTGGCCGGAGCAGGAGTTCCTCCAGGTCCCGGATTGCGGGTGTGAGGTAGGCCCTGGATTTGTGCTTCCGCTTAGGCAGCTTTTGAGGTTGAAAAAACGGCATCTATCGGTGCCTCTTGTCTTGCTGGCTCTGGCTGTGTGGTTGGTAAGCCTGGATGGGTGCCAGTTTCTTGGATATTGCCCAGATTAGATCGTTTTGTCGGGAGTTAGTGGAAATGGCGTCTGGTGCCGTGCGGTAGCAAGCTCCGCCCCCTTCCATAGTATTTTCACAATGCTACAGCATTGTGTCACAGCTAGGATTTGCTAACATGACTCATGCATTGCAGTTAGTTGTCCTGTAGCCTGCACTACTAATCAGACTAATCCAGCCTCAACACATGTCCCTCTTGCAGCTGGTGATCTATGTGTGAAGTGGCGCGGTTACAGCGCAAGCTCACCACTTTTCTCTAGTACAAACGTATATTGCATCATCTCAATATTTGAAGAAGCTGCATAAGTCTGATTTGTATCACAAAATGCAGAACATGTGATAATTCTGCATGATTCATCTATTACAGGGACACTATAGTCTCCAAAACCACTACAGCTTAATGTAGTGGATCTGGTGTCTATAGCCTGTTCCCGCAGTATTAGTACTGTAAACACCTACATTTAAAGAAAAGGCAGTGTTTACATTACTGCCTAGTAACACCTCTTGGAGAGTATTTTGGATAGGGTCCATTGAAGGTCAAGTGAATGAAGACCTACAGGACTTAAACTCAGTTGAAACTCAAACCTGTTGAGTTTCCAATTAATTTATCACTGAATTCTATTGACAAAATGTAAGTGACTATCACAATGTCTCACAAATGTCATGCCATTTGTTCAGTTGCATCAGTTGAGTTGCACCTTGTAAGAAGATCAGATTTGGTGTAGAGTTGGCCCAATGGGTACTTGCTTCTTATATTTCTGAATGCACCTAGATCTTATGTATATGTCATCAGAGAGTGAGCACAGATAAGTTTATTGTACACTACTCTTCTACAGCTGTTAAATAGTGTTTGGTCCTAAAGTAAATAACCCTGACATATTATTAAATCATACACGGCGTGTCGTCTCTAGCCATTAACATTAAAAATATGCAATCTTTCACAAAGCTTGGAAAAGGGAGCAACAGAGACAAAGACACAGAGGATGCCTCGGGAGATCAAGTCAGATGATTCTGATTGTGAAGTCTTTACCCTCCGCTTCCTGGATAAGTGAACAGTGATTGAGATCCTCTGGCATAGCATACTTTCCCAGTGCTAATTATTTAATAATCTAATTACTTCCTATTCGAATGCCAATTATTTTGGCAAGATGTATTCGCTCTCTGTAGAATTCCTGTAGACAATGAAACTTTAATGTAATTACAGTTTTAGCAGAATTTAAGTTTAAGGAGCTGTTCGACTGCAATTTGTAGATTTCACTAGTAATAGGAGATAGGGAGAACTACAGATGTTTTAAAGATATATTGAAGCTTCAAACAAATTAAGTTGGTGTGATCTATGATCACGTTTTCTTTCACATTTTTATATCTAAGGTTTTGGTTTTTTGATCATTGTCCAAAACTTTATCCGCAATGCAATTTAATTTCTACCTTTTCTTATGACAAATTCACATAATATGATAGTCATTGTAAAATTCATATTACAGCTCATATTTTGATATAAAATGTGCTTGACAAAGATACTATTGGGGTAAAACTTTTTCCAGGTCCATATGTTTTATGAATGAATAAAATCAGATTTAAAAGAGTCACAAATATATTCTTTACCTCTGTAGTTCAAGCAAAGTCCTTTAATTATTGTAGTGCTTTCTACATTGGGGGGTCATCAACTAAATATTAAAGGTTAGACTGTCAATTCCTTCACAATGTGACGTAACAGCAGTGGCACGGTTGAGTTAACCAGACCCAAAGCATATAAAGACATAACTCAAGTATGTTTTCATGGTAGGCCATATGGTGACATTAGAATGTTGTACAGTTTTCCAGTTCAGTTGTACCGGTTGAACCATGATGCCTTCATTTATTAATTTTAGTTCTAAACATGTATTTCTTATGTATGTAGCAGAGAAATAATTTTGAACACTAAGGCTAATATTCACAAAGTTGAGTTTTATAGGACTGCCAGATGTGATGCGTTCCTTTATGGACAGGAGGAGGTGGTTCCACCAGGATACTGAGGCTCTGCCCTCGAGGACCAGTAATGAGCTCTTATATTCTCTATTGTAGTATTTAAGCTTATAGATACTTAATATATATATATATATAATTGTTATCAATTAGTTACTAAAAATAATTCTTGGTTTATATCAAAGCTTCCTAATGTGTAAGCTAGTTAAGTAGCCACAGACCAGTAATTAAAGCTAAATGCCAGCTGTTTTGTACACCCATGAGTGCCTTTATCTCTCTCTGTGTTTATTTGTCAGAATGTCCGTGGTCCTTTATGGCTGCCATAAAAACTTTGCAAATCCTTCAGGAAAGTGTGGATAAAGATGTACAGGAGATGTTAAGTGGTGAACAGCAAAGGCTCTGACTCTACAAGCAGGGAAAACATACATGATCAGTGACATTGAGCATTGATTTAAACAATGTTTCCTTTTGGGGAATTTTCCTATAGAAACAATTTATAATCACAGCCCTTATTAAGTCGTTGTTTATCTAAAAAAAAAAAACACTTGTTTTTGATATTTAGTGAATTCCAACTGTAAATTAGTTTTATCAAACAAATTAAGCCAACAACATTTTTCATTCCATTAGAGACTTGACATGATCTAAATTTTAGGTAAAAAACCCACACAAAAATATCTGATCACAGGATGCACATTGTTTGCATTAGAAGAGTTAATTAGGGCAGTAATAAACTCATATTGTCCTCAGCTATATCATAGTTCAGAGGTTTGTGGAGGTCAGATAGAGTACTGCCTTCTGTTGCTAAAATATGTATGTTTTTACGCTATTAACATTTCGCATTTTTTCTTATATTGGGTTGCATTACCTAATCACTTCTAAAAACGTATGTATGATTTGCAGCTGAAATATTAAAAAAACAAAAACTCACTAGCCAATCTTTAAGAAGCAGTGATGGCTCAATTAAAATTAAGTTTAAAATAAAACTTAAAGAGCACATTTAAGAACACTCAAAAATATATTCTATAGTCAAAGAACACTTAACACTTCTGGTTTTATATATATATATATATTGCATTTTAAAGAACTCCTGTACTTTATTGTAAGTTTTATTTTTTGACATTGTAATTGCAGCATATTTTTTACAGTCAGAAAACTCCCCGCTGTGCTCACCAGGTGAACTTTTTAAGTTTGCTTTACGGATATTTGAAGTGCCCTATCATACATAGCTTTTTCGTAACCAGATTTCTCAGTGACTCATGCCCTCTTTTGCCGGAGGTATGATTATTTATTTTTTTACATTTAGGTCTGCCAGCCCAACTGCTTATCACTTCAGTTGGTGCCCTCTGCATGTCACAACATTTAAGCGGTGGCAGAAGCATTCTCACTTTATGTAGAAAGGATCTTAATTTCCACTCAGTCAATCCAAAGCACAAGCTGATTCACCTCTTCTGCAAGTCCATCATCTCATGACGTTTCAGTCTGTTCAGAGAAGTCCTGACAGCAGTTGCCATAGCAACATTCCCGAAAGTTAAACGCTGATACATTTTCATAATGTTACAGTATTCTTGCCAAATTGCCATAGACAAAGAATGTTCTACGGAAGAATGTGTCATCCCACATCTTTCACTCCCTCTCTTTTTCTTTCTTTCTCCTTAGATTTTGACTAGGCATCAAAATTATATATTTATCTATTATGATGAGGGGACTGAAAGAACATGACTGATTACGTATCCTGTGAATTGTGCCCTCTCCACATCACTGTCAGTCCAATTTCAGCAGTTGTCATGTAATTCTAACTGAAAGGCTTTTTTTTTTGTCAAAGACAAGCAATAAAAAAAAACAGCTTCTTTGTAAAATTCGCAAATCACTTTTCTTTAAAACTAATTTAGTGCTCTGTAGACTGTTTGGCAAAAGGAGTAAAATAGATTCCAGAGCTTGTGTAGGAGGTTATACGAGTGATGTAAGCAAGTTCCCGGTTCAAGGACCTGTGGTCATCAACATCTCGATATCTTACAGTCTTGCAAGAACGACAGTTCATTATTAGCTGACCAGGTTGCAATTATCTAATGAAGAAGACTCATCTTTTTCCATCCTCATCAGCAGACGTCAGACTTTGAACATAACACGGAATTTAGATACAGGAACATTTATTACCTTTTCCATCCCATTTTAGATAATAATATATTATCATAATTATTTGTCATGGAAAGACATTATATGCTGAACTGAGTTATTTTTCTTAACTCTTCAGAAGTTCTTCTTCATGGACCTTATTAAACCAGCAGATATGAAATACCATATATGACTTCCAGCATGCAGTTCTGGTCTCCGTATGCAAACTGGTAGTTGTCTCCACACTGGTTTTCAACAATGTGTGTGGTTTGGGTCTCTCAAGAACTTGAGTGACTCTCCCCTTTCTTTCCTGCAATGTTCCTATGGTGTTCGTGTGTAGTGGCAGTTGCCAAAATCTAGGATTGTGGATCTCTGAAACCACAATGTTTGTATGGAATGTCTCAGTCTTCTTCTTTAAGTATCAATATATTCTCTTTTGAGTTTGGCCAGTGTTTCAGTTGTATTGCATTGTTGTTGCGGCTTGTAAAGTCTCACAAGTTTTGTATATTACCATGGGTTCATACCTCCCAACAGTCTCACATTCGGTGGATGGTCCCAATTCAGGGTCAGATTTTGGATCATCCCACTTTGTGCTCTGCATCTTGCAACAGCAGGAACTGTCCTTTGGCAGCACACTGGGTGCACATCATTAAGCATGCACTCACTTGTGAATGCCCACTGTTCCCCCAGTATGGTCCTGGTAATAAGGGGCCAGCTAAACTGGCTTTTATATGGATTGATCCGCCTATTATGGGTTTCACCACTAATACGATTGTGTTACTAGCGATGCCCCCGCAGAGCCTGCCCCCTTCTTTGTCCTGATTGCATACCTCCCAATTTTGAGAGATATGTGAGTTACTCTGCATATTATCAGAACATTCTTATTTTCAAGTGCTGTGTATAACTATGGAATATGAAAGACTACTCATTCTCATGATATTTGTTGTGTTCATTTTCGTCTTGTTTTTGCTCGTATTCCAAAAATGTAATATCCAGGCTTGCCACTCCAAAAATCCCAAATTAATATACTTCTTGAAGGTAGAAGTGAACACTATGTAATTAAGTAATACACCAAGTACCACTGGCAGCTTTATTGTTCTTTTTTGTTTGCATTATTATTATTATTTCAGACATCCCAATGAAAGTAGCAATATTTTCTTTATAATTTTTTGTTATTTTATTAATCCATTTCATAGTGGGCACTTGACTTGAAGAGATTAATACCTCTGCATTGTGTTTCTACTTCACAATGATAGATTGCACCAGTGTTTTGTTTGTTTGTTTTTTTTTTGATACCTAGTTACCTTCCTTTAAAAGCAACGCAAAGATTTGTCCTTTTAGAGGGACCATAAGTGTACAACAAATGTTAGAGTGAAAATGTCACCTAAAAAAAATACAACATGCCAAACATCTCTCGCCTTTGTACTCCATCATGCATTAAACAAAATTTTAAAAAATGAGCAGTCAGTTATGTTTACCAAAACTTTTTAATTCATTACAATTAGATTTTTTTTTGTGAATAAACTCCTTTGTGGTTCTACAACCTTCTTAGTTTGTCTACCAGACCAACCTGGATTCCCAAAGTTAGAGAGTCTCATTTTCATAAATTTATATTGAATAAATGTAAGCTGAACATGTTTCACACAAGTACAGCTGCCAATTTTCTAAGGTGTTCTCTGACGCAGTTCCTCATACTCGATCATCCTCCTAGGGCTGTGGACGGTATAAATTGACATCTGCAGAGAAAGATGACAATTTTATACTGCTTGAGTAACATAATGATGGCTCTTGCCAGCCACTTTGCTTACATTGAGCCCAAAGCAAAAGTTGATGACTTCTACCCTAAGGCTCCACTACATTTCAGCCTTCTCTCTACACAAACAGGGCCAACTAGTGAAAACATGCTGATTGGTATTCAATGCAATCCTACAAAACCACTGTCTAACCACTTACGCAATGGAAAGTTGGTAATGGACCATCACCTGACAGTCAACTGGTGGGCCATTCTCTGCCCCATAGTAGCCTGAAGAAACTATATTAGTGATCTATTTTAAATCAGGCAGCTGCTTTGAGAATCAGTTGCTTGACACAAATACTAATACCCTGTTGCCTCTATAGAGGGCTGGGTCCAAAGCCCCAAATCTAGGGCTTCAGCCCCAAAGCCTTTTACCCAGCCATCAATCTGGAACAGATACAGCTAGGCCTGGATATAAGGACTACAGTTCTTTGAATAGTGTTTGATTTTTATGTTGTTTTTTTGTTTTGTTTTTAACAGTGTAGAGTACATACGTAGACAAACCTTTTATAACCATTTAAAAGTTTCCTATATGGTGAAATATTAAACAGTAACAATAACATTTGTCACGTTAAATTGCAATTGTTTTCAAGTAATTCAATTAATATTAAAAATGAATGGCAACTGAATACTATCTAAAGCCATTTGTCCCTAGATCCTGAAGAGCAAGCATTATATCCCAAATTATCTTTGTTTTGTTTTTTATTTCAGTGACAATAAATGCTACTTGTATTACTTTTAACCAGCTATTTGTACTCAAGATATTTTTAAGACACTAAATATTTCAAACTCTATAGATTTTAATTTATAATAAGTATGCATATATATTTAATTTGTACAACAATTAAAATAGTTTATTAGAGTCTATTGAGAAAATGTTAAGTTCAAAAGACAAATTATTAATTAATGAAGTTATGTTTTCTGGTAATACACTACCTTTGTGTGTTCCAACTTCATTGGTCAATCGATGATTCTTGGAGACACTAAGGGGGGCAGGGTTTAAATTCTGTATCACAACTTGTGCTTTTGGTTTTATTTTTGGCTCAATAAATGCATATATTACTAAGGGAAAAATAAATAAAAAAGTTAAAGGACCACAATAGACACCCAGACCACTTCAGCTCAATGAAGTGGTCTGGGTGCCAGGTCCCCCAGGTTTTAACCCTGCAGCTGTAAACATAGCAGTTTCAGAGAAACATTTACATTGAGGGTTAATCCAGCCTCTAGCGGCGGTCTCACTGACAGAGGTGTTTCCGCGACACTCAATGCGAAAATCACATTGAGCATGCAGAACGTCCATAGGAAAGCATTCAGTAATGCTTTCCTATGGCTGCTTATGCGCATTTGGCTCCACTCGGGAGCTGGCGTCGGAGAGGGAGGAGAGCTCACTAGCGTCAAGGGAGCCCGGCGCTGGACTAAGGTAAGTGGCTGTAGGGGTTTTTGTGGGCCCTGATGGTGGGGGGGACCTAAGGACTATATAGTGCAAGGAAAACAAGTTTGTTTTCCTGGCACTATAGTGGTCCTTTAAAGGGAAAATACCAGTCTTTTTCCACTTACATAGATTATCAGATAAATCCTATTTCTTTGAGCATTGGAAAAATTACTGGAACAGTTGATATTCATACTGTAAATGACTGGAAATGGATATGAATCATACCATTGCTTGATGAGTAACTGAGATTGACTAGGAACAGAAAACCACTCAACTATTTTAATGCAGGAAGATTGGGAGCATAAAACAGTGATGGGGGTACCTTCTAGACCAGTAATAGCCCACCTTTGGTACGGTAACTCGACAGGCAGTAAACTGTAGCAGCAATAATTATAATTATAAAAATGAACTGTTAAATAAGAGGTTAGGAAACATTAAAATACTTCCCTTTAAATATTTGTGGAGAATTGCTAACTCTAGCAAAAAAATGAGATTTTTCAAGAAGGACCAATGACAGTAATTTGTAAAAATGTTCTTACTTCACCCACTCTGATACCATTGACCATGCAATGTATCCGGGCCTAGTCTCTGTGTTGTATGACCTTTAATCTCTGTAATGATCCTGAATGATGATAACTTATCAACCTGGGTCCAAAATGTTTATTTCCAGTATACTGGTACTAATTTGAAATGTTCTATCAATGCACCCTTAGAATCCTAGGGTTCTGAAGCACAGTGATTTTACTGTATGAGATTGAAAAAAAACATTGAACACGTAAGGTTACCAGTGTGTATTGTATGACTGGTGCTTGCATTGTTTGAGATTAAACTAATTATATTTTCCATTTGTGATGACCTGAGGATTTCATGTATAGCAACCTATTTTGTACAGCCTCAATAATCAAACCGTTCTGTAGGACATCTAGATACTATAACGAAAACCTATATATCCTATGGTTATCAAAGAATAATTTTGATAATTACTTTCTCCCCGGGAATGTCATTGATATATTTTAAAGGATCCCTTGGAATGTCTCTTGTAGCCTCATAATCTTCTTTGCCTTTCTACACAACTGAATATACTATAAAACAAATGAATCTTAGCAGTCTGTGCAACATTCCATGGATGTGGACTGTAAAATACTTGTAAATATAAGGCAGTTGGAGAAGATGAGAGGAATCGAGGATAACTTGCAATCTAGAATAGTATGTTCTAAAAACAGTTGCATGAGTTCTAGCTATTATTATTATTATTATTACTTATTCAGCAGCGCTTTCCAACATTATAAAAAAAGGGTATTTAACAATAAATTAGACAATTACAAAATGTTACAAATTGTCTACAATAGCTAGATTAGGAACCTGCTCACAGAGGAGGAGGTGGGGTATACAACATAATAGGAAGTGCATCATGGGGGCAGCAAACAAACATGGTGGGAAAGTAGATGTACACATCAGCCCCAATACATACAATAAAACCCGAAGAAAAGAGTTACCTGTGCCCTACCACAAATCCCTATGCATATTTACACAAATGGAGGTTTTTTGTTTCACTCCAATGGCCATTAGATGTAAGCCCACCTGCCACGTCAAGTCAAACTTCTTAGGTGGGTCCTACACTAACAATTCACCTTGCTTCCTTCAGTTTAAGGGAAAAAAAATCTATAATGAAACAGAGAGGGGTATTTTTCTAAATACTTATTAACCCTAAATAGGGTACACATAGGCCCTTAATAAGGATCACATAGGCTGGGCGGCAGCATTGTAACATGTTTGTGTGGTGCAAAAGCAAATACAAACAAAAATAAGTCCTGCGCCCAGACTCCCACTACTCCTGGGAGGCAGCAATGACTAGTACACATCAGCCCCAATACGTAAAATAAAAACCAAACTAAAGAGTTACCTGCACACTATCCCAAATCCCTGTGCATTGTTAAACAAATTGAGTTTTTTTTGTTTCACGTCAATGACCATCAGGTGTAAACCATGGTCGTGGATTACAGAAGATAGAGTACTCATGATACAACTAACAGCAGTAACAGTGACAGGGCAAAAGCTAGCAGGCAAGGAGAGGTTTAAATAGCCCTAAAATATTTTTGGTTTGCGCCCTGCGACTCCAAAAGGTGCCAAGGCGATGTCAAAGGGATAACGTAGGTTGGTCTGACACGTCATGAACAGACATGGGTTTGGATTGAGCAGTTTCCAAAATGATACCAAGTGTGTGCGCCAATAATGGCACTGAAATGACTCTGCATCAAACTAACAGGTCATGACACGGGTATTTCCAGCAGTCTTCACATTCATTGTTTCATAATTCTATGACCGTGCAGACCCTTGTTTCATCTTGTTGCAGGAAGACACAGATTTGGATGCCAGGTTCTTCTACAAGTTGGTAGCTGTATATCTAGGGCCATTCAGGCATAGTAATCTACTATCTTGCATGGAGTGGGAATTTCTAATCAGTACCCGTTCCAAGATTTAAAGGGCTACTGTAGGTATTGACACATGTTTGGTGCAATGTGTAGGTCACCATGCAGACTGTTATACTGAGTGTTTTTTTTTTCTTCTTTTTTTTTTTTTAATTCTAAAAAAATAATTATAATAATGAGTAGTTTTGCTGCAAAAAATAAAAAACTAAAAGTCAAAACAACAATCAACCTGTAGCCCCCAACCTGCAGTAAAAGCTTAAAGGAACACTATAGGGTCAGGAACACAAACATGTATTCCTGACCCTATAGTGCAAAATCCACCATTTAAGTGGCTTGCTTGAATGGGTTAAAACTTACCTTATTTTCAGCCCTCTACGGGTCTGCCGGCGCTGGCCCCGCCCTCTTGGTGACGTCATCAAAATTGACGACTTTCCCATGGGGAAAGCAATGGATCGGCTAAAATCGGCAAGGGGTGGGACCAAACACTGTTTTGGACAATCAGCACCTCCTCGTAGAGATGCATTGAATCAATGCATCACTAGGAGGAAAATTCAGTGTCCCCATGCAGAGCGTGGAGACGTTGAACGGCAGGGCTGCCTACTGTGCAGCACTGACCCAGGAAGCACCTCCAGTGGCCATCTAAGGAGTGACCACTTGGAGGTGTCCCTAGGGGCAATGTAAACACTGCCTTTCCCTGGAAAGCTGTAGTTGTTCTGTTGACTATAGTGCCCCTTTAAAATAAAAAAAATAAAAATCTGTGTCTGACTACTCTAACCCGGCGAATAGTTTTATTTGTATTTTATTGTATATGAATCTTAGTAAAGGCTATGCAGCTTTAGTAGATATCTAACAGTTCCAAAACCATGAAAAACTAAACTCCTCCATAGAGAGCTATGTGAGCACCATTACAGAATCACTTCCTGGTTTGATCATTCCCGGCTTGGCTGAATCTTGGGCATCTACAGTAAAGAGAGGAGGTGTATATTTTCTTCTATATTATTTTGATTCATTCTCTATGTTTTAAATAATATATTAAAAGAAGGTGAGGAAGGTTTTTTTGTCCATCACCAGGGGGACTATTTAAGAAAAATACATTATAATGTATCCTTCACAGTAAAAAAAACCACAACACTCTTTCTAAATATAAAATGTGACTATGGATTAGTGATTATGATGTTTCAAATTAAATTTTAACTTTCTATAGACGCTATAGAAAATGACAACATAAAGAGCACTCACGAAGAGGCTTTCCCATTAGCAAAATATGTAGTTATGGTTGGAGAATTCCCCTGAAGGGAAGTAGATGCTTGGCTGCAATCCACAAATAAATATTTAATATTTCTAATAAAAACAAAAAAGAAGTGTGAGTGATTCAGACAATGTAATTTGCAAACTCAATCATATGGAAACATTTACTGCGCCAGTATAATAGTCACAGGTGTAGAATCTTATGAAAACCATGATATAGAATTGGGAAACGCTATAAAATAAGACTGTTATCCATAAAATTATTAAAAAAAGGATGTTTTCCCCAAACATCTATTATGTTTTCTTAAATGTCATTATCCATGTGTCATATTTCCTAGAACATGGCGTTGGTACAGTTGTGTTGGCCGCGTAAATATTACGCAGATCTGAGCATTTGAAATTAAAATCCATTCTACCTTTAATCTTTTGTTTACACCCTATTTTAACTGCGTGGGAAGCATGATCTATACCTCTAATACTGTTTCCCAAGGTGTGTTGTGTATCTGTGTCTTGGTATTGCAGTGAATTCCAAGGTATGACGTTGTTGCCAGGATGTTGCCACTACATCACAAAAGACCAACAAGCAACAAGCATTTGTAGTTACATATTGACAGCAATGTATCAAAACATATGCATACCTCCCAAGTGTCATATGTAGGAGAGATGATCATTATTTTCGATCCAAATCCTTCTGTTCGTCTTTTCTACCCTAATGTCCCTCTTTCTAGGAGCTCTATATTGTTGGTGACATCTCCGTGTATAACAGAGCTCCACAGCAATAATACTTACAGTAATGTGTCTTTAAGCTACAATAAATTTGTTTCAAAATTAGTCTCTGTAAATAAAATAAATGTTCTAAATTACATTTTAGTTCCATTAAATTTTATTAGTTAGTCACATAACGTCACATAGGCACTCACACCCCTAAAACTAAAGTGTCCCTCTTTGTCTATTCCAAACACTAGGAGGTGTGTGTGTATGCTATATACCAGAAATGTCAAAAAGGTAGATCCCAAAATCTTGTAGAAACGCATCTCGACTCTGATGAGGCTTTGCCAGCACCCCTGATATATGTAGTTAAGCAAGTATTTGGTTTTCTGGTAGTTAAAACATTAGTGATGAGGTGAGTGAGATGGGCAGAGTTAGAATATATACAGTGCTATTAGAAATTTCCTGAACCAAGGGGTAGATTTCTCAAGTAAAAACAGGTGCTGATCTGGGGCAAAGTGCTAAAAAAAAGTCCAATCACTAAGTGCATTTAGCACTTTGCACCCAAAAGAGCACTTGCCTTCACAAATATCCCCTTATGCAGCAAACTAATGTATATCTTGACTCATTGGAGCAAACAAATTCATATATTGACTCACTGGAGCTCATCTCTGCTTTTATGTAAATGTTTTCACAGATAAAACATGAAAGATAGCTGGGATCCAATAAATATTAGATTTCCTATGTATCTCTACTTATAAATATAATAAACTCCTTTACGTTCAAATTATTATCTGTCACCCTCAGGTGCTTTAGAACGACATCTGGTTTTTAGCCTAACATTCAGTGACACATTCTACATTCAGCCTCATGCTACGCCGCATACTGACATTTTCTCTAGAGATATCTAGAACCGTGATTAATGCTTTCACCATTCCTTTTTGTCCTATACTTAGGTAATGTGGGTATGTAATTTGTGCCGAAAACAACAAGAAATCCTCACCAAATCCGGAGCCTGGTTCTACAAAGGTGGGTCAAACACGCCTCAAAAGCCTGGTGAAGAGACCCAACCAGGGCAGCAGAACGAAGAAGCACCTCAGGAGAAAAAGGCAAAGCTACAAGAACAAGCTCAATACCAGGCACCCTCAGGAGACATAATAACACCAGCCACAGACAAGAGCAGACCACAAGGAATCACAAGGCAGGATTCAGTTAAAAATGGTTCTGGAGTAAGGCACCCAAGCGATTTACCAACAGAAAGGTAATTTAGAATCTTTTTAGATATGTCTGCATTTTCAATTTTCATTAGCACACTAGAGCAGTGTTTTTTTCCCAGTACAGTCCTCAAGGTATGTCAGTGGTCCAAATTTGTTTTGTCAGTATCAACATTGGGTCAAGATTTGGAAATCACCAAATCCTGGACTGCTGGTGTGCTTTGAGGACTGGGTTGGCAACTAATTGACTACAGTGTCTGGAGACATCCCTTGGTATGGGTTTCGAGTGAAATAATGTCTACTTATATTTTTTTTTTGTGAGAGAAAGAGGATTGCAATACTATCTGGATAGGTATATGACAGAACTATTGAAATTCTTTGGTATGTGGTACTCGATTTGCCAGCTGCCAGAGCATTGTGTGAGTTGCAGTAGTCCCCAATAATGGGACATCTGTCTGTCTATTACACATACAGGAATCTGTTCATTAAATCACTTGTGTTGACTAAAACTGAGTTCTTAAAAGTACACTAAAATTGCTGATTTGGAAAAAATGTCTCATTTGCAAAGATGGATATTTTTTTCTATTTAGCCAATTTGTTGTAGTTTAAATTTAGCCAGACTCGTCTCAAATCACAGCATCTCTGTTCAGCAGCTAAATCTCTCGAGTTGCAAACCAAGGGGTTGTTCAATGTCGCTAGCGGAAAAAAAACAACTTGACTATTTTGACTGAAATTATAGAAAACTGTTTTCAGTTCACCTGAAATAATGTAAAAAAAATATTCTATTCTAAGTATTAATTTGAACTGGTGCCCTCAACAGACATTTATGTGATTCATTAATTTTGAAGTTTATGAGTTCTATGTATTCACGTAAAAATATGTTTAAATATCACATTTATCTCACTTTGACCAGGTTTAAAAATATGTCAAAGGGCTCTCTGCAGAAAGCATTGCATTCATAAGAAATGCATTGTGTGCTTTGAAAATCTGCTTTTTTGTTGTGTGTGCAAATAACCCAGAGCTGAATATCCTGTTAAATTATTTATTTAACTGATATTTTCTTTTCATTTTAGGCGTAGCAACAGAGTTTCAAATTCTTCTGTTGTCCCAAGAGTTATAAACAATACAAAATATATACAGTATATACACGTACCATCACAAAATTCCAAGTAATATGTACATCGGAGTGTACAGAGATGACTATACATTAGAGCAGGGTGCCCAAAAGGTAGATATTTTAAAACTACAGTTTCCATTAAGCTTTGCCATTCTCAAGGTATTCTAAAGGTATGCAAAGCACCATGCGAGTTAGAGTCTTACAACATCTGGGGATCTACCTATTGGACACCCCCCGCATTAGAGAATATATTTCCTGCACTGGTGTTAATATTTACCGTATAACCACATACATTACAGAGATATGAGTGGGAGATCTGTGTCTTTTTGGCACAGATCTTTTTTCCTGCTGTCTCTTTGATTTGTTGAATTAAAGAGTGAAGGAACATATCAGTGACATCAGTTTGTAATATAGTAGTGCCGGGAGAAAGAACAGGGAAATATGGTGGGGGTGAAATGGAGGGCTCAAGAGATTTCCTGATAGAGAATCTGTAAATAAACTTTGGACCATTACCCTGTGTCCTTGAATGGTTTGTAATGCGTTTTTTTTTTTTTTAATTCTTTATTTTTGCATTGACAGACATTACAGCTTGTAAACAGTATTGGGGCTTGTGCATAAGCCTAGCATCAAGAGGTACATTGGTATTTCAGTGCTACAAAAAAAAAAAATCGTTTGGTTAGGTTTACATTTGTTGTTCGGAAGCCCCTACTTTCTACGTTGTTGTCTGAAGCTGCAGTCCATCAGTGTTTTTTCATTTTCGTAAACACAATCAACTTAAAAACCTGGAAACACCCTATTTGGTGTTTTCCTTAAGGTAACCTGAAACGTCTAAAACGTTGTATCATAACCTGTTATTTTATTCATCTCGTAGTTATTGTTATTCTCCTTCTCCCCCCCCACCCCCAGATTATGAGCACCTGAGTGGAGCATTACTTTTCTTGCGTGAGCCGTGTTTGTGATGACTATTCGTTGTCTGATCGTTTACCCTTTGCCCTGTCCGATGTTGGGCCCTTGTGCCTTCCTCTGTGCCTTCTTCCCACAATACATCTACCCATTATTGTGGCTGTAAGTCCCCCTTGTGAAGAATGTGGTAGATATTTTGCCCTTGTTAGCCCCCCTGGTCCCAGATTATTATAAGGCTTTGGGCTTGTGTGTTTTACGCTCCCTACTGTGCAACTTTTGTCAGCCAACTTTTTTTTTTGTATATTTATTTATTTTTCGTGTATAGTTGCCCTCTTCTGTGAGGAGAAGGCAAAGAGAGAGGAGGGTGAATTTAGTTTAGGTATCAGGGAGGGGCGGGGAGGCAGTGGGCCAAAAAAAGGGGGGGGGGACTCGCCGGGCGCTCCCGCTGCATGTGTGTGTGGTGGTGGGTGCCACTTTGGTTGGCTCTTGTGTCTCATGGTATGCGCGTCATTCTTTCTTGATATTCCTCCCACGGTTGCCACACCTTTGAGAAAGATATTGTAGGCATTGTAACTGTTTTATCTCACTGAGCGTTGAACCATTTTTAATGTTTTAATTCTAAACAAGAGTCCACACCAGGCCATTCACTCTGTGCTGCTTGGGCTAATGAGCAAGCAACAATGGGCAGCTGTGATTGGCTGAGAGTGTCAGCTGACTGCTTTAAGCCTATCACAGAGCCCATTTCTGGTATGAATTAGTATGGCTAGAAGGGTGTAATCTCTGCTTTAGCTATGTATCCAGTAGTAGCTGGGATGTGGTTGCCCACTAAAAACTGGTTTCACTTTTAATCAGATGTAATTTACCTTAAACAATTGTATCTCTTTCTCTGTAAATTCAACTTTAATCACATACAGGAGGCTCTTGCAGTGTCTAGCACGCTATTAACATAGCAGGGGATAAGAAAATCTAAATTAAACAGAACTTGCAATAAAGGAAAGATAAACTTTAGATGACTCTTTACAGGAAGTGTTTAGGAAGGCTGTGCAAGTCACATGCAGGGAGGTGTGACTAGGGTTCATAAACAAAGTGATTTAACTCCTAAATGGCAGAGAATTGAGTAGTGAGACTGCAGGGACATGATCTATACACCAAAACTGCTTCATTGGGCTAATGCTGTTTTGGTGACTATAGTGTCCGTTTAATAACAAGTTGTATCTAAATAGAATAGTTATTGGAACAAATGTAATAGAACAAATTAACAGTGGAGAAAATCGGTAAAGTGTCTGAAAACAGCTTTATTATATGCTTTGCCAGTGAGCACACTCTTGGGTCATGTTGTCAAGCTGATCACTCAAATTCCTAAATTTTATGGAATTACTTTGTATTTGGCTATGGATCTGGTCTGTTACTAGAGTCTGGAAAAGGTATCATTTAATGTTTAACTGCTTGAAAATGGAGTAATACTGAATGGAGTGCCAGCGCCAGGGAACTCCAGACACTATAACTAATTCAATGACATAAAATGGTTATAGTACCTTAAGTGTCCCTTCAAGGTATTGCTAGACTTCTATTTTTTTACACTGATACACTTATATTTCTGCAACTCAGTAAAAAATATAAATTCAGTGATAATTTTTTTTATTTTTTATTATTTCTTCATGCAGTCCAAGGTAATCTTGGCACCCTCCTTCCCCCACACCCCCAACACATTTGTAAACTACATTTCCCCTGATGCTCTGTCAACCTTTAGGGTGACTGAGCATCATGGGAAATCTAGTTTTCAAATAACTTGTGCGCCAAGGTTAGACAGCACTGGGTGAAGGGATGTTATTTATTAAGAACCCACAGTATAATTTATGTAATGATTCTAAATTACTGTTTGTGTGTTCTTTTGACATTTGAAGAACTGCAGGATGCTCACCATCTAATTAATATCCCAATGGGCCTGAAATGTAGGTCTGTAAAAAAAAAAAAAAAAGATTCATTGTGTATGCTATATTGTTTACTATTAGAAGTTATAATATAGCTGCTTTTGGTGACCTTTCCAACAATTTTCAAGAACTGCAAATTTAAGGTAAAAATCGCTAATTTGAACACTCCGATAAACAAAAAAAAAATTGGAATAATATTGTCAGTTTTCCACAATCCCCACATGAATGAACAAACCCATTTGTTTTTTTGGTTTGAATGCTTGTTTCCATGTCTAAATGTGAACTGTTTGTGGGGATAAAAAAAAAAGTAAAGTGAAAATATCCATGGCTATATTTTGAAAAAAAAACACTTGTAAACTTGAAATGGAATAACCTGCCTGCAAAATTATAGCTGCTCGTTAAACTCATAATTAGTTTATATTCATAAAATCTTAATTTAGGCATCGTTCTTGATACTACCAAGGACAGGAGGAAAAACAAAAAAACTAAGGGCTGTATACTAAGAGATAAACATAACTCTGGTGGCTGAATTATTGTTCTGTTTCCAGAAATATACTTATCTTCTAAATAGTGTCTAGCTCCACCAAAATAATAACAACCACATTTAAACCACAGTTTAGTTTTTCCCAGCTTAATATTCCACTCTGTAAGTGTACGTATAAGGACCAGCAGGACGATCTGAAAGTAGAGATTTTCTTTTTGCAGAGTTAGATGTTGTCACTACTGACTGCAGATATCTTTTAACATGTGTAAATGTCGTCGTCTAGTCACTGAGTACATCTATTCATTGCATTGGAGCTTATCCACACCTCAGAGAAAGGTCAATATCATTTATTAACAACACGATCATAATGTCACAAGCTCTTTTTTATTTCATCACTGTATGGGAACAATTAACCCACTAAACCCAACCCAGTTATTCCAAATACCCAATAATTCCTCTTATTCTGGATGCATTTTGACCATACACCTATTTAGCCTTACCTATCATTTTTTCAGTTTTCTTTCCCGGGGGTCATGCATGTTTGGACAACCAAGCGAAGGACAATTTATATATTATCATTATCAGACATTATCAGACAGGCTGTACGTTCATCCTTTGATGCCTGAACACGTCTTAGTCACATTGGGGCCCAATAACGTCTGTAGAGGTCTGTGCAATTATCTGTGTTTCCAGAAATTCCTCATCATGTCATCCACCTAAATCATTGCTTACTTTATGTCTGTTTTTTTTATTTTCTTTCATAACAATAATTTGAACCATGCATTGGCTTATCCTCACCCACCATAAATAGGTTAAAAAAAATCCAAAAAATATAACAGTGCTTCCTAGTTGGTAAGTAACACTCCAGAAGTTAAAGGAACACTTTAGTCACCTAAACAACTTTAGCTTCATGAAGCAGTTTTAGTGTATAGATCATGCCTCTCAGGTTTCACTGCTCAATTCACTGCCATTTAGGAATGAAATCACGGTGTTTCTGTTTATGCAGCCCTTGTCACACCTCCCCTGGCTCTGATTCACACAGCCTGCATGAACAAAACTGGTTTCACTTTTAATCAGATGTAATTTACCTTAAACAATTGTATCTCTTTCTCTGTAAATTAAACTTTAATAACATACAGGAGGCTCTTGCAGTGTCTAGCAAGCTATTAACATAGCAGGGGATAAGAAAATCTAAATTAAACGGAACTTGCAATAAAGGAAGGATAAACTTTAGATGACTCTTTACATGAAGTGTTTAGGAAGGCTGTGCAAGTCACATGCAGGGAGGTGTGACTAGGGTTCATAAACAAAGTGATTTAACTCCTAAATGGCAGAGAATTGAGTAGTGAGACTGCAGGTACATGATCTATACACCAAAACTGCTTCATTGAGCTAATGCTGTTTTGGTGACTATAGTGTCCGTTTAATAACAAGTTGTATCTAAATAGAATAGTTATTCATATTTACAAAGTAACAACATTCTGCGTGAACTCAAGTTTTTTTTTTTTATATATAAATAAATACATATATATCCTTATAGATAACTAATAATTAAAATTCCTGTCAGCAAGGAGATTGGAACAAATGTAATAGAACAAATTAACAGTGGAGAAAATCGGTAAAGTGTCTGAAAACAGCTTTATTATATGCTTTGCCAATGAGCACACTCTTGGGTCATGTCATCAAGCTGATCACTCAAATTCCTAAATTTTATGGAATTACTTTGTATTTGGCTATGGATCTGGTCTGTTACTAGAGTCTGGAAAAGGTATAACTCCTTAAACTGTAAACCGCAATATTAGATTCACAGGTCTATCGAGGTTAAATCGGTGGGTTAAACCTACAAATAAGTGGCTATAAGGAGGGATATGACATCTAGAGCTATTAGGATATCTGAGGAATCCCTAAGTTTAAATGAGAGATATCAAACCACAATATCCTACAAATAATCAAATTAATGGTAATAGAGGGAAAATAGGATAACTCCCCAAAAAGTTATAATGGCTTACTGGAAAAAAAATAAATAGCTTGTACAGATATCCAACTGATCCATTCACAGCATCTGATGTTTAATTAGTGGGTATTTGCCAGACAATCCCCCTACACCACCATCCCTATGTGTAAAATGAAGGGGGGAGGGAGGCACACACTGGTAACTTGCCTAATATGTGGCAAGTCTTCTCTGTACTGTGATTTGTCAGTGAATTAACCTATGGACTGCACTTCCTGCCCTGCACACGTCATCTGCTATACTTAATTTGGACATTATGTCTCTCACCACTGTCTGTGTCACCCTAGACATCACAGTCCGGTGGCATATCACGAGTGTGTACTTCCCTGTCACTGAGCCAGAGTCACAAACATCCAAACACGATATATCCATCTGCCTTTTCATGGGTTAAAACACAGAAATAAGATTGGTGCCGGAATGGTAGAGATATTAAAGACTTAAGAGGAAGATTAAACTCCTAATCTTCTAAGGATGATTAGATTTCTAACACAGTTTTGTAAGTTAAAGAATCACGCTTTGACATTACTCTGGCCATTATAATCTTGCATGTTTGACAATGCTGTTTTAATTGAGTTAATGAAGCAACTTTGTGATAAATCTGGACTCATAGGGTTTTCAAGAGCATTCTCAGTGGAATCCATTAAATGCATACACATTGATCTACTGCTAGTGAACACGCAATTCGAGCTGAGGGGTGGAGACCATTTATATAATCACACTATTATCAATTAAAACTAAAAACTAGAAAAGAAAACATGCACGTATCATCTTTGTGTGTGTATTATGTATTCATTTTTAAATCTTCTGTCAGTGAAGCCTTATAGCCGTTATATAATGTTAAAACACACAATTTTTAGTTAACAAATGCATTTATACTTTAACCCTTTGCGGTCCCATGTCGAAATATATCCGACAAAATATTTTATCTCTTGTAGTCCCATGTCATGTTGTCCATGGAGAGTATAGTCGATCATCCTTGCCGGACATTCTCAACTTCTGGCACAAAAGATCGGTGGTACTCTTCAGGGATAATCCAAAATTGGACCACAAGAGGTAAACATTTTTGTCAGATATATTCCGACATAGGACCGCAAAGGGTTACTGTTTATACAGCAAAAACATTTTGCACATTCTGCAGGGAACAGTATGATAAAGAGCACACTACCAACTGTAGAGATATCTCCTAACAGGTTCTATGTAAGTTGGTCTAGGTTTTCCCGCAGATGTAGAGATACATTTCTGATTTTCTTAATCTTTCATTTTATATTCCATTTACATCCATTTTACATTTACTGAAGCTCTCTCTGATGGGTTAGAATATTTCTACTTATTGCTATGAGAACAGAAACATTTTTGATAAGCAGCTGATAAGTTTTATTGATCCAGATTATTGGTTATGGTTTTAGTCCTAATATGCCATCCAATATACCTTGGAAAGCAAGGAGAACCTAGGATGACATTTCTACCAGCTGGCATACAGTATGTCTGCTTTTTACCTCCTGGAGGTTTGGGTACAATTCATTAAAAATGTATCATGTGTTAAGAATATTATTGCCAATTGAATATGGTATATGTTGCATATACATAATTTTAAATGCACTTTATGCAGGTACACCCTTGAACATACTTGTGATGGACCACCTGGCACCCCGACTGGGTACCTCCGTCAATCGCTGCTGCCTAGTAATCGTTGAGTACCATAAGCACCGCACGGACACCATAACCAACATAAACCCCACAAACCGCCGCAGCTTGGTTGGGGTCTCGCCGTCCTTCACCCACCCTGGACCCAAGACAAGGATCCAGCTTCCAGTGGGTAGACCTCTCCTAGTCCAGAGAGCAAAGCAGGTTGCTCTTAGAAGAGCAATCGTTGTAATCCAAGGGAGTATAGTGATTATAGCAATCCCCAGAGTGAATATAGCTCTCCAATCCCCCAAACATGAGCCTAGACTTCATGAAGGGTGAAACAAATCTCTTTAATGACAGCCATAACTGGCCCTATATGCAGGTCCCCATGCAAGGGGCACTCCCCCCTGGACCTGAGAGTAGACTACAGTAAAAACATACACACAATTACATTGGTTCTCAGGTCCAGGACACTCCCATACAAAATAGGTCAATCCATATTGAACCAGGGGGAATAAAAGATGGGTCTTTACAGTGGCTGACCTGGCTCATAGTCGGTGGACAGGAGGCCAGCTTCCACACTCCTTCAGGAGTCCGTGGCAAACGTCTGTGGAAAGCGACGTTTGTCGCAATCCTTTTTTTAATTAAAAAGAGAATAATTTATTTGTGCTTTGACTAGTGTTAGTATGTGGTCAAGATGATATATTGATTCTTATAAAGGACAGGTTATTCTTATGCAAAAATGGAAAAGAAACCACACTCAATTCACTTAAAGGACCACTATAGTGCCAGGAAAACATACTCGTTTCCTGGCACTATAGTGCCCTGAGGGTGCCCCCACCCTCAGGGACCCCCTCCCGCCCGGCTCTGGAAGGGGGAAAGGGGTAAAAACTTACCTTTTTCCAGCGCTGGGCGGAGAGCTCCCTGCCTCCGATCCTCCCCTCCTTGCCCCCTACCGGCCTTGGTCACAAGGTTCGCATTCGAAGCGTGTCTTCATTATCATGCTCTCACCTGGCGCTCCATGGAGGAAGACGCAGTGCTTCTAGTGGCTGTCAATGAGACAGCCACTAGAGGGAATAGGGGGAAGGCTTAACCCATTAATAAACATAGCAGTTTCTCTGAAACTGCTATGTTTATTAAAAAAATGGGTTAACCCTAGAAGGACCAGGCACCCAGACCACTTCATTAAGCTGAAGTGGTCTGGGTGCCTAGAGTGGTCCTTTAAGACATAGTGCTTAGCTGAACCAAGGGCCAGCACAAGCCCCCAAAAAATAAATACCAGTATTAGAAAAAGGATTCTGGCACTCCAATGTCTCTAGGCACCTTTATTAGAACATATGGAACACTGCAACATTTCAAGTCCCAAGTGGAGTCTTTGTCAATTTTGAAAAAGATTCCACTGGCAGTCGAAACATTGCAGTTTTCCATTTGTTCTAATAAAGGTGCCTAGAGACATTGGAGTGCCAGGACCCTTTTTCTAATGAGGGTATTCTTATGAAAAAATGTAAAAACAAAAATTCTACTTCATTGTCACCCTCTTCCAGCAAGAAGAGGGTGGCAAGTTATGAGGTTTACTGGTATAAATATTTCCATAAATCCCTGCCCTGTGCAACTCTCTTATAGCTTATGGTAAATACACAAATTCCCAAGTTTCATACCTTAAAAATATAAAGTTCCACTTATTCACACATGTGGCTTTTTTAAATATACCAAATACTATATATACTTGAGTATTACAACATTAGGTTGTAATGGTTATAATACTTGGAGATTCCTTTAATGTCCCTTGTTTCTATTTGTAGAAACGTTGTAAGTGGTTATACCACCCCAAATGTATTTTTCAAGTGTTTTCACATCTATCAACCAAACAACCACCTTGTATACGTTCCTTAGTAGTCCACTAAGTGATCAGATGTTGTTGTTTTTTGGCAGGCACATTCCTTTACAGTGTTCCCCTCTGCTATCCTTACATTGGTTAACAAAGCAGAGTTTCAATATATGACCTCATATTTCAACATTCTGCTTCTTGCGTGGGAATAACATCATAAATATCCTTCATGAAAAAATACGCCATTGCACATTAAAACACTAGAAGTGGATCAGGTGTCCCCCCCTGCAGACGCCCATTCTACGCACACTGATTAGTTGTCTTTATCGAAGTGGCCCTGATTTTCCCAAACTAGTCCTATGCATGTCGCATTCCTTCCAAAAGCCAATACAATAAAGTCATTTAATTACGATTAGAGACATCACCTTAAATGGAGCAAATAGATGTTTTTTTACACTGAGGAGGTTTATAGCCTTTTAGAGTCATTGGCGTTCTCTGGATTTTTCTGCTTGGCAGTGTCTGAACTCTCCATTTTGAAAAAAAAAAATAGAGAAAAGCTGAAGATGAAATGCTGCCACTTTGAAAGGCTGATGCTGAGAAAATGAAACGTTAAACTGCAGATGCAGCAATGCTGAAATACCAACACAGTTATAAACTAAAAACACCCACTAGTACATTAAATGCAGACTTCCCACAAGCGACAGCACCTCCTTTACTCGTAGTGCTGGAGCACACAGATTCTGGTGGCAGTCATTCTGCTGAAAATATTTACAGATTTACGGATTGCGACGTATGTAGGCGATGGGTGGTCCCATAATTGACCGTTTCTTGTCCACCATGTGCATGATTTTTTGCGATTGGGTGTTATCTTAAGCCAATCTCAAACATGTCATAGTCAAAAGTTAGCCATCCATGGTATAGAGAGGGGTAGATGACTAGTAACAGCAAAATCTACAAGTTTGTATTGAACCACTTGTTTTTATTTTAATTATATCTGTTTTGTATTTGTGATAGCCTGATAGACTATATCATTGTCAACTGCAGCTCTGAAATATCAGAAAGGAATTTTACAATTTCTTTCAAATAGAGGAGCGAAGTGTACCTATCATGGTACATGGCACAACCATGTTTAGAAAGAAATTACAAAAAAAAAGCATGCATATTGTGCTATTAGAATTGCTAGCAAATGTGAAGTTCATCTGAAAAATATAATCGCCTGTCAATCAATTGTCAGCCTCAACCTCTATGGCAACAACCTAGATGTTTGTGCTGTCAAGGGTCTGAGTGACAGGAGAACCAATTTACAGGAAGTTCTCTTGCACTCCATAGCAGTGTTTTTACTATTTCTCTAGTAAGCATAACTAATGATTGCTAGAAAGATAAAAGGAATGGAGTGACAGCTTTCAATCTATTCTGCTGGGGATGTGCTGACAATAAAGGCAGTATGTTGGCATTGTTGAAAATCATTGGGATTGCTGTGCATGGGGAAGACTAGACCCTGTGACAAGTGATACATATAGGGGGAACCTATCCTAACTTAGCCCACCCTCTGCAAGGTACACTTCTGTAACACCCACTTTCAGACCACCCTCATTCCTCCCAGTCTCTTGATTGATTTGCCGTGTGTGGAGACACTTCACAAAGCAGGGCAAACCTTCTCCATACCACTGACACGCTGGTTTCACTGCCAGCACGCTGTCATCTGAATGGAGTGAAATCAGCACATGCACTGTGGTTGCAATGTATGGGGAGCAGAAGAACTGTCTGTGGGAGTTCTATTCTGCTCTCCCTGTAAATCCATTTTTCGGAATAAAAGCGGTAGGCAACCTTCGGCACTCCAGATCTTGTGGACTATATTTCCCCTGATGTTTTACCAGCACAGAACTGAATAGCAGTTCTCCCATTGGCATATCTGGGAAAATTTCTATTCAATGACTAGAAATATGGTTATAAAATAATCTAGTTGTAATGGCTAGATTCTATTAGGTGAAAAAAGTTTATCTGTTGAATTTAAGGGACACTATAGTCACCAGAACAACTACAGCCTATTGCATTTGTTCTGGTGAGTAGAATCATTCCCTTCAGGCTTTTTGCTGTAAACACTGTCTTTTCAGAGAAAAGCCTAGTGATCAAAGTCTAGTGATAACCCTCAGATGGCTGCTAGAAGTGCTTCCTGGGGCAGTGCTGCAGAGTAAGCAGCATTGCCATTCAGTATCTCCTCTCTCTGCATGCAGACACTGAACTTTCCTCATAGAGATGCATTGATTAAATTAATCTCTATGAGGAGATGCTCATTGGTCAGGGCTGTGTTTGACTTGTGCTGGCTCTGCCCTGGATCTGCCTCCTTGACAGTCTCAGCCAATCTTATGGAGAAGCATTTTATGATTGGCTCAGACCACCACTTTGGATGATGTCAGCAGACAGCAGGCAGGTCAGAGGCAGACAGGGGCAGAATCAGCAGCTACAAACTTGAATACAAGTAAGATTTTACTATATTTAAGGAGGCAAGGGGGTTAGGGAGTCAGATGGTGGTTTTAACACTATAGGGTGAGGAATACATGTTTGTGTTCCTGACCCTATAGTGTTCCTTTAAATACAGGTTTTTCCATTAATGGTTACGCAAAAAAATACTATTCCATTGTCTTTCCTCATATAATGGCATCTGAAAGAGAAGAGAGAATCATAGTTATTTGGGCCCAAAATAGGGATTGTTAATGTCTAAACCAGCTACAGTTTTAATTACCTATCTCCTTATCTGAATTAGAGGAAGTTAAGAGGAAGAAAAAAATCTAGAACCCAGTATACTTTTCAAAACTAGATACATGTACCTTTCCTTGTTAAATCATTTTATGTTATATTATTATTAAGTAGTATCTCTGTGTGTAGAGAAAGCTAGGTAGAGATATACAGATAATGCTTTGGGAGATTGTGTGATGGTTCTCTGAGCAGTGTTTTTAATAAACATCAAAACTATAAGGCATGATGGTGTGTTGGTTAGGATAGGAGAAATTAAAATAGATGTTGCATACGTTAGTTGCAGTGGGGGGACTATCGCAATCACAGGGCTCATGTCAGTGAGCGAGAGTGTCTGTCAGTGAGAGTGTCTGCCAGTGAGCGTCTGTGTTTGTCAGTAAGTGTTTGTGTTTGTCAATGAGAGTGTGTTTGACTGTGTTTGACTGTGAGTGTGTGTGTCAAAACAAAGATTGTGTCTGTCAGTGTGTCTCTGTGTCTTCTGTCAGTGAGTGTGTGTGTGTGTGTGTTTGTCAGTGACAGTGTATTTCTGTCACTGAAATGTGTTGGTTAAACAGTTTGTGTGCCAATGACTGTGTGTCTGTCAGTAAGTGTATGTCAGTGAATTTGTGTCAGTGAGGGCGTAAAATGGGCCCTACTAGGATTCTTGCACCAGGGCCCTATAAATCCTAGTTACGTCCCTGGTTAGTTGCAAAATGACACAGAAGATAATGGATTTATGGAAGATTGGGACGTATCCAATAAGTATTTAGCAGTGGTGTTCTAATAATTTACCAATCCAATTCTGATTCTGCCTTATTTTGTTAGGACTCATCCCATCTCGCCTTTATAGAAAGATTTCTGAGCCACTGATCCAGTAACATTACAGGATAAAGACCAGGAGTAGGCACCCTTTGCCAGATGTTGTGGACTACATCTCCTCAATGCTCTTACAGCCATAATGCTGGCAAGCCATCATGGGATATGTAGTACAAAACATCTTAAGTACCGAAGATTGCCTACACCTGATGTAGACATATATCCTGGCTTAGACACTTAGACATATATCCTGGCTAAGACATTTTTAATTTTAGGATGTGAGTGTCACGGCTGCTAGGGTGGTCCAACACGCAGAAACTATGTAAACATATACATAAAAAAAGGAAAGGAAATAAAAGGACAGAGCATAAACCGGACCTTAGAATGGCCGGACTAATACGCTAGAGATAGAGAATGGTCAAAGGGAAAGCCGAGGTCAAGGAAGCCAGAAATACTCAGATACCGTTTAAACAAGCCAAGTCAGGGGAACCAGAATTCGGAATAACCAGGGAAGAGCCAAGATCAGGATACCAGGAAGTAATATTCACAAAGATAAACGCACTCTCGGGAACCAGGAACAGGAAACCACGACAGGGCAAGGAACTAGAGTGAATTAGGGATTTAAATATCCCTCTCTGGGCTCTGATTGGTCACAGGGTGATGTCACACGCACGTCTGTCTAAATTTGAGGGGCGGAGCTTGTGGTGTGCGCGACCACGTGGTCAGTGCCAACTTTGATTTGGGCGCAACGCCCAGAAAACGCAGAGGAGCGGTTCCCGGCTCGCCGGCGAGCAGGTAAGCTCGCAATATCGGCCGGGTCGTGCCGGACGGGCACGGCTGCGTCATGCGGCGGGTCGGGAGCCGCAACAGTGAGTTGAAGGTATCCAGGGGCAGCACTGCTCTTAGAAATTTTAGGTGGCTTATACATTACGATTTAGGCAGCTAAAATGTAATTTAGAGCAAGAACAATATATTTTTTTATTTGGTCCCAAAATAGGGAATATTACTTGAGCAAACTGTGACATTTGGTAACACACTGTCATGTACAGATCCTTGTTCACTTCTTACAGCATGAAAGACTAAAAAAGGAAAAACATTGACCAAACATAGTGTTAAAAGGTTACTGTCACTTCTCTGGAATTTACACAATTAAAAAAAAAAAATCACCTATTATTGTGATGTGTAGGTTTTTTTACGCGATGCTCCATTTTTTTAAGATTTAGCAAATGACTTCATAATCCAGTTTAGATACGCAAAGCCAGTACTAACATTGGGATTGAAGAGGAGAAATAAAACCATTGTTATAACAATGATTGATTGGGCGCCAATATGGATTCCTAAATTTTTTGGGATATCAAGATAAAATTCTACATATAATAAGATAGGATTTACACAAAGTAATGATGTCATTCTCCATGTAAATAATAACATAGATTGTTTAGTATATACGCCTATATATTTTACATGCTGTGTTGTTTTTAACCTTGCTCTGTATTTCTGACAGAAGTTCCAGATATAATTATGTTGCATTGCGATTGTACAATGATGTACGAGGTTCGCTTATTACAATCTTCCTTTAATGTCATTACTGTTGCATAACAAGGTTTGGAACCTTAGTACATTTAATTCCTGAGAGCAAAAATTGCCGCACACTAAGGCTTAATTTCCCAAGAGCACTCGGCGCGCAGGGACTGGCATGCTCCAGAAGTCCCACCAGTATTTTTTTCTTTCTTTATATATAAGTCAGAATTAAGGAAATCCTATAGAATGGACATTTCCCTTCAGAATCTTGTGATACTAGATAATGCTCTACATGCATCCTTGCTTTACTTAGAGTCACAGAATTGCATACTTATTAATCCTCACTGGGGAACGTGATTCTGGTTTCTAATATGTTTTTCTTTATTTTCTAAACATTGGCCTCAATTTAATATTTTTGTATTTTTGGATACGCTTTTCAAATGATTTCGTATTTTTGGACAAACTTTTAAAATGCTTCAACATTTTGAAAATATTTTAATATTTTAATATTTTTTGATATATTGATTTTTGTTATATATGCTGTATTTTTTTGATATTTTATTATTTTGAAAAACTAATTTTAAAATATTGAAAGCATTTAAAGAGCATATCTAAAAAATATTAAATTGAGGCCATTATGTTAAAAGACATTGCTTTTCACTAGATTTCCAAATCTTATTAAATTGGTGTCTTACTGTTCAACACTGTTGACTTTAATGGTGATTTCTGTAGATATATAATTTTTAAAAGTTTTCTAGCAGATTATGATCATTAATTAATACAAAATTGTATTGATTCACTAGGTAATTGCATATTTGCAGCCAAAAAGAGTCAAGCTGAAAATATATATATTCAACTTGATTTTTATGGCCTAAAAATGTGAAATTCCTGACAATTCACAAAACTATCCTTCCTTTGTATCTTGGCTTTAAGCTCTCTTAGCATGATCCAACATTTTCAATTATTTGCAACACAGGAAATTGCACAGAAGTGGCAACGAAAATTGTCAATTTTAGACCAAACTAGTTGATAGGTAGAATTGGAGAATCTCTAAAGTTTATCTATTTTTGCCTAACATTGTCAATTCACCACAATTTCCAACTTAATGAATAACCCAGATTGTGTTATAGTTTCTTGAATAGATTCAGTACTGAGCCCAGCCACCATTGTAATGAATTTAGAGTTCATTAATTCCTGATTCGATGAGCTTATTCACAGAAACGCAACAACGTCAAAAAACGACATAGACACAGCATAGAACTCGAAGGAAATTAAACAAATTATGACCATGAAGTCTACATAAAACACTTCAGATTCATCATTATAAAATCAGGAGGAGAAAGGCACTATTTAGCCTAAATTATGATAAAGTCTCTAAATCTAATTATAATTTTGTAATTAATCCTCCACCCCCAAGTGAATTGCAGTATTGTTTAAATTTTAGGTAAGCCACATTTCTTGTAGAAGATATGATTTATTTAGCAACATTTGGGCATGGAATACTCCGATGCATAGCCTCCTATTGGGGCATGCTAAATATCTTTCTGATTTGCAGATAACTATACAGAGCACCAGCTAAGCATGCACCATCTACAAAGATGGGGTCACCCTGTTTATGTAAATCTATTTTAGATTTATAGCGGATACTTACTAATCCCTTTCCTCTAAAGTCAAGCAGAGGCTGGATGATATAGACATAATTTACATATTAGGACTAATCTTTCAGAAACGGGACAGTTGGGAGCTATGCTCATATTTAAAGTGTCTTTAATAGTGTCACATTTGTCTGTCCTTCTGTAGTTCTTGATTTTAATTTAGACACATTATATCATTTTATTCTCTTAAAATTATTGTTCTGAATATGTCTGCAATTTGTTAAACTGGACTAATTAAGGTGAGCTCAGGAGACATACACAAAATTTATTTGACAGTTTATAGGGGAAATTTTGCCATTACTTGACATCTTAAGTCAGTAAATCATTGGAACTAAATTTATTTAAGACACTCTATCCACACATTTTAGTTTTACTAAATATAGAACATTCATCACAATTAAACACTCACTGCCTCAAGAGATAGATTCACCCAGTGGGAGATGAAATTAAGGCGCTCTAAATATTTTTCTGATATGCAACAGAATCTACTAAAAATATTTTGATCAACTTTGTAATTATGAACTTTTAACACTTGTTAATATTGGTTGTATGGAACAGATACCCCCACAGGTCATACGTGGTACTGCAGCCTAAACACACTCCTCACCCAAATTCAGACCAACCAGGTCACACAGAGCTGCCATGTGACACCTGATTTTTCCCACAGTCCTCCAGATTACCTGACAGTCTGACTCTGTCACCCAATGTTGCGAGGACTAAGGCAAAGTACATAGCTTGCCCCTATTTATTCACACTCACGATGCACTTA
>OW240915.1:297595433-297802933 GCA_933207985.1 Pelobates cultripes | reverse complement strand
TGCATGTGGAAAGGAGAATACAAGTAAAAAAAATGTGTAAAAAATGAAAAATAGCTTTTTTGCAATGATCCTCAATAGTGGCGTTTGTAGAAACGTTTTTGCAATGACTTGCTTGTATGAGATAAAATATATGGTTTATTCATTGAACACAGTATTAATGGACAATTTATGAAGGAAATAACAACTTTTAGGCCAAAATAGCTATTATAGCGAATGTGTTTTCCAGTACAGTGGTTCTGGTTTAACATTTTCAATACCCCTGTAAGCTTAGCATGATTTCTGGTTTAGTGAATAAGCCCCTATAATTGCACGTGGATAGGGAAATGAAAGGATAAAATATAGGACATTGCGATGGAGCCTTGAATGGCGCTGAAAAGAGAAGAGCATGATGCATCACGTCAGGTAGGTATTGAGAGGATGCACTTTTTAGTATATTCCGAGAGATTGATTATATGCATTGAAGGCTGTTTTTCCTCCCCCTGACAATCTCTATTAATAACAAGCAGTCAAGGATGTCATGCAGCAGGGCACACTGTTTCAGAATGCGTTGGTGTGGAGAGCGGTTGATTGTAGGCTCTGCAATTACCCCGGCACATCCTGTATAGAGCCCTTCTTTGGGCAACATGACTTAAAGGATATGGGAACACTGAGAGAAATGACTGACATTTGTTAATTATATATAAATGACTGGCATTTGATGTGTATATATATATATATATATATATATATATATATACATACCTATCTTAAATGCCTATATTATACATATATATATATATATATATATATATATATGCCTTAAAACTGAATTTTCTGTATTTTAGATGCATAAATCCTGACCTATGTATATTATAATAATCATAAACTTTGTAATTTGGTATCTAGAAATATTTTCAGAATATTACTTAGCTCATTTTATCTCATACCATTTCAGTGTTATACGTTTGCATTTGCCTGCAAAATTGATAGAATAGCATTTTTTTTATAAAGAACTTGGGATCATAGATAGTGCTTTAGTAAATCACTGACTGTTTTTCAAATGAACCATTAGCCAAAACTAGAATATGCGTAATAGATAAACTATCAAAACAATTCAATATTTTGTATCAAACCCAAAAAGCACCAATCTTTCAACTTTGTGCCTTTTTAGAATGTTTACTTTTTTATTTGAATGTTTACATTTTTCTGTTTTTATATGTTGTGTATATTTTCACAGTATGGGGACTTTTACACCTTAAAATATAGAACTCGTTTGACCTGCAGACGATATTTTAAAAGCTTTAGGCTTAGTATATAGTGTCTTAATGTGAACATCAAACTGAGCTACCTGCGTTTAGACTATAATGCGTGCTTGACTGTTAGAGCAAGCGATATGTATCTCTCCCATTGAAATGTACTTTTAGAGCCAATGCCACCTGACATGGTATATAATTAAATCAGACTGTGGTCTTTGGATGATGAGCTTCTCTGCTCGATAGAAGACTAAAGAAGTTGGGCCATAGGTCTCTTCTGCCCTTTGTAAGTTACCTATTTTAGTAATTTTTAATGAAATCTAAACCCAGGTGTCAATGTAACTAGAATAGCTTATCTGAGTTCTAAAGACAGCATTGTGACTTGTGGATCATTAATTCTAAATTAAGTAAGGTGTGTTGCATGTTATCTGGAGTATGAAGCATTTGTAAAGAGTGGAATAGATTTTGTTATAACACCTTGTAATTGTTATTTTTATTTTATATTTCTACTGTAAAAATATATCTCAGGTGATCCCTAAAATCACATTTGATCATTTTTTTAATATCACTATAGAATGTATACTGAAGTGTAAGACAAACCCTTGGGTCACATAAATTGTGGAACAAATAAATTACTGGAACAGTATGCTCCTTGGTATGTTTTAGAATTTTGTCCACTATCTCGCAGTTGTGTTTTTGATTAATGGGTTTCGCATCAGGAATCAAGTACACTAGTTTGTGAACTGCGCATTTGCACAGCATCCGTGACAGATCTGGGTAATTCACCATTTACTCATGGAGGATCTCTAACATTACTGTAGAGAGCATTACTGTTATAAAACAGCCAGAACATCGCCCTTTGGAGGTATTTTTTGAGTCTCAACCGTCATTTATGCGGCAAAATCCATATAGGCATTTTTCTTTGTGTATGTTTGCGTCAGGCTTGTCTCCCTCTAGAACGTAGTCATTGCATATAATATTATTTAGTTGTTCTATTTCTAAAATAAGAGCATCATTCATCCCATATTTAAAGGTAGTCCACACTATTAACTTGCAAGGCCACCATATCTTGCTTGCCAAAGGAGACCTTCCATTGATTTTTATATTGCCTCCTCCTTGTAGATTTATTGCACATAAGCCATGCTGAGATCTGAACGGGGCTGGCAAAGATAAACTTGCTGAGTGTGTCCTGAACAGTCAGGTTATGATGATCACCAAGTTCTCTAAGATATACTGAATGAGATTCACTAATCGCCGACAGGGGCTCGACACACCCAACATGCAACTTGGCATATGCCATTGACTTGGGTAGCTAAGCCAGCTCTACCACATCCCGAGTAATTAGTAAATGTTGAACTATGAATTTCGCAGGTCGATGGCATAAACTATTTTGAAAACAAATGTACAAGAAAATGACCATCTTGTGATACAGAAGACAGTCATTATAAGTCAATCTCAAGAACTGCAGTGCATCCGTTCAATAGTACATATATCAGCGGAATACGAATATCATTAACCTCAGCAACATTTTCCACCCTAGCCAAAATAAACTGGAAAGTCCTTATTTCAGTCCAACCCTGGTATATTACATCCTATGTCAAGTGGAAAATATGTCCGTTCACATACTCACCAACGCAATTATGATTGAGTCCAAAACCAATGAATTACTAAAACACAAAGAAAGGTTCTGTTTATTTGTTTTTTTGTTACTATTACTACTGTTATCAGTTCTTAGTGGGTCCCAAAATTCCAGATATTTATTAAGAATAACCTGTATTGCTGGGTATATTGCCAGTGCCAAATCAGATTTATGACTTCCAAACCTACAGATTGCTATAGTAATCCAATTTTTATGTCCTGCCTGGCAGCCACGATTGGAATTCGTTTATGTCGTGCATGGTAGACTGCTCTTTCGCTGTCCTACGGCTTGGTATTTCAAGGGAGAGCGCATCATTGTCAGAGACCTAAGGGAACCTATTTATTCTGTGGTCACAAGAAGACATGACTTGTGCTTATATTCTTTCATAATTCACTTATTGATTTTTTTTAGCTGTTTCTGGAGTTGTAAATGATTTAAAACCATCAATTTAGATTCACTGAGTAGGGAATGTGTACACCATTTTTCAAACACATTAAAAAAAAAAAAAAAAACCCAAAAAACAGCATAATACCATGGTATTTCTGCTTGTGGGTATGTTCCATTTTTTTTAGGCCACAGGTTTATATTCTAGTATTCTGTGTGTGACAGATATCATCTGATGGACTCTCGCATGGGATAAAATACATGGGATGTAAAACTTGTTGTGTTTTTTATTTTTTTGGTTAACAGATGCCAGTGAGATACAGAGAAACAAAGTCGAAATCCTTATCTTATAACACACATTGTAAAAGCACTGTCTTATATTTCTGTTTTACAGCTTTAAAAATAAAAAACGTATAGAATGGTATCATCCCTTATAAATAAATTGCTGAGTATGTACAGCACTTCCTCCAATGGCATTTAGAAATACGACAGTAATTTTGCAAAGTGGTCCTTGGCCAATGTTTTGCTTGTGTTAAGATTCGCCATGAAGATTCATGTTCTTGATTGAAAACTTGAAACGTTTTAAGTCTTTTGCCCAGGTGCATCAAACCACAACATCGTACCTTCTAACTCATGACATAGGACTACATTAATATGCTGTGTAATGTAGTAAAAATAAGTAACATAATAATATTAAACAAATATCACTTTATGATGAACTTTACTAAATTCTCAATTATAATCTATTCAACTAACATTGAAAGAGCAAGTAGTAGGAAAATAAAATAAAAATGTTTGGAGATGAGAACAGATTGTCCCAAATAATTTGTACGTCTTTAATCGTAAATGTAGGTAGAACATCTTCGCACCTCTCCTATTCGCACCTCACCGCATTCCAATATATTGATATTTTGTGTTTTGATGCATTACTGTCTCTCTTTCTCACAGACACACACTCACACACACAAACTCACACGCAGATACACCTGTACAAACAATGTTATTACATGCAAAGATACACACTACTATGCATATACAGTCATACACTCACAAATTCACATAGTTACACACATATATGCATCTTTCACTCAGATACAAACAAACGGTTATACATAGTCACAGATACACACACTGTTACACATATACACACACTAATTCACACATATACACACTCACAAATACACACAAACGGTTACACTTATACACACACTAGTACAAATAAACACTCCCAGATACACACAGACTGTTATCCATATTCAAACACTATTATACATACATTTTTGAACACTCACAGATGCACACAGATTGTTACACATGTACACTCTATTACATACATACAAACTCACATATATATACACACACACACACACACAAATGCAACAAAAAAAACCAAAAAACAAATAGTTTATTCCCCTTATCCACTGGTTACCTTCCCTGATGCATAGTTGCCATTGTTTGCTCCTAATGCCCCCCTTTCTATTCCAGTTAATTATGCCTCTAGTCCATTCCCCTTTCCTATTAGCTATGCCTTCAAACCCTTGCCTCCCTAGTTATTTCTCCCTCTGCTTTAACAGTTTACCCTGTCCCTCTTTCTATCCCTTCTTTGTAAGTGTTCTCTCGTGTTCTCTTTTCTAATTTCCCCTGTTACCTTTTTTCGCTGTTCACTTTTCTGTTCATCTGTTCCCTTATCCACTGCAGGATCATACTTCCGTGAGCTCTAAGTACAGCTCCTGAGCGGCGTGCATTGAGCCTGTGACATCACACATGACTAGAGTGCAAGAGCGAGCCTAGGGAGCCTGTGTTGAGTATGAAGCGACCCACAGCTATTGATAGGGGTTATAAAGATGAGGGCGGCATTTTGTGGTATATTGCCATTTATTACTGTTAGCCCCAAGCCCCCTTGTTCAAGGCCAAGGCTTTTCGGTGACCATTTATTATTCTAGCTTTGGTAGTTCCCCCTGCTGATGCACCTGAAACTAAATATTATCTACATAGAAGACCCACTGTACTTTCTTCTTCATGTTCCTTTTAAATCCAGAAAATGTAGTACACTCCATAGCAGCTGGAATGCCAAACCCTGGTCATCATTGATCTATATGCTGCTTCACAGTTCCATATCTCACTTCAACTTGCCTGCGCCAATACGTAGATGGGTCTTCCATATTACACCGAAGAAGCAATAACTCAGTGAAAGAGCAGATAAGACTAGATGGCGTTGATTAATGATATGTTCTAGGACTGTATTTATGAAGGTTTGCTCATTTTTTTTTTTAAACTCCATGGGGGATTTACTTAGTGAACCTGTCAACTAAAACCAGTAGTACATTAATCAATAAAATATAAAGCATATATAAAAAACTGTCCATATGTGTATGGTAAATTTTTTAAAATAGTTCAGCAGTTTTTACGATATTTTAAGTAGTATATATCGACCCAACCTACTGGTCTTTTAATTCATGTTAGCACTGCAAGTGAAGATCTTGTTAATTAAAAAGTAGAGGTCAATCAGGGTGAAAAGGTCAGATGTATTTTGAAAATTTTCTGTGCAATTTTCAGTAAGCTAAACATAACTAGATTTGGAGGCATATGGTGGCTTTTGGACACATGGCCATACTTGATTTGTGGGCCTTCTTTTACAAACATTTTAATCATGTCTGTGGTGGCTGGCTCACCCCAAGGCTGGATCCTTTGAAGATATGGAAATGTGTCTAACAGTCTGTATTTTGTGTGGGTGGCTTTTGTGACTGGAAACAGATGATACTGGATGGAGAAAATGTTCGCAAATCCAGAGGAGGGTATTTATATGGGTATAACTAGTATCTGTATGGACCTTTGCAATCCATTTTCATCTAGAACAGGAGTTTCCAACCCAATTCTCAAGTACCCCCTACCAGTCCAGGATTTAGGAATCACCCTGTTGTGTCTAAAGTGTTTTTCTTTTTTTCTTCTTTTTTAAAAAACACCTTAGACACAACTGGGTAATCCCTATATCCTGGAATGTTATGGGGTACTTAAGGACTGGGTTGGAAACCACTTATCTAGAAGATACTGCAGCCTAGTGTATAATTTATTGGTATGGGAGCTTGTGATTCTCTTTGCTTCAGGCTCCAGTGTGACCTGATTGGTCCTTCCACATGGACAGACTAAGGCCTGATCAATCCTAATATAACAGTTGCTAGACAATACTGGGTGTGTGTTGTAAAGTTAAGCTAGATTCCATCCATAGTAGGTTTTGTTTGGTAGAAATATAGTAATGTACCAAGATCCGAAGGACAGAACCAGCACCACTGCATGGCTGCACCTTTCCAGTGGCACCAATGGGATTTAAAGGATTACACTCAATCCCAGTAGGATACATAATAGTTACTGCATGGACAGAATTAGTCCGAACCGAAACGCCATATGTATGAAACCAGTCCAGAAATAATTTTATTTGGACACATCGATTTGGATGAACCAAATTTTTCCACCATGCACATGCATAATATTGACAACGAGGTCAACACTTAAAATTAACTTCAGCAACAGCACAGGTATGTCCACATTTGCTACTCTATTGTTGCATTCAGATTACATTAGAAAATCCAGCAGAGTTGATCAAATCACACTTATTCGAAGAAGAATATCATATTAATTCTGTAAGAATTCACGCACTTTCAAGCACTTTTTACTAATATGGAGATCCTATACTTAAACCTTATCTTAAAGGCACATTTCACTACCCCCCAAAAAAGATAAAAGAAGTACTAAAAAATCATCAGTTATTAGATTTACCTCTAATGAAAACATAGATGCATTTAATAATGCATTTTTTCATTGATGATATCTAAAAACAGATTGTAAAAGCTTCAAATTTCTTGTCTGCCAACCTTGCAAGCCCTCCCCTTCTTCCCCAGCCCAGAATGTCTGTGCTGTCCAATCACAGACTTCCCAATGCAGCTCAATGAGAAAGCTTTGCAAGGGAGGTGCTCTGAGCAATAGCTGCCTCTTGAATTTAGCTCAACTGAGCTAACCAAACCAGGAAGTAAGGGGACTTGTTGTCTAATTGACAGTGAGGGGGATGTAGGAAGGTTAATTTATAAAAAAAAATACAAATTTCTATTGAAATCTGCACTTTTGCAAAATGAAAATAAAGGACACACTCTACACACATGACTAGATTCGCCATGTTTTCAGAGACACATATCACATCACATATACGTATTGATGGGTAGCACAAAGGGTAGCCCTGTAGTATGTATAGTGCATATTCTGCAGGATTCTTCATACACCTTGGTTACTCTTTTCATGTGCTGCCCATAAATATGTATATGTGATATGTGCCCCTGAAAACATGGTGGCTCTGGTCACCTTCTGACCCTCTGGTCTGGTGCGTGGAGTGTCAATTTAATCCTTTTTTTTTTCATTATATCATATTGTACTTATACCTTATTCTTATTCTAGCCATATGCACCATAATATATTACATTCTTTCTTTTTTCTTTTATACCATTTGACAGAAAATACTCTCATGCTAGATTACGAAGGGTTGCTTTCACAGTTTAAAATATATATAGTGTGGAAAACCCTAATTATACCTCGGTAGCATAGGGAAAGGGTATTCGCTCTTCTCATATACTACACAACCGTTACATTTTTTATTTAAGCCATTTATAAAACTGTGTTCTTCCATTAATGCAGAGCCTCAGCTCCTCATATTGGCTCCATTTTATGTTCTATGTAAAATCGCAATTATTGACCAAAAGCAACATATAATGTTCCCGTGAAAATTACTTTGCTGCCCTAACATCATCGCGGTGAGAAGATAAAGAGTTACTTTAAAGGTACAATAGTTGTTGCTTTTTTAGAGATTTATGGTAATATAAAAACCCGCTGTGGGCACAATAGGTGGTAGTGAGGTCATGAGATTAATTTTACACCCTGCCTTAGTCCCATGGAGTCTTAATCAATTAATGCCCTATTTACCTTAAAACATTCTTTTAAGTGTTTGTGAAAGACGTTTTAAGATGAGCCAAGGTGCCATTGTACATGAATTTGCAACTATGCTGATTTTGTTTAATAATTGTATTAACATCTTACAGTTTTGAGGATTGTTTTCTATGACAGGGCTTCAAAAGTCCATTGCCTAAAACTATTATTTAATATATATATATATATAAAAAAAAGTAGTAGTCCTCCAAAATAAATATTACCGGGTGCATACTTAAAGCCAAGTGCCAAAAAATATAAAATATATAGTAACTGGCTGGCACTCACGGTTTCTTTGAAGTTAAAACGATTTCTTTATTGCAAATTCATAAAAACTCTGATCGACGTTTCAGCCCCCTTCTGTGGCTTTCCTCAGGATCATTGCATTTATATTAATATTACCGGGTGCATACTTAAAGCCAAGTGCCAAAAAATATAAAATATATAGTAACTGGCTTGCACTCACGGTTTCTTTGAAGTTAAAACGATTTCTTTATTGCAAATTCATAAAAACTCTGATCGACGTTTCAGCCCCCTTCTGTGGCTTTCCTCAGGATCATTGCATTTATATTAATATTACCGGGTGCATACTTAAAGCCAAGTGCCAAAAAATATAAAATATATAGTAACTGGCTTGCACTCACGGTTTCTTTGACGTTAAAACGATTTCTTTATTGCAAATTCATAAAAACTCATCATTGCATGATCCTGAGGAAAGCCACAGAAGGGGGCTGAAACTTCGATCAGAGTTTTTATGGATTTGCAATAAAGAAATCATTTTAACTTCAAAGAAACCGTGAGTGCAAGCCAGTTACTATATATTTTATATATATATTATTTATATATATATTTATATATTATTTAATCCCACTCTTGATACCTGCAGATATGAGAAATGTGGTCCTTGTTTTCAAACAACACTGAGGGTCGTCACAGACAGTGGGGTACATGGGACAGATACCAGGGCTAACTTCCCTCTCACATATGGCTGGATGGAGTATGGACATTTTATACCATAGTATCATAGCTCCCAAAAATGCTTGTGGGAATGGAAAAAGCTACAGGCCAATGATATGATTGCATCACTAAAGGGGTGGGCTCATCTAAAAAGGAGGAGTACCTGCCTGAAGAATTGGCAGGTCAGTCAGGCATGCAAGCATTCCAGGCTGCCTGCCAATCACCCAGGCCAGCCCACTGAGGCTGTTCCAGTGCTCTCAGTGGTCCTAATGTCCTGTGCCTACTGCTAGTGCATCTTATAATGCTCTCGCGATATGCTTGTTGGGAACAGTTCCCTGGTTTCCCCAAAAGCAGGGCACCAGGGAACAATGTCAGGACTATGGGGCAGGACCCGGAAATTGAGGCTGCCCTGATAAAATAGGGATGGTATAAATATCCATAATTGACTTATACAAACACAATATATTTTCGTGATGGTATTATTTTCAAATGGCTGACTATGCAGTTCAGTATTGGTGATATACTTTTGAGAAAAACAACTTCTTTTCGTGTATCTAATGTGTTCATCGGCTAATGATACTTAGACTGGATTATTTTAATTTTCCAATTTACAGACAGATTTGCAGAATCTTGATTAACTCTTTGTTTCTGCTGTCTAACAATTACCATTATCTAGACCTAATGATTTTTTCCTGTATCCCTCAGATAAGCTGTGGACTGGATTTGGGTGTAATCTATCTCAGTGTCTGTGGAGTATATTTTAATTGGTATTCATTGATTACAGTAAATCACTGCTGTTTTGTTTGTTTCCTCTGCACTTTAGAACAAACACAGTAACTTGTATCCCTTATCCCAGTGTTGTCCAGCTTATATAGAAGATGTATTAGGGGGAAGTAGAAAAATAAAAGGTACTAATGTATTCTTTTTCAAGGGAGAGCATTGTTTGAGGTCAGGGTTGGAAATTCTAGAAACCTCGACACCACGGATAGGCGAAGGCTCGCTGTTGTAGAACTACAGACCCCATGGCCCATGGTGCATTACCATAACCTTAAAGGGATACTATATGCATCAAAACAACGTTAGCTTAATAAGGCAGTTTAAGTGAATAGATCATGCCTCTCCAGTCTCACTGCTCATTTATCTGCCATTTAGGAGTTAAGTCACTTTTGTTTCTGTTTGTGCAGCCATAGCCACACCTCCCCTGGCTGTGACTCTCTCAGCCTGCATGAAAACAAAATGGTTTCATTTTCAATCAGAGTTTAACTTACATTAGAAGATTTTATTTCCTGCTCTGTAAATCGAACTTTAATCACACACAGGAGGCTCCTGCCAGCTCTAGAAGGCTATTAACAGTACAGGACATAGACATTCTAGATTAAACAGACTGTACAATAGAGGAACCTAAACCATCTAGGTTAGGTTTCAGGAAGTATTTACCTTAGTCTGTGATTCATGTTTTCTCTGACTTTATAGGAAAAATAAACTTTCCTTGACGTTTTAAGCTACTAGACTGTTTTTACCGTTTCCTACTCCAAATAGATAACAAAAAAGATACATTATGTAAGTTTACACCTTGTTTTCATTACTGCTGATAAGGTCTTGAGGTGAGAATGCAAAACGTAGAGGATTGGCTCGCAGACGACTGTCAATGCAACACAACCCACTGTTTGGTGAATAAGTCCTCATGTTCTAATTTACAGTAGGCCATCCAAATTAGACTGGATGTTCTGTGGACATTTGTCATTATGTTCTTTCATATATATTAACAATTATTCATTTGTAACCATACTTGCATAATGTCAACATAACCATGTCCTAAAACTAACTAAATAATAAATGTTATTTGTGACAACATTCATATAACTTTAATTTTTAATTTGTTTTTTAATATCATTAGAACTTTTTGACTTCCGATAGTGAAAACCGATAATGCATGGCATGTCTATAGGCCACAGTTTATGAAACTATGGAGTAATATCTTCAACAGAACAAGTGAAGGATCAGGAGGACAGCTAGACCCAGCAGGGAGGTGGTCTAGGCCAGCAAATCAGGAGTTGAATTGTTGTTCCTCAATAGACAGAGAGCTACCTCTTGGATACCCTTGTTCTAAGATACGTGTATTAATGTTTGTTATTATTACTGTTAGTGTTTGTTATCTATATATACTTTATCTATAAAAACAGATTGCATGTGACAGGCTAACCACAGGGTAGAGTGATAGGAACCTGTTGGATTGACTAAGACACTTTGAAACCTCAAGACAGTGGTCTGCTATGAAAAGACAATTCCTTCTCTGGTACCATGAACAGGGTTAGAGGCAGCTGAGATAGGCGGTATTCCCAGAAGAAAGTGGAACAGCCTGAATTATGACAGGACTTAGACTGCAGGTGCTGGCTGGAGTGGAACTATTACTGTGAATGGTGGGCCTGGAGAAGAAAAGAACGTACATGTGGAAGTATGTGACTGGTACGGATGGTAGAAGGCTGTAAAGCTGGAGGACTTTGCTTGTTAAGAATATATAAACAGAAATGTAAGAGACAAACACCCATCACACTGTAGTTGTTGTTGAGTTCCGTGTCCTACATACAGGGCTGGACTGGGAAAAAAATTCTCCCCAGGCATATTTCAATCACAGCGGCCCCCTGAGAAGGGGGCGCGGCCACATAGGGTGTGTTTTGTCATCACTAATGTCAAGCATGCCCCCTCTCAAAGTGAGCAAGTTGGTTCAATGCGCAAAGCCCCGCTGAAGAGCCCTGTATTTGTTCTGCACAGTGCAAGCAAATTTAAATACATGCTCATTTTGCTTTTAACTTGTCTCTGGTGTCTCTATAAATGGGATACCAGAGGACAAAAGGGCCAGGAAAGCATATGGTGCATGTGTTTGGAGCCTGCTTGTGGGATTGCGTGTGTGTAGAGTGAGCTGATTGTGTTGTGGTATTGTGTAAATAGGTGCATTTCATTTGTGTTTGTGGTGTAATATGTGTGGCTAGGGCCCGTAGAGAGTGTGTGTATTGGGGGCATAGTATGTACAGGGGATTTTGCGAGTCTGTGCATACAGGCTGTAGTGTGTGTAGGGGTTGTAGGGAGGGTGTGGTTAGAGAATGTAGTATGTGTTTGCTTACAAGGAATGTAGTGTGTACATAGGGGATCCAGATTTTGTATGTCTGGAATGTAGTGTATGTAGGTGGTGCAGTGTGTGTGTGTAGGGGATCTAGTGTGTAAAGGACCCAGAGTGTGTATAGCAGATTGCGCGTGTGTGTAGAGGATTCAGAGTGTATATAGGGATCTAGTGTGTGTGTGTGTGTGTGTGTGTGTGTGTGTGTAAATTAGATGATCCATGTGGTCTCCCCTGCTGGCCTCGGCCCATGGCTATCGCGGCCCACCAGGCATTTGCCCGGTATGCCCGATGGTCAGTCCGGGCCTGCCTACACATCTGACAAACCTTGAAGTCCAAGAACAATTTAATAATAGGGCTGCAAAAACCAGATTTAATTCTGAAAGGATCTATTTTTTCCACCAAAAGTGGACCGCAAGATACAGAAAGTGCCTAACAGATATGAAAGATGGTTGTGTGACATGGACAGAGAAAATGGATATCATGAAAGACATTACAGTGCTGACAGATGAGGAAGTTGAAATATGTTATAGAGATCTGAGGAACACAAGAAGAGATGGGGGAGACACATGGGTCTGATTATACATATCTATAATGAAAAATAAAGCACTAGGAAACAGGTACCCTGCACAGATAAAGCATGCAGGTACCCTGCACAGATAAAGCAGACCGGGGAATCGGGATGGGGTGGGGGTCACAAGTCATGTGACTTGCATCACTAGCGATGCCCATAGAGGGAAGGTCCATCAGTAGTGACAGATTGCCCCAGCCTTCAGGAATATGCTTAGAGCAGTGCTGAGACACTCTCTACATGGTCCTAGTAACCACTGGACAGGAGCACAGCTAATGATGTGTCCACGATGCCCAGGGACATACCCCTGGTCTCCCCATATGCAGAACACCAAAGAACCAAAGCAAGATTATTCCTACAAAATCAAGGGCATCAGGACTGTTCCTACAAAAGCAGGAATGTTGAGAGGCCTGGATATTATTTTTATTTTATTTTACTTATTTTAAACTTGGCACTAGTGACGGCTTTATGTGGGTCATGGAATCCATGTATACTCTACCTCTTAATGCAAAAATGGAACAAAAGTGAAGCAGTTCTAGGGAAACGATAGATATAGCTAAAATCAAGTCTTTAAGGTGATGTGTGTAAGACTAGTTGATTCTATATTTCTACTTTTGGTCTTGTGTTTGAGCTTCGGAACAGTAAAGGCTATTGGTTTTAACCAACTGATTTGGGAAGTGTGAATGCAATACACCTATCAAACTGGATCTTGGAGTGGCTAATGTCATTTGTGAGAGTGCTACTTTTTTGGTCCTTTACCTGTTGTTCAGCTGAATTTATGAGATTTTAGCTGAACTCCTTTTCACTATTTGTAACATATACATATAAATCCAGTGATTCCAGTGATCATATAAATACAGTGATTCTAAATCTTTTCCCACATGGACTACAAATAAATATATACATGGCAGTAGATGTAAAATTAATTAAGTGACCCATTTATAAATTGATCACTTTTAAACCACTCATAATCAGTGTTGTAAGGGCTTTCCCCATCTTTGGTGAAAGCTTCGCCACTTTTAACTTTTTACAATGGACAGTTTCCTGGAAAATATGACATGCCTTGACTAAACATTGGGCATTTTTTGTTCAAACTTAAAGGGATCTCAAATGATCTCAGCCATTCTAATGCTTTCCCATAGAAAAGCATTGAGAAAGGAACTTGCGGCAAAACACTGCATTGCACCAATCAGCATCTCCTCATAGAGGCAATGCATCTCTATGAGGAACATTCAGATCCTCCATGCAGAGCGTGGAGACACATTGTGCAGCAATGACCCAATAAGCACCTCTAGTGGTCGTCTGAGTGACTGCTACTAGAGGTGTTCCTAGGCAACAATGTAAACACCGCCTTTTATCTGAAAAGACACTCTCTACATTAAAAATGCCTGCAGGGACATGCTATACACACCAGAACAACTACATTAAGGTGTAGTTTTTCTGGTGACTATAGTGTTCCTTTAATGATGTCTTTTTTAAGTAACTGTGTAAAATCAGTAAAATGTCTGATAACAAGGTCCTTATTGTAAAACATTAAATAAAATATACATTTTAAAAATACATTAAAATCTGATCTATTAATGTTAAATCAAATCTAAATTTCATGGCTTCCTTATATAGATTTAATATATTAGAATTCTGTTTTAACCAGAAACCTTGTTCAATAACTTCAATCTTTATCTACTCCTATGACCAAACTTTAAAAACATTTTCTTCTTCAAGTATTGATTTTGTAAACTTTTTGCCCAATATTCATGAGATTACTAAAACCGAACAATTTCTCTTCGAGCTATGTTTGTTTAATGTGCACATTTTTCATGTATAACTTTAGATCCAGAAATCTCTTTGTTTTCAGTTATATTCAGTTATATTATAAGAAAGCTGCCATTATCACTATAGTTGAAACTAAAGGACTTCATATATTATATTCTCTTCTGTGTAACTACATAGAAACATAGAATGTGACGGCAGATAAGAACCAATCGACCCATCTCGTCTAAAACTAGCACAAAGTGTATTGTATGGTGAATGCATGTGCATGGCACTATGATTAGATAATGTACACCAGTTCTTAGTCTTTGGATAAATATTACTTGCAACCAAATAGAGCTTAAAGAGATACTCTTTAAAATAGTGATTTTGGTGCACACATGCTGTCCATTAACCAGACATGGTAAAACGCTTTCATTTCTTTGAATATGTTCATTTAGACGTACAGCCACTAGAGGCACTTCCTCCTTAAGACTTTTGATTTTCAAAGGTTCTCAAATTCAGAAGCATCATTGCACACAGCATGATAATACAGAACACAGAATGCTTCTCAGAGAGAAGTTTTGCTTCAGTGCTTCTCTGTGAAGCATCGGACTGGCAGAGTGCGGCAATGAATGGTAGGTGTACAATGCACAGTGCTTCTGGAGATGATATTCTTTTAGGCACTAATATAGACATATGGAGCAATAGATAATTTAGGAAATATGCTAAAAGTAAAAACTGAGTGCACTAAAATGAATACGCCAAAAGGAGGTACATTGGGATCTCGGTTTACAAACGCCTCGGTTAACATAATTTTCGACTTACAAAGCAAGTTTCCCCAGGATGCACAGCACCTGGGAGGTTTATAGCACTGCCCCCTGCATGCTGGAGCCTGTCGGTAGCACGTGGCGTCGAGTGTGGAGGTGTTGGAGCGGTTTTTGCATTGCGTTTTGGAGCCATTCTGGAAATAGTTTGCAGTTGTTTTAGGACTTTTTGGTGCATTTCTCAAGCTGTGGAAAGGTAGAGCTGAGCTTCTTCGTTTGCATGCCTTTTATTGTGTGATCTGCATTGTGGGTTGGTTTCCATGCCAGCTCATTTTGACTTTTTTCTGACCTCCAGAATGGATTAATTGGTTTTCAATGCATTCCTATGGGAAACCACGTTTGGGTTTACGGAACGCATTAAATTCTTAAACCGAGGTCCCACTGTATTTACAAATATATACGAAATGACAGAAACAGAGAAATTTAAAATCTTGCTTTAAACAGTAATAAAAAATCATGGATTTTCCTTAAATTCCATTTTGTTATATTTATTCCTCTTTTTTTCATGTATTCAACCACTTTTTGTGAAAAGCATTAGGAATACAAAACTGTATTATTAACACTATAGTGTCCCTCTGCCTCTGCGGCCCTCCCTCTAATTAAAAAGAATCCTTTTTTTTCACATGCCTTTTTTCCAGCACTAGGGCTCCGCGGGCAAGAATGACCCTGGAATTCGATAGACCACCTGATATGTGCGTGGCTTGTCAGAGTGTCAGAATGAATGGTCCTGGTATATCCAGCATCTATCTTTATGTAGTTTTTTTCTGAGCACTGGAAGTATACGAATAAATATAAATGATAAAATAACTAATTCCATACAATTGCTCTTTATTTGTCTAGCACAATATTTGAATAATGCTATTATCACCGTAGAAAGGAATTCTATTGTGAATAGTTCCTTGCCGTCTGTATATCATACAATAGGATGTCAAAAACCTGCATTTAAATATTTGAATAATTTCTTCTCTTATCCTATCGATTTTTGCATCTTTATTTTTTAATTGAATGCCACAAAGTCTTGCAACTCACTGCAAAGGAAGCGTTTAATTGTGGTCTTGCAGTAGTGTTTGGCATGGAGCAGTATTGTAGTTACTGTAAGTCAGGCATTTTCAATGTCTAGAGCTTAATAAGAACGTATCATTATAAATTCTATACAGATTAAACTCCCAGAACTGCAGAACCATAATCACATCAGACAGGAAAGCATTCTCATTTTATGGAATATTATATCAACAATAATGCAATCTGATTAGTTGCAAATGCTTATGCAGCAGATACTAGAGGAGATGTTGTTTATTACATTCTTTCTAGATATCAAGATACAGTGCTACCAATGCATTGCATTATAAGGCTGGTGATCTAATTACCTATGTTATAGTATACTTAGTGGTATACAAGGAAAGCCCTGTGCTGTCACGGACCCCATTAATGGCAGACCCTTCACACTGCAGTTACATTATCGAGTGGGCAATATATATTCTCATTCTGTGGTTGATTATGAGACTTGTAGGTAAAGTTTCAAAGTCAAACTTCCCTTTGATAGAGTATTGCAAAGTATATTTAATTTTTTGTTTTGTTTATAGAACCGTGGCCACACTGAGGCATAGTCACGTGTAAAAAAATAAAGGTATCAGTTTAATATCCTATTACCTTGTTAATGGCAGTGTAATCCGTAACAGTTGATACTGATAGGAAACCTTATCTTATTCTAAGTAATATTATTCCTTTTTGACCTACTGTATGGCAGTATGTTTTCAGATCACATATGGGAACATGACGGATTTAACCGTTGCTGTGCCACGTGGTAGATCAATGCAGTGAGTATCTAATACATGTATAATTCATTTCCTCTATTATTTAACTGGGCTAGGATTTTAACTGGTCAAGTAGGTAGTTATGATCATTTATGGGTATTTTTTTGATGCATTTGTTTCTACCATAAGCACTGCAGTTTGTTTGTGAATTTGTGTTTGTGAATTTGTGTCTTCTGGCAATAGCATCTGTTATTGCTAAAAAATTGCTACGAGTATTCTAAAAATGTCAGAGGGAAACATGACATTTATTCACAAAGAATCATTCAGAAACGAGAGTTCGAAATGTGGAGCAATCAGTACAAATGTTTCCTTGGTTTCCATGGTGACAGAGTGACTTTTAGAAATTTGGTCACATGTGATTATTATACATAATCCTTATATCTCAAAAAAGGCCTAAGATTAAAATGTCATTATATGCTGCAACATTAAAATCTCCCGACACTGGAATGAAGGGACCTACCTCAACCCCACAGATTATTTCCCCTTAATGAACCTGTACAGGTGGCAATATGCGGTCAGGCAGGTAGTGTTCTCGTGACACATACCAAACCCATGCTCACTCAGTGATTGCTTTTCACTACTGAAGCTTACATTGCACAAGGTGGTCATAGGCTTGTGTGCGGACACAGTCTGTGAAAAACATTCTGATAAACAATTCTTGTGATGGTGAAGCAGCCATAGACAATCTGGTTGTGAGTGGTGCAACAGATCATAGGCATTGCTTAGTTCTCCACAGTCCCATCTTTTTGACTTGTGATAAATTCATCTCTGACTATTGACTTATAGTACCATTAACTTGGAATTTTACTGCACAGCAAATCCTCAAGCTCAATCATTGTCTTTTTCACATGCCCACAGCAGTGGCATGCTAGGTATTTCTGAAGTGCTCAAAAGCATGAATGTCCAACCACTGCACAAGGGAGTAAACTAACATCACAAAAGAATAACATTTAAGGAATACATTTGCTGGTGATTTTACTGGCAAAATAAAATGATATTTTTTTAAAGAATGTAAAGTAACCTGTTTTACTTTAATGACAAAAGTTTTTAAGGCAGTATACATAAAGATAAATTATCTATATATTTGCTTTGAATGTTTTTATAGTTGTACTAATATTCCTACACATTCTACCTCCATTCTTAGAGGTCTTTGTGTTACGAAATTGTATCACCCACCCTCTGGTCCAGCCTTGCTCCCACCCCTCTCTGATCGCCATCCGATGCCCTTTGCGCCCTATGTATGAGAAAAACTTTCTGGGGGGAGTAGCACTGTGACAGTGTGCAGGAGAACCTTCTGTAAGATCGTGCATTCTCCTGCTCTCCCTGTCACTCAATTCTCTCCTTCTACTTCTACAACACTGCTATAGAGAAGTCTGTGCTGATAATTGACTGACAGATGGAAGTTTTAAAGTGTTTTAAATTAAAATTTCAGGTGGAATGTGATGTTTAAACCTTGCATTGTTTGTACATATTGTGTATATAGTCGAACACTTACATTCACCAAATACTAGTCCTTTAATTTATAAATAATACTCATTTTCACCCTCTTACTGCTCTATATGCCCTGCATGTGATTATATCACTGAAATATATGTGTAAATTAGACATTTACATGTGTAAATCGTCTCATCTACAATTCCCCTGATATCTTTATAATTTCTTTTTTGTGCAAATCTTGTAGAAATGGAATAAAAATCTTGTTTGGATATAATTATTTACATTTCCAATACAAATGTCTTCTAATCTACGAGACTGTTTCTGTGGACAGTAATATCAGTGATTTGATAAAAATAAAACAAAATGGGTTAAATATCTAAAGGATTAGTCAAATTAATCTAACTTACATCCTAGTGCCTACTCATATACATCTTTCCTTACGGTTGGTAGAATTTTATGGCCATCTGTGAAAAAATAGTAATCCAGATTGATTTTAACCCCTTGATAACCAAATGATTGCAATTCATTGTGTGCTTCTCTGGTGCTCATAGGGTTAAAAGAAAACACTAACAGAGAGAAAAATACTATTCTTTGAAGAGCAGATGCTGGAATTGCATAGAATGCATTTATACACTGGAGGGATAGATAATTAAGTTTTCCAAGAAAGAATATTATGATTTGGCTTTTTTTTTTCTCTCTAATGGTTGTTGGAGTGATTAGTAGACGTTTTAGTTCATTATTTTTCATAAAATAAAAAATGTCTTCCTCTACAGCACTAGAGGTTAACTGAGCATCATGGGAAATTTAGGAGACAAATGTCTGGGGTGGGCGATTTTTAGTGCCATTTTTTCTCTTTGGTTTAATGGCCCAGTAATATATTAGTAAACAGTAAGTTATATGTGTTAGCTGCTTCGATCCTATTAGATTCTGGAGAAACATAATGTCTAATATGTGTGCACTTTGGCATACACATAGTAGATTACGCGTTCTCATTTGTTCTGACGTCTAGGGGAAAATATTGAAGAACTGTGTTCTGCACTGGTAGGGACATCTTTTTTTGCCTATTCAAATCATTTGACCGTTATGTGCTGATGCTGAGGATGCTAGGTAATTAGAGGGAAAATTAAATATGTAGATACTTATCTCGTAGATATAGGTTTCTACTGGCACACCATGGTGAAGTTCGGGCATTGGTGAATAGTGCTTTAATTGTATATTTAATAATAATTTACCTTAAAAAGGACACTATAGGCATCAAAACAACTTTAACTTAATGAAGCAGTTTTGGCGTATAGCTCATGCCCCTGCAGTCTCACTGATCAATTCTCTGCTATTTAGGAGTGTAGCACAACCCCTTTTTGGCTGTCCCATCCATTTCGTTTATTGTTGGCACTGCAGAGGTTTTCCTGTGCCTGGAGTACACTGAATTACATGTAACTATATGTGGCCATACTTTGTTCGGTATAAGAATACCAGCTTGCATGTGAACGACTAAATTCACCATACGAACAAAGTACCGAACAACTGGACCACCCTCATGTGAAGAATGAATGTAATTTACCTCCCTGATTGCTTTTCATATTCCCTTGTACATACGAACACGCTGCTATATTCCCTGGGTGACCACCATTTCGGCAGCCGAACCCTTTGCGGCAGCCATCCTTAACCCGCGAGCAGCGGTGTTTGGTCGTCGAGTGTCTGGAACTCAAAATGGACACTCGACTAGCTGAACACCGCTAAGACCTCCAGGGCTTCAGAAAACACTGATGAAAACACACGAACTGCCCGTCGTTCGGTAGGATGAATCCCACGAACTAGGGGATTCATCCGGTTACCGACTTCACTATGGATGAATCCCCTAGTTCGTGGGATTCATCCTACCGAACGACGGGCCGTTCGTGTGTTTTCATCAGCCTTTCACTATAGCCTTTTGGGACTTTTGGGGCATGAATGGAGACCGACCGTAGGGCCAGATCTCATGTAACTATTTTCGGCTGCCTTACCCATGCGGTCGGTCAAAACTTTACCTTCCCATAACTCCCGAACCCTTGGTCTGATCTGGGTGATTTTTGGATATGTTTCTCACCCAGATCAGGGCTACAAGGGGGTACCATATTTAAGGGTATATCATCCATATTTGGGGTACATCTAAAAAGTGGGGAAAAGTATGCCTTGTATAATTGTGTTAATTGCTAATCTAAGGGGAGGAGATGTGTGGGAGGTAACGTCTATGGGATTGGTTACTGTAGTAATTGTGGTGAATTCCTCCCTTGCATGGGAGAATCTCATAAAAGCAGGAATGTTGCCATTAAACTTCAGTTCCACTCCTGATACTGTGTGTCGTCCAGTGATTGGGAAAGGTGATGGGATACTATTGGATTGTATTGCTGATTGTGCTGGATATTCTCTTGGATTTATTACTTGTTCCTGCATCCTCTTAATATATTGGTGGAGTTCAGTTGTGGAAAATCAGCTCTCCGCTACAAGGAGTTAACTCACTTTGTTTATACAGCACTAGTCACACCTTCCTAAATACTTTCTGAAATGGAACCTAGATATTCTAGGTAAATGTACTGCACAGTCTATTTGATGCTCTGTTAAAAGCCTCCTAGACCCTGCAGGCACCTCCTGTTGTTGCTTGATTAAATTTGAATTTACAGAGTAGGAGATGAAAACTTCTAAAGCAAGTTAAACTCTGATTAAAAATGAAACTTTTTTTTTTTTATGCAGGTTGTGCCAGTCACAGCCAGGGGAAATGTGGCCAGGGCTGTATAAACAAAAACTAAAATTATTTCTCCAGTTCCAAATGTTAGGGTGTGCAACGCTGGGACTTGTCACCCGATATATAATCATAATACTTATATAAATATTATCATCAAAATACACTTGGTATGAAATTATATACATATATAATTTAATTTCAAGTGTATTTTGATAATAATATATAATTATAATACTATAATTCATAACAGCCCAGCAGAGATACCAAAGAAGTTAATTTTCATCCCTTTATATTCCCTTTAACTTTCCAAAACGTCATAAAACTTGCACATTGGGGGGTTGGAGATCGTTGTACTAGTGGGACATTACAGCATACAAATCTGTGTGTTATATTGCAGTAAAAGCCAACAGTATTATGACATTCACTGTTAAAATGCCATGCAGAAAATAATAAAATAATATCTTAATTTCTCACATTATTTTAGTTGTTATTCACATATATATTTCATGTGGAATGAAAGCCCTGTTTCTCAAAATGATATATAGAAAGTTAATACTTAATACAATAGAGGTAAATTATGGTTGAACAGACATGTAGCTCAAATTCAAGGTTTTATTTTGGTTTAGAACTTGTACAATTGACTTTGTCCATTAGATGTTACTTCCCAAATTGCAGAGAATTAAGTAGTGAGACTGCAGGGGTATGATCTCTACACTTTAACTTCTTCACAAAGCTACAGTTGTTATGGTGCCTGTAGTGTCCTTTTAAGCAGATCACTTCCTCTTCAATATTGACACTTAATAAAAAGTTAATGTTGTTGCAAGAATGAGAGTTCACCTTACTAATGGAACTTGCTTATCTTTAACACAAAGACTTTCAAAAAAATACTATGAATGCGAAAATAATTGGCATAGGATTGGTTGACAATTAAACCAAGACTGGGTGCTGCATTTTTTTTTTTATATAACATAGTTTATATAACCCCCGATTTCTAGATCAATTGTAATTTGGTAGAAATTATTATATTGTGAGAAGCACTTTGAGATCAGTAGTTATACAATTTTGCGAGACTGAAAAGATTATGGAATTGATGCGTCCTCTCTACTCCATACCTTTCTGGTAAAAATACATCTTTGCCAAGTATGTGCACTTTTAAATCTGTATCAATTTGTAACTCAATTATATGCGTATATTAGATTACATAAGTGTTTTAGGCATTTCGATATAAAGTAGAAACAAAAGTGAGGGAACTTTAGAAACTGTGGAACTCACTACTCAAATTCCAAAAAAGGATTATGTTGGTAATAAACAGATAATGAGTCGATGTAATAGAAAAATACTGCCCTTACTTGGAAACCACAAGCAATCACCTTACAAATGTTAAAAGAACATGAAGTATATGTTTAAAATGAAATTAGTTGATTACTTACACATGGAACAAATACATGGTCATTGTATCACTTTGTAACCTTGTTGGTATTTAGATGCCTTCATGATTTTTTATATTCCATTTTGTGAAGTAGAGAGAATCTATTATTTCATTCTTTCCATTTTTCTTTCGAAAAATACTAATCAATGGAATCGGATTACCTCGACCTATGGACTGAAATAATATTAATCAAATCCTGGCATGAGAATCACTTTGTGGAAATGAAACCTGAAGATGAGCATTTACTCAGTTACTGTAGTTGACATAGAATTCTAGAGCCTACTGGATGAAAGGAGACAGGAGATCAGCTTCTTCTCAGAAATTCATACACTTTAATCACCATCATGTGCCACCATTTTATGTTCTTCTAGGATGATGCATGAGAATACAAAAGATCCGAAGTTTGACATATATAGTCATTCATATAGGTGGAAAAAGTCTCAAGTCCATAAGGTTAAAGACTCAAGTCCATCAGGTTAACCCTTCAACATATGTTTCTGCTAACAATACAAAAATGGTCAGAAAACACAATTTGAAACAATTTTGAACTATTTACCCTGGATTGACAAGTTTGTAGCATAAATATTTATGATGATTATCTTTGTAAAGTCTATATCATGAGATAACAAAACATCTTTAGGAAGAGAATCGCATGTCACTGTTATTTTTAACGGTAAAGAAACCTTGATAGGACTGATATTCAAATCCACATATTTTCTCCTTACATTAAATTTCTTCATGACTAAATCTTCAAGTCCTCCATTCATTTTCTAGCACATCTCTTTAACCACTTCCATCATATAGCTCTTCAAAATGGGTGCCGGAAAATGAACAGCATGCAGATTTAGGTATTACCATAGATTTACAAATAGGTAAAATATTTTTTGTGCACACAAAATATTTTTTTTTTATTTGAAACCGTATCCTGCTGGTCTTTGCAACTGTTGCCGGAGATTACACATTATTTCCTTTTTTTTTTACAATATTTATTTATTTATTCATTTTTTCATTTTTGTCAAGTAAAGGAGGAGTTTACAGAAGGGAATAAAGGGAGGGAAGTCGAACAGTTGTTTGGGGTGTACAGAAGCAGTAGGAAGCCTTCACAGTTACATAGCATTGCTTATTTTCGTGTTTACATATCACAAGTTAGTTGAGGACTGGAGGGTATGCATAGAGTCTATTGCTATTTACACCAATCGGTATAGGTGTACACATTATTTCCTAGTCTGTTGTGTAATTATTCTCAAATTATTTCACATTAGGGTATATGTTGCATTATTCCTAAAAATGTATGACTTTATTTATATATTTAAAATTAAATCTGCCATCAATGGCATGAACTGCATATCGCATCAGTATGTACACCCAAAGAGTATACTACCAAAACCATACTTAAACAAATCCAAATTTAAAAATAAGATGCATAATACATATTTTTGCTGTTTTGATTAATATATGTATATATAATTTCTTTTTCTTTTTTTTCTACAAAAACATAAACCCAAATTCATGCAAAAAAGCCCAGAGAGACCAAAAAAGATCAGGTAGGACAAACTGGCCAGCACCCAAACAAAACACACAATTTCATTAGGCTTTTTAAGGATGATAGAGTACATTCCCTAAAAAGTCACTTGTAGTCAATTTAATTCAAAAACAGTGTAGCTGAGCTAAACAAATTTTTGAAAATGTCATTTTTCATTCAATACAATTTGTGCCTTTTGAAAAAAAACATCGGTGTTTGCACTGATAGGTATTTGTAATGAATCTGTTGGCCAGGCAAGGACCAGCATGGGAGCACAGTGGGAAAGGAAGTGAAGGTTTATTAATATTTAATTAAATTTAGTTTTGTATTGAAATGGAAAACAAAACCCTATGGCATGTCTGTACTGGCTGGGTTGTCAATGAGTGACTTATGGTGTTTTTGCCATATGGTAGTGATAGCGTCACCTCCATTTGGGATGTGTTGGTCTGCTTAAAAACATTTATATTTAGTAAATGAAATATTTTATCCTTCTCTCTCCAGTCTCTGTCTCTATCTGATGACTGTTTTAATTTTCATTAGGGAAATTGCTAGTTTTATTCCCCTGCCCAAGAATCCTGTTGTTTCTGCTTTTCTACTACATTTTAATTGAATTCCAGATCTAACAAATAAAATACCATTTGTTTCATTGATGGCCGTTTAATGCTGAATTATTCATTTTATTCAATTTCAGAAAGTTTTGCCAATATATAGGATGGTGGCGCAGAGATCTGATTCAGCAACAGTTGAATGTAACTGGGAATGTTTCCACGGTTGCTGATGATCGAATTACATTAATACGTGTTAATTGGTAATCCCACCTTCCCTTCCTAACATTCAGAGTGTCGGCGGTTGTACCGAGTGACGAGCTGTTACTTGTATAAATGTCACAACACTCATGTACTACCCATTTCCGTGTTTGGTGACCAAAGGACGTTTTACAACAAGGAAAGACAAACAAAAGAATCAAACAACCAAAAAGACACGTAAAGCTCGCTGAGTGAAATAAAATGTCATTGGAGAAATCTATTGTAATCAAATGTTTGCTTCTGCTGAAGCCATTATCTTTAAAGCTTAGTTGACATTTAGAATGTTAAGTAACTTTTATCCCCTTTTTCCTTATCCCCCAATCGAACAGTGGTGTCACGCTATCACACATTATAAGCTACTGCGTAAACACATTCTGTAATACCCTGAGTGAAGTGTAACAATGCCACACAACAGTAAGTACATGGAGACCAGCGTCAGCTAAGACTGACTGGATGTGTTTAAACTACACGTCCCATGATTGTACCCCAGCTTTTGTGCCAGCAAATTATTTTGTTGAAAGAAAGACAACATTCTCAGGAACAGTATCTGTCTGCCATTGTTGGTACAGAAGGCGAGTGACTCAATTAACTCTGTTCCCTAATTTGACTCAAATGGATAAACAAAATAACGTATCTCTCAGCTCCAAAGCAATCAGTTTTTTTTCTTCTTTATTGCTCGTTTTTGAACTGTCAGGAGACTGATCTGTGGTGTTTGTCTATCTTTCACTTAGATTTTCCCCTAGATCAACATTACCTGAGCGAAGAGTAATTGTTGGAACACAGGAAGCTTGAGAAGTCAGCCTTTTTTTTGTCCATTTTACTGCCAAATATCTTAAATGCAGAGAGTATAAAAAAAAACAAAAATTATTTCCGATATTGAATATCAAAGAACCACTAGATGTTCGCCTGAGCTTTTGCTTGTTTGACAAAAGCAAATACAAATAAAGATTGCAGTGAGTGTTGTAAAACAGACGTATCTTTGTAGATGTATACTTTTCCGTCTGATCAGACAGGAATCACTTAATTGGCAAAGAACATAGGGGAGCAACTGCCAGGCAGCATGTTTCCTTCACTGACCCATATTTCAAAAATAGAAAGGACACTTACTTTTAAGGAGCTTGCTAAGGAACAGGTCGTAAAATTTGTCAAATAAATTCAGAAATGTTTCAAACACCTATTGCTTATTTTCACACCTCAGTAAGAGAACCAAGATTTTGGGATGACTTTTTCTATGCTCGTTTACAATATCACCATTGTCATACACGATTTGTTGGGTTGTTTGTCTTATTTCCTTTTGTACAACTCTGCCGAATATGTTGGAGCTATATAAACAATTGTAAATTGTAAATTGTTCTAGGGAACCTAGTCAGAATACTCTGTATCGTCTCCATATAGGAAGTTGTCGTTTTAATTGCCATTGCAGTAAGGGAGACTGCTTGAAATTCTTTTGGAGAGCATTGGAGGCTCTGTATCAATTACACACAAAACAAAAATCTAAGAAGTAGTAAATGACTATGAGTGCCCAAAGCAACTTGTAATGCTTCATACTCAAACATAAAGGCTCCTAAAATGGCATAAAGTGACATCTATTGCTAAAAGCATTTGTTATGTATCCAATTACTAAAGGGACTTTTTAAACCTTTTCCGTATGAATGATATTTTTATTAAAAACAGCAATAAAAACGTACGATCATTTTCATGTAATGATGCAATATGCCATGAAATATATATGTGTATATATATAGATATATACATTTTTCCTTTTTTTATGTGACAAACAAGCTGTGTTAACTGGATCAGTTCAAAAAGTTATAAGTAGTTCAGCGAGATAAGTTTAGTAGTCAATTAATTCCCATTTTTTTTTTAACTCTAATTTATGCTCCTTTGTCATGTGTAGAGTTCACAATTATTTATTTTAATTATCTCCTGGAAGGTATCTGTATTGACTTCTAATTTACTATTGTACTATGGTATTCTTAACAAGCACTGCTTGGAAATTGTATCCTGATTGAATATAACTTAAACCTTATATCTAGAAAACAATAGTTTTTAGCCCCTGGGTCGGACAATATTAGGTTAAATGCTAGTTTATTGTTTTACTGGACGAAACATGTCTTATATCTCCCAAGTTTTGTATTGTAGTATCACTGCTTTCCTTAAAGGGACACTATAGTCACCAGAACAACTACAGCTTATTGAATTTGTTCTGGTGATAGAATCATTCCCTTCAGGATTTTTTGTAGTAAGAAAGTAGTCTGAGAAAATGCAGTGTTTACATTACAGCCTAGTGATAACTCCACTCGTAACTCCTCAGATGGCAGCTACAGGTGTTTCCTGGGGCAGTGCTGCATATTGTGCAGCACTGCCATTCAGTGTCTCCACCCTCTGCATGGATTAATTTCATCTCCTCAATTCATCTCTATGAGAAGATGCTGATTGGCCAGGGTTGTGTTTGACTTGTGCTGGCTCTGCCCCGATCTGCTTCCTTGACAATCTCAGCCAATCTTATGTGAAAGCATTGTGATTTGCTCTGAATCACTTCTGATGATGTCAGGCACACAGGCAGACTTAAACAAAAGTAAGATTGTATTATATTTAAAGGTGTAAGGGGAAGCCAGGGGAGCTAGATGGTGGTTTTAACACTATAAGGTCAGGAATACATGTTTGTGTTCCTGACTCTACAGTGTTCCTTTAATGAAGCAGTTTTTGGTGTATAGATCATGTCCCTGCAATATCACTGCTCAATTATCTGCCATTTATGAGTTACATCACTTTTGTTTGACTGACACAGCCGGCATTAAAACTTTTCATATTCAGATGTTAACTATAATTTATTTTATCTCCTGCTCTGTAAATTAAACTTTTCTCACACACAGAAAGGTTCATGCAAGGTCTAGCAAGCTATTAACAAAGCAGGAGATAAGAAATTATAAATTAAACAGAATTTGCAATAAAGGAAGGGTAAACATTAGATGACTCTTTACAGGAAGTATTTAGGAAGGCTTTGCAAGTCATATGCAGCGAGGTGTGACTAGGGTTGTATAAGCAAAGTGATTTAACTTTTAAATGACAGACATTAGCTGTGATACTACAGGGGCATGGTCTATACACCAAAACCGCTTCATTAAGCTAAAGTTGTCTTGGTGACTATAGTATCCCTTTAAGGCAGCATTGGCTTGTTTTGACTGTAAGAGTCTAATGACTGTGTGTTTTTTTTTTTTAGAACTGAAGAATAGTTTGCTGAGCCAATATCATATACATGCTTTGTGCCCGTTTAAATATGGTTATGAACCTGCTCTAAACCATAATACGTAGATACTTGGAAATGCTTTCATATAAACTGATGTCCAAAATGCAGCTAATAGCACTCATCAGTGATACATCTAACAAAACCAAAATACATCAGGAGTATAAATACATATTTTGTACTATTAGGGCAGGGGTTCCTGAACAAGCCCTTAAGTACCCTTTACCAGTCCAGGGTTTAGAGATTACCCTGCTGTGTCTAAAGTGTGTTTGTTTTTTTCTTTCTAAAAACATCTGACTCAACTGGGTAATCCCTAAATTTCGGACTGTTAGGGGGTGCTTCAGGACTGGGTTGGGAACCACTGTGTTAGAGGGACACTATGGACACTGACACACCTTATATTTATTATTAGGGTGGGCCTTATAGTCTTGATGTATATTTCTCCTTGGACAATTCTATATAATTTTGTTAAAAAGGAAAAAAAAAGTTTTGCAATCTTCTGCAGCTTAGCGTGGTCTGCTTAACCATGCCCCATTTTCACAAAAAGTGTTACAGGTCTGGTCTTTGCTTCTTTGCTACTAGGAACATTGTGAGCTGAACTGCTGAGAGACCGAGGCTGCAAAATGGAGGAGGGGAGACACAATTTACATATATTATTAATATTTGATATGCAGTTTCGTAAGTCGTTACTTGCCCATTGTTTACAACGATGTCAGAAAATACATGTCTGTTGCCAGCACTGATAGTTTTGTCTTAAACAAAAACTGTTTAAAATTCACAGTGAATCAGAGATGCCCTAAAGCTACCTCAGTCAGATTAACACTCAACACAACACCCTCTGTTTATTAATCTTCATTCAATATCATCAGAACATGAATTGACATATTGCTGACACATAAAACTGGCTTTATCTGTGACATTCAAAACACATTAAAACGGTCAAACCCAACACTTAAAGCAGATCCCATTGGTCCATTTCCCATGACATGATCAGATATTGTACTGTAACTTATTAAACAGTAAGAGCTGTTAAAAGTCACTTCCCTTGTTATTTTACACATCTACATTTCAATCATTCTGTGTGATCTGAGTTCATTGGCATATGATCCACAGAAAGCATTGTGGGTAAAACACACATCACTCTTTATGTGATAACAAACAGTTATAGGTAAATGAAATAATTACACAGGTTCAAATATTGCTTTCTGATTCTACTAGTGGCACTAACACTATTGTGATCAAGTTTGTCCATTTGTAAGTTAGCCAACATGGGTTTGTAGTGCTCTCTGTGCCTGATACATTGTTTGGAATTACAGTATATAAATATCTGCACATTTCACAGCCTCTGCTCAATGGCTGCATACAACTCCAGCCCAATCATATCTCAGGCAGTGGTGACTCTAAAGCTGTAGTGTGGTGTTTATCTGTAGCTATACATGCATGTGAGCAAAGTTACGTTAGGTGTCACTTTGGTCCTTAAATTTTTCAGTAAAGTCCACGAGCTTCTTGCACACGCAAGGAAATAATCCCATCAATTACAATTCGTTGCCTCTCATACACTCTTAATTGAAAATATTTATGTATTTTTTGGAATATAAAATGGAAAATACTGCAAGCAGGAGAACCTCCCAGGGGAGGGTTCTCCAGCTCGCTAGGCATGTTAAATTGGTTAGTACACTTTTGTGTCATCAGTGAATGTATAGTGTTTCACAGGTGACGGGTGGTGATATTTTATAATCTAGTTTTCTAAAAATATGTTCATTACCTAGCAATTCCACTAACACAATATATACATAAACAGTAATACGCTTCGATTAAGGTAAATTCATCAGGAGGAAATGCATGGAATAGCCTTCCAGCTGAAGTGGTAGAGGTTGACACAGTGAGGTAGTTCAAGCATGCATAGGATAGGCATTGGGCTATCCTAACTATAAGATAAGGCCAGGGACTAATGAAAGTATTTAGAAAATTGGGCAGACTAGATGGGCTGAATGGTTCTTATCTGCCGTCACATTCTATGTTTCTATAAAATAGGTATTTAGCATTAAGAGTATGTACATGGAAATTGACCATGTACCTGTGGTACGACTGATCAGTGGTAAGATTTTAATATCATACTACATGGTATGCTCTATGCTATCAATCCTTTGAAATCAATCTAATCTTAATAGCATTTTCAATAGTATGCCCCCTCACTGTGATAATGCTGTACAACTGTTTATAACTATAATTATCATCATTATCATTTGTAGTTTAGTTTAAATGCAGCATGACTAATAATTGAATTATTTGGCAAATAAACATAATATTTATAAAAATAATAATAATATTTTTTTTTTATGTGAATAGGCTTATCCTGCATAGTTATTTTGAAAAAACTCTGCCATATCGACAAAATTAGATTCTGAAAGGAATCAAGAGTACTTTTATTGAAATAATTTAAGGGTGATTGTAACCCACTTTTAATTAGAAATGCAGCTTTGGATTATTTGTTAAAAAGGTTGTAGAGAATATTTGTTAACAAATCTATTATTCAACCTTAAACCTGTACGTTTTTATACCAGAGCTTCTAAATCTGCAGCCTTTATTGATATCGTCATAATCAAGGCTACTGGAAAAATTGCTGGAGCAACACAATTGCAAATTCAGCTGTTACAAGCCTGTATAGTTGCAATTTTGAGTTGTTGTGGGAAGGTAATGAGTTTCGAAAACAGCATACACTATATTTTAACTCATTCATTGATGCCATTCTCTACAAAGAAATAATATGTTGTGGGTAGAACAGCGCCATTTGTAGACATGCCAGTTTGGCAGAAGCTATTAATATACTATTATTTGAACCATTCTAACAATTTGTGTTTTTTTAATAAGATTTATGTATCTTTATCTTTTTTTTTTTTTTTTGTTACTCATGGTTTGGATTCCAAATTTGTGTTTGGATTTTGTTAGAGGTACATTAACCCCCTTATAAAGAAAGGACATTATTTTCTAATGTGCATCACGCAATGCGTATTGCTGTATTTAGGGACCCGTGTAGTCTTAACACTTCAGTTAATAAACCCAGTAGGGTGTTACTACTATTGCAAGATTAAGTGAAACCTTCTTACTGTTACTTTGTCAGGTGTTTGTTCTGGGGCAGGGGTTCTCAACCCAGTCCTCAAGGACACCCTACCAATCCAGAATTTAGGGATTACCTGAGTATGTCTAAGGTGTTTAGAAAAAGGGAAAAAAACACCTTAGACACACCCAGGTAATCCCTAAATCCTGGACTGGTAGGGGGTCCTTGAGGACTGGGTTGAGAAACCCTGTTCTGGGGAGATGGGATGATTTTTTTCTGGTGATACCTCTGTTGAGAAGAGCCTTTGTTTTGAGTTCTAATATGCATCAAAGGGACCTTCAAACTATGAATTTTCTGAACCTACCCTAGTTTGGATGAGTGTACCCGACATTACCCAAGTCTTGGGTACTAAAACCTCTGAGTATATCAAATGAACTTGTAATAATGTCTGACAATATTCACATCAGAACTAAATGGCACCTTGGGTTCTCGGTGGTGAAAACTTCAAACTGGAGCCAAAGATTTGAAGATCGTTCACTATACGTAGTTCAAGATCATATCAGTGCTAATTTGGATGTTATTTTCTTTAAAAGCCTGGACTCAAGAGACCACCTCACAATGTGGCCCCAAAGTGAAATCTGTGTTTAGAGTCTGTTTATGACTTTATTCAGTTTATTGTTTATTTATTTATTTATTTTGAAAGACAGCTAAGTCCTTTAACCCAATTTTGACTGGTATTTTTTTTTATCACTTTCCATCTATTCCTAGTCTATCAGTATTCCCCCAGTTTGGAACCCACCATCCATTGTCCATTGTTATTTTTCCAGTATTCCGTTTCAGTCAATTATCTGTATAGTTCAAAACCAAACAATCTTATAATATAGTACTGATATCATCATGCTAGCATTGTGACATATTCTGTCTATTTAGCACCTTTCTTTCTCTCCAGCTGTCCCATCTTCCTTCTGATTCAATCATTTATAACATGTTTTTGAGGAAGATATCTGTTGTTTTCGAGTTTATCGTGGACAGCACATATAAAGACAATTTACACATTTAATGTGAAATACACACAGAATACAATTACATATAAACAATAACTGCAATGCTTTTTGATCAAATATAGAACGAGACAGATGTTTTCAGAGACCTCGGAACCTAAAGATTATCACAAGCAGAAATGTCCTTTTTTTCATAAATATTTCTGTACAATGAAAAGAGGAAAGTGTCGTCTAACTCGTTTTATTGCACATTTTCTAAGTAGGTAAAGATTTCCTTTTTTTATTGTTTGAATAGTGGATTCAGGAACGAGGAAAAAATAGCTGACGGAAATGCTTATTGTAGATAATTGGTGCATGGGAAGCCAAGCTGAACTGAATTGCATAGAAATAACACTCTGTTCTATAGTAACAGAATGATGAATGATGAGCTAATCTTCTGGCGTTTGACTGCCATCGCTATTTTTTTTGCATGTCCGATAGGAAAAGAAAATCGTTTTCAGTTACTCACATTCTCATCTATCCTAGTGTAATTATAAATTCTGTTTAGACACAAAATTAATCTTTAAACATTTTTTTTTATATGAAAGTGCTGACTTTTTGTTTTCATTCTGTACCATGCAATATCTCTCTCTCTTATCTGTGTGAGTGTGTGCGTGGGTGTTTATGTATACGGGACGTGTGTGTGTGAGCATTAACAATCCTTAATATAAGCTAATATATAAATAACATGTATGCGCAGGATATGTGTTTAGGAAGGCCACAGCAAATTCTGGTGTAATCTTACTGACAGTGTCATGAGTCTGGAAAAACCATATATTCATGGATGTTATCCATGACAATATTCATACCTGAGATGCAGAATGTGTGGATCCCAAAAGCAAATTCAGTCCAAAGACTACGCATTCATAGAAACATAGAAACATAGAATGTGACGGCAGATAAGAACCATTCGGCCCATCTAGTCTGCCCAATTTTCTAAATACTTTCATTAGTCCCTAGCCTTATCTTATAGTTAGGATAGCCTTATGCCTATCCCACGCATGCTTAAACTCCTTTACTGTGTTACATCAGCACACACTGCAAACTGGCGACTGATTTTCTCAGTTTCTCCACTTGTTGGTTAAGAGGGTTGGACTATGCATTTAAAGATGGTGGGGTGCAGTGTCAACCATTTGAGATACCATGCCCTGTTAAAAACCATCTGCATCTCCAATTGCCAGTAAAGGGAAGAATGGAAACTGCAGTTATAATCATGAAGGCACATTTTTTTTCTAACAGACACTTATCAGTAGTCCTTACATTACCAACAGATTTGAATTATATTTTTACAGCGAAAACGGAGGGTTGTGGGGAGGAGAATGCCGCCACACCGGCCCCTGTGGACCAGCCTCTAGAGCTCAGAGATATTTCCCAGGTTCTTACTAAATAAAAACCCTAGCCGGTGAGGTAAATGACTCTAGCAGGTAATTACTAGAACAGATTATTAGCAAATGTGTAGAAGCCACGCTCTGGAGGGAAAACAGATACTGTATTAAATTACTGTGTTACAGATACTGAGAAAAGTGTATAGGTGAAGAAGAAAACTACAAATAGCAAGACTTCATGCAATAAGGAATAGAAAAGGACTGCATTCGTTCATCTTCTAGATTCTAGGTGGCTGAGCATTAGGGGAACTGTAGTTCTCCCATATCTGGAATGTCATTGCTGGTTTAAATCTATATTGGGCTTTCGTGTGTTTTTTTTAAACGTATGTGTTTTATTGACTCCTTCTCAGTCAGTTATTATCATACATTAATCTTTATGAACCAGATATTAGTATGTTTCTGCCTGTGTACATTCTCCCAGGGGATGGAGTGACCTACTTAAAGACCCGGTAAATGATGTTTAAATATGCCATTTGTACAGTAAGGTGCACAAATCCACATGAGATAATCTACACAGACAACGTTTTTTTTGTTTTATCAGCGAGGTTGAAAAACATTGCAGAGATAAAATTGCAAATAGCTGTTTTAGTCTGTAACAATTTGCTGCAAATTCCTTGTAATCGTGCTAGCTATAGGATCAGTAAAGGCTAGTAAAGACTATAGGATCAGAAAAGACTCTTAAGGGACACCTCCTTAAATGAGAACGCTGAGTTTGCAAGCTATGGTTTACAGTAAGTATTGTAGTTTTTATGTTTAGTACTGCTTTTTCATAATCAGAACCCAAGTCTCATCATTAAGTCATTTCACACGGCTATCTTGACTCAAATTTGTGGTTACATTTAGTTTTAATTCATAAAGAAGGACTAAACAGGATCTATTGCAAAGGATACCGGCAGAAACGCAGAATGAATTCTGAAACACAATACCTATCTGTGCTCATTTGCATGTGAAGGTGGGAACTCTGGGATAGTTGTAGAAACATGATTACGCAAGTCTCTGTGCCCAAGGGAGACTTTCCAAAGTCTAACTTGAGATATGCAAGTAATGCACACCAGCAGGTTTTCTATTTGCACTGTGGGGAGTTTCATTATTTTTGTCTCACCACAATCTTGTTGGCATCTAGCTATAATGTCTCAGAGAGTCTTTAGCTCCTAGGTAAATGATGCCACGCTGATGAGACCTACAAGGTAAAACTATGCAGTCCATAGCTGGTTTCTGGTTACTGGTGCTATGGTTTAGAAAAGCTGTTTTAAAAAGGCATCTATTGCTAAGGGTACCTACAAAAAGGCAGGATGATGTTTTAAACACATTGCCTGTACATGCATATATGCAGTTCAAGCTGGGAACTCTGGGATAGTAGTGGAAACACGATGTCTCTAATGTGTGTGCACCCAACTATATGTATATATAATATTTCAATGGACAGATTATGTTGTACTGAACGGAAGATGTCTGTATGTCCTAAAACGGCCCTTGCAGTAAAGACCTCCCGTTATAACCCTACATTACTATAGCACATTACTCTACACCTTAATACCTATGTTACCCTACACTACACACTGTGTGGCACTAGGCACTAGCAGTAAGTATTAACCCCTACACTAACACTAAATATTAACCCCTAAACTACACTAACACAAAACCTTAAATGACCACTATAGGCACCCAGACCACTTCAGCTTAATGAAGTGGTCTGGGTGCCAGGTCCAGCTAGGTTTAACCCTTTTTTCTATAAACATAGCAGTTTCAGAGAAACTGCTATGTTTATAATAGGGTTAATCCATCCTCTAGTGGCTGTCTCATTGACAGCCGCTAGAGGCGCTTCTCACTGTGATTTTCACAGTGAGAAAACGCCAGCGTCGATAGGAAAGCATTGAGAATGCTTTCCTATGGACTGGCTGAATGCGCGTGCGGCTCCTGCCGCGGATGCGCATTCAGCCGATGACGGGAGAGGAGGAGGAGAGTCTCCCGCCTGGCGCTGGAAAAAGAGGTAAATTTAATCTCTTCTACCCCATGGAGCCTGGCGGGAGGGGACCCTCAGGGTGGGGGCACCCTCAGAGCACAGTAGTGCCAGGAAAACGAGTATGTTTTCCTGGCACTTTAGTGGTCCTTTAACCCCTAGACTACACTAACACTAAGCATTAACCCTACAGTATTCTAACACTATTGACCCATACACTACATTAAAACTTAAACTAACGGTAGCCCTAACTTATAAATATTGTGGAATATAAAAAACACATGAAAAATAACGCAATCTTTTTTTATTTCATAATGTATCCAAGACCTCACTGTTACATTTTTTTTAGCATAATACATGGTTCTTGGTTATAAGTATATTTTTTTGTTCCAACTATTAAGGTTATTTGTACAGAATCTGCTTTATGAAAACATTAAAGCAGCAAACATTCAAAGCATTTGCGCTCTGTGATTGTATCATTGAGTGCCATGCAATTTGTTATACACATGTAATATGTTATATAAAATAAAACAGAGGGGTTTCAGTCGATTGCTATGTCGCAAAGCCTTCAGATGAAAGTGTTTAGTAGAGAATAAATGAAATATCTTGCATGGTGAGTCTGAAAGCAGTCAGTAAGGGATCAAGACTTTTGTGCTCTTATGAACACTATTAGGAAATCTCATGGACAAATTGGACAAATGTCTAAAATAGCATTTAAAATAAAAAAACATTACATGTAAAGTTACAGCATGGTCCTCCAAAATGCATTTACTTAAAGGACCACTATAGGCACCCAGACCACTTCAGCTCAATGAATCTGGGTGCCAGGTCCATCGAGGGTTAACCCTGCCTGCTGTAAACATAGCAGTTTCAGAGAAACTGCTATGTTTACATATGGGTTAATCCAGCCTCTAGTGGCTGTCTCATTGACAGCCGCTAGAGGCGCTTCCGCGCTTCTCACTGTGATTTTCACAGTGAGAAGACGCCAGCTTCCATAGGAAAGCATTGAGAAGGCTTTCCTATGGACTGACTGAATGCGTGCGCATTCAGCCGATGACGAGGAGGAGAGTCCCCAGTACCGAGGGAGCCTGGCGCTGGAGAAAGGTAAGTGATTTAACCCCTTCCCCTCCCTTCAGCCCAGCGGGAGGAGGGCAATCAGGGTGGGAGGGACCTATTAATACTATAGTGCCAGGAAAACGAGTTTGTTTTCCTGGCACTATAGTGGTCCTTTAAACAACCCCACGTCATGGATACTTTACTCATGAAGAGCCGAAGGCATTTCAGTGTCACGGCTTGAATATCTACAAATGTTCAATACGAGCTTCCCCTGTCGGCACAGAAAATAATAGGGAATTAAATGTGTGGCACGGGTCATTTTTTATCACAACTTCCTGCTGCAAGATGATATTATAGGTATTTAACTATGCTTTAGTTTGCCATATGAACGCTTCCAATGTCAGACAAATATAACTTTGTAACCTGCTCATCTGGCCTGCATTGAAATGTTACAATGAACGCCCTGTGCGTGCCGACCCAAAGCTTTTATGCCATGTTTTTCACATAATGAAAGAACACATGCTTATTGTCTCTAGTTATTAATCTGCGCTATATATGATTAAAGCTTCCTAGAGCCACATTAATGCTAACATTCGGTTATCCTCTGATGATATAAACTTTCCGCTATATTTATCTCCCACAGTTTGTATTTGGTCAGCAGTAAGTCTACCAATATATAGTATCAAGGTCATAAGGAGAATGAGTTGGACTTGCTCAGATTAGAGGTGAAATATGTAGAGGCTGGTTTGGCTTTCTGATAAGAGGTGCTCATTTCTGAAACCGTGTCCCAATTACTGCACTTTTTCACCATCATGGTACTCTTTGATATTGGGTATAAATTATGATGGCGACACAATGCATGGTAAAAATAAAGACACAGTATTAGTCAGAACCCACGTGTTTGTCTGCAGATCAGGCACAGTCCTCTTTTTACTCTTGTGTGGCACTAGGCACGTCTAGAAAATCAATCAGTTCTACTGTATTACATATTACAGTTAATAAAACCTTACCATTTCGCCACATAAAGTACAATGATGTCCATTAAAATGTTAGACCTCACCATTGAGCTGTTTAAAAAATAAATTTGAACGCACAGAACAACTATTATATTTTTAAAGAGTAATCATTTTCTAAAATTGCTAATATCTTAGCACTTACCCCTTACCCTGTTGATGACATCAGACGTTCTATGTTTGCACCTGCACAAATAAGAAAGAATGCGTATGCGTATGCATGTGTGCATCCTTTTATAATACATGGTACATTGTCCTTAGGAACTAGGGTAACAACATTAGGAGAGAGAGAGAGAGAATTTCCCTACAGCAGAATGAAACAAAGAATCGGTATAGAGATGCATGGATCGTTCAAATTATATGAAGACAATGAAATCAATTGATGGGACTCACCAAACTATTAGTAGGTTAGCAGTCTCTTGATTGAAATGCATTGTGCATGCGTAAAGCAATCTTATATGGCACCTAAATTAGCTTAAATAATATTTAGACCAGCATTGAGTAGGAAAGAAGGGGACTTTAGTATTATAAGGAAGACAATTTTGCAGTTATGTGTACAAGTGACTTGCAAATTATAAACTTAAAAAAAAAAAAAGATTTAATGCCTATCTTTGCAATAAAATAAATCTATTTAATATGTATTTGCTTTTTGAGGCAGACTACATTTCTCGTAGCATTGCTTGTGGGTAGGCAATGACAAAGTCACTTCGTCCTTATTTGTAGATACAGGGGCTGGATGACCTCTTACTGAAATTTGGCCCAAAGGGAATCTAACATGGGGAATTTAAACTATTCCTGCTTGCACGTGCTTACGTGGTATAGTGCAATTTTCTGACATAGGGAGGTGGCAGTTTATTTATAGTTGTTTTTTTGTTGTTCGTTTTTTTTTAATCCCTTTATTGGTCATCCAAAATAGTACATAACATTATAAAAGCATAAAATTGGGTACATTCGTCATACACGTTTCGTCACAGGTTTTTAAAATCGGTATACAAACATTAGTAGACATACGTGTAAGTATACAAAAACATATGTTAAATCGCTTTGCGAGTGGTATAGAAGAAAACCTGACATTACATTTTTTTTCCTTTCTTGTTAAAGACAAAATATAAAGCAGTTGAAACAAATATACTGTGTCCGTTTTGCAGATGTCATACATTGTAATATAAAAAAAATAAAAACAAATGAAAAACAAATAACCATTATATTGAATTTGACACTGTTAGAGATCCACCAAGTATATAATGATAACACGTACTGGGTTTAAGAGGGGAAAATAAAAGAATAGAAATGAAAAGAAAACAGGAAACTAACAAATTGTGATATACCATGAAAGGATACAGTTTTAGCACATTTTCTGAGCTTGAGGCCAGATGCCTCGGTTTGTCAACCTATTCCCAGTCAGAGGAAGGTATAGTGGCAGACTTGGCTGAGTCCAACATAGCGGATTCAACTGTGTCCCCGACTCTGCAAACTCTGCATCCCTAACCCCAGATTTTGGTAGACAAGGGCAGGAACGATGAGAGCTGTGAAGGCAGAAGGGTGGAAGAGTGGGGGACTATGCTTATAGTCCGTCTGGAGGGAACTTAGGATGTGTCATTGCGATTTAGGATCTGGGTTCATTCTGCATGTATTCCATCCAGAGGTTGAGTTCTTCCATGACTCTGATGGAGTCCACTTTTTGGATCCATTCCCGAATTGTTGGTGGTTCGGTTTTCTTCCAATGGAAAGGAATTAGAAGGTTGGCGGCTGACAGTAGGTGCATGAGCAACATAGATGTGTGCCTAGGCATAGGCATTTGGAATAGATAAAATAGCACAGGCTTCGGGTCAAGTGGGATATGGACCCCGGCAATGGTGTGGATAAGTTTAATTATGTGTTCCCAATATATAACAATTTTAGGGCATGTCCACCGGATGTGAGTTATGATGCTATTATCCTGATTACACCGCCAACATTTGTCAGATGTTGTTGAGAAAAGGGTGTGTAATCAAGCTGGCGCATAGTGCCATCTCGTAAGTCGTTTGTAATTCCCTTCCTGAGCGCTGGAGTTGGTAGAAGAGTTGTGTATTCAAATAAATATTTTCATCCAGTCTTCTCGGGATATGTCAATTGCTAGGTCTTTGGCCCAAGTATGAGTGTATGATGGAAGTGTATGGTAGAGGTCCTGACAAATCAGCGCAAGGAAGATAGAGAGATTTTTACAGGTGGTCTTTTGTGTTGTGCAATATGTTTCAAACTGGGTAGTGTCCCGCTTGGTGATGCGTTTGGAGGGAGTCCCGGTTGAAATAGAGGGTTCTGAGTTAGTGGATATAAAGGGGATGGGTGAGCCGAGATTGATTTTAGATTTCTCGTGTTCGCCCAGCACCTCAGGGTAGGAATGATAGTTGGGTGAGTGGCGTGTTGCGGGTGTACGAATGCTCTACCTGACTTGTGCCAGGGAATTGTGTATATTGGTGCCCAGAACATTGAGGTTTCCAGACACACCCATTATTTTGTGGTGTTAGGGTTTGACCATTCATAGACCTTTAGTAGACATACTGCTTTGTGATATGTTTCAAAGTTAGGGAGTCCCAACCCCCCAGGAATTTAGGACTGGTCAGGGTGAGGAAAGGGATTCTGGGATGTTTATCAGCCCATATGAATAAAGTAAATAGTTTCCTAGATTCTGTGAAAAAGGATTTTGGGAGAAGGATCAGAAGCGCTTGTAGTAAGTATAGAAAATGCAGGAGCACATTAATTTTTAAGATATTTACCTGGCACAACCAGCCAAAGTGTGGTTTATGCCATTGCTTGAGATCACGAGCCACTGCTTGTAGAAGTGGTGGGAAATTAAGCTCATATGTCTTTGCAAGGTTGCTAGGAAGCAGAACTCCCAGATACTTAATGGCCCTCGGGGCCAATTTTAAGGGATATTTTTGTGAGGGCCATAATTTTGTGTTCGTCTGCACCCACTCGCACCCCCTGGGTGTTATCCCGTATACCTTGTAGGAAGGATTCCATTACTAAAAAAAATAAAAGGGATAGAGAACACCCCTGTCTCGTGTCATTCCCAATGCAGACTGGCTTTGATAATTGACCATTTATTTTGAGTCTAGCCATGGGTGTGGAGTATATAGCCCCCAGCCATTTTATCCAATTGGGACCAAATCCCATTGCTCTCAGCGTGTCTAACAGCATGGACCAGTCCACCCTGTCGAACGCCTTCTCAGCATCTAAGGAGACAAGAAGGAATTGCGCCCTGGATAGTTTAGAGAGGTATATCAGATTCAGTAGTTTCGTAGTGTTGTTCTTGGCCTCTCTACCTGGCACAAAGCCAGCTTGGTCCGGGTGGACTAGCCCATCCAAAAGTGGTCGGAGGCGGTTAGCCAGAATTTTAGTGAATAGCTTTAAATCAACATTGATTAGGGAAATGGGCCTGTAACTGCCACATTCAGAAGGATCTTTTCCTGATTTCGGGAGTAATGTAACGTGTGCTTCGAGAGCTGAAAGGGGTAGACACATGTCAGTAGTGAGTGAGTTGAATGCCTGTAGGAAATGTTTCAACAGTTCTGTCTAAAAAACTGTATAATATTTGGCAGAGAACCCGTTGGGTCTTGGACTTTTGCCTAATGGGAGATGTTTGATTGCCATTCACAATTCATTGTACTGCAACGGCTCGTCAACTACATGGAGGACATTAAAGGGGATTGTGCATTTAACCCTGGTCTCGAGATATTGAGATGTTCGCTCCATAGATGGCGGGACATCTCTGAGATTATACAGAGATGTATAATAGTCGTGAAATGCCGCCATTATGTCTGGGATGAGGTAGGAGGTATGTCCGTTGGTCATTTAAATTTTTTTCAATAAATGTAGAGTGTCTCTGCTGTTGGGGGGCCCTAGCTAGTAGTTTTCCACATTTGCCCCCTTGTGAGTAGAATTTATGTTTGATCAGTAACAACTTATGCTTGGTTTGGGTGTTTAGTAGACTGTAATTTGGATCTCACGTTTATGAGATTGTTATAGTCTGCTAAAGATAGTGTGTCTTGATGTTTGTTTTCTAGGTCCTTAATAATGGAGATTTAATTTTTGGCCTCTGCTTCACTCGCTTTTTTTTTTTTTTTTGGGATGCTATGGCCATCAGGGCTGCCCTTATCACACATTTGTGAGCTTACCATGTCACAGTAGGAGATGTCGTGGAGGTAGAATTTTTTTGCCAAGTAAAGGTTGAGAGTTTCCCTGATTTGGGTAATAGCCTCAGGGTCGTTTAGTAGCATGTTATTTAATTTCCATTGCGCTGACTGCATGGGTAGGGATGGGACGGTAACGGCTACAGACAGGGGCACGTGGTCAGACCATGTAATCGGTCCATAGGAGCATGTCTGGATTAAATGCAAGAATCTGTGGGGCATAAAAAGCATATCGATGCGGGAGTAGGAATTGGCTGCTGGAGAGTAGAAGGAGTAGTCCCTCTGGGATGGGTGAAGTATGCGTCAGCAGTCATATAGTTGTGCATTGTCAAGTAAAGAAGTGAGGCGTTTTCTGGTGGATGATTGGTATGTATGCATGGCAGAGGTAGAGTCAAGTGTAGTGTCACCTGCCAGAATTAGTACCCCTTCCGCGAAGCCATCTACTCCATCCAGATATTTGTGTAGATGTCTGCATTGTTTTCTATTAGGTAAATATAGGTTTACCAACGTAACCATTGTCCTTCCCACTTGACCCTTAACCATAAGAAATCTGCCCGTGTCATCGTATAGTTATGTTTTTGCCTTTTCTAAACTTAGAATCAAGGAATCAGTGTATCAGTTAGCTACGTAGCCCGTATCTTGGTGGCAGGCTGGTTAAAAATGTAATGGAAAGACACTAATCATAGTGATGCAGCTATATAGCCACTTTTTTTCTATAGCATTCAACAACCCTACTTGATTTTATCTCTTATATTTTGTTATTGTTGTTAAAATTAAAAACTGGGATAATTTTGTATTTCAGAGACATAGCTGAGAACCAAAATTATCCCATTTTTTTATTTTAACAATTACAGGTTAAGAGAATAAGCTTATCTAGAACTAGAAGTCGGACATGCCTCTTTGGGGTCGGTTGGAAATAAGGAAATAGGTAATTGAAGACATTAGACCAAGATAGCATAACTGGAGCCAAATCTACTAATTTGGTGTAAAATGTGCAAGTGCCTAGTTAGTTCCCAACCAAGTTGGTGAATATCCCTGAGTGTTCTATATGTAGTTTGGTATGGCAAGCTCTATTTTATGCAAAAGTGTGTTGGTGACTCAATGTTTACCACCCTAAACGTTTAATCCATTTTGTAAACTCCCTACCACTTTCGGGACTGTGCAGTACATTTTCTTACATGATTATCTTCTCTTTCACCTCAATGGTCTTTTAAAATCAGGATTTGTCCCCTTTCTAGCTTTTTACAAAGAAGAAGGTAGATCTCTTATATTGAGTGAGCCATCCTTATTCCCAGAAATATCTCTTATCAAACAGGTCAATTTGTGTTATATTTCATGTGTTCAACAGCAAGTTTACGTATTTACAATACATAATGAAATTAGTGATTTTTTGTGTGTGTGTGTTTCTTGGATAATCATTTAGATTTTTTTGTTAAATGTGTTAGTTGTAAACTTTAAAATGTATCATAAAATGTATTCATCTGCATTTTTTTTTATATGCAAATCTTGACCAAATAGTCCAGATGGAAAACGTCTTTAAACTAGTCTTTAATTTTGATTTGTTGTACAATTATTTTGAACAAAAAGTCAGTTTACTTCTTCTGGACTTTAGAACAATACTTTCAAAAGAACCAACTCAGAAAAAGAATGGAGATCTCAGGCCCATTGAAAAAAGACTATGATAGGAATATTTAAAACAAGCTCAACAATGTATTTAACATGGCTGGAGTAACCTGTGTTTCCAAAGTAACTGCTGCCCCATCTCCTTAAATTTTTTATTTAGTTGCCTAAACCTTCTTTAAACTAGAACCCCTTTATCTCCTTCAAATAAGATTATCTAGATCTACTCCTAACTAGACCGCACACACCTCCATCAAACTTGACCTTGTATGAATTAAACCACCTTAGATCTACTGTTAACTAGACACTTGTTTGTCTTCCTCGACCATCTAGACCTCGTAGATCCCCTTGAACTAGTTTATGTAGACCTCTGTCAAACTGAGCTTGCTATGAACTAAATCAGCTAGATTTCCTTTGAAATAGTCTACCATGTTTCAGGTACTGCAGAGTGATTGGACCCCATGATATGTGTGGTTTAGTCACATATTGACTCCCTGCAAGCCATATAGCTGGTGAGATGTTATGACTGCCCATTCTATTCAAAGCACAACGGCAAGAAAACATTTCAAGTGATGTTCCTATTCTATCACCACCACCTGGCAAAGCCTTCCTTATACTGGAGAAGGAGAGAGAAAGGAAACCAAGGCAAAGCTGTGTTGAGTGTGGGAGCCCTAAATTCAGGGTTAAACTGTTGCAAAATGTTTTAACTCCTGAAAGAAAAATGGCACGTAGACAATAATCCCCCCTTATCAGCTGAGATTTTCGAGGGTGGAACGGTTCCTTTCAATGATCTAAGAATATGTTTAATTCTTTAAATACTGGAGTGTGTGTTTGAGCTTCTGTAGTTAATTGGTGTCATAATACCCCATGTAACAGTAATCCTCATACCATTTTTAACTCTGTCAGTACTCTGTACTGTCCAACACATTGTGAAACAATGCACTCAGCACACCTCGAAGGGTTCCAGAATCCACTGGTTAATTCATCTTGTAATAAAGAATATCTCACCCAAAGCACTGCACGGAAAATGTTTATGTCTTTGTTTACTGATGATATGTATTCTAAGGGACCGGGCTGCCCTCTTTTTTCATTCCTCTGCAGGGTAGCAATTCTATTGACTGAACTCCATGGTATATGTGTCATTAAGATGGATAAGGAACAGCGTACTTGTCATAAAATCGTTCACCTCATCAACTCATAGACATAACAGAATAGAAATGAGTTTGTAAAAGTTTTTGCTACCTGTTCACTTTTCCAAATGAGTAAGAGCTATATGGCCCAAATAACAAAACACGAAGGGAAAGAAAAGTGCACAATGTGAAATACTAAAGCAACAGTATCCATTAACAATGCTGCTTTTATTTTAAAGGGACATTCTAAGCACAAAACAACATTAGCTTTACAAAGTGGTTTTGGTGTATAGATCATTTCCCATGTAGTCTCACTGCTCAACTATTTGCCATTTAGGAGTTAAACCACTTTGTTTGTGAAGCACTTGCCATACCTCTCTTTTCTTCCTTTATTGTACAGTGTGTTTAATTTAGAATTCCTTATCTCCTGTTTGGGTAATTGCCATCTAGAGCCTGCCGTAGTAAAGTTCAATCAACAGAGCAGGAGATAAGAACGTTTAAAGTAAACACACTGTGCTGTAAAAACAAAACCATTTTTTTCATGGGGGCTGCATAAACAAAGCCATTTAACTCCTAAATTATGGTGAATTGAGCAGTGAGACTGCAAGGGGAATGATTTTATACACTAAAACTTCTGTTATGGTACTTAGAGTATTCTTTTAAAGGCACCCTTTTATCTCAATAAAATGATCTGGGTGCAGTGGGTGAAGTGACCCTCTCGTTTCAAGCCTGCAATGATAAACATGCTTACATTTGAAGGGTTAACATGCCTCTAGTGGATTCCTTGGCTATAACCAAATCAATCTCAGTTATTTCACTAGTGCAAAGTGGTGTTTTGCCGCAGATGTACACTTGTCTATCATTGCTTCCCTATGGGGAAGCATTGGATTGGCTGAGATCATTAATCTTGATGATCTCAGTCAGGGAGATGGCAGGGTGTCATTGACAGCAGCACTCTGAGGACTTAAAATTAAGCAAATATCACCTTTCAAATCCTCACACTGAGGTGACGACCTCTTGATAGGTAACAGGAAACTATAGCGTTAGCAATACTTTTGTTCCTTTAAGAGGACTACAATAGCTAACATTTGAACTGTCAATATTTGTAGACTGTGGGCTATGTGTATGAAGGTAAAAACAGGTTGATGAGATTTCATTGGTTTCCATGGAGTATTTTCTTTATGTAGTACTTTATCCTGAAATAGTGTCTGTTTGTACCGTAATAAATATAGCCATATGTTTCCTGTAATAATATAGACCAAACCTTTCACCATCTTTAATATTGCCATGGCATACTATGCATTATGAGAAATGTTCATTACAACTATCTGCAGTGCCAAACTGAGCTAAGCATCACAAGAAATACAGTTTACCGTCCAATATCTTTCTTCAGTAGTAAGACTAGCCATCACTGTCCTAGGTGCTGAAATCCACGCTCAGCACAAGGAATGAGATAAATGCTTTATCATGTTATGGGAAAAGGCAGAGCAGATATATATGCCACTTTTTTTTTTTTTTTACAAAGAGACAAATATTCATCCGAGGCATGAAATCACAATACAGCTTCACCCATAGTCTCCCACAGCATGCATCACTCTAAATGTGGGCACGTATTTTTAACATACACAATTACACTAGTTCTGATGCTGAGCTGAAGGAAGGATAGTGCTGTTAGTTTTGTATTATTTTAACAATATTTTCCCCGAGCCTCTCTGTGGCTTAGTATGTTGCAGTCCATGGATTTCTCAGTAACAATTTATTTGATACATGTAAATATATCAGTTTTGAATTGTAAAGGTCAATTTTGACCGCTGGGCATTTTTCATATTTTAATGCAATTCGGAAGATATATTTTATGTTTTATTTTTAAATGATGGTAAATTATGATGCTGAGCCATGAATGTATAAAGAGAAACCATTTAATTTTGTGGATGAAATTCACTTTCTTTATATCCCTCCCCCTCCCAGAAACACAAACATTTGGCTAAATAGTAACTACAGCTGATTTGAGGAAATTTGTAAACCTCCTGTTATTGCTTACATTTTCTCATACGGTTTTCTTTTTTTGGGGGGGGTGAACTTTTTATTTTGATAGGAGAGTACATTCGTTAACTTTGTAAAAAGGTTCGTGTATCACAGTGTAGTGCGGGACTCGCAGGTCTGCGTCAATTAGAAGTTAAACTGTGGAATGCGCAGGTTCCATGAACATTCAAGTAACATGCGAGACGTGCAAGTCTCAATTTTTCTTTTTCATTTTTTCCATGTCTTTATTATTATCATGCAGGGACTTGACCTTAACTTGCAGGCAGTGTCCCCAACGGCACATATTGGGACAAGAGAAAGCATAACATAGATAACCATACAGTAGGTCAGCGTTGTGGGTATACTGCGCCTTTTAAGGGTTTGTCTCATACGGTTTTCAATTCAAACTAAACTATGGAGAGTACTAAGAGAGAGTAGTTTGGAGGATATTAAGAGGGGACTCGGGAGGATAAAAAGACGGTAGAGGGGTTCAGTACTATTGGGGACTGGGGAGCATAATATTTTATTAACTGTTATTTTGATTATCCTTTTTTTTTATAAAGAATACCTTTACCAAATACATATAGGTGAATGCAATTAAATGTAAAAATGTAATTGTAACATTTTCATTTTTGATATTAGTTTTTCTAAATAATACTGTGTTTGTAAGTGTTTTATTGAACCAATGTATTGTATTTTTACATTCACAATAAAAAAGTTATTTTAATTTTATTTAATATATATATATATATATATATATATATTTTTTTTTTTTTATATATTTAATTTGCCAAAGGAGACCTGGAGTCTCATCTCTGGGGTCCAGTTGGGAGCACAAACCCCTCTGTGCAATTTAAGCACAGATGACCATGTCCCTCCCTCACTTATATTTTGAGCAGCTCCCTTACACACCGGGATGTGATGTAATCAGTACTTAAATTCATAAATGCTTGAATGCTTAAAATTCCAGTGAAACATGTAGTAATCACTCAGTGCTCTCAGTCAATCATTGTCGAGCAAAGTTGGATTGGCTAATGCAGTGGAGTGACTGGGCTGTCACATTACCATGGTGCACAGACTCATTTCATTGTTATCACCACAATGATTTGCATTAGTTATGGTGCATAGAGCTTATCTTTAATTTTAAATAAAATAATAGGTACTGTTTGGCAAATTACAAAAAAAAAAAATATCCAGCTACTATTAGTATTCAAGTTTAACTATTTTGACTTACAATTTACAATTGCCTTGCCAGTTCTCAGTTTAACATATCCAGTGGAACAAAAAAGCAGGTTTGGGCACACCCAGAAGTTTCTTCACCAGGTAGACTTTATCGTGGAGTACAAAAATGTTGACAACGTTTTGGCTCCCCTGAGCCTTTGTCAAGTCTGACTTAACAAAGGCTCAGGGGAGCCGAAACGTTGTCTAAATTTTTGTACTCCACGATAAAGTCTACCTGGTGAATAAACTACTGGTTGTGCCCAAACCTGCTTTTTTGTTCCGCTTCATTTGTCTGGGCTGGGGTCCTCCCTGTTTTGGAGCACCCTAGTGGAAGTACTCCCCGAAAACGTGTGTGTACAAGGTCCTCTGAAAATGCTCAGTTTAACATATGGCCCTTTATATGCACCATGACCCTATGTGATATATGTAATACAGGCAGGTGGACCTTAAAGGACCACTGTAGGCACCCAGACCACTTCAGCTTAATGAAGTGGTCTGGGTGCCAGGTCCCTCTAGGATTAACCCTTTCTTCTATAAACATAGCAGTTTCAAAGAAACTGCTATGTTTATATTAGGGTTAATCCAGCCTCTAAAGCCTCTAGTGGCTGTCTCATTGACAGCCGCTAGAGGCGTTTGCGTGCTTCTCACTGTGATTTTCACAGTGAGAAGACGCCAGCGTCCATAGGAAAGCATTATGAATGCTTTCCTATAAGACTGGCTGAATGCGCGTGCAGCTCCTGCCGCACATGCGCATTCAGCCGAAGAGGAGGAGAGGAGACGGAGAGCTCCCAGCCCGGCACTGGGAAAAAAAGGTACATTTTAACCCTTTCCTCTCCATCCAGCCTGGCGGGAGGGGGTCCCTGAGGGTGGGGGCACCCTCAGGGCATTATAGTGCCAGGAAAACGAGTATGGTTTCCTGGCACTATAGTGGTCCTTTAAACTAGAAGTAAACACTGACTATTAAAGCATATTAAGCAGGTATTATTAGAACAGAAGAAGTACATAAATTAAATGAGGCATTATTTTGCTAGCAATTGTGTATGTGTTTATATATACTATATCTATATATACTGATGCTGTAAGTTCTAGGAGCATTTATAGGCTATTGTCTACGCCAGTGTTAGGTTAAGTTGTAATGAAATATTTAAGCGTGACTGGAAAAGACAGCTCCCAATGCTATGCTGCCTTGGTATGAAGTTCTGTTCTTAATGAGATATTCTATCAGTGTTCATAAATTAACCACACAAGGCATGCATTAGCCTGATGGGCTGCTTCCACCGCAAAAGCTTTTAACCCTTTGTGTGCCTGGCAGTTACACAGTGCAAGCAGTGACGGCAGCCCGTGCAGGCGGTGCCCACCTCCTCCTCCACCCGTCAGCAATCAGAGAGTTAAACATTTTGAGATGGGATTAACCTTTTTTCCAAAATACCAAAGCAGTTATTTCATGGAGACTCAATTTATTTTGATTGTTCAGAAACAGATTGCGTGCTCGTAATAGGTACTTCCCATTTACCATTTACTGAAAATAAATGGCCGGGCATCCCCGCCCATGTTCGAAATTCGCCATCCCAGCTGGAAATAAAACTGCAATAAACACGGTATCCTCGTGGACTGATAAAGTCGGTGTTATTGATTCAAGCTCGATTAGTACATGCATAACTGTCCTTCAAACTTCACAACCCACAAACCCTTGGGGACTTTATTGTGAAGTTATTGTGGACTATATTTCCCAGGATGCTCTGTGACACAGATTAGTCATCACTCTCTTAGGAAATAGAAGGAAAGAACTCATTTCAAGCTCAGTTCCACCTGACTATTTTTCTTTACTTTTAGTGGTCCTGCACTCATTGTAAGAAATTGTTACAATACCCATACCACTACACATCGCAGATTGATGATCATTTATTTGTCTCTATGTACAATGCAGGAGGGTGTGGGCGTTATAGATATTCTAAGTACAGGGAATAAAAGTGATAGTTTTTACATCTAATTAAAACTACATCTTGCTCACCAATTTACTACAGCACCCCCAACTCCCAAAGTAAGTAAGTTTATGATTTTATAGGCAGATAATCCCAGTTCAAAATGCTCATCTTTATTTATATTAACAATAACAGTTGTTAACCACCAATATATATTGTAATTTTTACTTCCCTATGACTTGAAACCTTATCAAAAAATAAAAACAAACATTATACAGTGGTTTTGTGTAAAAAAAAGAGTGCAATATATAATATAAACTCCATCATATGATCCAATGACAAATATTACCATCATTAAACAGAGCACACTTTAACCCCTTTAACACCAGATTTAGGCAAATCCTCTATTATGGTGATAGTTCCGACATAGCATCTGCTTAGAACGTGTTAAGAGCAGGAAGGTGAGTTACTGAGTCCATTCACAGATCTCTGCCTTGAGTGAATTATAGATGTGACCTTCCACAGGTTCTACTTTAGAATGATCTCAATTGAACCAAATCAACGTCCAAATATAATACTGTCAATATACATATAGGAAACTTCTAAAATCAATTTAAAATATACTGAGAGTACCTATAAAGCGGTTAGCTTAGAATATTACGATATGATGTTATACACGTTGGAATTTCGGGGCATTTTGACCCTAGTTCACTTGTGTTCTGTTGTATGGACTCTAATCTACTTAATTCTCACCCTAATGAAAATCCAATTTGTATTGCATTTTGCAGCTCGAGCTGTAATGGTTACCACATAAAAAGTCCGATCTGCTCATGTGCCCATCCCAGTATCCTTTGCAAATAATCTCAGAATGATTTATGCCTGGGGAACTCAGCAAAGAATGCTGAGTCAGATACACACAGTCCTTCTGTTTAGCTAACTGTGCTACCAGTGGCAGAAAATGCAATAAAATACATTTCTACAGATCTGTTCATCAATACATTTGCTAGTCATTTGCTAAGAGATTAAAATAGCACTCTGACATAGATATGGAAACCATTAAACCAAAAAAATGACTGTAAAGTCCCCGATTTCTCAACATGTCTGCTGAAACACAGGTGAGTTCCTCGGTTTTAGTCATTTTGCTCTATCTACCTGTGCTTAAGCAAGGAAATCTTGAACTTTGCTGCTCTTGAAGTTTGGTGCTATAGACTCCTGCTATATAATTAAAGGGCACGTTAAACGCCAAGACGAGTCTATAGCCCATTGTAGTAGTTAGGTTGACAGAAGGCTATTGTACTGTTTTACATTTCAGTATCAAACTGTTTTGTTTTTTTTTAATCAACTTAGTGTCCTTCAAGACGTTGACAGCCTCGCACATGATTTTACCATATTGGTAAAGGGGAAGTGCAATTTCTACATTGGCAATTAGAATTTTGTCCTTATGTTAGTGACATTGATTGGCTGAAAGTGTCAGCTGTCTTGCTCAGCCAATCAGTGGCAATTAAAGTTGGACAGAATTGTCACTGCTTGATGTGGAAGTGCAACATACGTACTAGCAATTCATCAAACCAGGGACCAGGCCAACTTGGAGACTGTTGGGCTGTGTCAAATTGCTCAAATACAGTTTTACACAGAACATGGGATGGCGCCAATAGTGTTCTAGCACCATCACAACTCTATTTTTGGGGTTTACTGGATAAAAAATACTGAGATTTGGCAAATGTAAAACTGATTTTACACCAGAGAAGTGGAGCTGGTTAAATTCTAATTCTCCAACAGCTTTATTGTTTTGGCTTAAAATAAGTAGAATCATTGTTAACTCCACTGCCCAAATAAAATAAAACATTTTCTGCAGTAGATATACCCTCAATGAAAATATGCATGCATTTAATTATGCATTTTTTTCATTGGTGGTATATCTTAAAACAGCTTGCAAAAGCTACAGATATCTTATTTGAAGTCTTCGCAAGCCATCTCCTTCTTTTCCAGCCCAGACATACTGCGATGTCCAGTCATTGCAGCTCAATGAGAAGTCTTGGCAAGGCATGTGCTCAAAGCAATTTCCTGCCTCTTGATTTTAGGTTCACTGAGCTAACCAAACCAGGAAGTAACAGAACTAGTTATCAAAATGGCAGCCAGCTGGGTGTAGCAAGGCAAATTTATAAACATGCCTATGTCTATTGAAACCTGCACTTTTAAAAAAAATAAAACAAGTGGAAACACTCTTCACACATAAAGTTCTTCAGCAGGTTAACTTTATTTAGGTGTGTGGAGTTTCCCTTTAATGCACCTCAATTCACTGTATAGCCTATAAATCTAATTATATTTATTATAAAATCAAACAATATATTTCTTTTTTTTATAATGTTTTTTTCCTGTTCCTAACTGTTTGAGACACATTTTGAGAGATGTTTGGCTCTGGCTGCTTTGTTACATGTGCTTCCAGGGAGATTTTTTTTGTTGCTAAATAAGCAGACTTATTGTAATGAGCTCAACTCTTGAAATCTCAGCCGTGTCCCTGGGCAGAATAAATGTTTTTATTTGGAGGCGCTGTACATGAGCCAATCTGGCCTCTAGTAATTTGGTGTTTTTCGGCCTCCTCCGGGGAGATTACTGTATGGCTCTCTCTGCTGCTGTGCAGAAAATTAGCTGCGTAGGCACTTTTTAAACAAGTAAATATATATTCTGCCAGATACCAGTTCTTTTTATTATATAATTTATTACATACATAAATCATGCTCATTTATACTTACCAAACTGACATAAATAATATGATTGCGTATTGAAGGGAAGAATATCTGCCATTTACACATTCTCTCAGATTACTTTTGCTTTTATAAAACGATGACAAGGTGGAATAGAATAAAACACGTCAGCATACTTCATGTGCATGGTTAGATACATTGTAGCAAAGTAACCGTAATATTCTATTGAACTAATGAACCTGAATGTATTCAAGTATATCGAATATATTGATTTCTTTTACCATGAAATGATTTTTGTTGTAGTCTACATGATGATCCTGTCCATTCTCTAGCTATCGTTCTCAATAAAATATGATTTATAAAGGAATTTAGACTTGCAGCGCATCCCTAACACAATGCCCCTCACCTCCCCTCTGGGTGAGTCAATATAGCCGAACCGGAAAAATTCTCTAATTCAACTGTACTTTCAGGTTGGCTACTTTGGACTTACATTTGACATTCACTTTGATTTTACTTTGAATTCTCACTTCTAGCTTAAAACCATCACTAGAGTTATTCACTAAAGTGAGAATACAAAGTGAATTTCTAATGTAAGGCTAAAGTAGCCTAAATTACTTGGAGCATATGTCCGTACGACCTTAAATTTGAGATTGATTTGGAATTCCCTTATAATTCCCAACATTTTTCGCAATCTGGTTTGCCTCTCGGTCACCTTGGGAGTGGACTGTAAGACTTGTTAATAGATTCATATGGGTGCTTTTGAATTACATTCTTTTGTTAAGATAACTACAGTGAACCTCTTGTGCAACGGCCCATATCATGTGTTTGAGGTTAATCAGATGGACATGAATATATAGGTGTTCTGCTGAGAGGGAAGGAGCGTTCTAAATACACTTAGTTTTAATGGAAATTCTAGCAGGTACTGTACAATATAAGTTCACTCTCTTCATACGTCTATGCTGACGGTGCTTCTGCGTATGGTCTCCACCAGTTAAACTACTTCTCACTCGAGAAGGCCTACCCTTAGTTCTCTTACTTCTACTACTGTCCCAGGGTTCACTTAATGCTGCGTGATTTGTTGAAGTCAGACGAGAAGTATATGGAATATTAATTCCCCCTTTTGGCCAGATAATATAATGGAGGTCTAGTTGATTACATCCTAACATTAATATCATAATTTAGGTTCATTATATCCTGTATAAGTTCCCTAAACAATTTAAATAGCTAGTACTCTATATATAAATACAGATTTTGGTTCTATTTCTTAATATATCTACATTATATTAGTTTGTGAACCTTTCAGTTGACTTTTAATATGTCCTTTCCATTTATAACCTGTTATGTCTGTCTGGGCATAGATATTCAAGGGTCACCTCAGTCACCCACACATATAAGAAGAAATGGGTAGGTTAGGTTATAGCTAGTTATGCTGGGGGGGAGGGTTATATAATTTTACTTAAAAATAATTATTATAATAAATCATTTTTCTCCATATGCCCACCATTTCTTCCCATTTCCCTCTACTGGAAGAGCTGCTCAGCAAGTGCTTCTTGGAGTTGCAAGTGCTTCTGGGAGTTTTAGTTCAGCTCTCGGCTTTCTTCAGTACAAGTCTGACAACTGAACTATGTCTCCCAGAACCTTTGTTATCTCCATAAAGAATTGCTGGTCACTGAGTTGTGGTATAAATTCAGCATTGCTGTAGAAAGGTAAAGGGTTGCTCCAACTACCGTGATTACTTCCACTTTTTAAAGTGGTCACAGTGGTAGGAGTTATAGAAGTTGTAAAGCATGCGGATTTATAGCAAATGCAAGAATGAGGAATGCATCTTGATGCATGTTCCACAATAGAGCTTCCCCCCCTTTTTTAGCCCTGTAGTTTACATGTGTCCAAACTAGGATGTAGCTGTTGTCAAAGGCAGAGGTTTATGGGAAATGTAGTTGAAACTCAGGTGCAGCTCCATTAATCAGGAAATGCTTGGAGAAACGCTAACAGCTTCATTTTTATTGACTACTAGTTTGTAAATTGAGTAACAGTTATTGCTGCATCTAGATCCCTTTAGCAGCAAACTGTAAAGAGCCTGTGTGAATCAGAGAATACTTGCATGGTATGTTTGTTGAGTACATAGTGTAAAAATACTTGAGATACGCAGAATGATATCTCATCATAACGGGTTGAGCTCGTAGATGCATCATGTTGTGCATTTTATGCAGCTCTGTGCAGGAAAACAGTGATGAGGGAGGTCCTTGCACCAGTTGCAAGTTCTCATGGTGCTTGACGTTTGTCTTCAATGTCTCATTTTAGATCCCCTTTTAACTTTTACTTTAAGATCAAGTTGCCCAAAAGGTAGATCCCCATGTGCTACAGAACTACAAGTCACATGCTACTTTGTCAGTGGTAAGGCTGTCAGAGCAATTTCAACAAAAACTGGGGATATTACCTTTGTGAACCTCTACTTTAAGGTCATTAAGAGCAGGCGGTTGCAGTAACATACATTATCAAACACAAAAGTGTGATTTGAAAAAGTGTTAGTCTGTTAAAATGCTTTTTGAAACACATTTCTGCTACTTTTGTTATTTTTTAAAAACTATTTTAGAAATTAAGAATTTTATACATACTTCAGTAACCTTGATACATAATATGTAATGAACACATTAAATAATTAAAGAATTTAGGTTCTCTTACCCTTTGAAAAATCTGATATTTTATGCAGCTTTGCAATCAGGAGCTGTAACTGTAATTAAGCCCCATGGATCAGTAATGATTCCAAGAAATGTCACCAGGATAAAGAAAGGAAACAAAAAGTTGCGAGTATAACTAAAGGCAAATGGAAAGTCTTGCCAAATGAGCAGAGTTACTCGTTGGCAGCTATGTGAGCTGCTTCTTGGGAGTCATAGAAACCATACGTCAATCAAACTTGTGAGTTCCTCGCTAAAGTTTTGGCATTATTGGTAAATTCATCATAGATGGTAGAGAAAGAAAAGTGATATGAACATTTTTAAGTTTTTAGTTACTTTAGGGAATTTAATTTCTTAGTAATGGTTAAAGATAAAAGTTTAGGGACGACTTAATGTTGAAGAATAGTTGCCTCGTTGTAATAAGGTGAGAGAGTGGGACCCCAAAACTTGCTTAAAATATATTACTCGACACAGGTGTGTATTTCATGACAACATTAGCCATATGAAAGTGAAAAGTTGGTTCTTGATTAACTGCTAGTCCTTTAGAGGTTAGACATTTAGCACAACCTGAAACCAGTTACTCAAATTAGATGTGAATAAAGACTGTTATTGTCACCCACCCTGTGTACTGGATATAATATTTGATGCTCTGCCAGTGTCACTCAATGGGTACAACATGACCTGACAAAACATACAGGTATTTCTATATTTATTAAAACATATTACTGACACCATATTGCATCTAATTAAGAAATTTCAAGTGCACTCTGAGTTCTCTAATCTTATAACCAGGTTCTGTGATTAAATCCTTAGAGTTCCAACAGTCAGAAGATATAGAGAAGGTGCTGGTCTCCTTTATAACTTCTCAAAGGAAACTAGGACAGTAGAGGTCTTTATGTTCAGGGTCTCAAATTGATGGTATGGCACTTATTATTTTGGAATAGGCTGAAAGGCCTACAGAACTGATTTATAGGGAAATCTAGAACAGGGATTGCATTGGTGGTTTATAAGCAGGAAAATGTGTCGACCTTCAAGTATACCATCTCATTCTAATTTATCCCACCATTATATCCAAGTGCTTCACGGTAATCATATTTTATTGCTATATGTGAACAGTGGCGTTTGTCTGCGTAGCATGCATTCCATTGAATTTGTTGTCAATGAAGTGATATTTAATATTATGTTTACTTATCCCCTTTATTAACAAAAATTTATTTATATGATGTAAACATGCTATTAAATGTAGAAATCCACGTCCCGCTCATGGACGCCTACATCTTAGCTCCCTGTCAATTATGGTTATAAACTGCACCTTGGCAGTTGGCATGAATAAAGCACACAGAGTTGAGATGAAATAAAACAATGTTTCTATTTTTCCTCTTCATTTGCATTGAATGCCATGGCTGTGCCTGGACTGAAATGGATTGTGATGTAATTTGCTAAATATGTAACCAAATGTAAAGATAAACAAGAATAACACAATTTATAGGGTTATAAGGCTCCCCTTGCATTCTGAAGATCACTGATTGGAGATAGAGAAAGGAAAGCAGTAGAAACTACAAGTTTTTAAAAGAGTTGGGTGCAATTTTTTTATTTTTTTTTTTACCAGAATTGTGATATAGGTATGATAAATAAGTCATAATAGGACAGGGTAAGTTCATTTGGAAAATACAATTTTTTTTCTTCGAAATCTGCATAAATTCATATAAATCTGCCTATACGTGTAATTTACTTTCTTGAGTTTTCTTCCGTGGGATAGCAATCCGATTTCTGTCTGAGATAAGTGAGACATTTGTCTCCCATGTCATTAACAAAACCTTTCTCAAGAAGGTCTACTATGCTATGTTATAATTAATTTTCTGCTCCAGGCAATTTTGACATGGTGTAACTGCATTAGGAGCGTTTGATTTATTATTTTCCTGCATAAATCCGGAATATCACATTTCAGTGTATAAAAAGTGGGTGTTTGAGGATGATCCGCAAAAGTTCTGATTCTGTTTATCTGCCTATAGAGGCTCATTTAGATAATACTTCTCTAATATCAGGCACTAGATATTATTGGCAGAAAATATGTTATGATTTTATTACAAAAGGGAACTGTAAATTCTAATAATTTCAGAAAAGCATCGAAGAACTGAAGCTGGCAACTTTGTAACATAATGAACTGAATTCCATCCATTTATCAAACAAGAAAATATAAATTCTCTTTACAACGAATAAGTGGCATCCCCTTGTCCCATTTCTGTGGCCTCTCTGCTATCTCTTTCCCTACCTCTGTGGCCTTTCTACAATGCCTTGTGGCCATTTCAGTGGCTTCTCTTATTCTCCTTGTCCTATTTAAGTGGCCTCTATACCACTCCTTGTTCCATTTAAGTGGCTTCTCTACCTCTAGTTTTGCTGCCCATCCCTATTCTGATTTTGTTTACCATCTCCTAAATTAGGAACACTATAGGGTCAGGAATACAAATGTGTATACATGGCCCGATAGTGATAAAAACACTATGTAGGTGGTCAGCCCCAACCTGCCTGTCTTAAATAGGGTTAGAACTCAACTTTTTTTCAGTGCAGTGTGGTTCCTCCTGCACCAGCTCCGCTCATGCTCCACCTCCTTGGCTGAGATCATCAGAATTGATAATGTCAGCCAATCAAATGCTTTCCCATAGGAAATGTTTGGCAAAACACTATGCTGGCCAATTAGCATCTCTTCATAGAGATGCATTGACTCAATGCATCTCTACAGGAAAGTTCAGCTCCTCCATGCAAATCGTTATGAAGCACTAACCCAGGAAGCACCGCTAATGGACTTCTGAGTGACTGCCACTGGAGGTGTTCCTAGAGAGCAATATCATTAAAATGCCTGTAGGGACATGTTATAGGCACCAGAACAACTACATTCAGCTGTAGTTGCTGTGGTGACTATTGTGTCCCTTTAATTACTTAAAGGGACACTCCAGTCTGAAGTTGACACATTCTTGTTTACACATATTATATAAGTTGCATGCCAATATACATTGTTGACAACATGTAGCTTCTGGGAGTCAGCTCAATTGTCATATTTTTATTTGAATATATTGACATCATGTACAGCAGTATTCTTGGAGAAAATAGGAAGATACCGCAGGTTGGGAGAAAGGGTCAGAAAGGGTAAAATTACTGAGCAAAACTAATAATAGTTTTTATTAAAATAAATAAATAAATGAATGAAGATTACTTTAAAAAAAAATCTCCAAGACAATCAGCTGTAAATTAGCATACTCACTGCACTTAATAAATGGATGCCTGGCTTATTCCTTCAAATGCAGTTCCCCTCTCTTACATCCCCTCTTACATCATGCCACAGTATGGAATAATGACGAGAGAGAGAGAGAAAGAGAGAGAGAGAGAAAAAGAAAAAAAAAAGCCTTGCACTCCTACTCACAATTATGTGTAACCCGGTGCTCGATTGCACTAAATATGCGGGACAAGAAAAAATCAGCACTCCCAGGATTTCTTATACAAAGACTTTTTTACTCCAAAGTGTCAACGTTTCAGTTCCGATTAGGAACTTTCATCAGGACATCCTGATGAAAGTTCCTGATCGGAACTGAAACGTTGACACTTTGGAGTAAAGAAGTCTTTGTATAAGAAATCCTGGGAGTGCTGATTTTTTCTTGTCCTGTATATATTTTATATATATATATATATATATATATATATGAAATGTCCAAACATAATAATCTGTGCACATTTTATGAAATGTAAGATGCTTTATTATTATATTTGAAGGTACTATATTTGGCTTGATCCATTTTTATATATTCAGATTGCCAAGGGTTACAGCATGTATTTTGCAGGCAATACCGGTCAGGCACTAATCAGCTAAGTACCATAATCCTCCTTATAGGGCAAATTCGTACTTGACCTCCAGCTATATACAGCACATGGTAACGGCATTAAAATATGACCCTCCTCCTCTGCCTTCCCTGCTTCTGCGTTGGGTCAGCGGCATATGAAGATGATCAGACAGGACAGGGCACAAATGTAACTTTATTTATGTATCCAGACCCTGAATGGAGGATAATTGCACACAGAAGGAAATGAATAATGAAGCATAATTAGGGAGAATGCAGCTGTTGATTAACAGGCGGATTTTATGATTTTCACCGAGGATAGGAGGATTAAATGAAAGTTCCAAAGGAGCACAGGAATTGATGCATTCGTATGAAAGCAACCATTTCTCTTACACAGATGTGCAGCGGCTGAATGAAAGGTAAAAAAAATAAATCAGCATAGATAGAAGGAGACACTGTTTTGTTTCATAAAAAAAAAATGATGCACTAATCCCCAGGATTTAATCTGAAAAAGTTCTCCCGGCTAGATTAATCTTTTATTATTATTGTCTTTGTTATGAAAATGATGTCTGGAAATTTATTTTCCCGTCTTGCAAATGAAACACACAAATGAAGAGTAAAATTTAAATGCTATTGCTGAAAAGCCTACTTTCCCACCAGCTGAATTAATCAGCGCTTTTACTTTCAAATGAGGCTGTCTTCGTTTTTTGTATTTTTTGGTTTTTTTTTCGTTTTGGCCGCTACTTTATTTTAAATTATACTCTTAAAATATGATGCAGTGGCGAAAGTTCACACGTGATGGTAGTGCTTAGATCTAAAATCAAGGCCTGTTGTACAACACAATCCAAAATCCGAGCCAACCTCTGTGTGATGTAGGATACTATCTACCAATACAAAAGACTAAGTAAAAATATACTCTTTTTAATATATTTTTTTAAACAAACATTGTATTTGCCCAGTAGCAAAACGTACACGCAGGAATTTATTCAGTAGAATTTTCATGGTAATTATGCTTTGATAGCAAGTGTAATACTTTCATAGGTTATTTTCTACTTTTCCTAAAATACTCCTACAAAAAGTGCAGAATAGCCACATCTCCAGAGAGTCCTGACCTCCAAATTTCTCAGCTGGCTGAAATTTGTGTACTGCTGGCTGAGATTAGCTTGAGTTACAGGCCGCTGCAGCTGCCTGGTTTAGTTAGATTGGAGAATAATAATTATTATAATGAATGCTCTGCATTGTGAAATTATGATGAATATTGTTATTTTACTACCTAAGGCAGTTTTATGTAGCCACCATCATGCCCTTTGGTGCAGTGCTAATGGTTTGGGGGGACAGCTCTTGCGAGAATTCCTTGCTTCCCTTGCGCTTACAGGGGCTCAGACAGAAATAGCAAGATGCCTTAACTATCTCATCTTAGTTTTCCCTAGGAGGGGAGCTTGGTCCATGGTGGTCTGGTAGCTCCATGCTGATGTGTGTGCATTTCTTTAGTACACTAACTCCTTCGTCACTGCTGTGCTGAGACCCGGAATGTGACACTCATCAACACCATCCACAGCAGCAGCAAAAGAAAGCTAAACTATATTTTAATTGCACTGTGGTAATTGTTAACTATTAGAATTGTGTAATTTTCAATGCTTTGAGTACACAAGCAGTGCCAAATGCAGGGCCAAATTAAGGTGGCGCTATCTTAGTTTCCTTTCAGTTTTCCTTTTCTAAATCCCCTTGTATTGTAATGACTATACATTCTTGCCACCTGCCTTTATTTATATTTGTTATCTCTTCTTCTATATATATATATATATATATAGTTTAATTGTGTATATATATAGTTTAATTGTATATATATATAGTTTAATTGTGTTTAATTGACTTGCTATATATTTACCACTGCTTCATCTCGCTGCAAAGTATGTATGACCTAGCTCTGTACATTCTTACCACCATATATATTTCCCTTACTCTATCTCACTGCCCACCTCAGCTCTGTATAATTGCAAAGTGTATGTAACCTAGCTCACCTCTGTCTCCCTGCCCGTGTTTTCTATAGAATGTATAAAAAATCTGCAGATAGGAAGACATGTAAATCTGCAGTGGGCAAAATTGTCCTTGTTAATGCACCACATAGTTTCTTTCTTTTTTAGCTAGTAATTCTTTTCAAGTTATACTCGTTGAATATAATTCAAAGCTGAAAATTCAAACGTACTGGTAGTGCTACCATCAACTGATGCCATTGTTGGTATATGAGCATGGGTACGCTGCTTAGGTATGTAGCTATGGAACCTTTCTAATGTGCTCGATCCCACCTCGGAAGCTGAAATAAGACTTCAGTCTGAGTTAACACAAGATTAAAAAAACAAAGAGGTAGTGTCAGATTGCCCAGTTCAATAAAACAAAGTATATGTAACATTCAGAAAACTTTAACTTTGATGATTAGTAGTTGTTCACAAATCAAACAATTGCGGAAAAACTGCAAAATGTAGGCGAAAAAATAGCCAATTTGGAGAATTGCAACCCAGTTGGTTGTTTAGCTTACAATTTTTTTTCATTCCTTTGTGAATTTTTCGCACTTGATAGTTTAGTTAATAAACTAGTCTTTTTAACTGAAATTAAATTTTATTTTATCTTTTTTTTGCAATATTATATTTTGTTTCTTCAAATTGAGACATGCAGTCCTGCATTGTAATCCATTACGGTTGTTAAGAGTACGAATTAAAATAAAATGTTTTTTTTTTGTTCATATATCATTTAAGTGTTCTTTTTACTACATCACACAGTTTACTGATATTCTATATTCCTTACAGTACATTCTCATAAGTAAATTAAGAAAAGGATGCGAGTAAGTATTGTGTTCTAGTTACACTGTTCCTTCCTAGAACATTGCTTCTTAGGAATTCTTTATATTAATTTTAAGGAATGGTGGGCCGTGTTTGCATTCTGTGCTTATCAGGGAGGCTGCAATACATCAATAGCACACAGTGCAATGCAGAAAGAGATGAATATTTCAGGGTCTGCCAACGGTTTTGTGTCCTTGAATCATATCATTTAGGTACATCAGATTTGTACCAGCTGAGATATGACTTTTGTTAAATATATCAACCCATTAATGTACAGCCCTCCCTCTGCTGTATAATGCAAATAAATGTGTGGTGTTTTTTTTGTTTTTTTAAAGTTCCTTTCTGTTTTTACAATGTGTATTTTATGGGGTGTAGAGACTTTGGTGTTTATGCACTTTACACTGAATTGTAGTGCAGCAAGTCAGTTTTTAATTCAGAATTTACTAAGTAAACCCCAGAAAAGACTGTGAACAAGTGTATAAAACAAAGGATTGTTAAGGGCATACCAATTATTGAAATTTATTTTTTTTGATGGAAAACACCAGATTTCAAATCTTATGTCAAAGTAGCTGATTTGAAACAATTCTCCAACATATCTGTTAAGTTTAAGATAGCCTGGTTAATGCCTGACAATTTCCATTTTCGGAAGGGATTTATTTACTTCACGCCAAAGTTTTGTGAATTGGAAATTGAATTGCAAAATCTAGCCTAAAATTAAAAAAAATATTATTGTGACTATGACTAGCTATGATGAGTTAACACTATAGTCTCCAGAACAACTACAGCTTATTGAATTTGTTCTGTTGAGTAGAATCATTACCGTCAGGCTTTTTGCTGTAAACACTGTCTTTTCAGAGAAAACGCAGTGTTTACATTACAGCCTAGTGATAACTTCACTGGCCACTCCTCAGATAGCTGTTAGAGATCCTTCCTGGGTCATGGCTGCCTAAAATGCATCAAAACATTCAGTATCTCCTCCCTCTGCATGCAGACACTGAACTTTCCTCATAGAGATTCATTGATTCAATACATCTCTATGAGGGAATGCTGATTGGCCAGGGCTATGTTTGAATCGAGCTGGCTCTGCCCCTGATCTGCCTCTTTGTCAGTCTCAGCCAATCCTATGGAGAAGCATTGTGATTGGATCAGGCTACCACTTCTGCTGATGTCAGCAGACAGTGGGCAGGTCTAAAGGAAATAGTGACAAAGCAAGCATCTCCAGACTTGAATACAAGTAAGATTTCTATATTTAGGGAGGCATGAGGGACTCAGGGTGGCTAGATGGGGATTTTAATCCTATAGGGTCAGGAATACATGTTTGTGTTCCTGACCCTATAGTGCTCCTTTAAAGAACTTTAAGAATCAAGCACTTTTTGCCTCAGTTTTTTCACTCAGTTTGCAGTATACAGTACTATGTTTCGGTGTGAATTATTGTGTTTGTATCAGGAAGACAAATGCTTCCTTGAGGTAAAACAAGTTAGGGTAAGCATAGTGTGAAAAGGAGCATACTCTACTAAAAATCCAGAATAAGCCACTAGATTAAATGTTGCATAGTGCCCATAAATGTTTTATATTAAGGAATGCTAAGTATCGAACAACAAATATCAAGAAAATAATAGTTTAACAACTTACTTATTTTAAATGAAACTGACATTAACAAATATGGCCCAAGGAAATGTTATAGCAAAAGTGTGATTTACAAAGTGTCATTAGTGAGCCACATAGCCAAATAATTAAAAGGACAGTAATTTGAAGGTTTTTTTATTTTTTAAATTAAAGTGATTGTACCTACATTGTACCTGCTCCATCACATTGAAGTAGCTGCAGTGTCTGGAGCCCCCTCGCACCATTCTTCCAATCTTTATTTTATGTTTTAATGCTATACAAGAGTTCAAAGCAGTTCATTCCCCATGCTGTGCTCCTGCCTGAGCAGCAGTGGACAGCTGTGATTGGCTGAGATTGTCAGCTGATCATTTTTAGCTCAACACAGTGCCAATTCAGGTATGAATTGGTATGGCTAGAAGGAAGTGTGTAAGCTTTGCTTTAGCCACACCTCTCATGGGAGTGGGTCTGTGTGAAGCCAGGGACCCTCATTCAGTGTTGAACTGCTTAATAATGGTTTATTCAATGGTTTAACACTGCTTGAAGGACAGAGCCAAGTACTATAACATAATCAATTAGATGAAAATGTCCCTTTAATCTTTTCTGTTCCTCTATCTCCCCACCCCCTCCCTTTTTATAAATGTGCCTTATTTTCTATACATAAAAAGAAGTAGGAGCTGCTTTTTCTCATGTAGAGCATGATGTCTGGCGATGGGAAGAACTTAAATGTTATCAAATTAGCACTTCTCGATTTTTCAAGTGTGTACACTTGTAAAGAGTGTGGAGGTTGTTCTAAGTAAAGCTCCTGACAGTCTAGGTTGAGTGATCTGGACAAAGATTTAATAGGACATTGTTGGGCACGCCTCTCAGCTAGAGGCCTCTTCAGCCTTCCTCCCCTTTACCAACCCATCTCAGGTTAAATCCATTCCACTAATGACAAAAACAGGCATCATTATGCAGCAGCAGCACCGGAACCCTCTCTACATGATCAGACTCTTTTCTCCCCCTGTTAGGATCTCGCAAGGTGAAGAGATCTACAAACTGCACATGTGTACATCTGTCAGTCATGCCCAATGCACTTTTCCAGCATTCCTAGGGATAGGTCACTGATTGGTTAGATCAGTTTCCCCTTTGGAGTGGGTGTTGAAAACATAGGAAAGAAGAAACAGGTCATTATGGAAAGAAAAAAAGAGCATGTGTGATTTAAAGTTAAAGCTTCTGAATTTATACATGTCTGTTTAAGGGAATAAATCATGCTTTGACTGCCCCTATCTGATTATTTAGTGGTAACTTTGGCAAGCCAGATATTTGTGAACTGTATTTCCCATAATGCACAGCTAACTTATGTCTGGGATGCCAAAGTTGGGCCTTACTAGCTTGACTACATAATCTACACCTCTTCTCTAGCACAGAATGCAAGGTAATATATCGAGAGTGATCTCAGAAGGGATGATGTGTCACCTTTGAGCATATGTCCAAACATCAATATTGAGTTAGTCGGATTGTTAGGAAAGGATAAAACAAGTGAGTTTCTTTTAACCCCTTAAGGACACATGACATGTGTGACATGTCACGATTCCCTTTTATTGCAGAAGTTTGGTCCTTAAGGGGTTAAACCCAACAGTACTTCACCGACCTAAAATTGCTGATTCTTGTGTGTTTTTCTTATTTTACAGAATTTTGAAAATAAAGAGAAACGCCAGACAATCACTTATCTGGAAAAAAATAAATAAATCTAAAAATATAATATGTATTATGTTATGAGGCATCGAATATTGATATTATGGAAAGGTTTTTGTAAATGAAGCTCCTGCTTGTCATCTGCCCGTCCAAATGATCTGTAAAAATATCTGTATATTTTACAGTACTCCATAAAACAATTACAGACTTTGTGAGCGCTTTGTATTAAATTCAAACATGAACGTGCTACAATTTTTAGATTATTCGATGTTATGGATTGATGCCAGCTTTTTATGAAAATTGTTCTCCTGTATTTTAACTGCCTGTTCAGACAGCTGCTCTATAACAATGTATGTACAGGTGTTAATTAAACACAAAACGCTGTAAAAAAAAAATAAATAAATAAAAGGAACCATGACGTGTCCCCTTTTATACTTAAATTGTCAGTATTGTCAACTGATTCTACGGTGCTAATTGCAGATCAAGTAGAGCATTTTATTTATTTAATGAACAGCTACACAAGGTTCACAATGCAGCCTATTCTTTATTTCCTTCGGTATGCAAGAAAGTAGAATAAAGGTTAAAGGAACCATGACTGTTATTGTAAAGTGTTGTCATATCAGTGGGAAATCGCAGCTCTATGTGCATTATAATAAATACATTGTTATTCTCGTAAACCGACAAAGGAGTCCTAATGCCTAAATAGATGTGCTTCATTTCACTAGCGACTTGACAAATTAGAAAAAATCTCCTCCAAATCACAGAATCATTAGTGCATTTTCCACTAATACTCAAGATAGATGACAAATTACTCTATGCTTCAATACACTTCAATCAATAAGTGAGATTGAAGCTTTATCATGCTTTCTGTATCCATCTTAAAACATTCACTAGAATCAGTGGCAGCAACAATTCTATTCAAATATAAGTTATCCTTCGACTACCAAACCTATCTTTCTAATGTAGTGGATGAGGTACATGGGTGTAATCTGTGATATATATATATATATTTTACTACATTTTAAATATATGACATGAAATAATTATGGTGTATCTGCTGGTACCCACTGACCTTCTTATTGGAGTTATTAGGCTTTATTTTACATTTTTTAGAAAGTGCGGTTATGTAACCTTTTTCCCCCTTTCCTTTTTTAACTGATACGGCCCTGTTGAGCCATACTAAGCATGTCCACCCCTGTTTTTAGGTTAAAACCTGTCAAAATAAGCTGTAAGCTTACTTTAAATCCAGCGCTGGGCGAAGCCCTGTACTGGTCTCCAAGCCTTCTCTGTAGTTACCGATGGCCTTTCGTGGTCCAATCAAAGCTTCTCATAGATGGCAGGGACGGCTCTAATACAGGGAAAGGATGGAGGGAGGGTAGAGCTATGTGTGCTGCCTGCAAGGAAGAAGCTGACCAGATCTGTCGCCAAGAGATGTTTTTACATAGAATTGGGCTGTCTAAGTCATGGGTGTCAAGGTTGCAACTAGCCCACACAAGTCTAGATATCTTTGGTTGTGCAGCATTTCAAGCAAAAAACGCAGCACATACAGACTCTTACAAGCTTGACCACTTCTAAAAGCAGAAATGGTCTTGGTGGTTGGAGTAACCCTTTAAACACTGTAATCGTATATATGTGGTCATTGAACTTGGTTCCTAGACATGCATAAGAATGTTCGAAAAAATTATCTCTATATTTTTATCTAATTAATAGTGGGTGAATGGAGCTTTAGGATGTAGTTAGGATAGTTCTAAAAGTATGCTGTTTAGATATGGATTCAGTCAGCCTAGCCCAGCGTATTGAATCTCAGGGGACTATATAGAAAGACTAGGAACTCAGAAAAAGGAATATGCTATATCGAACCATAGACTCACCTTGTGGCCAAATATAGTATTGAAAAAGAAAACTATATTGCTGCTTTTCTAAATGACTAAACTCAAGTAGCAAAGCAACAATTAAGTTTTTCCATTGCCAAGCCACCCTTTTGTATTTTTGACTCATCAACCGAGCTACAGGTTGTTACGACTAGGAGAAACTGGTGTGTGGATGCTAGTGCTCCTGGAGAATTCTAGCCAACAGATACTAGACAACCAACGTCTTCACAAAAATTATTATTATAACAGTACCTTTTGTCTTGTTTAACATCTATAGATCCATTCCTACATGACATATAAATGAAAAAGAATCACAAGCAATGATTGATATTGAAAACTGAATTGTCTGTTTCTGACAAGTTATTAATGGCAAATGCATTTTGTGAGATGTGGCTGAGCTATTTTTGCTGAACTGCAATTTCTAATTGGAATTTTCTTTACTGTCATAGGAAAAGAAGTCCATCAATATCCAGAGAACAGAATCGAAGTTATGACACGAGGGATGATATAGGTGAACATTCACAGTATGCTACATCAGACAGTGCAATGCCTAGGTCACCATCGGATTACTCTGACCGGCGATTGCACCTTGGGCCTCAGATGTATGATGAACCTGAGCATGGTGACTACAGGAGAAGTCGGAGACGGTCTAATGAGTATTTGGTAGATGAGGAGGATATCCAAGATAGAGATGAATATGAAAGGCAAAGAAGAGAAGAAGAGTATCAAGCACGATATAGAAGTGACCCAAATTTGGCTAGATATCCAGTTAAACCACAACCTTATGAGGAGCAAATGCGCATCCATGCTGAGGTATCCAGGGCACGGCATGAAAGAAGACACAGTGATGTATCTTTGGCAAACACCGAATTAGAGGAATCCCGAATGTCCATGTTAAGGCTTGAGCGGCCATCAAGACAAAGGTCAGCATCTGAGCGTAGAGCGGCCATGGAAAGCCAACGTTCTTATTCTATAGAAAGAACTAGAGATGGGCAGGGGCCAAGTCCTGGTCGGCAAAGGACCTCAAATCATAGTCCCCCAACACCTAGGAGGAGCCCTATTCCTAATGATAGGCCGGATATGAGGCGCACAGATTCTTTGAGGAAACAGCATCACTTAGATCCAAGTTCTGCAGTGAGAAAAACTAAAAGAGAAAAAATGGAAACTATGCTAAGGAATGATTCACTTAGCTCAGACCAATCTGAATCTGTCAGGCCACCACCACCCAAGCCTCATAAAACAAAAAAGGCTGGTAAAATGCGTCAGATTTCACTGAGCAGTTCAGAAGAAGAGTTAGCCTCTACACCGGACTACACAAGCTGCGATGATGTGGAAATTGAAAGTGAAAGTGTTAGTGAAAAAGGTAAGGCTCTTAAGGTGTTAATGCTTACATTCCTGACATCTTATAAATATATATATACATGAGAAGGTGGACAAATACCAAGGACTGAAAGAAGAACTAGAAAGGATGTGTAAGGTGAAGGCAGTAGTAGTCCCAGTTATGATAGGAGCACTCGGGGCTGTGACTCCCAAGTTGGGGGAGTGGCTTCAACAGATTCCAGGTGGGACATCTGAGATCGCTGTCCAGAAGAGTGCAGTTCTAGGAACAGCTAAGATACTGTGCAGAACCCTCAAACTCCCAGGCCTCTGGTAGAGGACCCGAGAATGAGGAATAAACATACCACCCAGGAGGGGTGAGAAAATCAATTTCATAGAGATTGTTTTTAAGTAGAAAAATAAAGATTTTTATTTGAATATACAATGTTCAAATGTTCAAAGAAAAATAAAAAAAACATTGGTTAAAAGTGCAAAAGGCATGCAATCATAGAATGACCCAAAGCAACACTTTGTATGCATACTATGACCTTTAATAATTGTGTATGGAAACTTCATGTGATAATTGTTGAAGATTGGATTGTAGCTGAGGAATAGAACCTTGTTCTGTGTTCACCTCTGCCAAGTGGATATCTTTCCAACGAGTCTCTCTCCATCACTGTCACTTGGCATAATTCTCTCTACTTGTCATACCTTCTGCTTCTCCTATCACTACTCTCCTGTTTCCAAACCTTCCCTCCAGCTGTCGTTCAACCTGGTATTCTGTTTTTTTGTCACACTGTTTCTCTTGTGCCCTTTGTACTCCCTAGGGATCCTTGTTTCTTCTAGTTTTATTTTCTTTTTGTAAAATATCTTCTCTTCTCTCTGTACTTAGTTATCATTTGACTTCTTTTGGCTCAGGATATCCCCTCACTTAGATAACTATTTTGTCTAATGAATGATTAACGCAGGTGGTCGGAGCTCCCGTTAGAATCATGGCCAACTTCCATCTGTGTTCTTTGCCAACAGAATGATGGATAGGATTTCCCAGTAAATATGTGTCTCGTGTTTGGTTCATGGTGTTGACAATTATGTTACACGTGATATTTTGTCAAGCCTGATATTTGTGTATTGTACACCAGAGAATTTTTTTAAGGATTTCAGTTCATTAATTATTATGAGTAAGTTTTTTTATTGATATGTCATTAATTAACTTTATATTAAATAATTAAAATATACATACACTGCATAGCACAACAATTCAGTTAAAAATTCCTACTAATATTTCCTATAAAAAGATATCTATACAGGGTTATTCACTAAAGTGAGAATTTAAGGTGAATTCAAAGTGAATATCAAATTTAAGGTCAAAATAGCGGATCTGGTAAAATTATTTAAGCCAGCTATGCTGAAGGTTGGCTACTCTGACTTTAAAGGGACCCTATAGTCAACAAAACAACTTTAGCTTAATTAAGCTATTTTGGTGTATAGATCATGCCCCTGCAGTGTCATTGCTCAATTCTCTGCCATTTAGGAGTTAAATCACTTTTTTTCTGTAGCCCTATACACACCTCCATGCATGTAATGTGCACAGCCTTCCTAAACACTTCCTGTAAAGTGAGCTCTAATGTGTATACTTCCTTTATTGCACACTCTTCTTAATTTAGAATTTCTGATTTGCCTCAATTTTATTAGCTTGCTAAACCTTGCAGCAGCCTCTTGTGTGTAATTAAAGTTCAGTTTACAGAGCAGGAGATAAAATCATCCAAAAAAAGTTAACATCTGATTAAAAATGAACCGATTTCTTTAATGCAAGCTGTCAGTCACAGCCAGGGCAGTATGGACAGAAACAGAAGTGATTTAACTCTTAAATGGCAGATAATTGAGCAGTGAGACTTCAGAGGCATTATCTATGCACCAAAACTGCTTCAATAAGCTACATTTGTTTTGGTGAGTATATGATCACTTTAAATTTTAAATTGACTTTGGTAAATAACCCTGATAGTTTTCCAGTTGTTGTTGGTCTAGGTTTTCAGCAGTTCCATTTTTTGCAACGCCTGTCAGAGAATTCTGAAAATTGCATTCTAAGAGTTTCATAGAGAAAGTTGGTGATTTGTTTTCAGCCAAATATGTAGCAAGAATTTCTTTTTTTTTCTTACATTTATGCGTCAGATAATTGAGAAGCTGATTTGAAATGATTTGGTCAGCCATTTCACACTAAAAGAGAATATTTAATTTTGCTAAACAGTTCTGCAGAATGTATAATTAATATACTTGCATAAAGGGTGTATTATAAGTATCTGAATGTATATTCACAAATGTTCTCTCTCTAAAGCATTAGCTACGAAAAAAACAAAACAATTATTCTGTTTAACCCCTTAAGACCGGAGGGCGTACTATTACGCCCTATTTTAGGCGGCTCTAAACGCCGCCGGGCGTAATAGTACGCCCTCCGGTTTTTGTTTACTTACCTGGTCGCAGGCGATCCCACGCCGGCGATCCCACGCCGGCGATCGCGGTTGGGGGGACTCCCAGGGAGCCCCCCCGCGGCACATCTTCTCTCCTGCAGCCCCCCCGGCCATGTGAGAGTGAGATCCTTGCGAGGACCTCACAATCACATGGCCGGGATAGCTGTCTGCAGCATTGCCAGCAGGGGGGCTGCCTGTAATGACAGGTAGTCCCCCTGCTGGCTGGAAATAAAATAAAATAAAGTTTAATAAGTGTAAATATATATATATATATATATATATATATATATATACTTAGATCATATATATATATTATATATATGATCTAAGTATATATATACACATATACATACACACACATACACTGTCTAGGTGTATTTTACTATTAATATATATATAATTATTGTTATATATATTTATATATAATATAAAAAAAAGTAAATACGTTAAAAAATAAAATTTAAAAAATAATTACAAATAAATAATTTAAAAATATATAGATGTTCGTTATTTCGTTCTAACTGTATTGTGATATTAATATATATATATATATTTATATCAAAATACATGTAGAACGAAATAATATATATATCTATATACATAAATATATACGTATATATCACTATATATATTTACTTATATATAAATAAAAATATTTAAAAAAAATTATATATATATACATATATATATATATCACATACGATCTTGAAAAAGACCCGGCAGGGTCGAAACGTCGATTGATTTCGTTGTATATCACGCATGGATTAATAAAACACCAGTTCTTCCTTATTTTTTAAGACCTGTGAGTGCATCTTGAATTCTTTATTTTTATATTACTGACGCTTAAGATTTGCACCCAGGCAAGTAATATTTGGATTATGTATTTTACGGAGAGTGCCAAGCCATCATCTTTTTATACACATACGTATATATATATATATATATATATATACATATATTAATTCTACATATATATTTATGTAATATTTTTACATAAATAGGTATCTTAATTAATTACAATTAGCTCCCCTGCCTGACAACCCATGCCGAGAGTAAAGGGAATTTAATTTGCTAGCACTATATTTAACCCTATAACTTTCCAAGACACCATAAAACCTGTACATGGGGGGTACTGGTCTACTCAGGAGACTTCGCTGAACACAAATCATAGTGTTTCAAAACAGTAAAATGTATTACAACGATGATATCGCCAGTAAAAGTGACGTTTTTTGCATTTTTCACTCACAAACAGCACTTACACGGACGATATTATTGCTGCAATACTTTTTACTGTTTTGAAACACAAATAGTTGTGTTCAGCGAAGTCTCCCGAGTACAACAGTACCCCTCATGTACAGGTTTTACGGTGTTTTCAAAAGTTACAGCGTCAAATATAAGGCATGTGTTTCATTTTTTTCACATTAAAATTCGCCAGATTGGTTAGGTTGCCTTTGAGACCCTATGGTAGCCCAAGAATGAAAATTACCCCTATGATGGCATACCATTTGCAAAAGAAGACAACCCAAGGTATTGCAAACGGGGTATGTCCAGTCTTTTTTAGTAGCCACTTAGTCACAAACACTGGCCAAAATTGGCGTTTTTTGCATTTTTCACACACAAACAAATACTAACGCTAACTTTGGCCAGTGTTTGTGACCAAATGGCTACTAAAAAAGACTGGACATACCCCATTTGCAATACCTTGGGTTGTCTACTATTGCAAATGGTATGCCATTATGGGTGTAAATTTCATTCCCGGGCTACTATACAGTCTCAAAGGCAACGTAACCAATCTGGCGAATTTCAATTTCAAATGTAACGTGCTATATTTGACCCTGTAACTTCCCAAAACGCCATAAAACCTGTACATAGGGGGTACTGTTTTACATGTGAGACTTTGCTGAATACAAATATGTGTATTTTATTGCAGTAAAAGCAAACACTATTATGACATTGACAGTTAAAATGTCATGAAGAACTAAAAAAATAAAAGAAATTCTTATTTTCTCCCATTTTTATCATATTAAATTATGTTTCACAGCTAAATATTTGATATTAAATGAAAGCCCTGTTTCCCCTGAATAAAATGATATATAATAAGGGTGGGTGTGTTTAATATGAAAGAGGTGAATTACAGTTGGACAGACATGTAGCGCAAATGCCAGGTTTTGTTAACATTTTGTTTTGTTCACAACGTGTACATTTGGCTCCGTCCTTAAGGGGTTAAATGTTCATTTATACGTTAAACAGGAAATAGTTTTCCAATATCGTATTTAAATCAGGAAGGTCCATTCACAACTAATTTTGATTGGACCAGAAGCTAAAAATATTCCTCGCTAAAAACATTTCCTCGAGCAACCCTGTGTGTATTCCACCTGACAGTAACTATTCTAGAACGTTTCTGTCCTTGGAACTCCTATTAACGATTAATCCATTTGTCAAGTCATGGGTTCTTCATTATTGAGACAGGATACAGACATTCATTTTTAGGTCCATGCAAATAAATACATTTTTTAAAGTGACCATGTCATTTAGCTACCACATGAAAGTATGGCTTTCACGATGGAGGAACCTTCTCCAAAATGCAGTTTACTGAGTTTAGCAGCACAGAGAGACATAAATCTGGAGCATGTATTGCAGCCAGAGTCTGTAATATTATCGGTTGAGCTGATTATCTCCCAGCATTTAATGTGCAGCGGGCATGACACAGTTGAGCTTCTTGATGAATGCATATACCAGTGAAAGTATTTTATTGTGCTAAAAACATGTTTTGAAAGATCAATAGATAAACTATAGAGGTCAGGGCAGGTTGACAGACATGTGTCCATCAGATTCTTCCAAAAATGCTTAGTTATGAGAATGTATATTATTTTGCTATCAAACACACACAATACAACTTGATTTCCCTATGATAACTACATTAGGACAGTAATGGGTCCAGCTTGTAATATTTGCATTTGCCCATAACACAGCTAAAAGTCTTGGTTTACTGAAGCTGCAGTTAAAGAAATTACTGTATAAAATACAAGTAGTATCCAATATACACAAAAATGTAGTATATGGAAAAGAGCTAATTAGCTTTATGGAACAGCTTCCCAAGGTCCCTTCCCTGATGGTGACCTCACACAGACAAGAAAGAAATGACTGTATCTATGTTGTTGGTTTCTTTTCTTTAGTATATGTATACATAGTGTTTGGCTTTAGTTCTTATGCTGATGTCTGGGTTGTTAAAGTGATCGACAGTGAAATTCACTATATGTCTGATGGCAGGGCTGCCATCAGAAATTTTGGGGCCCCCGACACAGTTCAAAGTGTGGGCCTCCTGGGTCTGCCCCTGAGTCTGCCCCCGGGGGCCCATTCTGAGTCCACCCACAAGGATGGCCTGTGTGGTGTGTAAAATGGATACAGATTGCACATTTGTATAATGAATGTAGTTTTGTGTGTTTTAAATAAAGTGTGTGTTTGTGTAGTGAATGCAGAGTGTTTGTGTTGTGGTTTAGTGTGTGTATGGTGAATGTTGTGTGTGTGTTTGTGTTGTGGTTTAAGTGTGTGTATGGTGAATGCAGTGTGTGTTTTAGTGTGTGTATGGTGAATGCAGTGTTTGTTTTTGTTGTGGCTTTAGTGTGTGTAAGGTGAATGCAGTGTGTGTTTGTGTTATGGTTTTAGTGTGCGTATGGTGAATGCAGAGTGTGTTTTGTGGTTTTAGTGTGTGTATAGTGAATGCATTGTATGTTTGTATTGTAGTTTTAGTGTGCATATGGTGAATGCAGTGTGTGTTTGTGTTGTGGTTTTAGTGTGTGTATGGTAAATGCAGTGCGTGTTTGTGATGTGGTTTTAGTGTGTGTATGGTGAATGCAGTGTGTGTTTGTGTTGCAGTTTTAGTGTGTGTATGGTGAATGCAGTGCGTGTTTGTGTTGTGGTTTTAGTGTGTGTATGGTGAATGCAGTGCATGCTTGTGTTGTAGTTTTAGTGTGTGTATGGTGAATGCAGTGTGTGTGTTGTGGTTTTAGTGTGTATATGGTGAATGCAGTGTGTGTTTGTGTTGTGGTTTTAGTGTGTGTATGCAGTGTGTGTTTGTGTTGTGGTTTTGGTGTTTGTATGGTGAATGCAGTGTGTGTGCCGTGGTTTTAGTGTGTAAATGGTGTATGCAGTGTGTGTTTGCTTTGTGGTTTTAGTGTGTGTATGGTGAATGCAGTGTGTATTAGTGTTGTGGTTTTAGTGTGTGTATGCAGTGTGTGTTTGTGTTGTGGTTTTAGTGTTTGTATTGTGAATGCAGTGTGTGTGTTGTGGTTTTAGTGTGTGTATGGTGTATGCAGTGTGTTTTTGTATTGTGGTCTTAGTGTGTGTATGGTGAATGCAGTGTGTGTTTGTGTTGTGGTTTTAGTGTGTGTATGCAGTGCGTGTTTGTGTTGTGGTTTTAGTGTGTGTATGCAGTGTGTGTGTTGTGGTTTTAGTGTGTGTATGCAGTGTGTGTTTGTGTTGTGGTTTTAGTGTGTGTATGCAGCGTGTGTGTTGTGGTTTTAGTGTGTGTATGCAGTGTGTTGTGGTTTTAGTGTGTGTATGCCGTGTGTGTGTGTTGTGGTTTTATTGTGTGTATGCAGTGTGTTGTGGTTTTAGTGTGTGTATGCAGTGTGTGTGTGTGTGTGTTGTGGTTTTAGTGTATGTAAATGTGGGGGCTGTATGTAAAATAGGGGGCTGCATTTGGGGGTGGGAGGTGGGAGGGGAGCCTTTTTTGTGATATTTACATTTTAATTCCCCCCTCCCTGCTTCTTACCTGGCCAGGGAGGGGGGAGATCGCATCCCCGGTGGTCCGGTGGTGTGGTGGAGGGAGCCAGCCGCTATAGAATATAGACGGAGACCAGCCAGCACCATCTTAACTTTCTAGCAGCTCCTGCCTGTAAGTCTCGCGAGCTGTGCCTGTTTGCCGTGCGGAGTGTTGCCATGGTAACCTGTGACAACGCTCTGCCGGCCGCGGAGCTCATGAGACTTACAGGCAGGAGCAGCTGGAGATTTAAGATGTGCTGGCTGGTCCCCGTCTACATTCTACAGGTAGCCGGGGCCCGCAGGAGAACATATAGATAGTGATAATCGCTATCGATAAGTGCACAAATGGAATGTGGGGCCCAGGACTCCCAGAGCAGTCCAGGCCCCCCAGGACCACCAGGCCCATGACAAGCGTTATGGTTGTCATGCCCTGATGGCGACCCTGTCTGATGGATGTAATGAGTTAAAAGATTTATGACTATCCTAAAGTATTTCTACTGTCTATGGTGAAATATAGATCTATATCTTCAGTAGAGCTCTGGCAATGTTTAGATAGAAATCTCTGTTCAAGGTCAGCCATAAATAGATTTGGTGTATATGCCATTTTTGTGCCTCGGGGGAATTGCTATTGTTTGTAGACTGATTGTTAAAAGGGAAGTAATAATGAGGAGGAAAATATATGCCCTGAATATGAAGATGCAATTGGGGCTGCATTTTAAGATCTAGTGACAGCTGATGATGTCAACCCAGAATACATTTCTCAGGCTGGTTAAACATCAGGGGAATGTAGTTGCTAAACATCAACGTCATTGTTAGTCATCAATGATCTGCATTTATGACGTGTCTCTAGAGTGCAGATCTACACCACTGTCGTGCCTCAGGATTCTGAGAAAAAAATATATACAGTATTTTGTTTGTGATGTAAATCAGTGATGTATTGTGTAAAGCAGTTTATTCTTGTGACATGGCTGTGGTTTATTAGCGACTATCGTGTTTTCCAGTTGTTGTTGGACAGTAAGTCGCATCATGCTTAACAAGTCAGATTGTGGTCATTGCGTTCCACCAACCAGTTGAAAGATAAGTTTAGCCTAACCTTGCTATACATATTTCTCAGCTAGGTGACGTTTTTTTTCCAGTGGATTTATGCTGATACTGAAAAGTAACATATATATACACATCTGGCATAGCATTCAATGTAAATTCAAAATGTTGCATGATTATCTGTCTGCGACTTGTTATTGTCATGGGAAGAAGAAGCCTACATGGCACATATAGAAGCATAGAGCACCTTGCTGGAATGGCTGATTGCCTGGAGGTGCATGTACCTATCTATATATTTATGCAGGAAATCTTGTGCTATTACATTTCTCGACACACAACAAGGGCTGGTGGTGAGAAAGAGATACACAGAATGATGGGGTGGCGGAGACATACAAATGGTCTGGGGGAGAAAGAAAGACAGAGGGGTTTTAGCGGGGGGGAGAGAGTTAAGAGACACACAAAGGGCCTGGGGGAAGTATGAGACACACAAAGGGGCTGGTGGAGAAAGAGAAACACAAACTGTGGTGAGTAAGAGACACACAAAGGGGAGTTTAAGACTCATAAGGGGAATAAGATACCCTAAAGGGGGTAAGACATTTAAAAGAGGCGATCAGAAACACAAAAGTGGTAAGATATTCAAGAGGGGGAGTTAAGGGACACACAGTTGAAGATCCGTTTTTTTGGGTGGAGGCAAAATAGCCCCAGCTACTTTCATGTTTTACAATCAGACATTTAATTTATTAATAATTAGTCATGTGCATACGTCCCAAGCATCCCTATTTAGGAGGGACAGTTCCAGTTTTGTGCCCAAATCCCTCTGTCCCTCTTTTCTAGTAATGTGCCTTTAATATATTATAAATGCACTTAGAAAATGGTCTGTGTAAATAAGATACATTTTCCATGTTCAAAATTAGATTTAAGTTGCATAAACTGTTCCTCAAATTCCTAAGAACAGCCCCTCCCCTGGCCATAAACCTCATACCCCTAAAATTAAAGTGTCCCTCTTTGTCCATTTGAAATGTTGGGACATTGGGTCCTATATCCCATAGCTCGGTATTTTTATAGATTTAGCAGTGTTTGTACATAGTAATTTTGAGGTTGATTTGTTTAAAGGCTATTCACTTAATGTTGCACTGTTTATAACAGTTTCCAGACAGCAGAAATGGACCATGATTTACGACCTTAAGAATGAGATAAGACATCACCCTTATAAATGACACTCTTAAGGGGAAAGGAAGTTGTCCGTGATGTTCATTCATTAATATAAAAACTGCAATTAAACTGACGGACAGTATTCATCCAAAATGAAATCGTGCTTCAATTCAGAAATAAAACCTGTTAGGATTGCCTTATTGCATGAGAAAACGCCAATCCTTCATATTATAAAACAACTAACTCGCTTAAAATAAAGATAGTTTAAACTATGCCGGGATCATTAAGAACACATCACCGCTGCTCAGTGACAAACATTGGACTGTATTACGTATCTACCAAAATTACATTTGCAAAGGCTATGGGCATTGTTTAGAAAGAACATGGCAAAAGTTCTAAAAGTGAAGCAATCACCTTGAAAACCGATAAAATCATCATTGCTCAAGATTTAGAACTTTTTGTTTTGCAAAGTTCTTTAAAAATAACCCTCTATGCTAAGAATTAAAGACAACGCAGAAATGGACCTCACAGCAAAGGTAGATAATACATTAATGCAAAGTGCATATTTTTGAACAAAAATACAAAAATCCCACTGTACCGTAGAATACCATAGATTTTCTAAGTCTTCCAAAGGAAGAGGCAATCTACTGTCAAAAACTCAATGCTGCATATTTTTTTTTGTATTGTTTATTTTAATAACATTCGCCCACTCTAGGAGATAAAATACAAAAACAGTTCACATTTTTGATTACAGTTTGTTCTCATCGTGTTAAACAGAACCTGACACTTTGGCATTTATACCCAGCTAAAGAGTCTGCAATGTCTCTGATATATGTAAAACATTAACACTGTGGGGATATTTATGGGATAATAATAGTAAACAGTTGAGAATTGCCCACTATTTCAATTCTCAGATCCCAAAGAACGTTTATCGTGTTAAGTGGAATGTATTTCATATAATAATATCACAATGTATAAAAATAGATTTTATTTATGATAATCAATAATTAACAAATAATATTATGTAACATGCATAACAATAATCAATGAATATCCAGTACATAATTATATGCAATACAAAGAAATGGGTATTACGTTTCAATGGCTATTAACTCATTATCTGTCAAGAATTCTGACGATTTATGAGGTATCTTTAACACAGGCTGAAAGTGAAACTTTTCACACAGAGAACAGAATTCCTCAGAGTGCAGCGTAAGGTCGTAAAGTTTAGCAGACAGTTAGAGTAACCCTTTCAATGCTGGCTAGATCTCCTAGGTAGTTAAGATCTATTCTTATGTAATTTTTAAATAAAATAACATTTAAACCAGTTTAAATTCATTTTCTTAAACCATCCAATAATAGAGTCTAATATGTTTTATAAGCAGATTTTTAATTTGTCTAAAGATATCTATCTTAATTTAGAGCAAATCAATACACCTGGATAAAAACAGCGGTATGCTAACACGTGATAATATCACATCAATATATAATTATTCTTAATTCCACCTGCAGAATGGAATGTTTATAACTATATATTCTTAGTTAACTAAGATTTCTTAATATGGAAATCTGACCGTGCTTTATCCAGTCATATATAATGCTATTAATACATTTTAATTAATTTAATTTAATTAAATGAACCCAGTATAATTACCAGTTGAGTAGATATTTCATCCGATTGGTAGTCTCAGGAATTTATTCGGATGTGTCTCTGCATGGAGGTTGGAGTCCCCAAACTTCCAATTCCTCTCTTTTCTCTCCTTTGCATATCTTGCATCTGCCTCCTTCCGTCTTTTGTATCTCTTGTATCTTCCCTTTGTCTTAACTTTTAAAGGGCCAGACTCTCTGTACGTCATCAGTTGATAACCCAATAGAAGCACTAGAGGTGTGGTTATCTTCCAGATCGCAAATTAGTTATTTGGTCTGTAGAGGGCAATCTTGTCCCACTAAACATACCTATCCAGGAAAGAGTTAACTTTTCCTGGTGGCTATTTTGACGTCATTTTGCTTATCTCAAATGACCACTATAACTTACGTATCCTTCAAAGATCAGAGGGTTTCTTAAATTTTGTCCAGACTATGTGTCTGGTAAATCTGCTATAATTTCTGATATGGCAGATCATGAACTAAGTTTACCCTTTTCCATACAATGGTACCTTATATATATATATAGACAGTTAAATATTAAATTTAATCTTCTCTGTCACAATTGTCTGGGTTTAGATTTGATTATATTCCATTAGCATTAGACAGTCTGTCCAACCCCCTTCCTTATCACTTGGCTTGTATATACTATGCATTCCTCAGCTCTGGGAAAGTGGTTAGCTTGCAGATAGAAATATAGTGTCTTTTTGTTAACTTGAAATAACAAAATGGAGTCCGGTCTGTTCAGAGTGACTCAGAATATACACTTTTAGTTTCTATCTTAGCACAAAATGTCTGCCGATATAAATACTCTGACAACACTCCTCCACTTTATTGCACCATGGAAATAAGGGGAGACTTAGCCCACCATTAAAACCTCAACCCACCATACACAGGGTGTCTGTTTTTTTGGGGAGGGATTGTAACTCATGTTTGGTTGTATTTGGTTACGGTGAAGCTCTTATGTACTATGGCGTCATGAGGATTACCAACAACCTTCTATATTAATTATTCCTTTCTGTCTTTATTGAAATCCTGTTGTTGAGCGATGTGTTGTTCTAGTCCTGGCAATGAAAGTATTTGTGTAGTGGTAACTTAACAAATCATGCATGTTAAATGTTTAGAGCTTGGTGTGCGGAGGACGTTAATGCCAACCGAGGTAAAGAATGCACAAGCAACTTACACCCTAAATGGTAGTGAATTAGGGATAACCACACACGAGAAGGATTTGGGAATTGTTATAGACAACAAATTAGGCAGCAATATGCAATGTCAATCGGCAGTTGCTAAGGCCAGTAAGGTTTTGTCTTGTATAAATAGGGATGAAAATATAATTTTGCCTCTTTACAAATCGCTGGTAAAACCACACCTTGAATATGCTGTGCAATTTTGGGCACCTGATCTAAAGAAGGATATCATGACACTAGAAAAAGTGCAGAGACGGGCTACAAAATTGATAAAAGGAATGGAGCACTTTAGTTATGAGGAAAGGTTAAAAAATGTAAATCTCTTTAGTTTGGAAAAACGGCGCCTTAGAGGGGATGTGATGACATTATACAAAAATATCCGGGGCCAGTACAAACCATTATCTGGAAATCTATTCATAAACAGGGCTATACAAAGGACACAAGGTCACACATTTAGGCTGGAAGAAAATAGATTTATTCTTGGGCAAAGGAAACTTTTTTTTTTTTACTGTAAGAACAACAAGGATATGGAATACCTGAAGAGGTGGTTTTATCAGAGTCCATACAGATATTTAAACTGAAATTGGATAAATACTTGCAAAAACATAACATACAGGGATGTAATTCCTAATCAGTGGGGTAATAGCTGCTTGATCCAAGGAGACATCTGACTACTATTTTGGGGTCAAGAATGATTTTTTTCCCCTAGTTTGTTGCAAAATTGGAAGCGCTTCATACTGGGTTTTTGCCTTCTTTTGGATCAACAGCAAAAACCCATGTGAGAAAGGCTGAATTTGATGGACGCAAGTCTCTTTTCAGCTATGTAACTGTGTAACTATAATAATTTTGCATAGTATTATCTATTTATCTCAAGCTAGACACCAGAACAGAACTATGAATAGTTTTTAGTTTTATTCATAATTTTTTATCAATGCGTGAAAATTGTAGCAGTGAGCTGAAATGCTTGAAAAATATTTCTAATATTCATTAAACTACTTTTTTTAATTGTAACACTAAACTGGCAATAGCACAACCTTAGATTCGGTGACTTGAACATTCTATAATAGATATTTGTTGCTGATTCAATAGAAGCTTTCAGCCTTCCAATGATCTTTCCTTTTCTCCACAATCACTGCAACTAAAATGTTATACCCCATTAAGCAAATGTAATATTTGTCTGTTAATTTGTAATGTGAGACATATGTTTGAATTGAGTTATTGACCAATGAACCCATAAAGTCCAGCATTTCTATCTAACAGTTCCAGTTAGCTAAGTTGGCGAAAGTAGACCATATTTTAAATGGAGGACAACAGACGTGTTTGTTTACTGAGAGGCAAAATGATATAGGTAGTTGTGCGTTTAAAGGGGATCTACAGTTTTAGCATTCATTGTGATATATTTTGGATGTTGATACAATAAAATGTTATGAAATAGCTTATTTAATTAAGGCAGCAACTGTTAAATCCTCAGTGTAGCATGCTCTGTCTATGTTAGAGTGAAACTAGCCCTTTATCCATCCATAAACATAACAAAAAAAATAAAATAAAAAAACTTGATTGAGGAACTTCACAAAATATGGCACTGTTTCGTACAAAACAGCAATAAATCACCACTGTATAAAGCTAAAAATGTTGAAAAACTGTCAAAAATGCGCACCCCAATTGCCCAGCAAGTAAGATTAACTAATGGTGTCAAAGGGAGTCGATCAGCTGATCAGCTCTCTCTGGTGACATGCTGGGGTCTCACATACCCCAGCATGTATTACTTTTTATATTATACACTAGATTACAATAAAACATCATATTTCACTGAATGCAGCTAATTTCATTCCTGAATCCATACATAAGCAAAACAAACAGCACACTTATTATAGTCAAGTTTGAAGAAATTCTATTTATTTTATGATCTCCCAATGAACTCACCTGCTGTTCTTCCGCTTCTTAATAGTATTTTATATTGGGATGCGACCATTTATTTCACCCTTTTTCTTCTTCTTACTTACCTCTACCCCAAATCATCTTTTTCCCCTTTTTAAACATTTCCAAATGGAGTTGAAAGCTTTCTTCTTGCTTCTCTTCTATTACAGATGAGATTAACCTGTTACAAATACAAAAACCTTTGTTGTTAGATCACTCATTTGCGTTGTACCATCAACCACAACTATTGGCAGTTTACTTAATGGGACAATATGGTCACCATAACAACTACAGCTTAATGTATTTGTTCTGTTGAGTATAGTCAGTCCCTGCAGGCTTTATGCTGTAAACACTGCCTTCACATTACTGCCCAGTCACTCGACTACTAGAGGTGCTTTCTGGTTAGTACTGACGTTCCACCCCGCCTCCTTGGCTGAGATCATCAGAATTGACAATCTCAGCCAATGCAAAGCTTTCCTTTTCAATTCTGATGATGAGGTGGATCGGGGGCGGAGTATATAGTGTACATATATATAAATATATAAATATAGATGGTTTTTACTGCTCCTCCTTTTTTGATCTATTGGTTATTTCTTCTCACTTGATCTGTGTCGGGAAAATGCACCTAATATTTTTATATATTTTACAGTACACTGAATTTTACCTCCAGTTTAGTTAGTCTGAATTGTTTTTCTCGAAAAACAATCACATGGGCGACGAAACGTGTTCAAACTGAAATGCCACATGGACAAAAACTGAACCAAAAATGATTTTTCCGACGGACCAAATTTTCCCACTATGCACAAGTCTAGGTTCTGGGAATATCTTAAATGTCTAATGAACTGTGATACATTTAAAAGCCTAATTTGGGGGGTGGGGGGAGGATTAAAAAATCTGCCTTTAAAGAATTTTCCCACTCAAGTGTAATCACAGCTTGCAATTTTCAGCCTACATTTTGTAGTTCTGATTTCAATTCACTATAGTTTAATGTTTAGTGAATACATTTTTAGCAATTTGTCTGCAAGGGATGAAAGAGAGACAGAGAGATAGAGAGAGAGAGAGAGAGACAGACATGGAGAGAGAGAGAGAGAGAGAGAGAGACAAAGAAAGACACGGAGAGAGACAGAGAGGTATGTACCTCCTCCCTTGCACCACATTGCCATGTGGTCATATTGGATTCATGGGGAGCGCTCACTGTTAGTGAATGGAACCGATAAGATAAAATAAAATCTAACCTATCCTTGCCATGTCTAGGACAATGTGTGCAATTTGCCAGTGGGAAATTGGCTTGAGTTAATATATTTATTACACTGACTGATTATGCATTGGCTTGCCATGTTTATAACTAATAGAGGCATTCATTTGTGCTGGCTAAATAAGCTACCTCCCACTGTTTTTAAAGAACACTCTGATTGACTGACTCACCAGGACGGATTTCAGATAGCAGAGGAATGTGTGATAATTTGTCTACATGTCATTTTCTTCAGATTTAATATCCTGATGGAGGCATAAAATGTCATAAGTGCCTTTTCCCCCCCCCCCCCCGATTTTATTTCACATCACTAGGTCGAACGTTGTTGGCTTTTAAGATGAACAAAGTTTTTAAAAAGTGTATTTAACAAGCAGTTAATGAGAGTCATCTTATTCTCATTTTCGGAGTCTTTTCAGCCATGAAGGAGACATTGGGATATATTTACTGCACTGGCGTGTTTTAATGGGCTCTCTAAGTAACATGACTACCATAGCTCGCTGCTTAGTGCATAACGGGGATCATTGTCAGTGTCGGTTTTGTACATGGATGGCGGAGAACGGCAAGGAGTGCTGGGGGTGGATTGACCTTGATAATGCAGAAGTGATAACTCCACATAACCATGGTAGCCAGAGAAGAGGTGGAGAACTTGAGTTTAGGTATAGCAGTTCTTTAACGAGTTGATATTAAATCAAGGTATGGCACAGGGCAGACTTGGCGTTATATATTGGTTATGAGTTTACGTTTAAGGCTGCCGGTGGTTCATAAGGGACTTGTAAGACATTGGTGGTCATAATATGCCACAAGACCCACAATGCCACCATTCAGTTCTTCTTATTACACTAATTAACTATTTTGTAAAGTAATGCCAATATTGCAAGGGAAAATTTTCCTCACAATTGCTAAATATTCTGGCAAGTCAGAAATAAAATTATTTATTTCAGTTAAAAAGCAAAGCACGTTATTATGTCCATTGTCTATTAAAGGAACACTCCAGACCCCATTGCAACTTTATCAATACAAAGTTGTTATGATGTCAATAGGTCCCTAGCACTGGCTTAACTTTAGGCGTTAACTGGGGAGCCAGTGGTTGGCTTAGAGTGTTCAACTGATGCTCTAAGCCAGGCTTCCCCAAACTCTGGACCTCCAGGTGTTACTGAACTACAACTCCCACAATTCTATGAATGAAATAGGTAGGCTGAAAATCATGGGAATTGTAGTTCAACAACATCTGGAGGGCCGGAGTTTGGGGAAGCCTGCTCTAAGCCAATCAGTTGCTCCCCATTAATAATAATAAAAAAATTAAAACCGGCTTTGGAAAATGAAACTGTTTTCTCAGACCGTTTGGTGAAATTAGGCCTCTAAATTCTGACGCTTCCATTTTGAAGATTTTCAGAAAGCGGATTTTGGAAAGGGCAAAGTGAAACTGTGCTGACGAGGGTATCGAGGGGTTAAACAAGTCACAATGCCAGGGATCTCCTGGCACAATAACAACCTCATTTTGATGAAGTTATTATGGTGCCCAGAGGATTTCTTTTATGGTGAAAATATCAAGTACATGGTGTGAAACTTTGTGACTGTCCCTGAAAATCCAAGACAGATGATAGGTATGCTGATATAGAAACGTGACTCTTGTGTAGGTAAAAAATGTGTAATTTAAAACCGGTAACTAAGACAAAGACAGTGTTCAAATAATGAATATTCACACTCAGCCGAGTCACAATGACATTGCTATTAGTTGCAGACCAGCTGCACAAAATGAGAAAAAAACACACTGAATAAAATATATCCTATTTGAAGAGATACCTGCAGTGTTCCAGTAAATACACATTCTTGACATTCTAGGCCTTTTCATCTCAGAATGTATGACTGACTTTGAAGAGCGTCCATGTTTAAATTTTATTTTTCCAAAGATCCATAGGACACCCGGCAGCTTTCTGTGGGTCACATCTGAAAACCATTGTCAACCATGTCCACAGGTTGTAATGCAAAATGGTCTACAAAAACATGGAATGAGTTAGTGCTAATTTACGAAATGATTAGTATTAGTGCAAGGTGGATTTGCAACAGTGCAATTCCCATGGTAACAGAGGAGGGGGAGTGTGTAAGACAGATGTGGGCAGTCTGCAGTGCTCATGGTGGCTGCTACTGTAACCACATGTGCATTCTGCTATGTACATGTGCACAGTGCTCTAAAGTATTATTGCACCAAAATCTTGTGTTATGTGCATATTCAAAATTTGCGTTTCATTTCTCTGGTGTTTCACTGCAGATTGTACACCTGATAAATAACCAGGAATGGTGAGTCTCGGAATCCAAATAGGTCCCACCAGAACCCTCTCCACAACCTCAAGAGGGCCACAAGATTTGGATCCCACCAACGGAGCACTGAACCCAAAATAATATTTTTAGCACTTCTTTATTAACCATCAATAAAGCTCATATTTGGACTTTGTCAAACCATGCATTGTTAGCCATGAACGTTTTCTGTCCATGGAGGCTAAAAACGGCGTACATTTCTCCTGTTTGTGTAGCTTTCTGAGTTTATCCGTTTAGTCCCATCAATGGATGGATTTTAAATCACCCCTTTCCTGTCAGAGAATAGTTAAAAGATTAGATCCAGGCCGCCCTGGTTCACATAAGCAAGGGAGCATTTCAAATTGTAAGGAAAACATTGCAGAGCTGGCAAAATAGCTTACAGATTTAAAAAAATTAATGTACAATTTGGAATTCCCTGATCAATACCCAACAATTCCTAGTTTAGCATTTAATAATCCTGGAGGTTAATGTAAGACAAAATGAAATAGAGGTTTCTTTAACACCAGCAAAGAGTTTAACCCCTTAAGGACCAAACTTCTGGAATAAAAGGGAATCATGACATGTCACACATGTCATGTGTCCTTAAGGGGTTAAACCAGAGTAACTGATTAAGCTAAAGGAATGTGGTCCCTGAAATGCAGCTTTTGTTATACACTAAAATCTCCCTTTATATTGATGTATCTTTCCCAGAGCTTTCCTCTACCTCCGCCCACTCAGCCCAGCCGCCCACTCAGCTCAGTAGCGTGGGCATGAATATGACTGCTATGACTGCGGTACTGCAGACACCACAGGCACCTCGCACTGCAGAGGAGATAGTAGATCAGCTTGGTTGAACTTAAAGCATCAGTCCATGTTCATTATCAGACAGCCTGCTTTCTGCCTCTCGCCCAGTCACTTATTAACAACGTGGCCGTGATGTCTAAGTTCATTTCATTAGAAAGAGAAGAAAAAACACAATTCTATGAAATGCATGGTAATTTAAAACCCTGTACATCAGTTTAATACCACAAACGCTGGCTACGTATGTAAGGTAGAAAGCGTTGTGATCTGTAATCGGAAAAAAATGGAGTATGTTTGCTCTATCATATTTTGGGGTTTTATTCACTAAACAGTGATTTGCAAGGCGCTGGCAGACAAATCCCTAAATATTTTTGTAGAGTTTATTTTATAACTAGGATATGTTGGGCCTAATTCTGAAAAAAAAAAAAGAATCTAACAATCATAGTTTAGTAGGTAAGCCCCTATTTTTCTGTAGTTACATCAAATCCGAAATTGGAAAGTGTGAAACCTGGACAGGATGGGAACGAAATGGGTCATACCAAGGGTATCAGCAATGAAGCGCCCAGCTGTAAAGGGAGCTTGTCATCCCTGCAAGCATGTGTGTTCGGATGATACACTCACAGGGGTTAGGGATGCAAAATCAGGACTGTCCTACTGAATGTGGGACTGTTGGCAAGTATGCAGTAAGACTGACCAACCATGACCCCACAGCTGTTGAACACATGAACACATAGATAGTATAGTGTGGATTCTCATGAATACACGGTGAATTCAAATGTAAGGCCGAAATAGCCGAATTGAAAACATTCTCCAAGTTAGCAATGCTTTAGGTTCCGCTATTTTGACAATCCATTTTCAATTCACTTTTCATTTAGCTTTGCATTTCTGACAATTCTCACATTAATGAATAACTCTGTAAGAGATTACTCTACAGACGTAACAGAAATTCCTTATTATTGTCCATGAGAAAACTGCTATTTCTTAAAAAAACATTCCTGGCACCACAACAACTTCATTGGAAGTTACCTTTAGGGATTAAATGATTCATGAATGGTTTAACTCTAATCCGATAGCCCTGACACCTGTCTTTCCACTGCTCAGAATCTTGAAGGAGGAAGCTTCGTCTAATGACGCCGCTGACTGGCTGAGAGCATCAGCTGATACTCAAAGCCAATAAGTAGTTTCCCATTTACAAGCCGGCTTGAGAAATTAGCCTTTTTGTAAGTGCGGAGCTACTGATTGATTTAGAGTGTTAGCTGATGCTGTCAATCAATCAGCAACGCTCCTGGCCAAGTCCACTTTCAAGATTTTCAGCAGCGGAAGGACAGAGGGCTGAACGATCGAGCGCAGGATACTGGACTTTGAGGTTAAACAGTCTGAGAATGGTATAACGCCCAAAGGTAAACTTGCTCTAGGGACCTCCTGGCACTGTAAGAACGTTATTCCAATTAAGTTGTTATGGTGCCCTGAGTGTTCCTTTAAGCAGAATAAACCCTTACTCTGCTAATAGCATTCAAACCTATAAGTGCAGAAGTAACCACGCTTTACCCAGAAAGAGATATCACTTTCACATCTTACCAAAAACAGATCTTACAGATATTTCAACTCTAATTCAGGACTTGTGGGCATCCACTTCTCTAATGCACCAAAGTAAATCACAAAAAATGCATGTCCGACTGAGTCATTAAACATCCGTGTGCATCAGAGAGATGATTGTTCCCACTACACTTTACATGTGTTGAAGCCTCATTGGCTGGATGGTAACCTGCACGTCAATATAGCCATGAATATACACAGCTATGTTTGACGCAGTCCACAGGGTCTTTCAATACACATCTCATATTATTCCCTTCAAGGAAAATTACATTTTTACAATGCTGATGGTTTATTTCAGTAGGAATTTCCTTTGAATCACACACATTCACACAAAAATCTGTCTTTCTGGGAAGAGTCATATTTACCTTTACCCTAATCTTTAATATTCTCATACAGAGCCATGTTCACATACTTACATTATCAACGTTTCCACCTATGCAAACTGAAATTTTACTCAAGTTAAAAACAAACAAACAGAGATATGGACCTTCGATGTCTGGTGAGGTCTGGTGTTGGTTTTTTAGCAGTGTTTCCCATGGAAATATTTCATGGAAGTTATAATTTAATGTGTGGAAATAAATGTGTCTTGATTTATCAAGTTATACACCAAAAAAGTGGTTTAATACCTATTTAATTTTAATTTTATTTTATATGATTTGGCAACATTTGATGCAACCGGGTTCTTTGAAAAGCTACAGAGGTATGAAATCATGGCATGATTTAAAGGGCACCTGTCATGCCCCAATCAACTTTTGCTCAATAGATTGAGCATACAATTCTATCTGTATATTATGCTAACAGTTTTGCTAGCAAATGTTTAGGTTAGGAGAAAAAAACCTATATAAAAATAGTTTTTTCTATCCTAGCTGTCAGTCAATTCCTCAGTGTGCCTAGACATTCATTTACAAAGGAGAGCAGAAAAGAGCTCCCACAAGAGGTCTCTTCGCTCTCCTTCCATAGCAACCACAGCACATGCACTTTGGTTGCTATGGAAATTCCCTAACCAATGCTTCTAGCACCTGCCTTGGAGTATATTAGCTGAGTGACATCACTACATACCGATGTCGGCACTAAGATACCGTGCTGACATCACTGAAGAGATTTGCTGTGCTTGGATTGCGTCCTTAGTAGGGCAAATCAAATAAGACTTTAGGTGGAGCGAAGGACAGCCTGGAGGTGGGTGTTACACAAAGAGTAACACCCACTCAGCGTTGCTGGAACGGAGAAAGTGATATATTTTACATTGAACACACTTTGTATCTTTGTGATATATGGAATATTCGTTGGATATGGGAGCAATTTTAGGTAAGTATTTTTTTTTCATTACAGATTCACTTTAATTGTGATTTCTGCGTCGAACAAGTGATAAACTTGTCATATTCATCATATGGGGCCGTAAATGAGTGAACCGATGCATTTCATTCGGCTTGCAGATTCTAGAATTCACTGCTGCGTTTGTGCTGTGTGATTACATTGGCAAATAAAGAGATTGTTCTCTGAGTTCAATGATTTCTTCACACAACATTGCACATACATTTAATTTCAGGCTCATGCCATTAAACCATCAACAGAATTATAGACACACGGCTCCAAAGGAGTAAACTAGAAATGGCTTTAGAGAGCAAGTAGAACTCGCTTGTTATTGGTTCGCCTCCAGTGGTGGCATGTCAGATTATAAAAATATATTATAGCATTGAGTTCATTATACAAATAATTTTTTTTTAACGTGATCCAAGTTTAAAGGGACAATCAAAGCAACATAACTACTACAGCCCAATGTCGTGGTTATGGTGCTAGCAGACTACTAACTCCATCTTTTTGTGTCACACTATTTTGTAGCGGGTTGAAACAAACTGAGATACTTACAGTGATGTAGCAGTTTTGGTACTTAGAGTTTCCTTTTAATATTGTGCCATTGTTCCTGCGTATATTGAGTAAGGCCCCTACACAGAGATCCCGGCATCATTAAATTAAATCATTAAAATTGTGCCAGAGTCCTTGAAGAATATAAGGGTGTTAAACTGTGATCTACTACTGTTGCTGTGGGACTACCACACACATAAGTTTTGCCAGTAATGAGCTTGCAGCGAGGAGGGGTCTAATTTAAATATTTAAAAAATTATTTATTCCCTTGGTTAGATCTTTGTTAGATCAGATATGATCACGTGTTTTTTATGTGTGTTTTTCTTTTTTTTTTTATAGATCTAGCATATAATGGGAGAGATTGGAAATTATTTACAAGGGGACCTAATCTGCCATCAGCCCCCCTCAATAAAAGATTTGTTCAAAATGCTGTTCACTTTGGTAGCTAATTGTTAGATCAATTCTGATCACCAAAAATTCATTAGATCTAACCCAGTTCCCAAGATATTACTTATATTATTAAGGGGTTCAGAACGGTTTGATACAGAACTGAGTGAGGATATTAGGAGTAATCTGGAACCATAACCACTGCACAGAGACAGTGGTTTCCGTGCATAATATTTCTTCATCCTCATTCATATTCTCAGTCTACTGCACACACATTGTATCACACAAATTTTCTCAAATGACCAAAAAGCAGCCCTTGGGATGATGGCAAAGTCCTAAGGACTACAGACGAACTTCAAACCACACTTTAAGTGTTCTGCAGTACAGGAATGTGCACTGCGTATATATATGTAATTGTACTTACGCTATTGTAAGACATAATGTATTTCACCATGTACATTGCACACTATGCAGAAGAAACTGTACACACCTACAAGTTGGGTCACTTAAGTTTATATAAAGAGAGTCAGTTGAGCGTAAGTAGGAATTCATAGAACATAATCTCTGTAAAATGAGAAAGTTCAGCAATTATAACAAACGTGAGGAGCAAAGAAATATGACTGATACACTATGCTATTGGGAAAGACTAAACAAAAGAGGTAGTAACGGAATGATAACCACAATAATGTGGCAGGCAAAGCTTGGGGTATGGGGTTTAAGTAGTTTGTGCAAGGTTAGCTGCATGAGTGTTTGGAGTTATTCATGAGTGCACATGCTGATGGCTTCACAGGGAGTTATTTTTGGGGTGCAGTCCATCTGTCCAGAGACAGGGTAAAACGCGCTGAATAAACAGACTGAAACGTTTAAGATTCAAGCATGAATTCCTGGAGGTTCCTCTGTCATTCTTCCACTAATGTGTCACTCCGCGACAACGTTTGCTTATCTTCTGTAGTTGGTTTAGAAACATAGAAACATAGAGTGTGATGGCAGATAGGAACCATTCGGCCCACCTAGTCTGCCCAATTTTCTAAATACTTTCATTAGTCCCTGGCCTTATCTTATAGTTAGGATAGCCTTATGCCTATCCCACGCATGCTTAAACTCCTTTACTGTGTTAACCTCTACCACTTCAGCTGGAAGGCTATTCCATGCATTCACTACCCTCTCAGTAAAGTAATACTTCCTGATATTATTTTTAAACCTTTGCCCCTCTAATTTAAGACTATGTTTAGTTGTATAATTTTTGGTAAAGTGCCCAACACACTTTGCATCTATTTCAGTGTTTGGCTATATGCTTATTTCTTCTACGAATACAGTATTTGTGGACCGTACTAAAGAATATATGCTTTGGGGAGAACTGTGTGACTTGCTAGATACAGTCCTACAACATCTGCTGGTGACAGATATTTTTTGTCCATCACACAAAATGAGTTATCACTCGATGATATAGTTTTGAATGGGGATGATTCATCATAGTGTCTACAATAATTTTCTGCTTGATGAATCATATCCTTAGACTAACATAGCATAAAATGATATTGTTTATGCAACAGCCTCACACCACATCTTTAATCTGCACACATAAAATATATGTATATGTGTTTTGGTTTATTGTCTTTGCTTAATCAGTGCCTTTAGCTCTGTGTTTTGTAATCATCACTTAAAGCCTTGAGCTTTCTAATATCCATCTCTGTCCTGGCCTTCTCTGGGTTCCATTGAATCCATTGTGATTATATTTTTTTTCATTTTGCCATTTAAAAAAAAAAAACCAAACAATAATTATAAAATACATTATTGTATGGGGATATTTACTAAAGTCTGAATGGGGCAAAAATATTTGGCTTCGTTCGTGATCATTCGGACTGAAAAATACAGACATTGTTCATGCTATTTTACAATGTCCGGAATTTGTACATCAGGTCTAGAACGGGACTAGATTTGTTCCGGATTTTAGTGGGACTGACTGCTGTCGGACAGGTGAAATCTGGGCTGAACAAATTAAACCTAAGCCTGGAGGATTCAAATCCAGATGTGGATAAAAAAAAATCTATAAGAGTCAATTATGTGGAGGCTGCTCAGCGCTTGCTAGCCAGCTGCCATATCAAAAAAGTAAAATAAGTAAATAAAAAGCCTATGGGGCTGAATAAGACTCTCATATTACAGTAAGGGAGATTTTAAACCTTCCTATGTCCCCATCTGGGGCATGACTACTAAACTTCTAAAGCTAGCAATTGGGCAGCCATTGGTGCCCATTATTAGAAAGTCCTCATCCCATTGCGATGGAACTTGGGAAATAATGGGGAGAGATGTAGATTCCCCATGAGTGTGAAAGAAGTAATGAAGGGTAGATAGATCACTGTCCACCCTCATGTCCCTTCCTGTGGCCAGCAGATAGGAAGAAAATAAACTGGAGGGACTGCCTTATGTCCCCCCTTCTTTTGCCTTACACTGAAGCAAGCAAGGTGAAGTGTTAGTGTAGGACCTACATGGGGATTTAGGCCAGAGCGCAGGTAATGTTCTCTTTGTTTTTACCATGTATTTTAAGCTGTTGGATACTAAGCTACTGCTGCTGTAAGCGCGGTGCTTTATCTTTGTGAGTGTAGGACCTACCTAAGAATTTTGCCTTGACGTGGCAGGTGGGCTTACATATATTGGTGTGGAATTAAAAACCTCCATTTATATCACAGGGATTTGGAATAGTGTGCAAGTGATTTTTTTCTTTGGTTTTTATTGTATGTATTGGGGCTAATGTGTACTATGGTCATTGCTGTCGCCCAGGAGTAGTGGGAGGTTGAGCGCAGGACTTTTTTGTGTATTTATGTCCCCCTTCCCCCACCTGTAGTCAACAAATGGGTTCTATTATAATATTAATTGGGGAGGACGGGTTCCCCCCCTCCACTCCCAACCCAATGGCAATGGGTGGGGGCCCTAATAATCCTCCCCCACAGCCTTCCACACATTTAATAATAAAGAGGGTAGTACCTGGCCCCTACCAATAGAAAACGGTTGGGGGCTCTAAAAATAATAGTCAGGGAAGGACACAGTGTCCCCCCCCCCCACCAACCCCCACTTATTTGTATTGGGTGGGGGCTCTAATTAGTTAAAAATTATTCATTGTCCACCCCTCCAAACAGTGGTATGTCTCCCAGCCCTTAGCCACCAAAGCCTAAAAAAATATCTCTAATAATAGTGAGGTGGGGACCCCCTATTCTTCAGTCCCAAAAAAGGGCAAATAAAAATCCACAATTCCCGACACAACTAATGAAAGTAACACACAACCTGAGTGCTCTAATTGGTTGACTAGTAAGCCAACCAATCAAAACGCTCTTATAGCCAAGTCTCAAGATAAGTGATTCTTCACTTAAAATACCCATGAGCATGTTTGTTCTTGTGGGCTTTTCCCGACCTTTATTTTCTTCCTTAAAGGAACACTATAGTGTTGGGAATACAAACATGTATCCCTAACACTGAAGTACTAGACTATATTTTTAGGTATGTGGCCCCCACTGAATGGATTTAAAAGTACTTTACATCTTTTTTTTCCATCGAAACACTTGTCTCGCTGCGATGATCTCAGCCAATCCCATGCTCTCACATAGGAAACATTGATACATTAATTCAACGCATCTCTATGAGGACATGCTGATTGGTGCAGTGCGGCGTTTTGTCACACTTGTGCAAAAAACTACCAATGCTTTCCCATAGGTAGTGTTTTGTCCACCTTGCATGGTGCCACCTAAATGTCAGTGTTCCCCATTACCATAGTCCACTGATTTTATTAAAGTTTTAAACCTTATAAGCAAGTTCTAATAATACGGTCAAGCTTTGCTGCAGTGAAAATATAATTTTCATTATTGATGCCTTCTATGAGGCTGAGGATAAAATATATTGGATAACAGCTATTGAGCTATAGATTGACCACAACTGTCCCTTGAAGCTTAGACAGATATCGATTGGCTACCAGCTATACAGTTACAGATTGGCCACATTCGTTTAATGAGGCTGAGACTGATTTCTATTGGCTAACAGGTATCGGCTAATAGCTAACTGATTGGCCAGATCTGTTCCTTGAGACTGAGAGGGATGTTTAACTAAAGTTACAAGTTGGCCAGGGACTTTTTAGAATCTGTTCATACACCAACATAGAATGTTAAAAGGTGGTGGTCCCCAGTCTAAGGAATTGCAAATGGACACAACTTACCTGAGAAGAAGTTAGAAATCCTTTCAATGTTTTGAAACTGTTTGTTTCTTTACAACAAAGGGTGGAAGAGTTTGTTTACTTCATTTTCTTGCTCTGTTGGTTCAAGACATTTTAAATGTCATTGGGCAAAGTTTTTCACAATAAGGGCAGTGTTGAGATGAAAAATAATGAAGTCCCTCAGGTTTACTTCAAAAAGAGAGTGTATATTTGTATCTAATAACAATTTGTTTTATTTCTCTGTTTTTATAATTTAAATACTGGAATTTAACAACTTAATTTAACAAAATTTAACAAGAAAGCAATTTAGTCTTTACTCAAAGTGTTAGGATGTTAATACTATAATATAGCTGCCTCTATCTATTGTGTTTTATTATTTGTTAATTTATCTTTCTTTCTTGTATATCTGTCTGTCAGTTTGTCTTTCGTGTTTTAGTGTCTTTTTGTCTTTCCTTTTTGTCTGTTTTTGTCTTGTCTGTAATAAACAAATTTAACTACTATATAGTAAAATGAAAATATGATAACAAAACACTATCTAAAAAAAATTGTATATTTGAGTCAGAGGAAGAGTTGTATGCAGGGAGGCTTGCTGGGGCATCCGGTCCTGTTTATTATTTGTATGCGCATACCTCCCAACTGGTGCAGCTCAAAGGTGTCGGACACACCCAGAAAGGGGTCTACCTCAAGGATTTGCAGGTCAGCCTGGCATGAATACACGTCAAATTCCCTGTCAATCATTCAAACTGAGGTCAGACACTGAAGGAGCACTGTTTCAGTGGTCTCTGAGGGTTCTAATGCCCTGAGCTTAGTGCGGGACCTGAGAATTGGAACTGTCTCACCGAAATTGGGATACCTGAGAGGCCTATACATGTGTGTATCTATGTGTGTGTGTCAAAACTGAGGTATACATTTAAGGAACACTCCAAACCCCTACATAACTTCAAGAGTTAACAAAGCGCCCTCTGTCTTACGTTCTAATAGTACCAATTTCAAGGAATATCAGCATTTTAAGAAAGCTCCAAAGCCCCCACCCACCTGTCTGAAAACACTTCCAGCTATTACTCAGACAGGTGGGTGGGGGCATTTTGTCTCCCGCTTCGAGCACCTGCTCAAAGTGGATATGAGACTTCTCACAGAGAAGCATTAGTTTCAAAGAGATCCATTCCTGGTGGATTGTGGCTACTGCCTCTCATATGCTCTGACTCACAATGCTAGATGGATATATATGTTTTTTTATATATTTTTTTTTCCATTCTTCTATTTACTCACACTCTATATAGCTGCAAAAGAAGATTGTCATCTGTGTTTTCCTTGAGACATCCACACGTAAATAATATGTAAAAATCCTATCATTCCCGTTGTGTCACTGCATTTAAATAAGTAATATGGATTTATTCTTTGACATCATGAGAAGGATGGAGCAATGGATCAAAACGTCAACAGATGACTTGAATGTCAATAGATAAAGGCATATTACTTATTTAAAAGCCCAGTTGCTACTCCAGTAACACATATACATACAGTGTATGCGCTGAGTTGGTACATCGCACAGTAAATGCTTTTTGTGTCAACATTTGTCATTTACAATTAAGAAATGTGACCTTGAGTTCATTGCAAGGAGACTCTCTAAATAAACTCTGGAGTGACCCTCAGCACCACAACCATTGTGTGAAAGGTTCATGGACAGGTGAAATTAAACTTTGCAGTGATAGCTACAGGATGGATAGTGGATTTTGATGTGTACCCAGGTTTCTGCAATATTTTTGTTTATCTTTACATTTTTAATGGTCAGACACCATGGTGCAGAAAAATGGCTATCCCCTTCAAGATAATTTCACTTTACTTATGGTATATGGGCTTTATGCTCAAATACAGACATTGTTTTAATATTCTGTTGCCATTTTTAGGAAGTTGTATCACTAATAACGCTATCTGGGTGCTTACATCTACCTATAAGCAAGGTATTTCCAATTGTTATTTATGCCTATACTGCAGACCCTGTGTAAAATATTGCAGTGTATAATTCAGTATTTCTATAAAGGATGAACAAATGAAAAAAAATACACATTTACATAATTGTATTTTTATGTTGATCTAAACAGCAATCAATGCACAAAATTGCTGTTTATCCTACATTTATGATCAAGCTATGCATCTCAAGTGTTTGTTTTTTTTACATTTTTTTTTAACAAAGACAGCTTAAAAAACGTTTATTTACTTACGTGATCCCAGCACAGATGTCCCTGGTCTCCTCCGATGTTGCTGGTAGACAGCCACTGGAGGCTAACTTAGTGCATTATAACCATTTCATCAAGTTTATTTTGTTATAGTTCTTGGAGTCACTGGTACTGTCTCTCCATTCAGTTTTAAACTTTTATTAAATGTTTTAACATGGAATAATGGTCCCTGGCCACCCACAGCCCACACTGGATGTATGACTAAGGCAGAGATTACACACTTCCTATTAATTGTACCAACAATGGATACTGTGGTAGGCTGAAAGCAGTCAGCTGGCACTCTCAATAAATCACAGTTGCTGCTCAGGCTAATCCTTCCTCATTAGCCTAGGGCCACTGGGGACTCTAGTTTAGCATTAAAAATGTAAGTATGGTGCCAGGGACTCCAGACACTATAACCACGTCAATGTGGTAAAGCAGTTACAGTGCCTACAGTGTCACTTAAAGGCTTTTCTGTGTACAGTCAATATTAAAAAAAAAAACTATAAACCTTTTTAACACAAAACACTCGTATAAAATTATAATTCTTTAGGTAATGTTAATCCAGAAAATAATACCCTACTAGTGAATAAACCCCTAATCTGTGCAAATCAATGTCCATTTATGAAATATCCAAAACACAGAATATTTAATGTATTCAATTATTCAAGACCAAAAACACATTGGGTATGAGATTCTATTAATAAGCCCATTCTCAGCACTTTATCATGGGTAAATAATTTATTTAGTGCATCCTCACAGGCCATAGGTATCCTCAGAATATAGCTCGGTGTTTGTCAGTGTTATTAACCACAATAGGGTTGCAATACAATTATAGGATGTATTTGATCTGTGTAATACGTAATATGTTGCTAAATGTATCAGGCAGGAAGAGGCTGAGGCCAGAAAAAGATACATTTCATAATTTAAAACTGATTTGGTTCATTTTTTCCAAACACTGCTGTAGTTTTAAAATGAGTCTTACTGAGTTCACTCTGGGAATAGGTATAATTGCTTGAAAAGCAATGTGCTCAGACAGTTGCATAACAGAATGGATTACAAACAACAAATGTCTAAGCAAAGCAAAGAACAGAGAAAATAGCTACTAAATTGTGTTGACTCATACAAACTTTAATGTCTTTTTACTAACCTCACAGACCCTTCATGTGATTTAATTTCATAGAAATGTCTTCATTCTGTTATACAAAATAATGTGATAATAATAATAATAAAAAAATAATAATAATTTGAGGGATTACAGTTTTTTTTTTTCATTTATCAAATTAGTATAAATGGATGTTCTAAATAAATTACTACTTTTTCCACCCACCAAAGTATAGTAAATAATGAGTAATGACTTTAGAGCTACATGTTTTCAGTTTGGATGTGGCCATCTTGAATTTTTTTCAACTCAGGAATGGTTTGCAACAGCAACAAAAAATGTCCGATGGAACATGTGATGTCAGCTACCAATTAGAACTGAAGAATACCATAGTTGAGCTAATTAGTTCCCAGCATTCCATGGTCAGAGAAATAGAATGCATTGTTTAAAATGTATAATCGAGCAACATATTTACTGTCGCCATTGGAATTCCAGCTTACTTAGTCATATTTTAAGTTTTTCTTAAAATGCTAAACCCATGTACAGAACACTGGTGAGACCTCACTTGGAGTATTGTACGCAGTACTGCAGACCGTATCTCCAGAACGATATTGATACTTTAGAGAGAGTTCAGGGAAGGGCTACTAAGCCGGTTCATGGATTGCAGGATAAAACTTACCAGGAAAGGTTAAAGGATCTTAACATGTATAGCTTGGAGGAAAGACGAGACGGGGGGATATGATAGAAACATTTAAATAAATAAAGGGAATCAACACAGTAAAGGAGGAGACTATATTTAAAAGAAGAAACTACCACAACAAGAGGACATAGTCTTAAATTAGAGGGACAAAGGTTTAAAAATAATATCAGGAAGTATTACTTTACTGAGAGGGCAGTGGATGCATGGAATAGCCTTCCAGCTGAAGTGGTAGAGGTTAACACAGTAAAGGAGTTTAAGCATGCATGGGATAGGCATAAGGCTATTCTAACTATAAGATAAGGCCAGGGGCTAATGAAAGTATTTAGAAAATTGGGCAGACTAGAAGGGCCGAATGGTTCTTATCTGCCGTCACATTCTATGTTTCTATGTTACCAAGGCTGCGCACACCTGTTGTAAAATGGTACAAATACATTTCTGATAACAAAGATATATATTCTTTATAAACACATAACTATATATTTTGAATGCAGGACTTGACAGTTAGTCTACTTAGTCTCCAAATGTCCTCTATAAAAGCATATGTTACGTTCTCAATTTAAATGCCTGCTGATTGAAGTTATGTTAATTACATATTTTATTCAACTCCTCTTCTTAATTAATCTCTACTACTCTACTTGAAGGTTTTAAGGCATGAACTCTCTTATTCTACTATTCTATTATACTTTTAACTCTCTTATTATATCTATCCAATTAGATTAAAGTGCCATTTTTTTCTTTCAATTTTATTTTCCTTATGCCCCTTGTATATCGAAGAAACATGCTAATATTATAGCTATATATATATATATATAGTTTTAACGCTAAATTGTTCTTGTGTATCTATCGATTATGGGCCTCTTTTTAAAAAAAAAAAAAAGAGTTAAGATGTCTCGATTTCAGAACTGCAGCCGCTCCTCGTCTTCTGTACCCTGCAGGCTGGTGTGGGATCCTTTTTCTTAAAGTATTATTTAGATTTATAGTGTTTAATGACTTTTGTTTGTGAGTTTTATCTTGACATTTTTTTATTCATTCAACTACTTTGCATAGTACATAGTTACAATATGGAGATTCTCTTATTCGAAATCACAATCAGACAAGATCACAATCATATATAGAGAACTTGTCTTGTGGTATAAAGCCTACAATTATTAGGCAAGTTTCCTGGGACCTACAGTTACAGTTGCTCTAACAGTATGACCCTTATTGGTTATATTTCTGGAAATCAAATTTTGAGAGGTTACGTTCTGGAGGAAACCTTCTGTCGAATTAGGGGAGGTATGTCCATAAACTTCTACGCTAGGTGCTATGTAATGTTCTAATTTTGGTAGAACTATTTCTCTGTAGGTGCATTAGCTGTGATAGTTCATAAGGCAATGGTCATAGAAGTATGCTCTACTCAAAGCAGTAAGCATTTCGGCAGTAGGAATGAAGAATCTCCCCTTTGACAGATATATATCATTTTTAAGGTCTGCTGACTGGAGGAAAGTTGAATAAAATAGTAAAAAATGCACATAATAATGTATACAGTATAAAGTAAAATCTTTAGAAATACCAAAAGCATTGAACGGCTGAATAATATGGAAATCTGAGTTCAAGTCAGGGCAAACACGCAGATTTTTGAATCGGTTGTGTGAAAACAGAACCCGTTTCACGATTTATTTATAGCGTTTTAGTCTTTATCCTCTCTAAATATTCAAATAAGTGATACATTGTGACGTGTGACGCTGGAGGAGAACAAGGCAATGTGTAAAGGATAGCTGTACGATCACACGTAACAAAATGATGTACTGGGTCCTTCTGTCTACACTGCAATGCTTCATAAATAGGCCTGCGTTGTACGACATCAGAATGATTTATAGATGGCCACTGTGATCTGTGATTGTGTAAGACAGCGATAGGAAGTCTGGGGGGAAAGGATTTTCTTCCAGAAAGAAAAATGGTTGTGTTGCTAGTTTAAAATAACGCCAAGCCCAGACTAATACGGGCTATTTTTCTTGCCAAGATTTATATTGTGCTACAGAATCTATGTAAACATGCTATAGATCTGCCACTACTTATTATGAATGTGCCAGAAAGGCACATAAGACTCCTTTCTACCTACATTTCATGACTAAGGTTTGAAAAAAAAATGCTTAATCATATTGCTTACTTGGTACGGTTTAGCGGTTACGTCCGTCGTGTTACCGGGCATAATTCAGCATTTTTGGGCTGTTCTCTATTTTATTTCCCCTCCTAACGGTTTGGTTGAAATTGCCTTTGACTATGCAAAAGATAAAACAATATGGTAGTGTATGCATCTACCTTTACTTTAGTCATCTTTTATTTTTTTTAACTTTTTTTGTCACCTCATTTATCTTGAATGTACTGCAGAGATTTCTGCTGTTGATAATGATGGATACACTATAACGAAAGACCTTCAAGTACCGTTATCTGTTCGGGGAAAAGAAATTCTCAGGGCCCTCACTCTGCATATATTTAAATGGTAATAGCGAGTACGCAGCAATAAAACGGAAAAATATACCATGTGAGCACCTTGGGCTTATGTTCACATAGCGCCTGACTGAGCATCCGTTGGATCTAAAGGATAGGTTTTATCTTGACAGATTTGTTGATAGTTAACTGTTTTGTGGCACTGAAGCAAACTGTTATTCAGTATAATAATAAAAAAAGAAAAACATTTTTTAAAAGGACACTCCAGGCTGGCGTTGACACAGGTGTATTTAATGCAGTATTAAGAAAATTCATTCAAATATGCTAAAAAAATAAAAAACACAAGAGACATTTTGAACTCTGTAGTTTCAGCAGAGCTGTAAAATAGCTGCTTCTTAGAAATATAGAGAGTATCCTGTGGGTCATACAAGTTCTTGTATGGTCAGTAGCGAGTGCTGCTTCCTCCTTTGACATATTGCAGTGAAAGGGTGGGCCTGTAGATGCAGTGATTTTTTTTTTTCCTGTGTCATTTCTGAGAAATTCCCGTTTGTTATATGTAAACAAAGTAGGGTTTATTTTCACTCAGGCTTCTCAAATTCTGCCTCCCTGAATGTTGCTGAACTATAAACCCCATGATTCCCTGGTCATCTATTACAATCAAAATATTCTATGAGTTATAGACCATCAGCATCTGTGGGTTAGAGGGTTGAGAACCCTGCATTGTGTATGACTGTCTCTGTTTTCTGGTGGTTACTTCTCGGGACACCAGAGAAAAGTACATTGTGAGCACATGGTGAAACGTGTTTGCACTGAAACTAAGCAATGACCTGTGCATTGGTAGCCCTACTTAACCAAGGCCCCTGAGTGAACTAATAATTTTACAACAAGTGTTCTGGCAATGTTTCTATGTAAAACACTGTTCAAGATTCCTTAACAGTGAACCAAATCAAGGTTTGCTTCACTTCTTCCAAGAGGGAATAAATAGGATTTATTGCACCTTTAATCCCTTTGAGCTTGCTATAATTAAGACCATGGTGGAACGGACGGTACTTTCATTCCTGGAGTCATTAGGTTTCCAATACCAGGTTAATCTGCAATCAGGATCCATGGGTTCTTTTGTCTCACTGCTCTATATACCATGTTTGTGTGCAGATACATTATTGTATTAGGCTAAATATTTGGATGAAAGGAAGGTTTAGCTTGTCGTGGAGAGGTTTGTAAATGGAGTCTTGGCATCTCTTAGCTACACTGGGGATTTTCCTGTCTAATGCCAAGAACCATGCAGTTCTTTAAAACTTGCAGAGATCTGCAGGATAAACAGCTGAATTAAAGGATTTCTGTTTTCCTTTCCATTTATTTTAATGAACATTTTAAAAAAACTGCTGAAAACAGATTTACAACATTTAAAATTGTAGGTTCTATTGCATTTTAAATTGCATAATTAGTTCAATTACCTTGTTTTAGTTATTTTGTTTTGCTGTTTTGATTGAAATACATAATTCATACACAGTGCATATGTCTGTTTATTGAGTGTGATAGTGTGGGAGTGATTTAAAGGGGAATAGACAGAGGTGATCACTTTGCCTTTCACCCATTCTTTGAAGTTTTAACTTCATGAGACCTGACAGCACATTATTTTCCATGTTTTGCTCTCGTAAATCAATTAAATAATCCAATTATTCAAACCAACTGGCGCAGTGACTGCTTGAGTTAAACATCATTCTAAGCTTCACTAATATAATCCCACATTGTACTGAAATACGTGCAAACTCTCCATATATATTCTGGAGATCCCAGGTTTGGCAGGTGTCTCTGTATTCTGGAATAGAATATTACTTTCCAGGAAAGGTGTGTGGTGCTTTGAACTATCTAAAACTGATAAAACAATGCTTTGAAGCAGAACTTGTAGCTTGTAAATGCAAACTCTAAGGACTTGCAAGACCCCTGCGAATTTGCACCTACCTACATTTCAAAGAGTTGTCTCTTTTATGGCTGGGTAGCATGCAGCCTCATGTACATACCTAGCACCAAGAGGCAGGTCACTTTTTGGACTTGAAGTCACTTATTCCTTGGAAGCGGTGCCAGCAAGTCCCTATTAGTCCCCAAGTTGACAGGGATTCTAGACTTGTGCATATGGATTTTGCCGAACTTTGGCCAATCAGCTGTTTGACTGAATTGTGTATCTTTGAAGCACCATACAGATGTGTATCTAAGCAAACGAGTAGCACGATGGAAAACCTATTATTTTAATTCGATATTCAGAGTTTCACCAATGCCAAAATCAAATTAATATATTTTTTTTTTTTAAAAGATGATTGATGGGAGAAAAGGTCTTTCATCGGCTGCATTTAGTCAAATTCAGTCAACGTATGCAGGGTTCATTTTATCTGGAGCTGCCCTGGAATTTGTGTTTTGTAGAAGCTGTGTGATTAACCTACTGCTTAGTTAACATGGGCCTGCTTGATGACATCTGCTCTATTGCCTGATTGCATTCTGTTTCTTTCTATTGTATTTTCAGCTGAAATAGCTTTATTAAATGCCATTGCTTTTTTTTTAACTTTCCAAATTCATGTTTGTCTCTGTATGATCTGCTAGAAATATCTGCCCCATTTAGACTGCAGTTGTACACAATGTGGCGGAATAGTTTAGAACAATAATCTTTATTGTTGCTTGCATACTATCGGGTAATCAGAGAAGCTGAATAACCTATAGCAGGTATTTCTGCAGTGTTTATCAAATAGTGTCACTTACGAGCGACAGAAAACAGTTCTGGTCTGCTTAAGAGCCCTATATTGTTTTATTGTTTTTAGTATAAATTAAGAATCAAAATTACTTACTCCAGAATGTATAAAAGTATGTTTTTCAGGCCCAATATTCAAGGCTCAAGATTATTTTGGAACCTTCCTGGGAGAGGGAGATAATATTGAATAATCAGCATTTTATTGATTTGTGAATTTTTTTTATAAGTTTTTTTTATAAGTTGATAGACTACAAGTTATCTTCAATGCCTACATAGGGTTATAACCCTGTTTCAAACAGTTATTCCTATTACGGTTACCCTGAGTATCCCGAGCAGTTGTGTTTTTCCTTCTCACATTGAAACCTTTAGTGAGCATGGTGGAAGCAGGACGGAGAATATGACAATATTAAAGTGGGACACAATGTTATAGGCCCATACTAGATTAGACATAGGCAACCTTCGGCACTCCAGATGTTGTGGACTACATCCCCCATAATGCTCTAACACTTATAATGTTGGCAAAGCATTATGGGAGGTGTAGTCTAAAACATCTGCAGTGCCGAAGGTTGCCTATGCCTGTGCTAGATACTACAAACTCTTGGAAAATCTTGGAACGAATGTCTGCCATTCTGCCTGTCAATCTTTCTACCTATCTCATAGTGGAGGAGACTTTTAATTTTGGACCTGGGCAAACAAATGTTCCTAATCTAAAAGACCAGTTTTGGCATTTGGTAATTACCAAGCCTTAACTCTCACTATCCAAGCTGCATGACTCAGCAATAGAATGTATTGACATATCTTCACTTCTTATAATCGTAACAAAGTTATAGACGCGAATGCCCATATTTAAGCTAAACTAGTTGAAAATCTTAAAACTAGATGGAAACTAGTTGAGAAAAAACACTAGTTAAGGACACTGGTTAAAAGAGATCTATTAACTATAGGCTTGTTGGCCCATATGCTTGTCTCTTGCCGTTACCACTAAAACTACCAGAGCATAACAACTTCTTTCAAAGTGACAGTAATTTAAGAGAGTAATTTACTGGAAAATGGAAAAGCTTGGGAATCAGATATGGATGCCCTCAGAGAGACCAGAATTTGTGAAGTTAAGTAGATCAATTTTATTAATTGTATTCCACTATGACCTAGCATAGCAGCACTTGTGGGACAACCCAGTTCATCCCCTCCGGGATAAAATATGAAACTAGTTTAGTCTACTGTGTTTCTATGATATATGATATCTCATGTGTAGCTGATCCACACTAGATGAACCCAACCACCCAGACATTCAACATAAATGCAGAATAAAACCCCTTGAGATCTTTGTTATAACCCTGGGCTGTACTTTGTAGAAAACATTAGGACATCTGGACTTCCTATAGCTAAGTCCAAACACATCAAGTATGTTTGGTAAGAACATTGGCTGCACTTGATGTTCTTGCTTCGGTAAAACTTACTCGGTTCCTTTATTTATATTATTATTATCATCATTATTTTGGTTGTAGCCGCAATCAGTAAAAGTGATAATAGCACACAATACCTAACCGATCCCTTTTGAAGTGAATGAAATTTGTTAAAAACACTTTTTTAATATTATTGATGATCCAATTACTAATTTACACAGGTTTTTATTGATGTGTCAAAGTGATGGAAAATCCTCTAGCTATGAACTTTTCTTTCTGCTTTCATAGTTTCCTGAATCAGCAGCCGGACGGCACATTTTTAGGTAAAATTTCTTCTGCTCAGGGCTGAATGAGCCTCGGTATATTCAGTTCTCCCTGTTTACAGAATTTGTTTAGCGAAGAGTAGGATTTTTTTTCGTTTTGTTGACCGTAGAGCTCATAAAATTAATGTGGGGAAAGCTGACATTTATTAAACCTAATTACATTAAAGCCGCTGATCATGTTTTATCTCCAGTGAAGCATTCAATGAGTTTTCTCAGTAAAATTGAGTTCAATATTCAGGCTTTTGTAAATTCAGACAAAGGCATTGTATTTAATCAGGGCACTAAATGTCATATGGGATCCTACAATGTCTATTTCTTTGGTGAAAATGCCCTCTGTTGTTCAGAGTTCTCTCCCAAGTTAATGTTTTTCCATAAAAAATCAGACAAGTATCAATGTGGGCATTAATTAGTGTGACCTTCACCTTCATTCCACTGAACTCAGCGTATAAACACAGATATACCCTACAGCAGGGTGGATCTTGTCAATTTTGTGATAAGTCTATAGGGACTAGTATACAAGCATTTTAAAAGCATTTAAATATTACAGATTTTATTTGTATTTTAGAAAATTAGTTGACTAAGAAAGTAAATCATTCCATATTCCATTCCATACTCCATATTGGCAGCCATGCTGGACAGTCAGATATCTTCTGAGCTCTGCACTGCAGATTGAATGTGATGATTTTTTAAAGCCTTCACCCTGCTTAAGCAGACGTTCTACATATTAATCTTACAAAGCAACACTATGGGCTTAGCTAGCAAGCATTTTGGAGGCAAACCTGTCCACACTAAAAGGTTTCCTGACGGGGCGGAACCTGCAGCCTAGTTGAGGCCCTCATGGTGGTACCAATGAGAATGAGACGTCCGATCTCTCCACTGTTAGCCTACCAGAATATAGAAGCCTCTGATCTGCACCCCGTTTTCCCCCTTTCTTGTCCCCTATTGCTACTAGGCCACATTTACAACGTGGGAGAGAAGGCTGATTGATGTATTCTATATTTCAATATGACACCCCAATGCCTGCTCTTCAGTACCATGCCCTGACTGGACCAGCTTTTTGCTGACTTTTGCCAGAAGTTACACTGTCAGATGCCTCATTCCATGCACCAGCGACAGATCCCCACCTTATCTCTATGTCCAATGCAGCCAGTACCGTTGGACTGTGTTCGGCTGAGCTAGGTTTGGGGACTGGGAGCATAGCTTAGGCACGTTGCATTAGTCCTTATTTATGTTAATACCTACCACTTAGCATTTTAAACCACGGATCATTCTGCATTTCTTTTTAATTTGTATTGTTTTATTTTATACCGCATTAAGAAAACTCAAAAGAAGGTATTTACATAATATTTCCTATCGCTCTGATTTGTATGATTTGTGTTTTGATTGCCTTGCATAGCCACAATAAAAAAATTGACAAAAACATTCCCTACTCCATTCCTTAAATGTATCCCCTGAATATTGTTGTAGATGCTTTTTCACTTACTGACGATCCAAGCATTCCAGGCAGTGTTAGATATTGTCCATGATGACACAAGGCTTTTTCATGGTTGTTCGACCATTTTGTCAAGCTGTCGGCAATCAGTTCTTGTGCAATTCTTTGCTGCCAGATGATTATTTGATTATATTGTATTATATTATTTGTATTGCATCGTAGGAAATTATATTTCATTTTAGTGTTCCTCAGTGTCACATTCTGTTGGCTTTATGGCATATATTTAGCACTCTCATTGATTAGGGCCTAATGGGGCCCAAGATTGACTGCTAATTCTTAGCCACTTCCTGGAACTGGAAAAAAAATAGCTTTGCATTAATTTAAAAAAAAATAAAAAAATGTACATGATGAATTAAAAAAAACTTTATATACATTCCTATATAGAGGGTTCTAATTGTATATCCATTGCTTTCTTTGTTCTTTTCTATCTATCTATTTGAAAGTGTTAGAGTAAATCACGGTTTGTAACCTGTTGTACGTGTACCTAGTAAGGTAAGTATGATGAGACCAATGAGTACCAGTGGTTAATAGCATTTCATAGAAAATTATATAATAAATTACAGATCATACTTGGTAAGAAAATAGTTATTAAGAAATAAGGGTGTATAACATCACACCATCTTGTACCATGCCTTAGTGTTTGTAAAAACTAGAAGCTTTTTCAGCTGATTTGGGGGGTTTTTCCCCCGCACTGTCACTTAAAACTCTTTAGCTCCTGGCAATGCTTGTGGATGGTTGGAAGTGCAGAAAATCAACCAGCCCCTGGACATCTTTCTTAATTTAATATATGCAAGTGTTTCAAAAAAGCAGCAGTATATATCTTGTCAGTAGAGCACACATTTCATAGCAGAAGCGACATCATTCCGATGACCGGCTGGTTAACATAGTAGTTATGTTGATTTTATCAATATATGACCATAAATATCTAGAGCAGATACGTGGCTCATACTTACTGTGCGTAATTTTGAGTTGGCCTGATAAATTAAAGTGTCTTAATTTTATGCTTTGTTAGTCACTGATTTGAGAGAAATATTAATAATTATAAGTTGGGTCCCACCTGGCATTTTATAAACAACACAGATGCTAGAAGAGCTGACTAAAGGGAGAAAGAATATATTAAGGGTTTTAGTGTATATGATCACACTACCATTACTATAAAGTATGTCTGTTTCTATATTATTAGTACATTTTTAATTTGGCTGTGGAAATTTAGCTATGGTCTTTCTTTTTTATCAGCAATGTATTACTTAAAGTGCACATAGACACACAGAAACATAGAATGTGATGGCAGAGAAGAACCATTCGGCCCATCTAGTCTGCCCAATTTTCTGAATACTCTCATTAATCCCTGGCCTTATCTTATAGCTAGGATAGCCTTATGCCTATCCCACGCATGCTTAAACTCCTTCACTGTGTTAACCTCTACCACTTCAGCTGGAAGGCTATTCCATGCATCCACTACCCTCTCAGTGAAGTAATACTTCCTGATATTATTTTTAAACCTTTGTCCCTCTAATTTAAGGCTATGTCCTCTTTTTGTGGTAGTTTTTCTTCTTTTAAATATAGTCTCCTCCTTTACTGTGTTGATTCCCTTTATGTATTTAAATGTTTCTATCATATCCCCCCTGTCTCGTCTTTCCTCCAAGCTATACATGTTAAGTTCCTTTAACCTTTCCTGGTAAGTTTTATCCTGCAATCCATGAACCAGTTTAGTATGCCAGTTGACAGTTGAAACTAAATTTGTTTTTGTGAAAGAACTTAAAAACAAAATTCTATGTGATGGAACATGTGCAGACTAGATGGGCCGAATGGTTCTTATCTGCCGTCACATTCTATGTTTCTATGTTCCTATGTGCTAAGAGACCAGGTTAGAAAATTATTTCATGTCAAAAGTTGGTACTTGTAAAGTGTCTTGACTTGATACCCATTTTTTTTCCTGCATTGACTGTTCTTGGGCTCCTGGTCTGATCTCCTCCGGATTACACCATATATTATTAGAGGGAGAAATTATGAAAATTATTATTCAAAGCAAAGCATTTTTGTGCTACCTATAATACATGACAAAATGCCTATATGAGACTCATTGTTTTTGTTATGAGTCAAATACTGTTATTGCCTAATGTGCATCTTTCATAGACTCATACAGGGAGTGCAGAATTATTAGGCAAGTTGTATTTTTGAGGATTAATTTTATTATTGAACAACAACCATGTTCTCAATGAACCCAAAAAACTCATTAATATCAAAGCTGAATATTTTTGGAAGTAGTTTTTAGTTTGTTTTTAGTTTTAGCTATGTTAGGGGGATATCTGTGTGTGCAGGTGACTATTACTGTGCATAATTATTAGGCAACTTAACAAAAAACAAATATATACCCATTTCAATTATTTATTATTACCAGTGAAACCAATATAACATCTCAACATTCACAAATATACATTTCTGACATTCAAAAACAAAACAAAAACAAATTAGTGACCAATATAGCCACCTTTCTTTGCAAGGACACTCAAAAGCCTGCCATCCATGGATTCTGTCAGTGTTTTGATCTGTTCACCATCAACATTGCGTGCAGCAGCAACCACAGCCTCCCAGACACTGTTCAGAGAGGTGTACTGTTTTCCCTCCTTGTAAATCTCACATTTGATGATGGACCACAGGTTCTCAATGGGGTTCAGATCAGGTGAACAAGGAGGCCATGTCATTAGATTTTCTTCTTTTATACCCTTTCTTGCCAGCCACGCTGTGGAGTACTTGGACGCGTGTGATGGAGCATTGTCCTGCATGAAAATCATGTTTTTCTTGAAGGATGCAGACTTCTTCCTGTACCACTGATTGAAGAAGGTGTCTTCCAGGAACTGGCAGTAGGACTGGGAGTTGAGCTTGACTCCATCCTCAACCAGAAAAGGCCCCACAAGCTCATCTTTGATGATACCAGCCCAAACCAGTACTCCACCTCCACCTTGCTGGCGTCTGAGTCGGACTGGAGCTCTCTGCCCTTTACCAATCCAGCCACGGGCCCATCCATCTGGCCCATCAAGACTCACTCTCATTTCATCAGTCCATAAAACCTTAGAAAAATCAGTCTTGAGATATTTCTTGGCCCAGTCTTGACGTTTCAGCTTGTGTGTCTTGTTCAGTGGTGGTCGTCTTTCAGCCTTTCTTACCTTGGCCATGTCTCTGAGTATTGCACACCTTGTGCTTTTGGGCACTCCAGTGATGTTGCAGCTCTGAAATATGGCCAAACTGGTGGCAAGTGGCATCGTGGCAGCTGCACGCTTGACTTTTCTCAGTTCATGGGCAGTTATTTTGCGCCTTGGTTTTTCCACACGCTTCTTGCGACCCTGTTGACTATTTTGAATGAAACGCTTGATTGTTCGATGATCACGCTTCAGAAGCTTTGCAATTTTAAGAGTGCTGCATCCCTCTGCAAGATATCTCACTATTTTTGACTTTTCTGAGCCTGTCAAGTCCTTCTTTTGACCCATTTTGCCAAAGGAAAGGAAGTTGCCTAATAATTATGCACACCTGATATAGGGTGTTGATGTCATTAGACCACACCCCTTCTCATTACAGAGATGCACATCACCTAATATGCTTAATTGGTAGTAGGCTTTCGAGCCTATACAGCTTGGAGTAAGACAACATGCATAAAGAGGATGATGTGGTCAAAATACTCATTTGCCTAATAATTCTGCACTCCCTGTAGAGGCATATCCGCCAATGTTGACTGTTAACATGTGGGTCATAGATGCCCAATACGAGTCATCAATAAAATGTTAAATAGCAAACTAGTCACATATTGCATGGCCACAACTGAGAAACTCAATAGCGATTTACAGGTCAAACTGGGAATCCCTTCATCCCCATAACTATTAATTTTGAGAGTAAAATATTGATCAAATCTGGGATGCCCATCTTTTTGATACTAATTTGTAATGGCTCCCTTCTAAACCAAACTCATACCTTCGAAGTAGAAAGTCTGTGTGATTTATATCTAGTTCAACTGCCAGGCGATTAAGACAGCAATTGTATATAGCAGTGGTAAAGGTCCCTATTTCACCAATCCTGGGGTCTTCAGTAATGGTACAATAGGTCTCATATCCGGAGCCCTGGCTATTCCTCATTTTGTTGCTTGTCTTGAACTCAATGCTGACCAAGATCCACTAAAATTTCTAGTCGGTTACCATCACTTATGACAGTAATTTTATCCTTATCAGACAGATATGCCAAAGCTTTTTTCATATACTGTATATGATCCATATATATTTTTAGTTTTTTGCGTTTAGCATTGTCTGCTAAATTACTGTGGGGTCACAGCTTCAGTTTAAAGGATAACTGTTTACATTGACATTTTTGTATGCTTTCATCAGTACTTATATCCTAATAAAAATGACATGATCTACAGATAATAATTACAAACATTATAACAGAGAACAAATACAAAATGTAGATTATTTAACTAGCAGGAAGTGCTATACACTGTAGTTACTGTGTATGTGTGTCCATGGGGGGTTAAATACTAAATATATTTTCAATAAATCTTTTTTATTTTCAACATATAATATTCAGATAATGAGGCAATATTTTTTCCTTGTAATGTAGGTTTTTATTAAGCAGCTCCCAAGTGTGCAAAAAAATTTAATAAACTTGCTGAGTTAGAACTACATATTTAAGAAAATAAGGGAATTCAGTATCACTTATATCTCAATCTCATTAGCAGTCAGCATAATGGACTAGTAAGTGCATTCTTCATTAGTAGCTGCTATGGATCATGTTAATGTATTCATATTCTTATTGAACCTTCCCCTCACATAATAATACCATTTTGTGCAGGTTGCATATACACAGAATCCATTTTTTTCTGATGTCAAAGGCATTATTATCATTATACTTTATATATAAAGTATCAACAAATGTTGGAGGGAAGGAGGGTCCTATTCTCGTGGGAACTTACAATCTAGATGGAAGGGTGAGAAAAAGGAGGCAGGTACTGAAGAAGTGAGAATGATGTTAAGAGAGTGAGATGAGAATATTTATTGGTTAAGTGGATTATGTAAGTTGAGTGGTAGACTTCCCTGAACAAGAATGTCTTTAGGGAGAGCTTAAATGAAGGCTAACTACGGGAAAGTCTGACAGTGCGGAGAAGTGTGTTCCAGTGGGTCAGTGCTGCATTAGAGAAGTCCTGCAGTCTAGCTTGGGAAGAGGTGATAATATATAATGCAGGGTGCAGGTCATTGTTAGATCTTAGGGGGCACAGTGAACTATATATTTGTTGTTTAGTAAGGAAAGATAGTGGGGAGCGGTGGTAGTAAGGGCTTTGTAGTCAAACGTGAGAATTTAAATTTAATTTTGCTGTGAATGGGAAGCCAGTGAATGGACTTTCTGAAAGATGCAGAAGATAAGGAATGACGGGTAAGGTGGAATAGCTGGGCAGAGGTGTTCAGGGTCGACTGAAGTGGGAAGAAGCGGGAGAGAGGAAGGCCAGTTAGAAGCTTATTGCAGTGGTCCGAACACAGAATAACAAGGGAGTAGATGAGTTGTTGTGGTGTCAGCACCCAGAAATGGAAGAATTTTGGAAACACCTTGGAAGTCTTTGTGGCAGGATGAGAAAAGAGATTGGATGTTGGGGGATTAAGGACAGTTTGGAGTCAAGCATAACTCTGAGGTAGTGGACTTGGGGTGATTGGGAGATAACCATCAACAGTGATAGAGAGGTCCGAAATTGGAGTAGAGCAAAAGGGCATATTGATCATTATATGATAAAAGGCCATCCAGGAAAAAATGCCAAATAAGTAATCACTGGTGTGAGAAAGGACAGAGGGGATGAAATCAGAGGTGGAGAGATAAATCTGAGTGTAATTAGCATAAAGGTGATATTTGGAGCCATAGCTGTTGATATGCTTACCCAGACAAAAAGTACAAATGGAGAAGAGTAGAGGGCCAAAGACATAACCTTGATGTTTTCCAATTGACAAGAGCAATAAAATGGAGGAGTTGCCTGCAAATGCCACAGTAAATACCTTTTAGAGAGATAAGAGTGGTTCCAAGAGAAAGCTGTGTCACAGAGGCTGAGAGTCTGTAGGAGGATGGTGTTCAACTGTTTGAAGGCAGCTGAGAGATCAAGTGTGATAAGAACACAGTAGTGGCCAGTGCTTTTAGTAGAAAAAAGGTCACTAGTAACCTTGGTGAGGGCAATTTCAGTTGAGTGCTCTAGACTGAAGCAAGATTGTAGTGTATCAAGCAAGGAGTTGGAGGACAGGATGTTGGTTAAGTTGTCATGAACTCGTTTTTCCAAGAGTTTAGATGTAAGTGGAAGCTGTGATATGGGGTCGTATTTTGTAGGAGAATTAGAGTTAAGAAACAGTTTCTTGAGTATGGGAATAACATTTTCATGTTTGAAAAAGGATGGGAGCGGACCAGTTGAAAGGAATAGGTTAAAATATGAGTAAGAGCATGAGTGATAATGGGAGATAGAGAAGTTATTAGATGTGAAGGGATATGGTCAATCTGGCAGGAAGTGAGGCGTGAAGAAGAAAGTCAAAAACAAACTTCCTCCTCGGTGGCCGGGGAGAAGAAGCAGAGAGATACAGTGGAGGTATCCGGGGGTGGAGACAGAACACTGCAAGCTTTTTTAGGGATTATTTTTCAAATAAGTAATCTGCAAGTGTTAAAACTAGTAAAGGGTGGTGCATATGGGTAAAGGAGATTGTTGAAAGAAAAAGAAGCCAGGGTTTAGAAGAGAAGTATGGTTGCTTGGCTGAAGGGCTGAATTGACATGGATCTAAAATCTCTAAAATCTGAACTGACCTTATTAAATTGGGACAGTTGTGATAAATCCTAGTCAGTCATGTTATACTGGACTACTGGTATAACCAACCAGAAGATATTTTGCTCTTAAATACCCAATATGCACTTGTCAGACATTTATCTATAGCTTTTCTTGTGTTAAGGTAGCCATTGGCATGAGGGCGTTGTGTCAGGTCTAGCTCACCGATAACTGGAGACCTACAAAAAAAATCTAGAAATGTATGTTTCATTGGAGTGACTTACAGTGAATTAGAGTACTAATTGCTAAATCTTTGTCATTAAAAAAATACTCGGAAATATTAGACTGAATGTTGCAGTTTGGCTTTCATTCTACCAGAATTCACTATTTAATGAATGGAGCCTTTCTGTAATGGGGGTATCACCCTTTGTGATGGCAGCATACAGTTTAACCTCTGTAAATATTTTCCTATTCAGATAATGAAACAATTACTCATATTAATTATTTTGTGTTTATTTATTTTCTCTATTAATTAAGCTAGTTGCTGGAGAAATAAAATTTTTGGGCTGATTTCAATTCTAGCTAGCAATACTTATTAATTTACAGTCAGAGAGATATGAAATAGTGTCTGGCTTAGCCAGTTTGACTGAATGAGGTCAGCTCACATGAACAGAAAATGATTGACTCCAAACTCAGCCTAGCAAACTGCCTTTTATGTTAGCTATACTATTCTGCAAATCTACCATCCAAGTAAAATGAATGTTTCAGCCAATTAGAGATTATATTTACACAGTATTCCTAGACCTTGTAGATACCTAAAATGGCAGTGGTGGCTAATCTTGGCATCCCTGATTTTTTTTTATTAACTATATTTCCTAAAATCTCAGCTAGTCTGTGCAAGGTTGGTTCATCTTCCACCTTTCCCTAGATGCCTCTTCTATTCTTTAGCTGTCCACACAAGTTACATACTGCTCGGAGATTCTCCAGAAGGACCATCAAATGCTGTGATATTCATATAACTGTAACATTGTTCCTCTTTGTATCAATGCAACAGAAGACCTACTTTCATATGGAAATAGCTAAATAGATAACAGGCACAGAGATAGTGAATGTTCATAGGAGGGTAATGCTGTTAATGTAAAGCCTAAATACATTATGTTCTAATTATTGATATGGACATGGATCCCTTATTTTGGTAATTTCTGTGGGATATATTTGCTAATTATCTTTTATCTGTCACGAGATGCTCAGTACCGTATTCTTGCTTTAATGAATACAATCTGGCTCTTGTTTAAGACACAGGTTGCCAGGAAGTAGTTAATTTGCGACTCAAATTTTGCATGAGCAGGTCATTAGACCTTAGTTTGCAAATTTGGCATTTAGCTATAACAAATATGAGAAAAAAATCATTTTGAAAATATTTACCAACCAGGAAATTAAAGACTTTTTCTTACTAGAACCTTACTAGAATAGTTGTACTATTTAGGTGTGAATGATTCATAGATTGGACCCTGCTGAGGTCAGTGTTGAGAGCTGAACTGTTCAACTGGTTTTGGGAGGAACTTGGAACAGTTCAAAACCAGAATCTCTTATTTATGTCATGGTAGACCATGGCAGACCAAATGGTCAAAGAAGAGGTGTAACTAGATACCACCAGGCCCCGGTGTGAAAATCTCCCTGGAGCCCCCCCATGTGTCTCATTCCACCCCCCTCCAGCCTTCACATATCTCAATGTGCCTCCACGTGTTTCATTGGTCGTCTTAGCCGCTCCATGTGTCATATTCTCCCCTAAGCTCCACCACAAGTCTCACTCACTCCCCTCCTCTGCCCCTCCATGATTCTCTCCCCCTCTCCTCATCACTCCCTCCATTAAATTCTTCCCCTCCCCTCCTCAGCCCCTTCATGATTCTATCCCTCTCCCCTCCGCAGTCCTTCCATTATATTCTTCCTCTCCTCACCTCAGTCCCTCCATGATTCTCTTTCCCTCCCCTTCCCAGTTCCTTCATGATTATCTTCCACCCTCCCCTCCTCAGCCTCTCCATGATTCTCTTCCATTAGTCCCTCCATGATTCTTTTCCCCTTCCCTATCTCAGCCCCTCCATGAGTCTACGCCCCTTCTCAGCTCCTCCATGATTCCTTCCTCCTTCACAGTCCCTCCATAATTCTCTTCCCCTTCCCCTCCTCAACCCCTATATGATTCTCTGCCCCTCCTCAGCTCCTCCATGATTCTCTCCCCCTCCCCAGTCCCATCATAATTATTCCCCCCCTCACTTCCTCATCCCCTCCATGATTCTCTGCCCCTCAATCTCTCTATGATTCTCTTCCTCCTCCCCTCCTTACCTGCTCATCGCACATGGTACCTGGTCTGACAGGAAGTGCTCTCTCAGTGAGCACTTCCTTTCAGACTGCTCTCTGCTACACACAGTGACCAGCTGGAGGGGAGCACTGTGTTGTGTGCTCCCTTCCTGCAAGTCACCCGGCGATGGTGCACCTTTGCACCGGCACTGAAGTGATGTGGACGGCCCACGGTCATAGGGGTCTACAGAGTGACCGGGCCCCCTGGAGTGTAAATCACAGTCCCTGTGACAGTGGTAGTTCCACCACTGGGCAAAGGCTGATGAAGCATCATCGTTCTACCTCAACTAGTGATATACATTTTGGCAATCCCTGGTATACGTTGTGGTTAGAAGAATTCATCCAAATCATTGTGTGTCTTAGACAATAGTGAAAGAAACATCTATACATTTAATGTCATAAAAGAAACAAATATATATTTTTCTTGATGGGGTTACATTACGACATGTTCCAAATAAAATAATTCCTTCCCATATAAAAATCAAATTATTTGCTCTCTCCCCATGAATTTAACTTAATGCAGGTAATTGTTAAAGTTTCCTTCCTAGCATTTGATTTTTTTTTGTTGGCTTGGGTACAATCACGGAGGACCATCTGTTCTTGCCAGTCAATAAACAATTCTGTTAGCTTGTGTACCTGTTCCAGGGCATCCAATTTTATACTTTACTCTTTAGACTGACTAACAGGCACAGCCCTGCACTCTCTCAGTCTCAGAGAAGAATGATCCCACATGTTTAAGCTGCTGTTAGTCAATCTCTAATCTGATTAGTGATTCTTGCAGACTATAGGAAATGCCCAGAACTGTTTTTTTAATAACTCCTTTACAATCGTATGTTGTGGCTGCACCCTGGAGTTAAACATAAAACATTCATATGTTGAATACTTCTCTGGTGTACAGTATGCAGTAAATATTTCAATAACCTTTTGATTCTGGTAAGTGAAAGTTGTCTTAATCTTCTGCACCAGCAGATGTTAAAAGCAAAGTTAGTCTCGGAATGATTAGCCAATCTGTGACATTATTTACCCTAGGCTATAGCACAGATCAAAGATCCAAACTCATAGAAAGAGACAGCATTTTTATTTATCTAAAGATTATTGACCATCGTCATCATAAAAAAAAATTATAATGAATAATCGCCATACCAATTATAACCTCAAGAACAATATTTGTATTGAGAAATTTTAAATAAAATAAATCGTAGAATAACATGTTATGAAGAAACATATAACCAGAACCAAAACCAGAGAAAACAATAACCAGAAACAACATTAAAGCAACCTCCACGGCCACACATGGGCACTAAAGCAAGGGGACTTTAATCTCACTATCTTTACCACCTTTTCACCTAGCCCAGCCATGCAGTCTTAGTTGTACCCCAATCATTAAATAATGTGCATGTTTAAATCCTTATTTCTGGAGAGATACACAACATTTTGAAAAAAAAAGTACAACAAGAAAGGGGAATCATTTTCAAGAAAAAGCATTTACAGCCCAGCAGACAAATAGGAGGCGGAGGCCCATAATAAACAAAGATAACAATGCGAAAACATTTCCCAAGCACACATGTCGTAGGCCAGGGTTCCCAACCCAGTCCTCATGTCCCAGCAACAATCCAGTATTTATGTATTTACCTGTTTTATTCTGACAAAACCTGGACTGTTGGTGGGCCATGAGGAATGGGTTGGGGAACATTGACGTAGACCCACTGTAACCCTTCCCCTACCAAGTTACTGTGCACTGATACATCAACTGATGTCAAGCCGTTGGCATTAAACAGAACACATTTAAATATGCCCCGAGAAAGCTTGGTAAAAAGAGTCAAAAATCAATCTTCATAAAAAGAACATGTTTCTCCCAAACAGTTAAAGAGATCAACAAGCAGAATGGCCGGAAATGATCCCTATCTGTAAACCTGATAAACGTCTTAAAACCTTTATTCAAAATTAAGCCAGCTGTGAAACTTCAATAGAAATATAATGTTGACAAATTAATTTCCATAACATTCGCACAAACTCAACACAAGCCAAAAAGAAATTGTTAGGAGCCTAATAGGTTGATAGGTTCTAGAATCCTAAACACACTATCTCATACCTTCAATTCCCATCTGGATACATCTGACTCACTTTAGGAACTTCTAGACAAATCTGATCCAACTGAAAGATGACCAGTGACCGCGTTTGTGATCCTTAAATCCAGGTTACCAGGCTCTTGTTCACAGACACTCCTGCCTACTAGTGTCTTATAGGAAATAATATGCTGGCAATCATTATGAACAGTGCAACCATGTAGAACCTCGTAAATTTCTTAAAGGTGAATAGGAAATGGTCAGAAGGTTACATGCACAATAAATTCTTACGCTGTGTACACATTTGTAATCCCAGATGCTTGGATACAAAGAATATGAGAGTCTGTGTGAGGTTACATTTGTATCCAAGTGTGAGTGTACATATTTATAAAGTAACTAGACAGACAGAGAGAATTTAAAATCTTGCAATTTTATACTATACCCTCTGATATTTAGACTGAACTTTTGTTCTATTTGTTTATTGAAGCACATGGCATGTATATTTAAGGTTATGAATGTTTGATATCCCTACTTTTTACCCTTTGTGTCACTATACCCCACTCCCTCTAGCATGTAAGCTCATTGAGCAGGGCCCTCAACCCGGCCCTCAGTTCCTGTGTGTCCAACTTGTCTGGTTACAATTATGTGTCTGTTAGTTCACCCATTATACAGCGTTATGGAATTTGCTGGCGCTACATAAATAATAATAAAATAATAATAGTGTTTATATAACATTTTGGGTCATTTTTGGATTGGATGCCATTTGCACAAAAACAGATGCTTGTTTCAAAACTGTTGACATGTACCAACTTGAATGGAGATAGGATAAAGTGAAATAAGCGGGGTTGTTTAAAGTCAGACATTACACTGTGTAATCTTTAAACTTAGTATAAGAAAGAATGTTCAAGTAACAGAATTCTGGGTTGAAGAAAGATTACGGTTTCAGTGTCCATCTCATGCAAGCTTTTTCAAATTCCTGTTGATCCAAAATAATGTAAAACCCATCTTGGAGTATTTTTCTTTGCATCGTAAAACAACTTTAACAATTACCAGTGAGGTTTTGCCTTTATGTAATAAAAAAGACAATACTTATTATTATACAAACTGGGAAGAACTGGAGAGACATGCAGAGAGGCACTCTACTCCCAGGCTGGGGGGAGTTTTAGATTGCTGCCTTACAGAACAGTTCCTTTGCTGATGAAGTACAGTGGGATGCACTCTGGGCTGTCTAGTGGCACAGTACTACAGGAGAGAGGATCAGACACCTTAGAAGGAGTGGGGCAGTGTGTTCATTTGGTCACAATAAGAACCAGTAGATTTTACTTGCCCCCACCAGACCAAAAATTGCCAGCCCTCCTCTGCTGTATATAGTGGTTTGCTAAATAATGCCCCAAACTTTTCTTATTATTGTTGAATACTGAGTTGGATAAAGCAACCCTGTACACTTCTGTAGGTTTAATGACTATTCAATGGATACTTTTTAATATCTTCTACAGTTCTGTTAAGGAACAGGTCAGTCATCAAATATTTGCTCTGTATATTTGGTCCCCTCAAATATGCTTTTTATTCTGTTATGAGGTTCTCGATTTTTTTGTAACTACTCTCCATATAGCAGGGACACTCTAAGCACAATAACAACTACATCTTATTGTAAGTATTATGGTGCTAAGATCATATTTAAGCATTTTGACAATAAACAGAGGACCCCTAGAACTCTAAGCTCTCCAGCTCAATTGGATACACCATAATTGAGTCCTTGTTATTTGTCTACATGTTTACTAGTGAGTATGCACTGTGTGCTCACACCTTGCAATGAGGGACTGTGAGTACAGATTTCAGAGTGCCAAATCCTTGCAGCACGTTAAGTGACACTAGCATTTTGGTTCTATTGTATTGCTGGTAACCCTTTCAATACTACCAAGGTGACATAGGGCACCTGTGTCAAATCATCAGCACCGTAAGGGATAGTGTGGCTGAATCCTCCTATAATACAGTGATCACAGTCTGTGTGTTGCTTGAGCAAGCTTAGATTTTTTTGGGCAAACAAAGTCTACATGATACCCAGGAAATCTCTGTTTTTATCTCAAACCATTTTAATTGTAACAGTGCATGTGCACCCATAGCACCATAACCATTACAATTATAGTGATAATACTTGAAGTGTCCCTTTAAAACGGATGCTCTAATTACAATAATGGTGTAAGATCTTTGTCTATCTCAGTGAGTAGAATATTTTTTACTGTGTTTCTCGTGTACTTTCCTGATAGTATGAGTACAGTTATTTACCAACATAAGTTTGCAAGATGTGCTATGTTGGTAAATATTACTACAGTGTAAACAAGGAGGGTGTTTGTTGTGACTGCGAATAAAATGCCAACTGTCACAGTAATAGAACTCTAAACAGAATTTGAAGTATCTGCGTAACTAGAATGTATTGTTTGATCTAAAACATAAAAACTGGTTAATTGTCATAAATCTCTGCTCTAGTTATAATCAAATATGTTTTTATAGTACATTGATCTGTACAGATCTGTTTCATAGCACATTGTTACAAAGATCTGTTTTTAAAATACATTGATATTTATTCGATGTGTAATTTATTTTACAACAAGATATTCGGCCTTTGTAAGGCATTGACAAGTGCGAGCAATTATATGCCCTCCAGAGAAATCTACAATCTGCTTCTGCTGATGTGCAGAACAAATTAAATATAAAACAAAAAAGTGATTAAGTGAAAATAATAACACAATGATTACACTCGGTACATGATCATTCCGCCCCAGGGCTATAAGATAAGATAAGGGGGTAATGCTTTGGTGGTAAGGGGTTTCCCGTGTGTTTTGTCTGCAGTAGTTATAAGCTGTGATATTCTAGCAAAAACAAGTACTCAAATGGGCAGGTCCATGGTTTGGCAAAAAGTATAAAAAACATAATATCAGGTGTTGAGCACTTACTATCCTTGGCCAGAGTTACAAAGACCTGGTAGAATAAATCATTACTTGTTTTAGATAGTGTACATAATATAGATTGGAATGGAGGCTTACTTTTGACCTAAGTGGGTTCAAAGAGTCTTAATATTAACACAACTGATAATGAGATAGAAGATATTTAAACTATGTGTTTTGAATATTCAGACAAGAAACGAGGAATCAGATACCTAAGAAATACTCACTTAGGACCTGTACACCAGTTAAGACACTCCAGTTGTGTCTAAAGGGCTTATCCCTGTGGGAAATTATAAAGAGAAAAAAACTCACTTGATCCACAAACTAGTGGGCGACTGTGACCTGGAATTGTTCAATAAATATCTATGAATAAATGGAGTCACAATCAACTCGGAATGCACCATAGATATAATCACAAACACATATATCTTAAGTGCAAGTGAAAAATACTATCCATGTCTTGATTGTCTGCAGCAGGGTATAGTGCTTATGGTACCTAGAGTGCCCATTTATATTTTATTTGTTTACACGAGAGATAAATGATATCAGTCTACACATAATCCAGGGTAGTGGTACCCAAAATTAAGATTCCCCAGATTTTTCCAGTTTTCAGTAAGGCAACATAGAAACATAAACATAGAAACATAGAATGTGACGGCAGATAAGAACCATTCGGCCCATCTAGTCTGCCCAATTTTCTAAATACTTTCATTAGTCCCTGACCTTATCTTATAGTTAGGAGAGCCTTATGCCTATCCCACGCATGCTTAAACTCCTTTACTGTGTTAACCTCTACCACTTCAGCTGGAAGGCTATTCCATGCATCCACTACCCTCTCAGTAAACTAATACTTCCTGATATTATTTTTAAACCTTTGCCCCTCTAATTTAAGACTATGTCCTCTTGTTGTGGTAGTTTTTCTTCTTTTAAATATAGTCTCCTCCTTTACTGTGTTGATTCCCTTTATGTATTTAAATGTTTCTATCATATCCCCCCTGTCTCGTCTTTCCTCCAAGCTATACATGTTAAGATCCTTTAACCTTTCCTGGTAAGTTTTATCCCGCAATCCATGAACCAGTTTAGTAGCCCTTCTCTGACATCACAGACATCACAAACATCTCAGGAATCTCCATTTTGGACAACCTTACCCTTGGGCAATGCAAAAGGCTCTCTGGTGTCTTGTTTTTAGAGACGACTATAGAAAGTTTATCATCTGAGAGTTTAGGAAGGAGATTTTGCCCAGAGCAGCAGAAAATGTTTTTTACAATAAGAACAATAAACAGATATAGAAATTTGCATAAAGCGTGTTTTATCAAATACATTTGATATTTATATAAAGGTCAATATATGTCCATTTTGCTTGGGCCCCCCCAAGTTCCTTTAAACGGCCCTGCTTCAGGGCACAAGTGAAAATTGGTAGATATAACAACATAGATGTGTTAAAGGCGGAAACTGAGAAATAGCTTATATCATTTCATTAATTTGTTACCATGGTGATCCCAAACTAGTCTATAAAAGTTTCCAGCATTACAGAATTATGAGGGGTTATGAATGTATTCCAAGAGGGGTTTCACTACAATATAGAATAAAATAGATATAAAATATAGATATAAATAGAATAAAATCTGCCCATTAACCCTGGCTCTAAGCCAAGGCCTGAGTTAGCATAACATTTTTGGGTTCAGTCATTCCACTATCTCTGACTTTTCTTTTATGATTACATTTTCCAGTGGTGTGATGGAGAACTACAGTGAGTGATGATAGGAGTGTCCACGGGAAATTTTTCATTGGTAAAAAGTCATAATGTTTATAGGCATTGTCACTTTTAGACCCCATGTAATTCAAAGGAAAGGCATCTTCCAGGAAGGGTATGTGCCTCCTCTTGCCATATGGCAGGGGTAGGCAACCTTTGGCACTATAGATATTGTGGACTACGTCTCCATAATGCTTTTACAGAAATGATGGTGGTAAACCATAAAGGAAGATGTAGTTCACAACATCTGGAATGCCGGTTTGCCTATCCCTGCCCTTTGATGCCACCTTCTTTGTGAGATAGTTCTATTAAAGGGTACATTTAGAGGCACTGGAAAATGTGTGTAAAACCTATGGGACAGGAAAACTGCATGTTATATAAGAAATGTGTCCGCCATTCATTTATTCATATCTGTGTATATTCCGGTCACTCATTGGTAGGTTTAGAGTCTTACCTGGATTTCATTTGGCTGACATCACCATGAAGGTATGATCATGTACAGTGCCCCCCCACTAACAATGGGACCCTTGGTAAATATGAGCAGAGAAGGCTGTGAAAATGTGTCTTTCTAGCTTAACCTTTTGATCTAATGTTCAAAAAATATACAAAAATACTCTGCACTCAGGGATATCATACAATGGCAAACAACAGAGTGTGTATTTGTTTAATATATTTGTGGCACAATTATTGTCACCCCTATGAACTCATATGAAAAAAATACATTTTAAGTATATTCCCATTTATATTTTATATTTTTTAGTACACCTGGGTGACTATGGACTGGAGATTACTCAACCATGACTTCCTCTTTCACAGGGGTATAACTATGAGGTAACACATAGGCAAAATCCCTTAGTAATTCATCACAATTGGTAAGACCAAGGAAAACAGCTGTGATGCGCAAAAGGTTGTTGCGCTTTAAAATAGGAAGTGGCTATAAGAAAATAGCAAAAGCATTTAAAATGCCCATTTCCAGAATCATGGCATTAATAAAGAAGTTCCAGTCAACAGGAAATATTATGAATCAGCCTGGAAGAAGACATGTGTCTATATTGTCTCAACGTTGGTTGAGAAGAATGGTTCAAGTGGCCAAAAAAATCTCCAAGAGTTTAGGAAGGAGATTTTGCTTAGAGCAGCAGAATTTTTTTTTTTACAATAAGAACAATAAACAGATATAGAGATTTGCATAAAGCGTGTTTTATTAAAGGGAATTGCAGAAGGTAGTTGCGTCTTAGGGTCAGAGAGTCAAAACGACAATCTGACGTCACCTGCATCACCACACATTGTTTGGAAGGGTTTCAAGAAAAAATTCTCTACTCTTATCCAAAAACACACTCACGCATCTATAGTTTGCCAGACACTACTGGAACTTCAAATAGGATTAGGTCCGATGGTCAGATGAAACCAAAATAGAGCTTGTTGGCAATAAATATCAGAATTGGTTTGGTGCACCTAGAGAAATAGCCATATGGAAAAGTACTGCATGCCCATGGTTAAATATTGTGGTGACTCTTTAATGTTTTTGGGCTATTTTTCTGCCAGAGGACCTGGAAAATATTGTTAGAATACATGGCCTCATGGACTCTATCAAATATCAACAGATAATAAATGAACATCTGACTGCCTCTGCCAGAAAGCTTAAAATTGGCCATGGTTGGATATTCCAACAGGACAATGATCCTAAACATACATCAAAATCAACACAAAAAATGGTTTACTGACCACAAAATCAAAATCCTGACATGGCCATCCCTGTCCCGTGACTTGAACCCATAGAAAACCTGTGGGGTTAACTGAAGAAGAGAGTCCGCCAGCATCGACCTCGTAATTTTAAGAATCTGGAGAGATTCTGTATGGAGAAATGGTCTCCGATTTTTTTGCCATCTATTCTCCAACCTCTTAAACCTCCTCCGACGTCTTAAATGTAGGTAGCACAAAGTATTGACTACTGTAGTGGAGCCATAGTCCTGACCAGGACTTTCCTCCACTGGATCATCAGTACTGAAACCCAGGAACAAGAAACTGCTAAGGGAATAGATAACCTCCTGCACAGTAACTGTACGACACACAGTTCTGGGAGAACAACTGAACTTTATTCTGCCAGACAAGGCTTATATGCACTGGCCCCTAGCCAGCAAGAATAGAGGGGTTTCTTCCCAGGAGCCTTTGTGTTTGAGTGGAAACTGAGCACAAAAATCATATCACCGAATAGCTCATATCTCCAAAAAGCGCTCAGATCTGTTCGGTAGAACAGAATTGTTATTCGAGGTGACAGCCCAAAACAGCTCCAGAGAATTGGTCAGGACGGCCGGTTGGCTTTCGGGGGTTCCTGTGCAAACACCAACGAACGCTCCCCCTGGCTTTTAGGGTGCAAATGTTTCACCCAGTCGATAGTTCATATCCCTCCAATCATCATTCGTCTAGGTGGTCGGGAAGTAGAATGGGCAGCGGTATGAACTCCGCCTGGATTTGTGTACCTGCATGGCCAAAAAGATTTCCAGGCGTTCGATGACCCTGTACGACTGCCTGTGTTTGGGAGACAAAATGACCGCCCAGGTAAAGCACTCGGCCAATGTGTAAATGTGTTAATTTGTGTTTAACAGCCATGGGAGGTTGGTGTTTGTGGCGGTATAAAAGGGGGGGACCACACACCATCCATTCAGGAGACGAATAATGGGGTACAGATAACCGAACACAAGGGAATGAAGTCTGCTAGAACTACAAGGGTGATAATAATTGTGCCACACATATATTTAACAAAGATTTTTTTTGGATAAACCTGTGTTGTTTGCAAATGTTTGATATCCATGAGAGCAGAGTATTAGGTTAAACGATAAAAACTTAAAATAAGTAAATATGAGCCTTCTTTGCTCATATTTACCTAGGGTGCCAATATGAGTGGATGGCACTGTAGGTGTATCTACATAGCTAGCAAATCCCATAACATTAACATTTACAATGTTTAATTTAGTGATACATTTAATTTACTATATATTAAGTGTAGCAAATGTAACACTATATTTTAGAGATTCCTTTTTTTTAAAACACAGGACAGCGGCGTACATACCGCGGTCGCAGGGTCATTTTGTGGCCGCGGTCCGTGTGGCAAACCGCCAGGGCTGCATGTTAAGGGGTACATCGGGTGGCCCATGCTGCCAGGGCCACCCGATGGATATGGATTGTCAGGGGGCCCGGCCAGCGCTGGGCACTTTAACAGCGCAACCGGCCCCCTGTGATGACATCACTGCTGGGAGGAAGTGACTCCCCGGTCACTCCTACCAGCATACAGAGAGCCCGCGCGGGAGGAAGCAGGAAGGAGGAGGGAGTCAGAGTGGGAACTCTGACTCCCATCAGGCTGAGCCCCCACTGGACCCCAGGGAAAGTAACAAAAGGTAGGAAACATTGTGTGTCTCTGTATGTGTGTGTCTCTGTATGTGTGTGTGTCTGTGTCTGTGTCTATGTATGTATGTGTGTGTGTGTGTGTCTGTGTCTCTGTATGTATGTGTGGATGTGTGTATGTATGTGTCTGTGTCTCTGTATGTGTGTGTGTATGTGTATTATATATGTATGTGTGACTGTGTCTCTGTATGTGTGTGTCTGTATGTATGTATGTATGTTTGTGTGTGTCTCTGTATGTGTGTGTGTGTGTCTCTGTTTTGTGTGTGTCTGTCTGTTTTGTGTGTGTCTGTCTATGTCTGTGTGTCTGTGTCTCTGTATGTGTGTGTGTGTCTCTGTATGAGTGTGTGTCTGTTTTGTGTGTGTCTGTGTCTCTGTATGTGTGTGTCTGTGTCTCTGTATGTATGTGTGTGTCTCTGTATGTGTGTGTCTGTGTCTCTGTATGTGTGTATGTGTGTGTGTGTCTGTATGTGTGTGTGTGTCTGTTGTGTGTGTGTGTGTGTCTGTTTTGTGTGTGTCTGTCTATGTCTGTGTGTCTGTGTCTCTAAATGTGTGTGTGTCTGTATATATGTGTGTGTCTGTTTTGTGTGTGTCTGTCTCTGTATGTGTGTCTCTGTATGTGTGTGTCTATGTATGTGTGTGTGTGTGTGTGTCTGTGTCTCTGTATGTATGTGTGTGTCTCTGTATGTGTGTATGTATGTGTGTGTCTCTGTATGTGTGTGTGTGTCTCTGTCTATGTGTATGTGTCTCTGTATGAATGTGTCTGCATGTGTGTATGTATGTGTCTGTGTGTGTATGTATGTGTCTGTCGGGGAGGTTGTGTGTCTGTGTTTGTGTCTGTATGTATGTATGTGTCGGGGGGCCACGGTCAGGGTAGAGGGGAAAGGGGAGGGGGGGGGGCACGGATTAGTTTTGCACCAGGGCCCCATGGATTGTGTGTATGCCACTGACACAGGATATACTACATGCCTTTTTAAAGAGATTAATCATTTGAGAGTCTGGTTTTGTTTATCCTATCATTTCTGAACAGTGATTATTATTCAGTATCTTCACATGGTTAATTTGTAGAGGTTACTAGTTTGAAACCCGTTTTACCAGTTAAAAGTAGCAGATTCACTCGTTTTTACTTGGTCAATATTATTAGGCAGAATATACCTCCCAAACTAATTTACCAAATGTGGGAAGCAACAATTCTTATTTAATCTCAGGGGAGCTGCATTGCATTAATCTTTCTTTTTCTTTGTTCACTAAACAGTGAATTGTGGTAAATTCAAAACTGATTTGCAAAACGTTGCTTTCGTTAGTCAAAGCTTGGCCATTTTAGCATTCGTTTTGTAATTTGGGTTTTTGAATTTCTCTACAATTCATTGTTTTATAAATAAAAGAGTTTATATTAACTTTTTATCATCAGGTAGCTTCTGCTATCTGTATTTGGGAATATCATCACAGTTTGTGCAGTATATATTTGGAACTTTTATTGGTATAAATGAATTTGTGGCAACGTTCGGTTTTTGATGAAAGACGTTTTAATGCAAATACAAATGCATGTTTTTAAAACAACACATGGCTATTTTAAAAAGAATAAAAAATCATCAAAGTAGAATGTGTTTTTTCAAAGTCAATTTTATCATTTGTTGTAATATGTGTTTAAACTCTTGCCATCACAAACATAACTATTTTGGTATTTGGTCACATTTTTAAATTAAGAATAAAAAATGTGTTATGCTGTACGTGACTGTTTAATATAACTTTTATTTTCCAAAAGTGTTTTAGAGATTCATATTTAAATTTTCCTGTCTTTTTTTCTGATCTGTCTAATGCTTATCAAAAGGTCCGTTAAGAGTTGAAAATAAATGAATTGCTTATGTATGAATTCTGGAAATTGGAATAGTGTTTTTAATTTTGTGTAAGCTCACCATCATGAATGTTTTTTCCTTTTTTACCATTAAAGGGACACCATAGTCACCAAAACAACTTTAGCTTAATGAAGCAGTTATTGTGTATAGATCATACCTCTTAAGTTTCACTGCTCAATTCTCTGTCATTTATGAGTTAAATCACTTTTGTTCTGTTTGTGCAGCCCTGTTCACACCTCCACTGGCTGTGACTGCATGAAAACAAAATGGTTTCATTTTCAATCAGATGTAACTTACTTTAAATGGTTTTATCTCCTGCTCTGTAAATTGAACTTTGATTACATACAGGAGGCTTTTACAGAGTCTAGTAAGCTATTAACATAGCAGGGGATAAGAAATCGCAATAAAGGAAGTGTAAACATTAGATGACTCTTTACAGGAAGTGATTAGGAAGGCTGTGCAAGTCACATGCAGGGAGGTGTGACTAAGGCTACCTAAACAATCTGCCATTAACTCCTGAATGGCAGAGAATTGAGCAGTGAGACTGCAGAGGCATGATCTATACACCAAACTGCTTTATTAAGCTAAAGTTGTTTTGGTGACTATAGTGTCCCTTTAAGTTACTCCAGTTGTCATAGAAAGCAACTCTCAATAAATTTTATGTTGATGTCTGAGGTTTTCTGCCAGAGTTAATTCATATACTCTGTTGTAAGTAGTTCTCAGCTAGATTTGCTAACTTTATTCCAAAATTCAACTGGACAATTTCCCTACCTCTGCTGATTTGGCCTAGAATATGCTAATCTTTGTTTGCACCGGCTCACCCAAAAATATTTTTATGTATCATTAATATTATAATTTTATTATTTATATAGCGCCAACAAATTCCGTAGCGCTGTACAATGGTTGGACTCACAGACACATAGTTGTTACCAGACAAGTTGGATGCACAGGAACAGAGGGGTTAAGGGCCCTGCTCAATGAGCTTACATGCTAGAGGGAGTGGGGTATAGTGACACAAAAGGTATAAGCAGGGGTAATGAAATAGGCTGCTAGAAAAGTATTCAATGAGAACTTAGCAGGTTATTTTTGACAGTTGCAGGAGGGGAACAAATAAGGATGTACAATCAGTGTTTTGATGAGCACAGCATCGTGTACACAGTCAGGGTTATTTAATAAAGCAAGAAATGTCAAGAATTCAAAGTGAATTTTAAAACGTTTGGTCAAAATAGTCGAATTTAAAAAAATTCTACAAGTCAGCTATACTTTTTTTTTTCTTTTTTGCTACTTTGGGCTTAAATTTAAAATCCACTTTGAATTCTCAACAATTCTCACTTCCGTAAATAAAACTGTGAATATTCTTTATCACAGGTATGTTTATATGAATTATAATATTTTAATATAATATGTATATATTGTTTTGTGGCAAAGATGGAACATGCATTCAAGTATCAAGGTTAAAGGAACACTATATAGTCCCCTAAACAACTTTAGCTTAATGAAGCAGTTTTAGTGTATAGATCATGCCTCTCAGGTTTCACTGCTCAATTCACTGCCATTTAGGAGTTAAATCACTTTGTTTCTGTTTACATACAGGGAGGTGTGACTAGGGTTCATAAACAAAGTGATTTAAAATCTAAATGGCAGAGAACTGAGTAGTGAGACTGCAGGGGCATAATCTATACACCAAAACTGTTTTATTAAGCTAAAGTTGGTTTGGTGACTATAGTGTCCCTTTAAAGCAGTCGCCTACGGGAAAAAACAAACAAACTTTAATATGATGATTAAAAAGAAAACATTATCCTTTGAATACCTTTGTCTTTTCTTCCTTTCACCTTTTCCTTTATGCTCTATCTTATCTGTCTGGCCCTCGCAGGTGACATGGACTACAACTGGTTGGAACACTCGTCATGGCACAGCAGTGAGGCATCCCCAATGTCTTTGGTGAGACATGTGGGGCCCTAACATCCAACTTCCTTTATCATTTCACACTTCCCTTTGTTTTTATTTATACCTATGCATGTCTTTATTTTTATTTATTTTTATATATATATACATATATATATCCCTTTTTTTTTTATCCCACACTTGTAGGGGACAGTCAAAGGGGAAAAAGAAAAACTAGTGAACAGGCAGTTTTGTCGGATTCTAACACCTTGTCTGAAAGACAAAAGAAAATGGTGTGCTTTGGAGGCCACTCCTTGGAAGAGGATTTGGAATGGTCTGAACCTCAGATTAAAGACTCTGGGGTAGATACGTGTAGTAGCACCACCCTAAACGAGGAACATAGCCATAGCGAGAAGGTACTGAAAATTGTGAAAGCCTGCATTTTAATCTGCTCATTTGGTCTTCGTTTGCTCTCTGTCACTCATTTAATTAGAACATATTAACACTAAGACAGCGGGCTTATTTGAAGATCGCAGCATGATGTCATAGTGGTTTGACCACAAACGGTCAACAATGAGCAGCTTCGTGGATTTTTTGGCTTTATTGGCCATGTAAAAGGCACATCATGCTACTCTTTAAATGAGCTCCAAGGTGTTCTATACGGCAGGGGTTCTCCAAACAGTCCACAAGGACCTCGAATGGTCCAAGATTTAGTGATTGCCTATTTATGTTCTCGGGAATGATCTAAATAATATCTTAGACCAATGGTGGTCATGGAGGACTGGCTTGAGGGACCACTTCTATAGACACTGTAGTATCTCTTAAGGTGTAGAAAAGAAAAACAAAATGGAAAAACTCCCCCTTGCTTTGCCATCTACAGCAATGCAAGTGTGGGAAACATCAGGCGCAGAGAAATCTCTTTTCTTCTCATTGCATATTATTAGAATTCGGTATCTTCTTCCTTCACAAAGTTATATACTCACGGAGGATGCAGCTCAATTGGCTAATTATTAGCTCTAATCCCACATTCAAGGGGTAAGAAAAAAAAATTGGGTCTGTTTGCACAGAAAAGTTGTTTTTCTTTTTTCCCTTTCACTTTCATGTCATGTTTGTCCTTTTCATTTGTCGCCATGGCATTTTTGTGCTGTTTGTCGTATTATCCTCTTTAATGTCTGTTTTATTATTTGTTTCAGTGTAGTGGGATGTGTTGTCTTTATCTTCTGGGTGTGCTTTTTGTATGTAGCATTCGCATGGAGCATAGAGATCTATTATGTTTTGCATGGATGAAGAAGCTTTGAATGCAGACAGTTAAATGTTTAGATATGATTGCTCCCTATTAATTGAGTGTTTGGCCTTAAATTGCTTCTTATAATGTGTGCTAAATATACCATTGTAACACCTGTGTGGTCTGGACTGTATAATGGAAGAGACCCTGGATTTAAGGTGAACCTGCCATCCATTAATCGTGTGGAAGACATATTCACATTAATGGAAAACTATAGCAATGGGAACTGTCACTATTAATATCCAGCCCCCCCACCTTCCCATTTGCAGTGAAAATATAAAAACAAATTTTTTTTTCCCAGTGTTGAGACTCCATTGGCACTCCTCACTTTTCCACTTCCCTGGACATCATCTAGGAGCCATGGCTTCCTCCGGCGATGGTCGAATCCAATACTTTGCATAAAGGGAGCATTGGCGACTTGATTTTCATGGGTTGGGAGTGCTGGTCACTTCCAATGCTTCTCATATGAAAGCATTGAATTCAATGCTTTCCTATGAGCTACTACTCATCAAGACAGCCAGCAGAGGTGGCTTTAACCCAGCTATGTAAACATTGCAGTCTCTAAAAAATACTACAGTGATTTACATGACAAGACCAGTGCACCCAGACCACTTCATTGTGTGGTTGAGGGTCATTATAGTGATCCTTTATGGTAGGTATGTATTAAATCTATAGACTGCTGATGAAATTGCCAGCAAGTGTATAATTTAAGATATATTTCCTAAGTTTCTATTCCTCCTTACCCAACATGGACTTCAGAAGAGGACAGAATGACTGTGCCGGTAACTGTCCTGCCATCAAATGACATGGTTGCAATCCACAATTCCTCGCACACCAGACTTTATGGGATGCAAGGAATTATGGAAGCATTACAGAATGCTTGGTTGTGTAGGGAGAGGTATGAGCAGTAGAAAGAGGGAAGTGCTCATTTCATTGTACAGAACACTAGTGAGACCTCACTTGGAGTATTGTACACAGTACTGGAGACCGTATCTCCAGAAGGATATTGATACTTTAGAGAGAGTTTAGAGAAGGGCTACTAAACTGGTTCATGGCTTGCAGGATAAAACTTACAAGGAAAATGGCAATGCTGACAACAGTTTTAAAATTGAAAAGTGGGTCATCTTCTTAAGGCCAAGTATGTAATTTGGGTCAGGCAGAAGGTGAGGCTTTAAAATTTAAACTTTAGTTTCACACACAGATCACCCAGGCTAAGAAACATTGACCAAAAACATTATTTACAAAAGGTTAAATTTCGATGATTTGTGTTCAAGTTGGGAAGAGTTGGGAAGAGTAGGGAAGAATTGGAAAGAGTAGATTAATGAGTAAACGCACTGCTTTGGAGGCCCTGCAATTGTGTACCTTGTCTGAAGCCTTCGGGACAAATCTGTTTTTTCTACAGAAAAACACAATTTCATTGCCAATTTTTTCATTGTTAAATAATTCTTCCCTATGGAATTCTTATGGTGTCTTAAAAGAACACTATGGCATTAGAAACACAAACCTTTATGCCCAACATTATAGTGCTATAGTACCTAATTATATTTCCCTCTTACACACCTGTGTGCAATAAAAATGTAAAACATGGTTTAAGTTACCATTTTTCCATCACCTAGACTCCCTTGGTGCTGCTACCCGCTCTGCTTCCCACAATGTCATTGTAGAGGTGTCATTTCCTCTCCGATCATCCAATCTAATGCTTCTTATAGAGGAGCCATGCACATGTCCAAATCAAATGCTTCTTATTGAATTCAATGCTTTCCTACGAGCTATATTTGGTGATGTTCATTGACATCACGCGTCACATAATAGAGTTTCACTCGGTTGTTGCACAGGAAGCACCTCTAGTCCCTGTCTACAAAATTGAAATGTACTCGATTGCAGGGTTAAAACTCCATTGCCACTGCAAATAGATCATTTAATTGAGATGAAGTAGTCTGGGTTCATTTAGTTGTCCTTCAAAAAAAAAAAGCCCATTAGAGCCTACACTCATTTCAAGAGTTTCATTTCATAGTACATTGATCCTTAACCTTGGTACACCAGACCTTTCTGAACGTAAGGCTATTAGGTATAATTAAAAATATTGTTCAGAAACATCTGGGTTGCCTTAGATATCCATGACTGGTAAGTAGGTTAGTTCCTTAACATCTCTCAGTCCTTCAGGACAATTATGAGATTGAGTGAGGAGATTCATACCATCCCCTACAGTGTTATTTATAACATAAACCACCGCTGTGCAATTAAAGCTCTTCATCCCTGCCAGGTTCTTGATATAAACAATCTGAATATTCCAAAGGGTCCTTTAAAGAATCAAAAACAAGCTTTTCATAACTGTGGGACACCACACATGCACGCTATACAGGAAATATGCCTTTGTGATGCATTTGGAATTAGTAAGAGAAATTTGTGTGAAATTCAATTGTTAGAATGGTATAGCGAATCTGTAAAAAAATACTATCTAAAGTTAAAAACTAAATTAAATAAACAAAAACATTGAGACAAACCTGCATTGTTGGATCAATGTGTGTTCAGATCATTGAGGGATTTAATAACTACAGTAGTGACAACCAAATTGCTAAATGTAGGCATAAAAAAACCCTCCTGTACAATTTAGTTATTTTTGGCTCAAATCCTTCAACACTGTTGTCAACTTGCTACAACCCCTGAAAATGTCCTGCCCAGCACACTCTTTAAATGACCCTTGTGGGAATTTCTTCAGTTTGTTTGTTTTTTCTTGGTAGAATGATATCTCATTTTCTCTCTGATATTACCAACACAGCACCCTGTGACTTGGCAGCCGTCCAAAGATGGAGACCGTTTAATTGGCCGCATTTTGCTAAACAAGCGATTGAAAGATGGAAGCGTTCCTCGAGATTCAGGAGCAATGCTTGGACTTAAGGTGAGAGGCAATATGTTGTCACTTCTGTTCTCGTCAATCGATTTCTGATGTGTTTGATGGAAGCTAAACAAATTAAAGGTACTGAACTACTTAAATGCCGAGCCACAAATCATCCCACCCACAGAAGTTCATAGGTTTTATCTACAACATATATTCTAGCCAGTTATTCAGAATTATAAGCCATAAATCCTTTATTTGACTTTGCTGACTTTGCATTATAATGGAGCACATACCTTTTTTGTAACCTCAACCTGTATGTAGAAAAAATCTTGCAGCAGAATGGTATATCCATCTTCTACATGGCTAAGTGAACCCATATTTTTTTGTCTTCAGAATAGTTTGGATAATTATCATGGCCTCTATGTAACACCTGGAGGTCATATTAAAAGCATTATAAGGTATTATTGTGTTCTTAGCATTTAGGATTGTTCCTTCCTGTTTAATCCAACAAATATTTATTATAACAGAACAGAGGCACACACGTTAATAACCAATAATAGGAACTGACTTTTCAAATAAGGAATAATTCAACGGTTGGTGACTGACAAATCATTTTCACATGGTCCACTTGTTGAAGCCGACCAGGTTTGGCATGATCTAGACCTGAACACTTAGCATGGCAGTGCAGTGAATAAATGCAAACATAGAATTCTGCAAACATACTATTATGTATGGTACAATTCAGAAGAAGTGATAATATGCAATGGTTGCCAGTGTGTACCTGTAAGCACATTTTTACAATTTTAATTTAAAAAAAAATAAATTACATTTTTTTTTGTAAATAAATGCTGAATATTTGAGTGCACCAACTAACGCAATACAAAGGATACTACAAATGATCAATTACTAATAGCATAACGATACAAACAAATGTACTGGTCACTGAATACCAACATCATAACCAGAAGTAATAATGATGGATTAAATGCACCAGTAAAAGCTAGAGTGTATTGGGAGCAATAAATGTAGCGAATAGCAGTAAATGTATCAGGTAGTCAAAGCAATCAGTTAATAAGCACTGCAATTGAAAGCAGTAAAAACTTCCAAGGAGTGGTATAACCAAATGCATCAGTAATGCAAACCTCGCAGGTCAAGTTTTAGCCATGGATGAGGTAGGTATGAACAACACGTCTCAAACAAAAAGTGTCCTGGACCCCTCCAATCTCTGAAGCTGGGACATATGGAATGAGGTGTATATAGTATCTCACAAAAGTGAGTACACCCCTCACATTTTTGTAAATATTTTATTATATCTTTTCATGTGACAACACTGAAGAGATGACAATCTGCTACAATGTAAAGTAGTAAGTGTACAGCCTGAATAACAGTGTACTCCAATGGCCACTAGAGGGAATGCTCGCCTGCCAACATCAAGGTCAACGTCACCCATCCCATATGTTCCCTATTTAGGGTTAATAAGTATATAGGGGTGTATATAAAAAAAATAACCCTTTCTGTCTCATTAGAGATATCTTTGCCAGAAGCTCAGTGAAGCAGGGTGAAGGGTCAGAGTAGGACCCGTCTAGGGGGGTCTGCATTCCCTCCTGTGGCCATTAGAGTAGCTAAATGACCTTCGTTTGTTTAAATATACATTGGGATTAAGGAGAGAGCGCAGGTAACTTTTTTTCTTAAATATTATTTTAGTTTCATTTAACAGTGACTTTTTAACTGTGTTAGTATGACATCCCCCATCACTACCTACCCACTGCCTGTTTAATGTTTTAAGCTATTTTGACCTGAGTCCTAGTAAAGTAAAGTTTCTAGATAAAGAAGTCTTTGAGTTAATATTCATAGTTGCACGATGGTGCTTCCTAATATGTATTTTAAGAGATCTAGATGTCTAGAGATCTGTCCAACTTTTTTTACAGTACACCAATCATAACCTGTACTATGGATATACTATTGGCAGCCTCGTAACAATAATCAAGACACTGAAAATTCTGTGGACAGTTCCCTAACCATAATATGGAAATGGCGACTCTATTGGTAGCCCTCTAACGTGGATACTGGAGACAATATGAGCAGTCTTCTAACTGTAGCTTAGACACGGGAAATACTGTGGATAGATCATAAATTGGACAATGGAGATACATAAACTGGATATTTGAGAAACTGAGGACAGCTCCCTGACATAACTTGGACACTGGAGATTCTGTGGACTGTTCTCTTACTATAAAATGGAAATGTAAATTCTATTGGTAGCCCATAACAGTACTCTAATCATAGCTTGGACAATGTGGATACATTCTTAATCATAACCTAGACCATTGTTTCCCAACCCAGTCCTCATGGACCACCAACAGTCCAGGATTTATGTGTGTCCCTGTTTTATTTCAATAGAAATACTGACAAAACCTGGACTGTTGGTGGTCAATGAGGACTAGAATGGGGAACTGGGTTGGGGAGCACTAGGTCCTAGACAATGGAAACATTATGGAGAGCACCCAAGCTTGAAGTGGGAAATGCAATGCATAGTTTCCTTACCCAATCTGAGACTCTACAAATGCTGCTTGACCCAGGAGATGCCAGGGACTCTGACTCAAACTACTCTGCTCTACCTGACTGTGAATGATGGAAATAACAGAGCACAACATTGTTTGTGTTGAACTCTAATACAGGGCCCGAATCCTAATGATTCCTTTTGTTTTTAACGCATATTGCATTAGTATTCAATATTGCATGGTTGACATTATAATCTCTCTGTAATGACATGCAGCATTTCAAAGTCAATATTCTTAATTTAGCACGTGTATGCCCCACCCCATCTAACATCAAGAGCTTGGTTTAAAAGATACAATGCACATTGCAGTTCAATACTGTTCTCTCGTTGTCTCAAATGTAAAAGCTAAGGCTGTACTGTAACAGTGGATTATAGAGCATAGTTTATCCTGAGCAATAGTAATCAGATTTCTGCTAACTAGTTAGTCAAATATTTAATTGAAAAAAAATTAAAATGTAAAATATATATATATATATGGAAAATTGACGCATAATTGAATTTTAATGAGTGAAGGTTGTGTGAAGTTTGTGACCAGACATTACATTTTTAGACCATTGTAGCAAACCAGGTTATTTATTTCATGAAAGAGACTGCTGCTGCAATCCATAATAGCAATAATAATAATAATAATAATAAGAAGAAGAAGAATTATAAGGCATTGTGCACCTTTTAAAACTGTGGTCTTCAATATGTGAAGACAATTTGAATTTCAAAAAACATATAGATTTACATCTGACCTGTGGATTTTAGTTGGTCAAGAGTGTATTATAGTAGTCAATCTCCATCTGTCAATGGTCTAAAATTCCCATAAACAAAGATCATAAAAGGTGCTTTCCAGTATCTTGGACTGTTAGAACATGATTTCTGCATTTTCAATGAGCAACTTGAACTTTGGAAATCAAACTCTCCATGGTTTTAGGTTAAGAGCCCTTGGCAATTACTGAATTGAAAATTCTTGCCTACCCAGTAAATAACCTTATAAGTTGATGCCTCCATTTGATAATTTGTTAAGTCTTCCACAATACCAAAATTTTGGAAGGTCAGGTAATGGAAATGTTTTAATCTTTTCTGATTATTGGGTACCAAGATAACATACTTTTTTTTTCAAGCAGTTAGTCTACCTGTCTTTAATACAGTGTTCATTGTAATTGTAACCTTTGTCCAAGGTTTTAGTTTATTTTGCTATGATACAATAGCGGCATACAATAGCGTCGATTACAAATGCAATATTGTATTTCTCTAACTCTAAGCAATAACAAAATTAACTATCACATACAATTACATACTGTAACTGTTAACAGCTGTTTTTTGTTTGTCTTTTTTAGGTTGTAGGGGGAAAAATGACAGAGTCAGGTCGACTTTGCGCCTTTATCACCAAAGTGAAAAAAGGAAGCCTAGCAGATACTGTTGGCCACCTACGACCGGGTATGACTTCTCTGCAGTATTTTCTTATACTTTATCTTCAGCCATTATGTTAAAAGGACACTGTAGGCACCCAGACCACTTCAGATCATTGAAGTGGTCTGAGTGCTGTGTCCTTTTTGCACTTCCATAGAACTGCAATGTTTACATTGCAGCTCTAATTCTGCCCTCAGTGGCTGTCTAGAGTGTGGTAAGGGCTTCCAGAATCAAAACGGACCTTTGGTCCATTATCTGACGCTGGATGTCCTCACGCTCTGCATGAGGACCTCCATCGTCAGATTTTTCACCATAGAAAAGCAGTGATGAATGCTTTACTATGGGGAAATCCTAATGCAAGCGCGGCCATTGAGGAGGACCGTGGGCAGAGCTGGATTCAGGTAAGTGACTGAAGGGGTTTTAGCGAGGGAGGGGGGCACCTTAGAAATCTATAGTGCCAGGAAAATACCTAAACAAGTAGAAACTACTATTCCTTATGGACAGCAGTCAAGTTGACAGAACCTGACAAGGGGCAGAGCTTAAAGCAAGATTCAGTTTCAGTTGCTAATCCAATTTACCCACAACCCATCAGTAAAATCAATCCCACAGAAGGTCAAACAGCAGGCATCGAGGGCAGAGGAGAACAAAATGGCTGCACCCAGATGGCACAGGAGGACATTCAATAATTAAGATATAGAGGGAAGGAAAGGAAAATAAAAAGACTAAAGACAGACCATTTGTTGCAATTGTAGTTTGCAGCGCAATGAGAATTGTTGGATTAAATTTTTAGCATCACTTCTAAATATAGCTCAGGAATCCATGTTTTAACTAGTTTCATTAATTGTTCCGTTTAATTAGGATAAACATCATTCCAATGCACCAGGTGTTAGCGGCATGTGTAACAGTTATGAGAATTAGGCTTTGAATATTCATAAACGGGTTAGTAGTTTACAGACTGATGCACATTGCTTCCTCATTGCCATTTTCCCAATGCATGTTTCTATTTTCGAAGCAATTCTAGGTCTTTTTATGTCAATAGGCTATAAGGTATTTTCACCTGCAGCCACATAATTTTAGACATTAATTATTTAATGGAAAGTGTTTACATTTCATTATTGTGTCATTCGTGCTTCATGATTGCCGTAAAATAAGATTAAAAAAAGAATACCAAGGTTTATTATAAATACAATGTTAAGAGCATGTTTAATACAGTATTTTCTAAAACATGAGAATTAGTAGCCAGCAGTAGACTTGGAGATTCAGCACGGTCCAAATTTAAATTCAACCAAATTTCGATTGATTCAGCGACCTTACGAATTTTCAAAAACCGAATAGAGTTTATCTGAATAGGACCTTAGGTTAGCCAATTCTGTGTCTGCAGTTAGTAGCCACTGCCACTTAATACCAGCTTAAAATTATTAATGAGAGTTGTTGGGTTTTTTTATGTAAAGGGACACTTGTTCCTTCATATTAGGGTTTGCCTGTTAATTTTCGGTTTGGTTTGGAATTTTCAGAAACCAATGCAAACTGATTTTATTTGGAACACAAATTCTTCAGAACCAAAACATTTGATAAGCATTGAAAATATTCACCCTGCAGAAGTCTAGCCAGCAGTCACCCATTACTATCTAGAGCTGTAAGGTTGCCCTGGCCTTATAAAACAATACATTTGTTCTGTTTACAATACCAGATTAGAGAACTGTCCAGTGCATCTCTATGCCATACCCACCAAATGTCCCAGGATTGACAGGACTCTCCACATTTGGATACTATGTCAGTCCTGAGTAATTATTGTGTATGAGCACAGGTGAGCACCATAATTATTAGTGAGCGATTCTGCATAGTTATCCGGTATAATTTGTAGTGCCTCGCAGTGAATTTGTACATCCTCTGGCACTGATAATATCAAACAATCCAGTCATTTAATGGGTTCGTTTGAACATACTAATAGACATGTGCAAAAATTAGTTTTAAGCGATTCATCTGAATAAAATTCCTGGTAATAGTTGATCGAATCGATTCTGAATGGTTGTACCTTTGGAGTCTACAGATAAAATCGATTTGCAATCAATTTGTTCCAGTATTGATTAACAGGAAATGTGTTTGGATGAATCGCTTCAAATAAATTTTTGCATACATCTACATACTACCTGGCTTTGATTAAGTATGCAGTATTACCTTCAGCCAAACATGACAGAATTTGAGAATATATTTATTCAACGTATACACTGGGAAAATGGCATTGGATCTAGAAAAAATAAATATACAACACAATAGTGTAACAACATTAAGAATATTAACCCCACTCAAGAAGAATTGCACTCAGAAGCAGTAAACATGAATAAGCACATCAATATTTCTCCCCAGCAGCTCACATGTTTCTGGAACCAGGCCAGCTGATTCTTCCAAGATTCTCATCTGGGATTGCTATTTGGTAAAAGTTCAAATGTTTTTTTACCAAACAGTAAAAATAAAAAAATAAAAACGGGTGGGACAAACGGTCATACGCATTTCTTCCACTTAGTGGACCAAAAAGTGTGCAAAGAAAGAAACATGAATTCATTGTTTTTATTTTTTATGAAATAGATTGATTAGCTTGAAATAAATATTTTATTTTAAATAATAATTTTCTTCAAAGCTGGTTATATTGCATGATATAATGATATAACGTTCAATAATTCTATATTCATTTAAGGTGATGAAGTTTTAGAATGGAATGGACGGTTTCTACAAGGAGCTACATTTGAGGAAGTTTACAATATTATTCTGGAATCAAAACCAGAGGCACAAGTAGAATTAGTTGTCTCCAGGCCCATCGGGTGAGTCAAAATCTTCAGAGGCCATGAATGTCAGAACCAATATTTTGCACTTGACTGAGGTGTCATTGGCCAACTTAGTTAACAAAACTATCGTTGGCTGCTATTTGGGTTGACCTGACTAGTAAACAATTAATTGCAGAGTTTACTCTAAACTTTAAATTAACTCCTCAGTTCCTTTGACTTGGCTGATTTAACTGAATTGGAGGTGGGTTATAAGGTTATCTGATGATGACTGGCTATGATACTCCTGCCATCAAAGGGATGAAGAAGCTATGTTGAGTTTAACCACAAAATTGGGACACATTTCGGCCCATTTTTTAAAATGATCCGATTGATAATAAAGGATAATTACACTACAGACAAGCTAATGTTTAAAAAATATTAGATAAAGTTCAATATAATATACATAAAGCTACATACTGGTTCAAAGGGAAATAGGTCCCTGATTATAGAGACAGGAGGAGACAAAGGAGTTTCACAGGAGAGGAAATTAGGGGATAGAGGATCTCATGGCAGGTACTGATAGTTATGGTGGGGAACAGATTTGAGACTAAGTAACTAGGCACCTTTGTGCAAGATTAGAAGCGGTGAGGTGATAGGTGATAGTTATGCATCGCACAGGCATGGCCTATCTGTACTCCAATCGGCAGCATGAGAATGTATAAAATGGAGAACTATAGTCTTCATGTAAAACAAATAAAATACACACATTATTTTATACAGACAAGTCTCTAGGAAAGAAATAGGTTCTAGGAATCAGGTACAAACGCGAACCACACAATAAAGCCTGCAATGGCAATGTCCTAAACCGAAAATATTTAACATCTAGATGGACTGATTGCAAATACTTGGGCAAAATGAGACCCTGGAAACCAAAATAGAAATTTGCAACTTTTTATTATCCAACTGAGAGGTTTCATGAAGTGCAGAAAAAAACAAATAAAGAATGGTGAAATTGCGTAATTACATAGTTACAAAGGTTGAAAAGAGACATGTGTCCATCAAGTTCAGCCTTTCTCATCCAAACAGCACTAACAGCAAAATTTCGCAACTATATTTTGACCATGTTTCTGTTATGGTGCAGGTTATACACTGGTAGCTAATTCTTGGGAGAATAATTGCATACATAAGTGCAGGTTCTAAATGTGTTAGAGTTGAACTACTTTCTCCTGGAAGCACTTTAACACAAAACACTCTTCTTCTATACTGACTTGGATTTTGCAGAGATGACTGTCGAGGGAGCAAATATAATAAGTGTGAGACTATTGCCTCCCCCAGAAATGTCACTTATATGCTGACCCTTAGTGAATATTCCAATATAAGCCAAGTCAGAGAATTAAAAACCAGTTCAGATTAGAATCCCAGTCTGTCTCATAAAGCAAGCTTTATGATGTCCCCAGGCAAACAGGAATGGCTCATTCTGTCACTGAGACACATTCTCATAAATGATCAACTTGAAACTCGTGTTCAGTATCCTGAAATATCTTTTAAATTGCATCTATCAATACATCAAAGAAAAGTGGTCAACATGTGTTCCTTCTTAGATTTATATTGGAATATTCTACAGAGGACAATAAGAGACTTGTTTGAGCTGTTTGTACCGTACATCTTCATTGTGTCCATTTTTTTTATTTCAGAGATATCCCAAGGATACCTGATAGCACACATGCACAGCTCGAATCCAGTAAGTGAACCAAGGTTGTCTGGTGTACAGGAATTTATTTTTCATTTGGCACCCGTGTGCCTTAATGGGTTAAAAAAACAATTTCTGTAAATATGGATGTAGGTTAAAGATTGCATGATAGATTAAATGTGGCTTAAATATTAGTATCTAAAATAACTAACATATATATATATATATATATATATATATATATATAAAAACATGTGATACCAGTGTTAAGAGATCCTGTACCGTCCCTTTAACCCCTTAAGGACACATGACATGTGTGACATGTCATGATTCCCTTTTATTCCAGAAGTTTGGTCCTTAATGGGTTAAACATAATTTTGCTTAAAAGGCAGATCCTACCAATAGTATCCAAGCTGATACAATACCAGTATTTTAGGATGTTACCAGTTAACTCAAACTATTTAGCACATGTTAGGCAGAATTATAGAAATATCATACAAGGTTTTTTTTTTTAACTTTCTCACTAGAAATAATTAAGTTACCAATCAAAGTGAGATGAATAAGCAATACTCCCATAGGTAGGAGTAATGTTAATTGAATGGTGATTTTAAATATAAATTATACTGTATATTTCTTGGTCTTAGTTTTCTTATTATAGGGAAAAGTATCTTATTGCAAATGAAAGATCCTATGTTATACTGTGCATCGGTGTACCTCTCCTGGCTTATCTTTAAGTTCCATTTGTCAGTCACACAATTCATCCTGCTGAAATGAAAAAATTAATACTCAGACTGCATTTGTGAGATGCTGAATTCTTGGGCATGATTTCAGATTTCACAATGAGAGCTTAAAGATGTCCCTGACCCTAAGGGTAAGCCAGAATATGGACTGAAGAAAAGTCTTTGCACATGTATGCATTAAAAAATAATACACAAAGAACCTTTATTATAGGTTTATTCACAGAACCAAGAATTGTAGAGAATTTAAGGGAATTTAACATTTTAGACCAAAATAACTACATTACTACCAGGTCAGTTAATTTGACTGGAATACCCTTGTGAATTATCCAACATTTTCTGGTTTAGTAATTAAGCATCATTTGGCAGATCTCCTCAAAGCTTAAAGTGCAAAAAAATGTGAAATTAGCGACTGTCACTTATATCATATATCAAAATATCTTATTCTAAAAACATGCCGTCCCTGTGTTTCAAAACCTTGTATTTGCTCGAACTGAAAGAAATGATTGCTTTCAAAATACTGTATTTGAACATATGGGGTAGGATGTTACTTTGGGTTGATATGATTGTGTAAATAATTAACTTTTTCTTGCTTTAAGATTTTCTTAACTGAAAATTTTTATTTTTAAATTTGAGGTTCTAGCTCATTTGAGTCTCAGAAAATGGATCGTCCTTCTATATCCGTTACATCCCCCATGAGCCCTGGAATGTTGCGAGATGTTCCCCAGTTTTTAGCTGGACAAATTTCAGTAAGTGAAATAATTTCTTATTTGCACTTGTTATTTTGTTTCATGTTCGGTTACATCAATTGGTGCTTACATATGTCTTATTTTGAAGCTGTAGAAGTGCGCTACCCCCAACAGTGCCCTATACAAATATTTAAGAAAGTAATGCAACCTTAGAACACCTGGCATTAAGTGAGAATAAATGTTATGAATAGAAAAAATGTAAGCGTTTCCTGACACATTTCCCTGAATTATTGTGTCATAATTATTGTGACCCCACATTTAAAGGAAAATTGTTAATTCCCATATTGCTTTCCTGAGCATTGCTCTTTAAATGATCTTTGGTCGGGAACTGTGCTTACCTGACTGAACATCACTGAAGGCGCTGAACACTCCCCAGGGAGATGCTGATTGGTCATGCAGTGTTTTGCCATACATGAACAATAGGCTCCAAATGTTTTCCTATGGGAAAGTTTTGAAATGGCTGAGATCATCAAGTGTGATGATCTCAGCCAAAGTGTAGAACACACTCATAGCCAAAGTGCAGAACACACTCATAGGACTTCAAAATTTAACAAGATAGCGTCATTTGTTTTTTTACAGCTGTGCAACTACATACATTCACCATTTCAGTTCCATTACCAAACTTTTCTTACTATGTCAAGGTAGTTGGACTGAAACGTTGTTTATATGCAAATGCACGTCTCCTTAAAATTTGCTCTTTTATTTACTTTGAAGCCCAATGAGCGTGAGGATGTCCAGTGTCAGTTAGGCGACATTTTTTACACTGTACTTTTCTAAATAAACCTGTTTCTATGAAAACTGAAGTTTTTGTTTTCTTGCGGCCCACATAAATTTAAATCTTGTTTATTTGGCCCGTGTTAGCCTTTGAGTTTGACATGCTTGATGTAAACTATTTTTAATTTAATGAAGAATTGTCATTCATCTGTACATGATTTTTAAATGATTGCAAAATGCAAAAATCACAATTTAAGTTAGAGGTGTTTTTTTTTTTTTAAATGTTCAAGTCTATTACCTCAATAAACCCTAATTATAAAATAATGAAATACCAGGGAGAAAACCCCCTCAATATTTATTTTTAATATTAGGTACTAGTATTTAACTAGTCCTAGTATATATGTAATAGGGAGCCTATATCAGTTGGGTGAAGTGCGAATTCTGCTTACCCATACAATATTCATAACAATAATCAATTAGTGAAATTTCCTATTTGCATCTCAAGTAGAAAGGAGGGCTATGGGTACCAGGGAAGTGTGCTATAAATTGGGATTATTAAAAACAATAGGGGCTGCACCTGTAGCCAACCATTAGGTTTTAGTAGGGCTTGGAGTCTTCCTTTAAATAAGATTTGCAGATAATACATTTACTTAGACCTGAGTACTGCAACAGATCAAGGTCGATATGATCACAGGATTGGTTTGCAGATGTTGTAGAGAGGTCATCACATTTTTTATGTGATTATGAGTGTGTTCAATGTGAGGCTGTGAGGTGGAAGGGTATGATAAATCAAGATGGCTGCTCCCAGGACGGGGGTTTGCAGTTCTTTTGTTAATTGTTATTTATTACAACATTAAAATGACATCCCACTGCCCAAATCCAATAAAGAATTAAAAATCATTGGTTAAAAGATATAACTTCAATGAAAATATTTATGTGTTTAATTACTCATATTTTCAATGGGGTATGTCTAAAAACTGCTTGCAAAAAGATCTATTGTCTGAAGCCTTTGCAAGCCATTGCATTCATTGGCTGTCCGTGTCCAATGAAAGACTTCCCAATGCAACTAAATGAGAAGTCTTTGCAAGGCAGGTGCTCTGAGCAATTAATGCCTCCTGGCCCCACTGAGCTAAAGGAAGTAACATGAATAGTTGTATGATTGACAGCAAAGGGGGGTGTAGCAAGGTTAATTTATAAAAGTGTCAAATTCTATTTGAGTCTGCACTTTTTGTAAAATAAAAAAGAGGACACATGTTTCAAAGAAAAGCACTTCAGCAAGCTAAAGTGCTTTAGGAGTCTGGAGTGATCCTTTGTGCTGTTTCGGTACTAAAGTAGGTACAATCATTACAGTAGTAGCCTAATAAAATTCACAGATTGATATATCACTATTAGTATGCACATCTACATAATAATTTTAACTTTTGGAAGATCAGGCTCCCCCATTACCAAATCAAGGCATCCATTTTGGAAAAGTGAAGCCTATGCAGTTGTGGTTTGACAATATGGTCAATGCACCTAAAATAAAGATGATCATTTCTTTCAAATTTGATTCCACTTGAAGACAGTCCAAAATGCTGATTTTACCTCAGTTATACAGCTCCTACATTTTAAAAGTTACTTATATAGCGAATATTTCAAATTTATTGTGGAAGTTTAGCTTGATACTATGCCATCTGTTGTATGTTGGTCACACAAACACATTATTCTTCATGGTGAACACTTCAGAAACAAAGAGAAAATCAATCAATCATATCTGTAGAACTTCATCTTTTAATACATCATTGCAACTTTTTATCAGTCTTGAGAAAATAAAATTTTCTTAAAAAGTCTTCTCTTTTGAATAAACTGCATATCTCTGATATTTTTGGTTCAGTTCCAATCCCTGTCCAGATTTAAAGAAGGCCGCCAAGCATGCATCATTTGAAATCAAGTAGCCCGGCAAGCCCAAGCCAATGGGCACCAAACCGGCAGCCCAATGGGGCCTCTCATGGGTCCTCTCTCTGTCATATCCTGGGCCCCCGAGCCTTGCTTGAGTGCAAAAATGGTCAGTCCATCCCTAGATTACATCAACTACAGAGTAATGGCTGCACACCTATGGTAGTAAGGGACACACACCTTTGCTACACAGAAATGTAATATATGAGATCATCCACAGCAGTCTTTAGCATCATGGACTAAACAAAACCTCCATGAGCGACATGATGTCCCAATGTTACTGTTAAATAATCAAAGTAGTGTTAATGTGGAAATGGATTACAGAACTTATTATTTTCTTATATGAAATGTATTTTGTAAAATAAAAGATGAAACACGTTCAGTGTTTGCTGTGCAAGTACACCTTATAGGAAAAGTATATCTTATTTCAAAGTAGTTCAAAATATCATAGTTTGAAGTAGTTATTGAGCGGTTTAACTTATTACCTGAGGTCTACCTGCCACCGTTCTTCACCTCCACCACTAACGCCAGAGAGCCGGAAGTTCCTAAGCATCAGTGGATCACTTGCAGCCAATGAACTAAGCCTTGCATTGGGGGGCTTAGCTCGGCAGCATTAACGGAAGTTCCTGCTTAGGAACTTCTGGCTCTCCAGCATTACTAGTGGAGACAGGGAATAGCATTCATGGTTTGACTACTTACAGTGGGAAGAAGCGCAGGCTGTAGTGGTTTTGGTGCATGGAGTGTTGCTTTAAAAATTGTCATACTGCTTTACATTTAACACATGACATGTGCAATTTTATGACAGGGACAGAGAAAAAAGGAACACAAATGGTAGCTGTTATGTTTATGAAGGCATTAAGGAAGTTAAAGGGACACTATAGCCACCAAAACAAAGTTAGCTTAATGGAGTGGTTTTGTTGTATAGCTCTTGCCTCTGCAGTCTCACTGCTCAATTCTCTGCTATTTAGGAGTTAGATCACAACTCCCTGCATGTAACTTACACAACCTTCTGAAACACTTAGCTCTAATGCTTAAACTTCCTTTTTGCACATTCTGTTTAATATAGAATTTATCTCCTGCTTTTTTAATAGCCTTCTAGAGCCCACAGGAGCCTCCTGTGTATGATTAAAATTCACTTTACATAGCAGGAGTTAAAGACGTCCAGTTGAAGTTAACATCTGATTGAAAATGAATCTATTTTTATTTAATGCAGAGTTTGTGAGTCACAGCCAGAGGAGGTTTGGCTAGGGCTGTGTGAACAGAAACAAAAGTGGTTTAACTCCTAAATGGCAGAGAATTAAGCATTGAAATTGCAGGGGCACGATCTGCACATAAAAACTGCTTCAACTAAAATTGTTTTGATGCCCATGTAGTATACCCTTTAAGTGCCAGGCACCAAATAGTGTGTCTTTGTGTCACCACACTCAAAGTTATTGGGAACATCTGGTGATAATAATAATGAAGATTTCAGGCCAATTACTACCCAAACGGCCATCTCATTGTGTTAAACCTTATATGCCATTACATTAAACAATGTGTTTCCAATCCCTAGCCTCTGTTTGATCAAATGAATACGATAAGTTAGATCTAATATCTCTAAATGTTAAGAGTCCCCGTTATTGTGTACTTTGTTGCTGTTCATGTTAATTTTGATAGTTGTGTTTTTGTTTTGAATTCTTTTTAATTTCAGCTTGTTGTCTTCCTTTGGTTTCGTTTTATTGCTTTATTATTTTTTCTTTCTTTTTCTTTTCTTTATTTAATTTTGCTTACCAGAGTGAAAGCCTTAATAGAAGAACTACGCCTTTTATCCCTAGGGTTCAGGTAAAGGCTGTTTTGTGCCTGAAAGAAACTAAAAGTTGTGTGTTCACTTTTTTTAGTTTGGAAAATGCATTCGAGGAAAACTTCACGTTTGGTTCGTTTTCCCATGTTTTTTGAAGCGTGTTGCTAGCAATTTGCACACCGTATCTTGTGAACAATCTATAGAGTTCTGCATGAACATTAAAAAAAAGCAAACATTTAGAAACTTTAAAGAGACAATGATGTACTGTGTTTTTTTTCTGCGTGTGCTTTATACACAAGAAACTGTTAGCAGATTTGGTACACAAGACAGTATAAAAGCAATTGGACTATGGGAAAAAGGGTACACATTATACAATTATTTAAAGGCAAACTATAGGCACCAATAGAACTTTAGCGTAATGAAGCAGTTTTGATGTATAGCTCATGCCCCTGCTGCTTCACTGTTCAAATCTCTACCATTTAGGAGTTAAATCACTTTGTTTATGCAGCCCTAGTCACACCTCCCTGCAAGCAATGTGCACAGCCTTCCAAAACACTTCCTGTAAAGAGAGATCGGATGTTAAAACTTCCCTTATTGTGCATTCTATTTAGTTTAGCTTCTCTTATCTCCTGCACTGTTAATAGATTGCTAGACCCTGCAGGAGCAACCTGTGTGTGATGCAAGTTTAATTTACAGAGCAGGAGAGAAAAAAAAACTTCTAAAGTAAGTTAACTTTAAAATACTTTTTGTTCCTAAATGGCAGAGAACTGAGCAGTGAGACTGCAGGGGCATGATCTGTATACCAAAACTGTTTAATTAAGCTAAATTGCTTGGTTGCCTATGGCATTCCTTTTATATAATACATGTTTACTTTAACGTAATATTCCGCATTATTAAGGGTAATATAAATCTGTTTCTTCTATAGCAGCTAAAATAAAATTTAACAAACGTTATTGTTTTGATTATAATGTAAAATATACACAACAAAGGTTTAATTCAAATGTGCAACCTGTAAAGTAGTTTTTAATATAATGATTATTCATTTAACAGTTATTTATTGTGAGCCGAGCACCAACCTACAAAAGTAATGCAAAATAAAGTGGGCATTTACCCCCAAGTTATTTTATCTAAATGTTTCACCTCCATTTTCAACTAACCAGAGAATGTTTTTTAGTGTATAAGCCCCTCTATATCTATTTTTTGTCTGCATGAATTTAATGTTTGCGATTGCATATTCTAAGTGTAAGATTTCTCTTGATTTTTCATGTTAATCTGAAAAATATATCCATATAATTATATATTGTCACTCCATATATCTATATTAAATTATATTAATTTCACGTTAACACATCCTGTACTAATTGCCATTTGTGACTTAATCATAAAACACATCCTTAAATAATTTATAATAATGTCAACGCTTTCTAATACTGCACAATAATAAAAGTTTTCAGAAGGTATATTGATGGCTTAGCACACACAACCTACAAACCATAATATCGTTAACAATAATTACAAACTGTGTGCATAGATGGGTATTGATACAGTGGCATTGTATGTTTCATACACCACAATTCAAAAACATACTATGTAAATATTTGACAATCTTTATATGTTTTGCCACAGTCTCTTTAAAGCTTTTATTAAGATAACATAACGTGCTTCTTATTGCATTTTCCAATATTTAGGTGCTCCTCTAAGTGAAAGATTGGCAAAATTATATGTACCTTAAAAGAAATTAAAATCACTTGAAAATAACCTATTATTGATACTTTTTGTTCAAGAATTGACAAATTTGTTCAGTCTCATATATTAAAGGATTTTATCAATAAAACCTTTTTATTGCAATACAATGTCCTGCTAACTTTTGTGTTGATCAACAAAAGTTCATACAGAGTACACACACTCTGCAAAAAAACCCCAGTATGTATTCAGGTACATATGTTTTGCCTCTCTTAGCAAATAAACCTATTACCCTTATATAGCTCGTATAGACATCAGTGCATGCTGCCACCCTTTCATTCCGTATCCCTTATAATATTCATTACATATAGTGTCACCCTTTTTTCCAATTTGTTTAACCGATGTGTAACAAAGTGATGAGAAACAGCTTACATAGCGATATTCTGTACACCCCACCATTACTGAAAGAAAATTAAAAAAAACCTACCGGTAATGTTGCACAATTATCGTTTTATGAGCTGTTTGTAAAGCTCCAAAAAGCACTAATTTATATTATTGTCCATATGAGCAAACAATAAGCTGTATAGTGTAATAGTTTTTAGATCAGTTGAGCTTAAACAGTGATGTGACAATCATAGTGCAATCTGATCATGAACATGTGCAAACCACGCTAAATATGTGAAACTGAAATTTCTACGCACTCACATTTTCTGGAGCTTCATAACAACTCATTTTTGTGTCTTATCAATGCTTAGATAATTAACGGGTCTACGTAAAGTAAGTGAATAGGTAAAGTGTCTAAGCAGGTGTGAGTATAATGCCCCAAGATAAAATTTCTGGTGTCAAATGTTAGTCATCACTGTTTTAGTCTGATATATGAGATCAACATGATGGTACTAAAAAACAGTCCTCATGGATCAACTAGAAGTCCAGAAATTAGGTTTTGTCAATTTTTTGTTTTCTAATGGTCCTATTGTTAATAGCCTGCAATGACCACCAGTTTGAAAGTTACGTGTTTGCTAACATACTTCTTATTAATTAAGATGTGTTAAGAGGTATTTTAAGGTCTGCATAATGTGCAGGTTCATCAAGTCAGGAATTGAAATTGATTTACATACAGATTTGGCTACCATAATGCAAAGCATATATTCACCTGGAGTGCAAAAACAGGTGCTCTTGTTAACAACCCAGCATCCCTTTCTGCAGCAAGATAGTGTGTGGTTAACACCTCCGGTAGATCAAGATCAAAGTGTATCACTGTCAGAGTGTCCTTATAATTCTCAAGGAGGACCACCCAAAATGCGCACACACATACACACATGCACACACAGCAGCTAAACCCATGTAGCCCAATCCAATAAATGCTCACACAAATTCCACCTGCCATCACATACATGTCTGTGTGTATTTATACTCATGCAGCCACCACACACTCACACACATATTGCATAAACCATGCAGTCACAGATACAATTCTACTATTGCACATACAGATCCCAACACATTTCATATATACAGTTACATACTCAGCTCATGTGACATACAGCAACTCACACAACTCCTGTCATGCTCAAGCAGCCCCCACAGACTCGCAAACAAAACTCCAGCACACACAGGTAGCGCCTCATACATGATTTCATTCGCACACATGCAGATACGCACAAACGCTACATAAGACTATGGACAATACCATCTAAACCTTCCTTAAAAAGGAAAAATTACACGATGAGGTGCAAAACTAATTTTCACACAAGTGGCCATATACATATATAGTAATAGTTTTCTCTTCAAAAACATAACAAACTATTCCAAACTTAGACAAATGCCCATAGAGACATAAACAGGTGACGAAAAGGACAATTTGGGCACAGCCAGCACACACTTTGCTCAAGCCTATGGTAGAGGTAAGTAATCAGTGGCAGAACTAATGTAGAGAGGGGCCTGTTGCAAAAACTTATGTCATCATCTGCCATACAACTCCCACTTGCCAGCTGAGGAATCTACCATTTGCAGGGTTACATTTGTGAGCAGTGTCTGTGTGTTTGAGTGTTTTTGTATGTAATACAAAAGGAGTATATAATGGTGGCATTTGAATAAAGGGGTATGCTTGCATGTAGTGTTGACATTGATCGCAGTGACATGTTTGTATGAAGTGTTGCTATGTCAGTGCAGGGGTGTAGTTTTGGGTGTAGTCTTTGCTTTTGAATGCTGAGATGTATGCATATATACACAGTGCCACACACATACTGTCAAAGATACACACTTACACACAGATACACATATACACTGACATACTGATATACACAATGACACACACATAGATACACAAACACAAAGATGCACACATATATACACACATATACATGCAATAATTTGGATGAGTGTGTGTATATTGGTGTGTGTCAGTGTGTGTATAGATGTGTATCTTTATTTTCAATTTTTTCTATGTTTCTATTCTCTCTGTCCCCTTGTCTCCCTGAACTGTACTCACATCCTCCCAGCACTGCCGCCGAAAAGCACATCTATACAGGAACCTGGTCTTACTGTTAAAGTTCCACTGTGTTCGACTGAGGCCCTGATCAGATGCCCATCGGGTGTCCCTAGGTGTATCTGCCACTTGATGGGTCCTCAGGCTGCACTGACTACACTGCTCGTAGGTCCGCCGCAGCAAGGAATAGAGACATGTAAAATGCTAGTAGAAGGTGGGGAAACTAGAATTCATAAAGTCAAATTAAGTGGAATTAAGGTTAAAAAAACTGATGGATAGTGACAAGAGAGATGGACAGACCAACATTGGGAAAATAAATTGGATATCTGTATCTGAGAAGAGACAGAAACAAAAGAAGAAGATGGGGCAGGAGAATAGAGCCAAGTGCAGTGCAAGACAGTGATAGAAAGATGAGACGGTAGAGTTAAAGACGAGACGGACTGGAAGAGGGGGTAACAAGAAACTGAATGGGTATTTTGGATACATCAGGGGTTTCAAGCTGTCTTTCTCCTGAGTAGGCAGACTTTAAAGATGTATTATATATATATATATATATATATATATATATAAATATATAAACAAAAAATATCCTTTCACCGGTGCTCGTAAGGCAAAATACAAAAAGTTAAAAGATGATAGCACTCTCTGGACTTTAAAAAAAATAACACTTAACTTTTATTACTTTAAATCAAACAAAGTCAATATGTCAACATTTCAATATGGTATCCCCACACTTACATCCGGACTGATATATACATGCTATTATTTTTTCTTTTAATGGGTATGAAACACCAATTATATGCAATTATTAAAAAAAAAAAAAAAAAAAGATAATTTGTCTTCAGTCTAAATTGCCAGTTTTTATTTTAGGGTGCCTTAAAAATTAACAAAATCGCACAAAAAGACTCACAAAATGCAATTAGCAGCATATCTTGTATCTTCTCACTCAATATAATTAAATTTTACTGATAGAATCCTTAATTAGCAGCTAAAGTACATTTTACTGCCAGAGATTTGGGTGTTTTGCTTATTCAATTTTTTTCCCTCTCTCTTATAATTATAGACATGAAAACTCAATATTCTGTATAAAAATAGCACAACATTTTTATCTGTTAATGCAAAATAACAGCAATTTAAAATGGAAATTGAGTGAAAATGTAGAGCTTTTATATAATATCTATTAACTAAATGAGTTAAACAATGAACCCTTCATCACACAGTTCCTAAAAATATAATATATATATGTATATGAATTATTTGTAACATGGATTGTCTATCTAGCACATTAAATAATGATAAAATAGCAGTATTACAAGAAATGGTCTTTATATTTGAGGAATCTGCTGGAATTTTGGGGAGCTACACTGGACTTACTAAGTAACATGCTTGGGGCCTGTTAAAATAATCTAAAGTACTCGGGTTGTCCTTCAGATAATCAGTTGCCCTTTTAATGTAGGTTGTAAATCAGTAGCTAGAAGAGGGTGGTCAAATGCTTTCCAATTACACACCTACAGCGTATGCTTATAGTATTAGGACAGAGTCGTAGAATGGCCAGAATCTCAAGGTTCCTAGGTGAGATGGAAGATTCTTTGGCTCTCTAAGGAAACAGACAGATTCCCAGTTTTTGGGGTTGATTTACCAGTCTCAGGTGAATGAGAATTCATTTAAAAAAAATCAAGCAATATTAAATATATATAAACATATAGGACAAGTAATGCCATTTTGGGATTCTTGAAACATCCATACACAACTCAGCCTCTGTCTTGTGGTTTACGAACCACCAAATGGTTTTACTATACTACATTGTAAACTTCACTTGTATGCATTTAGCGGTATTGACATGGCAGACATTTTTTGTTACCCATTTTTTTTAATGAAAAGCCACCACTGACCACCAGACGTCTCATGCCCTGACATTTGCTTTATGTAGGTCTTGATTTTTTTTTTTGAGTAGTTGTCAGTTACTTTGGCTTTCTTGTTCCATTTTATTGTATAGGTTTTTTTCTTCCACTTCCCTTTTTATTGTATTTTTTTTTTTTGCTGGACAATGATTTTACCACAATAGATTGTTGTGTATTTATATATTTATTTACCATATGTCTCTTATGAGTTTTTTATTGTTTGTGTTAGGTTTCCAGATAGCAGCTCCTGGCGTACAAAGAAAATTTGCTTTGAGAACGTTAAAATGAATTCTAATGGACAGGAGCTTTTGCTATACAGTGTTCTATAAAACACACAGGAGGGGAAATAAATGTAAAAAAATCTATTTGTAGTCATACATGTATGTAGTAAATCATTGAAATAAATACGTGATAAAACCCATAGTAGAGATATTTAATGGTAAATACTACCACCATTGGGCTTTAAGATCATTCTATGATGATTAAGAACATCATCTTCACGGCGGTAAGTATGCCAACTGATTTAAACTGTTGGATATAAGACTACCTGTCATTTTCTGCACTCAGTCGTACATTGAGTTTATACCATTCTAAGGAATAAATGTTGCAAGTGGGTGGATCATTCAAATAGAATGTATTTACCTGAGCATCTTAAATCAACTAGAACTATAATAGGCTGCCTCTTAATTTGCTACAAAAAAAATGTACCTTAGATAAATGCCTCATGAGCTTTGTTTGAAATCTGAGCCCCTAGTGACAATACAGCTCCTTGATTTGTACTGGAGATACAGAAAATGTTTGAAAGTCCATGATGCACAGATCATTTTAAAAATACAGACATTTTCGGTGAGAATAAGAAAAAGATATGTATAGATTCATTAGTAACATTTCTCTCATTCCGATGCAACGTGTATGGATGTGTAAATTTGTTTTTGAAGCGTTGTGTCTTGCAATATATTGTAAAGAGATAATCTTTGTTTCTTCTTCACAGATAAAACTTTGTTATGACAAGGTTGGCCATCAATTGATTGTCACTATATTAGGAGCAAAAGATTTGCCACCAAGAGACGATGGAAGGCCGAGAAACCCTTATGTTAAAATTTATTTTCTTCCAGATCGAAGGTAGGATCAATAGAATTTTGATGTTCTATGTGACATGCTCTGCTAGATTGATGTTTAAATGATGTTGTATAAGCATATTGTAATGCTGTCAGACTAGTCAATATGCTGACATGTAGTGCAAATGTGAGACAAGTGTAAAACAGCCAGATAAATACAAGCCCGGTTCTTGACAATCTCCCTGAGTGCTTCAAATTTGAACATCCTCAGTTGTGGTTTTTCATGAAATGAATATTCAAATCTGAGTGTTACATTTGAAGTCAGTAGATATAACTGAACTTTTCTTAGTGGAATGTTGGGGCCAATTAGCAAACAGTGAATAACTAACCTGGGACAAAGCTGAGTGTGTTCCACCTGCACTCTAGAGCAGAGGTAGCCAACAGCTAGCCCACTAGCTTTTGTTGAACTATAACCTCTATGAAGCGTTGAATGTCCCTGGTTTGCTGAATCTCGTGGCAGCAACCTGGCGACCTACCTGTTGGAGAACGATATTTTAGATGCACAAGCATTTGGCTTAGTGGTCAATGAAGAAATTCCTCTATGTGGTCTTAATACAACAAGTAAGAGAGAGTTTACATGTAATAATTAATTCATAGTTAATTCACAGATTTTACTATTAACATGACGTAAAGTCGTGATTTTGTTAATGACACGGAGGCCGCTCTCATAATATCCTCCAAGCGACAACCAATCAAGGAAGCTTTAGAAGCCATTGCCCCATGAACCAAATAAGGTGCAAACACATAGGTATCAATACCTGCTAGAGACATAAAGTATTTGACCCACCAGGCTAGGATAGACACCAGAAGATGCGACTTTTGGTAAGAGATGAAGAGTTCCTGTTTCAAAGGATTCCGTAATGTAGTGGGACAAGGTTCATACTCCTATAAGTATGCAACAGGGCAAAGGAGAGATCTTTCAGGGAAAGCTGGGTATAAAACGATTTTAGAGGAGGTTTTTGTCCTCCAAGAAACGTCAAAGAGGACACCTTATGGAATAAAGGAACAAGCAACCACATCAAGAGCTCCTACGTCAGAAACCCTCTTGCAAGAAAAAAATTCAAAACAATAGAGACGTCCCACAAGTCAGAGTATTGTGGTACGGGTGGATGACCAAAACAAATTTCTCAGAGAAGTCGAAATATGACAGGATGTCAACCGACAGGCGTCCCATCAAAACTTTGATGACCAGCAGAAACGGGTGATTGGTAAGGTCGATAAGGTTCACAGTGCGATAGGCTTTACTTTCATCATACAGAGAAGTCAGAAAATAGAGGACAGGCATAAAAGGAGCCGATATGGGATCCAAATTTAATTTCATGCACCAACTATGACATCTGCTCCAAGCATTTTTATAAGTCTGTCTCGTGTCGGGTGATCATGCATTCTCGCTACGTCGGAGAGTTGATTGCGAAACTCCCTGGACCGACCAAGGTGCCCTGAAATCAACCACACCATGAGATGCAAGAGACCGTCTGGATCCTGAAGAATACACTCGAGAGATGGAAGGAGACGTGGAAGGTCGATAGCCATCTCCTGAAGAGGAGGGAACTATGGTTGGGACGGTGATAGAGGAGCCACGATCACCAGGTGCCAGATTGGCGACATAGATGGAAAAGGCAACGGGGAATAAGTTCAAAGCATAATTCCTTGAAGAAGACTAATCTTGGGAGAAATAATTCGTAGCCAGTGCTGTCGGATCTGGTCTCCAACTGAAAAAATGAGGAAGTTAAGCATTCAAACGAGAAGCGAAAAAAAGGTCTATTTCAAGACCGTGGAATCCAAGTGCCATTCACTGGAATCTCTGAGTTGGCGTGAATACCAGTCCACCATAGTGTTGGAGAGACCTTGAATATATTCTGCCATGCCGTGCATCAGGCAAAATTGCCAGAAATCGCGAGCCATGTAGGTCAGAATTTTGTATTTTGTGCCTCCACGTAATTGATGTAGCGGACAGCTGACACGTTGTCCATCTTCAGAAGGATAGCGCATTATACTTGAGTTGGGGAGAAACTGCGGACTGCAAAAGAACCAGCCAGAAGTTCCAAACAATTGATGTGGAGTGTCGATTCCAAATCTGCTCCATCTGCCCTTGGTGGAAATATTTCCGCATTGAGCGCCCCAACCGTGCATTGCGTCGGATGTGTTTATCAAATCTGGAGCTGTACAGAATATGGTGCATTCATTCCAAGCTTCTATGTGAAGAAGCCACCATTGGAGTTCATCCTTCGCTTCTGAGTCCATAGTTACCATATCCGTGTATGATGCGCTGCCCTTGAGATGAAGTTTGTAATCGTTGTAGGGCTCGATAGCCAAGAAGACCTGGAAAAATGGCCTGTATAGATGTCGCTAGAAGGCCTAACATTCTCGACAGTTGTTTGAAAGAGAGTAGAGAGATCGCCAGTGTTCGCCTATCTCCTTCTTGATATTGGCTAATTTTGTCACTGGAAGGTTTGAAGGGTAAAATCTACAATAATCCAATATAACCCAGAAAATTGATTCATTGCGTGGGAACGATAATGAATTTCTCCCACTTGATCAGGAAGCCCAGGTTCTCTAACAGAGTAAAAGTCCATGCAAGGTATGTCAGGATTAATTTAATAGACTGAGGCAGAATTAAAATGCACCATGGAGCCAAAGAAAGTCCGAATAGGAGGCACCTGAATTGCATTTCCTGCCCTACCATGTGAACTGCAGGAAGTTCTTGATTTTTATGGAATCTTGATGTTGGACTGCGATAGGCACTGTGAGATATGCATCCTGCAGATCCAATTTGGCCATCCAATATGCTGGTTGGAGAAGATCCCTTAAAAAATGCTCTCCTTCCATCTTGGAAGTGCTGATATGCCTCATAACCATTGAGCTTTCTCAAATTTATCAATGGACGGACACCTTCGCATTTTTTGGGAACCAAGAAAAGGTTGCTTATGTAACCCAGGGCATGGGCCGGAATCTCAACGATGTCTTGTTTGCGCATCAGTTCTTTTATTTCCACGAAGACAAGGTCTGCATCTCGTTGGGAAAAAAAACTATTTCCCTTGATGGGGAACATTGAACAGGTAGAGAAAGGATGTCCATGCAATAGCCTTACACAGTGTGAAGAACCTTAGCATCTGATGAAATAAGGGACCATACATGGGAAAAATTTGTGAGCCTGCCCCCCACTGTCAGTAGGGAAGAATGGAGATTGTGTTCTTCATCCTTTATTGGCACAAACAACCCAGGGTCGACCACGTTGTGGGAAGAAGGTTGGTATAGTGCATTGTTCAAAGAAATTGGCTCGGCCAGTATAAGAGCCTTGGTTCTGTCTAAAAGAACTTCTGTTTATTCAGCTGGACAGATGGCTCTTGGCTTTTCTGGCGCCAGCAAAAACTCTAGGGTTAAATAACTTGCGCACCTTGGATAGCACTTTATCTAGAGCAGTCAATGTGTGGACAAAGGAGCCCAATTATTTTACAAAGTTGTCCCCAAAGAGAAAACATTTTGCCTGTTTGTCCGGCTTGTTCAGAGCCAGAGAATTGAGCATCAAAACTGCAGGGTCATGATCCATATACTTCATTAAGCTAAAGTTGTTTTGATGTCTATAGTATCTCTTTAATGCTTGCCTCACTACTCACACTTCTACAATCTTTAGAGATTTTGTAAGCAGTTTCTGAATGTCTATGTCATTAGCTTTAATACAGTTAGACTTGGCAAATAATCCTGCTGTTGATACAAAGCTACTGAGAAAATCCTCTGCAGTACTAAACAAGTGCTAGATCTTCCTATAGTTATAATTGAATGAATTAATGGACCAAGTGGATTTAAACATATGTAAATATCCATTGACTGGTTTGTTAAAAATAAAATTTCCGAGAGAAGTAACACTTTTTTAATTAAATATGACTCTCGTTAAATATTTTTACTACAGATATCTGGGCATTATTAGTCTTTTTTTTTTTTAAATTAACGGTGCATTGTAAAATAGTAGGATAGTTCTAATTAGGCTATTTATCTTTTCTTAGGTCATTACCATGTCTCATTGAGATAAGCAATATGAACACACATCCATTTCATTATAAATATCTTTAAGGCCAAAACCTGCGGGTTTCAATTACAATAAGCCCTGTCTCTTCTTCTCTATGTGTAAACAGAAAGAACGTGCTGTAGATCGAAAGGAAAAAAAAAAATCCTTATTTGGGTATTGTGGTGATGTGGGTGATGTGACAATTATTCATGAAGATGGGTGAAAATCTTAAACTTCACACATTTTTTTTTTTAATGTGTTCCACAAATGTTTGAGTTTGCAAGAAGAAAAATATTTCATTGGAAAGTTTTCATCCAAATGACTGTGAAAGTAATTTCTTAATTAATTACCAGTGTAGGTAAAAGGCTTCAGTTACCAAATTAAGCATTCCTTAATTTTCTTCTTTTCCATGTTTCATTCAGAAATTTTTAAACAGATAATCGCACATTCCTGAAATTCCCAATTAGACGAGTTAGACACGTTCTCACATAAACATTTGTTTTTGTTTTTTTTAAGTGATAAGAACAAAAGAAGAACAAAGACTGTAAAGAAAACAATAGAGCCCAAATGGAACCAAACATTCAATTACTCACCGGTTCATCGGAGAGAATTTAGGGAACGAATGTTGGAAATAACACTTTGGGATCAAGCTAGAGTTCGGGAAGAAGAAAGTGAATTTTTAGGAGAGGTAATTTGCACTCCCCATATGCAATGATGGTAATAATGTTTAATGATACTAAGCGTACTAAACTACAATGTTGTCAGTTTTTGAGGATAAAATTCCCATTAAAATAAAAAAATAAATAGAAAATCAGCTCACATGTTAACTGAACCAAATTAATTTGTGTCATTGTTGGAGACTCTTCTTAGCACTGCATAATATGTTTTATCAGATAAATAGACAGACAGATAGATAGATAGACAAATAGACAAATAGACAGACAGATAGATTTTGATTTCTTTTGGATTATTATGTTTATCTCTCCTGTTTCATTCAATAGATTTTAATTGAATTAGAAACTGCACTATTAGATGATGAGCCACATTGGTACAAGCTTCAAACACATGACGTGTCCTCCCTGCCACTACCCCACCCTTCTCCATTTATGCAACGGAGGCAGCTGCACGGAGAGAGCCCAACACGGAAGTTACAGCGTAAGTTCCTATGTATTGCCAGTTCAACCTGATTGTCGTAGAAAACGTGGCCACTGTATTGAATATTTTCATCACAATAACAAATACAACTATGGCTCTTGAGCGTCATGATAATATGATAACAAAATTAGCCATTTCTTACATCTATAAATGGTACAGAATGTAGTGTTCTAAAAGAAGGGCCCTAGAGAATCTAAAAGGAATAGAATATATATCTCCAATCATTCATTGTAAATATCTGTTGGAGGTATATAATTATAACAGCTAAAATTAAGATTAAAAGCACATGTTTATTAAAAGTAATTAAGTATTATTACAGTACATTCATTATGAAAACACGTCAAGTGAGAAGAATTGGACTAACTTGTGGGTAGCCTCAACAACAGTATAAAGTTTTGAATCTCTACAATCCACTGGCTGAAGAACATCAAAAGTTTAAAACCAAATACATTCCTGAATTTTATAAAAAATAAAATAAGTAGATTTAATTATATACATCAGTTCAAACATTTCATATTATTATCATAACAGTTTTTTAAGTTATATTGTCTTTAATTAATTTTCGTTAATGCAATGGTCTCATTGTTTTGTAAATGTTTTCTGTTGGAAAGACCATCGAGCAATCAAAGCGGTTTTCTACTTTGATTGACACTGTATGCTGTGAAATACAAGTGTCGTGTTTACATGCATGAAAATTATATGAAGCATTATAAAAACATATCAATTTTACAGTTTAAAAGTCATCAAGTTGGCTGTTGTGACATGCTGTCAGTCTAAAAATTAAATCAGTTTTACTTCTTTTTCATACGTTTGTGGAAGATTAATTAGGAAAGTGATGTCACCTGGGATCAATGTTATTGCAGCCAACATGTACACTGATCAGCCACAACATTAAAACCACTGACAGGAGACGTGAATAACACTGATTATATATTTACAATGGAAGCTGTATAGGGGTGGGGATATTAGGCAGCAAGTGAACAGCCAGATCTTGAATTTCTTGTGTTGGAAGCAGGAAAAGGGGGAAAGCAAATTTATCTGAGTGACTTTTACAAGGGCTGAATAGTGATTGCTAGACGTCAGAACATTTCTAAACTGGCAAGTCTGGTGGGGTGTTCCAAAAGTCTTGCAAGGAATGACAACTGTTAAACTGGTGTCAGGGTCATGGGCACCCAAGACTCATTGATGCAAGAGGGGAGCGAAGGCTAGTCCATCTGATTCAATCATACAGAAGAGCCACTGTAGCTTAAGTTACTGAGAAATGTAATGCTGGCCATGATAAAAAGATAAAAAGATGTCAGAACACACAGAACACCAGTTTGTTGTGTATGAGGCTGCACACCGGTCAGAGTGTCCATGATAACCAGTGCCCACTGCTGAAAGTGCCTTCAATGGGGATGTGAGCATCAGAGTGTGGAGCAATGGAAGAAGGTGCCTAATCTGATGAATCTCATTTTCTTTTAGATCAGGTAGTTGACCAGGTGTGGGCATCGTTTACCTGGGGAAGTGATGGCAGCAGGATGTACTATGGGAGAAAAGCAGGCCTGTGGAAGCATTGTTATGCTCTGGGCAATATTCTGCTGAGAAACTTTAAGTTTTGTCATTCATGTGGATGTTTCTTTGACACGTGCCACATTCCCAGAGAATGTTGCCGACCACACACACCCCTTCACGTCAATGGTATTCTCTGATGGCAGCCACCTCTTACAGCAGGATAATGCACCCTGCCACACGGCAAAAAATGTTCAGACATGGTTTGACAAGGAGTTCAAGGTGTTCCCTTTGAATCTAAATTTCCCAGCACTCAATCAAATGGAGTATCTGTGGGATCAAATCTGATTCATCGAGGCCCCGCCAACTTGTAAGACTTAAAGAGTCTGCAGCTAATGTCTTGGTGCCAGATACCACAGGACACGTTCAGAGATCTTGTAAAGTCCATGCACCCACGCAGCAGAGCTGTTTTGGCAGCATGAGGGGGACCTACACAATATTAGTCAGGTGGTTTTAATGATGTGACTGATTAGTGTAAATCATAATTTAATTTTATATTATTGTTATTATTTTTTTACGTTATCCTTTTTTTTTTTTTTTAGGAAAGCCATGCAGCAGGGGTGTCTCACATCTTCTTTAATTTTATAAAATGTTTTAAAAAGCATTAAACCTGAAATAAACACTCTGTATAGTATCGTAAGGAACTTAAAAAAAATAAATATTACAATTGATGTAGATCTAGTGACCATAGCTTCTTATTAACAAATTACCAAATGACATTAACAGACAAATCTGCAGAACAGACTCCCCTGCTCCATGTATGTATTTCATAATGTTTTCCCCATGACATCTGTTTATATTAATATTTGTTTTCCAGATAAAGGCTCATATTCATATAATTCAGGTAAAACTCCAGCACGTGAGCATTCCGCATTGCATGTTTCCATATGCACAGTCTGGTATAACAGTACAGAAGCCCTACTCGTCAATCTGCAGTACATGTTGGACTAAAACAACCTGACAGCCTAGAGTGATTTTTTTTTTAAAGTGAATCTGTCACCTCAAATAATTTCAAAATCCGTTATTATAATTAAAATATAATTTCTTTCTCTCACAGTCACCAGTTTTATATATTAACTTGACTGTTGACCAACTTCACTTAAATTTCCCCCTTTATAATATTGTAGAATGTTGCGGAATAAGTTGGCGCTATGTAAATGACAATAATAATAATTATTATAATACATAATAAAGCAATAAGCAAATTTTGAAAAGAGATGTTTGATGGAAAAAAAACAAAAATATGACAAGTTGTCATCTAAAAAATGAAGACCCTTTAAACATTTTGTTAATTCAATATATAGTATGTTTTCAGATCTATTGACTAACGTGAATTTGTTTTTGAGTGGTAGATGCACTTTAAATATGTTTTACACTTTACAAAGCTGAATTCCATCACTTGCAGTAATTCTTAATACTTTTTATCCATAATTTTTTCTGGTAATATCAGAGTAAAATTTCTGAGATAACTCTATCGCAGTTAAACGTATCAATCCCTTATTCAGTTACACATGGGTTGGAGTTTGAGCATTCCGCTACAGTTATACCACAATCTGTACGTATGTTTTATTGTATAACCCTTCATAGGCGTGCACAAGGGGTGTGCCAGGAGTGCCCAATGGCACCATAATGTAGGGTCAAATTGCCTTCAACTCCACTGAGTAGGTCTCTATGGGCCCTTTTGCATGAGTTTGGGTTACCTTGCTATGTTTTTGAAAAACTTAATCATGACTATCTTTGAATACACTTACTTACTACTAAAGCAAAAATATGCATTGTCTACCTTTAAACAGTATTTTTTAAGTAAAGTTTTGATGGTAATGTTCTTTGGGTGCACACCCAATTTTAATGTGCTGGGCACGCCTATGTGAACCTTATTTCCTAATAGATTTCCTTGCTTGCTTGAAACAAAATCTTGCGGATCTACATACCTAGTTTATTTAAAATTTAATTAAATAAACTTATTTCAGCTTATTTCAGTTACATAAAGAATAAAGATATTTGGTAACAGTTTTGATAAGATATCTAATGTTTGATTAGAGAGTTGTTGTTTATGGGGTTTGAGTGTGGATCGAGCCACACGAACACTTCTGAAAACCCTCTCTACGATGAGTACTTGGTCTTCACGGTTTCCTTCTGGATGCACACAATATTTCTGTAGTGCATTCTGGTATTTTGACACTGACTAGTCTTGACCACGTGTACCTTTGTTATTTCAGACTTTGGCCAATGATATTATTCTTGAGTATCTCTGTTTTCATGACCTTTGACACGTCATGTCTATATGTTGTTGTTTTTTTTGCATAAAGCCTAGACAACCCTAAGGACCGGTAATATGGCACGGTAATACGATAGGTAGGGGGAAAGAAGGTGGGACTAGGAAGTTATATGGGCCTGTGGAGGAGTTTGGAGCAGGAAATAGATAGATAATGCATGGAGGGGCTGTTACCATTTGTTATACAAATATGTAATTAAAGAATTAATCATTTGTAACAGCGCCAACTTAGTGCACCATACGTGGACATAATTTATTCAGCTCCATGAATGGGTATTGCTGTGGGTGCCCAGTTTTGATGCAGTGGGGCAGTTTTAATGCTTTAATTTGGAATTAAAGCTGCAGATGTTAATAAGGCATTGTGTTGGCGTAAAGTTTATTAATACAGGTTTATATGCTCTCAGATCATTCAAGGATTCGTTCTAATAATGCAATGTTTTAATAATGCAATAATTCATATAACATGGTAGGGTTTAGGGTCAGGTGAAGGCTGGAATACACAGAAATATTTTGAGAGGGGCTTTAGTCATATATGTGGGATGGTCTGTAAAATTTACCTTTGTACTGCAACCCCTGGTCTTTTTTCCTTTATTTTAGCATTTGAATGGACAATAGAAAATATATATAGATTTCATAGAAACGATGTATCTTGGAATGAAATAGCGTGTAGGAATTTAGTTGCTTTTTGTTAACTGGGTAGTTGGATTTTGTGATTAGCTAAACATAGAGGTCTATCACTAAAGAATGAGAGGCAAAAAAGTTTAGTGTGGAGTAAAAATTGGAAAATTAGCTCCTATTAGTGTTTTTCTTCAACATTATTTTTAAGTTTAAATGTTGCATCATAGCTGTGAGCTTACAATAGTATACTGTTTTATGAATATAACTCAGCAGTATAGGTATAACAGTACTGTGACAGACTGCCTTGCACCCCGACCGGGTACCTCCGTCAATCGCTGCTTCCTAGTAATCCTTGAGTACCATAAGCACCATCGTAAACCCTACAAACCACCACAGCTTGGTTGGGGTCTCACTGTCCAGTACCCATCCTGGATCCAAGACCAGGATCTAGCTTCCAGTGGGTAGACCTCTCCTAGTCCAGAGAGCAAAGCAGGCTGCTCTTACAAGAGCAAGTGTTGTAATCCAAGGGAGTATAGTGATCATAGCAATCCCCCATATAGTGATCATAACAATCTGAATATAGCTCTCCAATCCCCCAAACATGAGTATAGACTTCATGAAGGGGTAAAGCATTCAATTTAATGGCAGCCACAACTGGTCTTATATGCAGGTCCCCATGTAAGGGGTTTCTGATTACATAGTCCAGTGGCATTCCCCACTGGACCTGAGAGTAGACTAGAGTAAAAACATATACACGATTACATTGACTATCAGGTCCAGGACACTTCCACATAAAACAAGATAATCCTTCCTCTGTGCCTGGGAGATAATTGAGTCAGGAACTGTACAATTATCTCCAGGCACAGAAAACACACATTTTACAACCTCCCGAAAGTACCCCCAAAACACATGGAAACCCCACAAGAGTCACATCCTCTGATAGCCCCTTTCTGGGGGACCACCATATCCAAAAATCACCCAGATCCGTTCAGGGGTTCGGGATTTCCATGGAGGTCATAATTTGACCGACCGCACACGAGGCACCTGCCCAAAAGAGTTCCATGAAATCAGGCTGCGCGGATGGTCTCTTTCGGGAGTACAAAATACAACAATATACCGAGCAGAACTGTTCTTACGTGTGCTTGCCTTATGTCCCTCGTTCAGGAGTTTGCTCCCACCGAATGCCGCTCTTCTCATATGAACGCCACTGCACATACTTGGAGATGGAAGTGCCAGCGGTGTTCTCGCCATTGAGTGTCCAATTTGGCTTCCATACACTCGATGACCAAACACCGCTCTAAGTGTTCGCGGGAACAAGATGGCCGCCACCTCGTGTTCGGCCATACGAAAGGTGACCACCCAGCTGACTGTTTAGAGTGTTGCAGTTAACAAGGTCAATAAGGTTAATAGGCAGCACACGTCAACCAGGGGTGGTCCAAAAGTTTGGGAGTTGGTTCAGTATACGAACAGAATACTTCTGATCCATTCGGTAAGTCCTATATACCGACTCAGAGAAACAAAGCCTTTTCACAGTCCTGAACCAAAGTCTAACACATGGGCCATAGTCCTAAAGTAAGAGGCTATCCTGCAGGCCCCTCCAAGAACCTGTGACGAGGTTTAGTTCGTCACAAGTACCACATCTTTTAATGAGCTATATCACTTAAAAAGTGGATGTAACACATCACTGGTGTAATCCAAACTATTTCAAATGGTACAAAAATAGGATAATGCAGTCAAACATTCTCGATTACAGTCTTATGGAAAACAAATTTCTAGTGTATTTTATTTTCCAACTCGTCAACAATCTGATCCTCTCTGTAGCTCTTCTATCAGTGGAAGACTATGAGCAATCTGACCCTCCTCTGCTAACGCTACTGCCCCTAACTGCTATGGGAGTGATATAGGGGGAGGTTGGGGTACGGAGAGGACATGGGTGGCACGGAAGGGTGGGTGGTGTCATAATTGGACACCTGTCCCCAGCACATTATGGGTGTTGACGACAGGTATCCAATATGCACAGAGCTGACATTAGCCAACCCGGAAATTTTGTTCCTGGCTATCCAATGGAACCCTAATAACGATGCCAGAGGTTGAGATACACCTCTAGCAGCAGAAATGCTAAACTCTTTACATGCAGCGTTTAGTTGCAAATCACTGAACATACAGACTCCAGGCATCATGACTACTTTAAAGCAGTGAGGTAGTCATGATGCAGTGAGTAAATTTTTTAACCTGAGTGGAACATTGCATTTTGTAATAGAATATCTGAATATATGTTGTCTTTAGTACTTTCAGGGATGCTTATTGGGTTGTTTTTACTTCTACTGCCGTCCCTGTTGATGGGAAGTTTGGTATCCAATTAGTGATTATCAAGAATATCTATGATGAGTAGTTACACAATGGTAATAAAATATAATTATCATGATGATGATAACTAATAAAATATGTTGCTTATTCCTCCATAACAACTAACACAAGCTTACTCATACTTTTGTTGTGAATTAATGTGTTTCTGCCAAAATGTTTTTTGTTTTTTATAACAAGTGTGAAATGATCCCTTACTAATCCCTTCTAGATATACCCTTCCCTCTGACTAGTTACTAAAGCTCTAGATCCTAGTGTTGATTGCTTTGGCGTTTTTTTTTGTTTTTTTTTATTCACAGCTTTTATTTATTTGGTATGAACTGCGTTTACCGGCATAGAGTTGATATTTACTCAAGTTTCTTTCTGCAGGATCTAAGAGAATAAGTGACAGCGAGGTGTCAGATTATGACTGCGATGATGGAGTTGGTGTTGTTTCAGGTAAGAGTCTCACATTTCTGTTTGCATTTGAGGTTCTAATTATACATGGTATAAACCTCCAGATATTCCCTCAAAGTCCAATATCATGTACCAGGGAATGCCGAAAATGTATTTACTAGGTCTAAAATATAAAGGCATTGCCTACTTACCTTCTCCTTAATGAGATTCCATTTAATTATTTATGGGAAGGAAGATATATTCCATAGCTTAACCAACATTTTTTTAAAAAGTCCTGTAAAAAAAAGCAAAAACTATTTACAGGTTTATTTACTAAATTGAGAATTCAAAGGGAATTAAAAGTTAAAGGGATACTATAGGCACTCAAACCACTTCAGCTCTTTGATGTTGGTTGTACCATGCATTTGAATTGCCATCTCCTATTAATTCTCCCAAAAGCAAAGTAAAAAATAAATAAAAAGTTAGCATCAGTTTAGCATAATATTTATATCCCCCATGGCCTATTGCTCAAAAGGAGCAGGTAATTAACAGACAGCTGACTCTTTATATATAAAACTATGCAGCTTGTCACCTGACCCACAGCCTCTGATTTAGGGAACAGACCAGTATTGCTCAAACTCTGTGTCAGTGCAGTTAACTACTATTGCAGTACATTTTGCTCTAAGATTTTAGAGATTTTTCAGTAACTTTACCAACACACCCTGTGCGTCAAATTATTCTAGACCAGGGGTGCCTAAAAGGTAGATCTACAGATTTTTTAAAACTACAGCTTCCATGATGCTTTGTCATATTAAAGGATTCTAAAGTCCTGAAAAGCATCATGGCAGCCCCCGTTCTAGACTACTTCCTTATATATGAGAGCAATGTCTGTCTTCATGAAATATATTTAGTGTGATTATATTTATATAATCTATTATTCCACAGATTATCGGCACAATGGGCGTGATCTGCAGAGTTCAACGTTATCGGTTCCGGAGCAAGTGATGTCATCGAATCACTGTACCCGATCAGGACCTCCTAATGTAGATAGTATAGGAAGGACAAGGTCTTGGTCACCTAGTGTACCTCCTCCTCAAAGGTATTCTGGATTACTTTAATATACTTACTCAACAAACATTACCTCCTTTTATTTTTTAGAGTTCTAGTTACGGAACTTTGGATGTTTTAAAATAGAAAAAAAAAAAAAGAAAAGAAAATTTATCATGTTGCTCATAAATTGTTACATGGTTAAAGAAACATATGAAAGTGCTGCTCATCTTATCGTACCAATTGTTTTTACTTTATTTTGAGATTCGGATTGGATTTATGATGCCTTACATGAGTATTTAACATTTTGAAGTTACAAAATATTTTTGTATTTTTAGACAAGTTCATTTTAAAAATACAATTTATTGTCTGCATAAGAATTCACCTTAGTTTCTTTTTATTGAGTAACAGCCTCGTGATCTCAAAATAATGCAAATCTATAGAAACAAACAGCAGGAAGGCCAATGAGCTATAAATGCAAATCAGGAGTAGATTTTAATAAACATCCCCAAGGCATTGTAAAATCCTTCCCAAAAATGGAACAACTCTGCCTGGAGAAGGTGACCCATAAAGCTCAATGACCACAGAATGCATGCAGCGACCAAGAGGTCAACGGTAATTCTGGTGGAGATATATATTCATGTTACAGGACATCTGTAACCAAGGCTCTCCACAAAGATAGGCTTCAGGGAAATATGTGGAAAAAAGCCATTCCTGGAATAAAAGAACATATCACATCCTACCTGGAATGTGCCAAAATACATGTTGTTGGCATAAGAAATGAATCAAATTAATGTAATATCCCAAGCACTGAGCTGTAGTAGTTATGATAACCTAGCTGATTTCTTACTTGGGGTCCACTGGGTGACTTATCCGGCCTTCACTGGTAACGATGGAGAGCTGAAAACTCTCTGACTGAGCTAAAACCTGCAGGATAAGGCACTCCTGGCACCATAAGGAATACAGTGAGCTGTAGTAGTTATGATAACCTGGCTGATTTCTTACTTGGGGTCCGCTGGGTGACTTATCCGGCCTTCACTGGTAACGATGGAGAGCTGAAAACTCTCTGACTGAGCTAAAACCTGCAGGATAAGGCACTCCTGGCACCATAATGAATACAGTGAGCTGTAGTAGTTATGGTTCCCTGGTTGACTTCTTACTTGGGGTCTGTTGGGTGCTTAATCCGTCCTTCACTGGTAATGATGGAGAGCTGAAAGCTCTTTGACTGAGCTAAAAAAACGGATTTAATTATTCAAGTTGATTAAAACTGACCCATTTTTCTTCACAATAGACTCAGTTTAAGAAATCAAACCATTATCAATGCTCAATATTTTGTGTCACTTAATGACTTAAAAATTGCATAGCTGTTTTCATGTCATGAGTGTCAAGACAAATAATTTTTTTATTCTTACATCCTGTTTGAAACAGAACTTTCCATATCTCTCCGTCGTTAGGACACAGTTATTTTTTTGCTTCCTAGCTAGTGTCTCAGACTCTGGAGACATACAGTCATTCTTTACTCAATATCAGTAGAACTAAGCGTACTGATCTCTGCAGCAGCCAACCAAAGTAGATCAGAACCTTCCGAGAGAGAGCAGATTGGATGTGTACAGAGGCATAAATTCACTAAACCAGAAATTTGTGAAGAATCGGCAAGGAAACTGCAGATTTTACACCCAGATTTAGCAAATTGGACAAATTATTATTATTTTTTTTAATTCTCCAAACTGTCCAGTTTTGTTATAAACCCCTTAAATCTTTCTATATCAGTGTTCAGCTTTATGGTTTATTGTCTAAACAATGAATCGTGGTGGATATAACAACTACATTTCTGCAGCAGAAATTAGTGCTTGAACTGGTCAAAGAGGTGCATTTTGTGGTTTGTGGTGAAATAGTGAATATAAAAGGTTTGAAAATCGGTATAGCAGGGTTATTTACTAAACTGAGAATTCAAAGTGAATTTCAAATTTAAGGTAAAATTAGCCAAACTAGAAAAATTCTCTAAGCCATCTATGCTTCCTTTTTGACTACTCTGGCCTTAGGTTTAAATTCACTTAGCATTCACTTTGAATTCTCACTTTAATGGATTACCGCATGTTTTAGCAAACGGGTTTATAACTAGCTATTTGTTAAATTCATTGCAGCCCTATAGCAACCCCTGGCTCTCGAACATCAGAGAAATAAAAGGACTTCCTTTGCTATCCAAGTCCCATTCTACATGTATACGTTTTGTTTGCTCACTGAGCGTGCACTTGTCTCCCTCTCTATGTGCACCTCTGGATCACTGATCACAGTTACCTTCATAAAGCTATGGGTGAGACTGTGAATATGTTGACAGCGGCCGCGGTATAAGTGCTACCGACTTACTGAACAGTTCCATTCATCAAATTTGAAGATTGAAACTGTGGCTGGGGCTAAATAATATAAATTCATGATGGGACAAAAAAAAACTCATAGACCAACAGGATAAGGTCTTGCTTGATGGAGTCTCCTCCTGGTCAGAGAGAGCGGTCTGCCTCTGTAAAGGCTCCAGTTTTAGAATCTTTAAATGAACACAACAACCTGCTGATCAACTTTTATGGGGCCAGCAGTGGCCGGGTGCCATTTTTCTTAAGTTGTTAAGTCATTTTGAAACATTTTACCCCTGAAATTCATCCCCCCGGTGCCCAAAAGCAGTTGTCGACTCCACAAAGGTTTGCAGTGGCGTCGTGTTGAAGGGGCCACAGAGCTGTTGCCCTTGGGTGCAAAATTCTAAAGGGTGCATTATTTCAAAAGAAAAAAAATAAGTAGTAACAATAACTAAAAATAGCATGCCCTCCCCCTTACACAGAAAATCTCCCAATGTTCGAACACTACACAGTTTTTCAACATGATGGGGAAAACATTTAACTGGGTGGGGGGTGAGTGTGAAACATTTAACAGTATTTGTCGTGTTAATAACAGCCATACTGTCCTCATGTAACCTTATTCATCTTATTGGTGAATTACATAATGCCTATTAATTGCGTGATTTCCCGCCACGTCTCCGTGATGTGTGTGACACATTACTTAATGTGTGAGTTGGATCTAAACAAATTACGCAAAGCAACTATTAGTGTTATAGACATCACAGAGACAAGGCGGTTATCGAAGGAGGAGCACGGCTATCTATGCAACCTTTAAAGGACTCGGAGTGCTATGGATCCACAATTTGGGGGTGGAATACTTTGCATTGCCATAGGTGCTGGCAACCCACGCTACACCACCACCTGGTGGTCAGAGATAGACTGAGAGCTTCAGTCATTGCAGACTTTTAATAACATAAAGTACATATGACCATGACTTAGTATCTCCTACATAACTTTATAGCCTAAGCACAATTTAACTTTGTCCAGAACTGGGTTTTGTTTTTTAAATTTTTGCTAATATAATAGTATCTTTATCTGCTGTTTATGCGCAAAACAGTGCATTGCAATAATAGCATTACAAAATTAATTTTTTATGCCAAAATAGCTGATTATGAAATATCCTCCAAATATGCTTTTTTCGACCAAAGTTTTGCATTTTATTTTTCAATTCACCACCTACAGTTTAGTTTTTATTGATGGATTGTGGGTAAATTTGATTGGCAACTGAAACAGAAATTTGCTTATCGCTCTGCTCATTTCAAGTTTTGTGAAATTAAAAGCTAAGCACAAAAACTTAGTCTCTGCTTTTCTGTATGTGTTTTATGAAAACTTGGAGTGCTAAAAAAAAATAAAAAGAGACTCAGACACAGGGAGCTGTAGAAGCAAAACAGATACAGTTTATTTGTGGTGTCATTTTCTATTCATGTAACATACATTATATGGACAATAGTATTGGGACATGCCTCTTAATTATTGAATTCAGATGTTTCAATTGGATCCATTGACACAGGTTTAGAAACTTAAGCACCTAGTCATGCAGTCTGCATTTACAAACATTTCTGGAAAAAATGCCATGTTTGCAATAAGTCAGTTTGTGAAATTTCATCCCTGCTAGATATTCCATGGTCAACTCTAAGTGGGATTATTAGAAAGTGGAAGTGTTTAGGAACAGCAACAACTCAGCCACGAATCAGAAAACCACGTCAACTCACTGAGCTGGGTCACTGAGTGCTGAGGCACATGGTGAGTAAAAGTCAGCAATGCTCTGCTGATTCCATAGCTGAAGAGTTACATACTTTCACTCAGGGCTGATGGGGGCGCCCACCAGGATATTTCCTGGTGGGCTCCCATTGTCTTGAACCACAACGCTGGGCGAGCGGCTCTAGAGCCACCCCCCTCAGCGCCGCTCCTCAGGGAGCCCGAATTTGGGGGCACCCAGAGGAGCCCTGTCACAGTTTGGCAGAGCCTGATGACAGGTGCCTGCTCTGCCATCAAATGCCGGTGACCGGAGGAGGATGCAGGCGGCGAGGGAGGCTCTTCTTGCAGCCTCTCACTCCTCCCTCGCGCGCCCTCTGTGATGCCGGGAGCCGGAATATGATGTCATTCCAGCCCCGGTATACTAAACAGCGGGCGGGAAGAGTGAGAGGCTGCCCCACACTGGATCCCAAGGAGGTGAGTGTTTGAGTGTTTGTCAGTGAGTGAGTGTCTACCTGTATGTGTCTGTCAGTGAGTGTATGTATGTCAGTGAGTGTCTGTCAGTGAGTGAGTGAGTGAGTGTAGGTCTGTCAGTGAGTGTCTGTGTGTGTGTCTGTCAGTGAGTGAGTGTAGGTCTGTCAGTGAGTGTCTGTGTGTGTGTCTGTCAGTGAGTGAGTGTATGTCTGTCAGTGAGTGTGTGTGTGTGTGTGTGTATGTCTGTCAGTAAGTGTGTGTGTCTGTCAGTGAGTGTCTGCATGAGTGTATGTGTGTGTCAGTGAGTGACTGAGTGTATGTGAATGTCTTTCAGTGAGTTTCTGTGTGTCTGTGAATGTGTGTGTCAGTGAGTGAGTGTATGTCTGTCAGTGAGTTACCCTTGTGTGTGTGTGTGTCAGTGAGTGAGTGTATGTGTGTCAGCGTATTTATGTCTGTCAATGAGTGAGTGACATGAAGGGGCGGCAGAATGGATCTTTGCCTAGGACGGCAGAAATCCTTGCACCGGCCCTGCTTTCACTGGCATTATTATCAGCACAAAAACTGTGCAGCAGGAACTCTATGGAATGGGTTTAGCCCCTCATCACCAAGTACAATGGCAAGCGTTGGATCGAGTGGCGTAAAGCATGCCGCCACTGGACTCTGAAGCAGTGGAAATGTGTTCTGTGGAGTGACGGATCATGCTTCCCAGTTTGGCAGTCTGATGGGTGAGTGTGGTTTGTTGGATGCCAGGAGAACGTTACCTGCTTGACTGCATTGTGCCAACTGTAATGTCTTCTGGAGGAGGGATAATCCGGCTGTTTTTCAATGGTTGGGCTAGGCCCCTTACTTCCAGTGAAGAAAAAGACATTTTGGACAATGCTATGCTTTCAACTTTGTGGGAACAGTTTGGGGAAGGCCATTTTCTATTTCAGCGTGATGGTCATTAGATGGATTTGGTGTTGAAGAACTTGACTGGCCCTCACAAAGCCCCCTCAACCCCATCGCACTCATTCGGGATGAACTGGAACAGAGATTGTGAGCCAGGCCTTCTTGTCCAACATCAGTGCCTGACTTCACAAATGCTCTAATGGATGAATGGAAGCCTTTCCAGAAGAGTGGAAGCTGTGTTAGCTGCAAAGAAGAGACCAACTATATATCAATGTCCATGTATGGTCAGGAGCCCCAATACTTTTGTCCATGTAGTGTATGCATGTTTGTGTTCTCAGAGTGTAACAAAGTGTAACAAAATGCTTTCAGGCACACTTTTCTTATGGGCACTGTATAGATTTTCAAAATATCGATTGTTATTTGGATCTAGTAGAAACGTATAACATTTTTCTGCAGTTGGCTGACCATTGTCCATGATGCAATGTCCTCTTACAATTTTGTAAATGATCAAATCAGTTATATTTCACTTCCTTTAAATGTTAGGATTTAATTTTTTTGCAACATGTTTACTGGTATTTTAAAGTACAATTTCCATATTCATTTTTTGTTATTTTTTCCCTTCAAAATGTATCCCACTTTACATTTAAATGTCTGTTTTACTTTATGCGATTTTCCAAAGGCCCTGTAAGAATATTAGCGTGTATTGAGGCCCTTGTCCTTATTGTCATCCTTCACTGTCTGTAACCAGAGCCATATTACATATAAGGTGTTTAAGGTGGCCATTTAGAGCCTGGGCTGAAACCGGGGCCCGGTAGAGCTCTGGCTTTGAGCTGATCCTCGCCCTTTAAATTAAAATTATTCCCTGGTTGTCCAAGGTCTAACTGCAGTCCCTCACAGCTCCAGCTCTCTATGAGGGAGAGTATAGTATACAATAAGGATAATTCACTTATAACTTTTGACATTAGAACAGGCAGGGCTGCGACTGTGACCGGAAGGACACTAGGGTTTGCATTATTGCCTCACCTTCCTACCCAGAGGTAAGCAGGAGGCGGCACACATTATATAACTAAAAGGCATTACAGTGTGGGGAGACTGTGTTTAACACAGCTTCCTCAGATACTGTCACTACACCCACAAACACTCAGCCCCTTATCCTTTCACAGTCACTCCCCCTCACTGTATACCTCTCCAACCTTGTCACAATCACTGCCGCTTTCACCCTGCCACACTGACTCTGTAACATGCCCCCCTTAATCTGCCACACACTCTTTTGCACATCACCCTGCCTCACTCCCCCGTCACACTCACTAACAAAACTCACCTTCTCTGTTTTAAACTCATTCCCTAACTCTGTCACACACACCCACCCCCCCAACTCGCACACTCACCCCACACCCAGTTACATTCACTATCCTCTCACTGTCGTATTCAGCCCCCTAAGTCTGTCATACTTACCCACCCACCTTCCCACAGGCACACTCACACTCACACCAAAACCCTGTCACACTTATGCCCCTCACCCTGTCACACACCCCCATCCTCCACCCTCATCAATGTCATACACAGTCATTTCATGAAACATAGCCTTACCATAAACACTACACACAAATACCACAAGCAGCCTTCTTACACACATTACAACGTAAGAAACTACCCCACACACATATGCTCCCAGGCACACACATTTACACACAAAGATGCTCAGGCACGTACTTAGGTACTCAATGCCAGAGACAGACACACACTCCTCCACACACACTCTCAGCCACTACACAGACACTCAGTCTACACATACTCCACTCACAAAAACAGACCCCAGGGCTCTCGGAGGGCACCCTGTCTAGGGCCCTGGACAAACGTAATCCAGCTATAGTGTTAAAGGAACATTATTGGGTCTGGAACACAAAATGCATCCCTGATTCTATAGTGTTACAAACACCACCTTCCTTCTCCCCCCCCCTACATATAGTAAAATCTTACTTTTATTCATGTCTGTTGCTGCTGGCTCTGCCCCTGATCTCCCTTCTTGGCTGACATTATTAGAAGTGATTCTCTCAACCAATCACAATGCTTTCAAATAGAAAAAGCATTGGATTGGCTGCAAATGTCAAGGAGGCAGATCAGGGGCAGAGCCAGCACAAGCCAAACACAGCCCAGCTCAATCAGCATCTCCTCATAGAGATGAATTGAATCACTGCATCTCTATGAGAACAGTTCAGTGTCTACATGCAGAAGGTGGAGATACTGAATGTCAGTGAAATGTGCGGCACTGCCCCAGGAAGCACCTCTCGTAGCCATCTTAGGAGTGGCCAGTGGAGGTGTCCCTAGGCTGTAAAGGAGTTTAAGTATGTGTGGGATATGCATAAGACTATCCTAACTATAAAATAAGGCCAGGGACTAATGAAAGTATTTAAAAAATTGGGCAGACTAGATGGGCCGAATAGTTCTTATCTGCCGTCACATTCTATGTTTCTGTGTTTCTATGTAATTTAGACACTGCATTTTCTCTGAAAAGACAGTGTTTACAGCAAAAAGCCTGAAAGGAATTATTATACTCACCAGAACATATAAAACAAGCTGTAGGTGTCCCTTTAAATAATCATTACATTTACACCATCTCGAAAACAATCATTATGAGTCAGGAGACATTTATCAGTGTTCTGTTTTAAAAAGTGAGTGGTCTAAAGTACTGGAAGTAGGGCAATCACCATGAAAACCAGTGAAACTAGCAGTCACACCATTAGTGATCCCTCTCCATTTAATTTTTTTTGCCACTTTTTAGAACAAAAACACTTTGATATATTTCTCCCATTGTGTTTTTTAAAAAAAGCATTCCTGACACATTCAGCCGGTTTTCACGTTACTAAAAAAAAAATTCCTTGTGTGTCAGTCGAGCAAAGTGATTTTACTTCTAGCTGCTTATAAAGCGATGTGGCTTTCCATGTGTAAAATCTCTTCTGATTTTGAAATCACACAGTGTGCATTCATTTTGAAGGTTTCCAGATTTAAACTGTTCAGTTCGTGAGTCTGATTGCTTTTGCCTTTCCTCTGCCCTAGCTCCTCACCAAGCTTTCGACATCCGGCAAACATTTCATGTTTTATTTTACACTTGAAGACACAGCTTCTTCAGAGTTTTCGCTATAATAATCCATTTTCTTCATTCACCATTACATAACTTTACCACTTTTCAGTTACATTTTTTTTACACCCATCAAAATCATACTATTAGCACTCAGTCAAATATGCTCTCACTGCACAACAAGTTACCCTTTGATCTATGTGTGCATGCGTGTATATTAATTATATATATATATATATATATATATATATATATATATATATATATATATATATATTTTTTTTTTACCATTTAAATTGCATACCTCACAAGTGTCCTTATTTAGGAGAGACAGTCCCTATTCTGGGCCAAAATCCTTCTCTTTCTATTTTCTCTCTCGATGTCCCTCTTTTCTGGGAGTTCCATATTATTGATGTGTCTGAGTGTATATAACAGAGCTCCACATCAATAATAAAAACAAAAATGTTTATTTAAACTACAATAAAGAAACTCCCCCACATGCAAATTTATATTATTTTTTGTTATTTAAAGGGATTCTATAGTTTTTGTTTTCATGGCACTATAGGTTCCTACAGTGCCCCCTCCCTTGCACCAACCCCTCCCGTGGCGCTGGATGGGCTGAAACCCCTTCAGTCACTTACCTGAATCCAGCACCGATGTCCCTCGGCACTGGGTCAAGCGAAAGGGAGACCTAATGCACATGCCGTGTCTGCATTAGGATTTCCCCATAGGAAAGCACTATTCAATATTAAAATAATTTCCTAACATTGTGACGTATGAGTGCTGAGAGCAGTAGATGGAGATGGGAAAGACAGAGGAGGGCAGGGGGGAGTGGGGGAAGCAAGTGACAACATCATGGGGGCAGGTCCATCCAAAAAAAAGGAACTAATCAAAGATATAGCTATGTATACCGGGTATACCTGTAGCTGCCACTGTAATTTTCAGTGCATGCAGTTTGTACTATAGTCATTTAATGTTTCTGACCAATATTTCATGTAGACAGTTATTAATATTTTGGGTGATAGAATTTGGTTGCTAAACTTTTTCAATAGTATAAAACACACAGCTACTTTACCCCCCTCCCCTTGCCCCCTCTCTCACTCTCCATTTCTCCTCCAGGTTGTAAATACCTTCATATGACTGTTCTATCTCATTCTTCCCACCCAGGCTCCCCCTAAATATATAGCATGCTCCTCCAGCTGTTTGAGATTCTCACTCAATTACCTCTTCATTCCCTTTGTATTTTACCAATAGCTGCTTCTCTGTTAACTCTTTCAGCCATCACCTCCAAACTCCCCCTGCTACCTCTTGTCTCAAATCCCCATGTATCCTTTAGATTGTAAGCTCACGGGTCACTTTGTATAAAAGAGCTCAAATGGCTAGATATCAGCTTACGGGCAGGGCTCTCTCTACCTCTTGTATTTGTCTGTGTATATTGTACGTTTCTCCACTAATTGTACAGCGCTGCGGAATCTGTTGGCACTTTATAAATAGCAGTATTAAATAAATAAATAAAGAGACATTGATCTTGCCTCAGAGTAAGAGCACTCTGTCTTGAGCCGATTGCCCTTGGTATAAATTTCACAGCTTGAAGAACACTCAATGATATGCCCACACTGTGCTTTTAGAGAACTTTTCTCTGATATCCTCAATACCATTGAACCAGTGAAAACAATAGGGGCAAAAAAAAAAAAATAAGTTTCAATCAGAACTTATGTGGTACCTTTGGGGGGTATGCATGTGCCAGCAATCTGTCTAGCACATTGTATAGATGAAATGTTATTGTCAAGGCGGAACATACCTCGCTAATGGAATTAACTGTGTAGAGAACAGGTATTGAGCAAACATTACTCAATTACTTACAGGCTTCCTTTTTTCCAGTAGGAGTATGGAACAGGGACCCAGAGGAACAAGATCTGGTCCTGCACATTACAATACCATGGGCAGCGTGGAAAGGCATCGTGTAATAGATAACCACTACTCCCCAGACAGAGAAAGGTAACTAAAGCAATTAGTGGCAACGATAGATATGGAGAAGGCGGTGTGATGATTGGTGTATAACCAGTTAGGAATTGCTAATGAAATGAGGATATGGCTGAATAATCTAGCATGTATCGCACCAAATGATTAAATAGTAGTCTTTTGCACATCGTTACAGTTTATTCACTAAAAAGTGATTGAAATCCACAAGAGGGTTCAAATATTAAATCCAGCATGGCCAAGTTAAAGAAAATTCCCTCTTAATCTGTTTTGGTAGAACTTTTTCTACTGAGTTTTCATCTTCCTGAAAAATCTCTATTTAGTGAATAAACCCTTAATCTTTGTTATCTTTTTGAGTTTGTAAGCAGTGGGATATCCTCTCCCGTTAACCCCATCTACTCTTAATAATGTGTATTAGTGGGTGGGAATGGCTTACATTCATAATCCAACTCTTATATACATGCTTTCTAACCATCTGAGTAACTTGCAAATGAAATAAATGAATACTGTTTTTTTTGTTTTTTTTAAATTCATAATTATGTAACTCATTTTAGGGTTTTTTTCAGGCAAGGCTCAACAAAGATATTTATAGTTTTGTGATTATATAATGTGCTATGTATGTATAATGACTTGAAAAATGAATGCATCTATTACTGTCCAGGTTACAAAAAACCCTCATTATGGTGGTAAACTTAGTGTAGGAGGAATCCGTGCCTTACACGGTGCTGTAATGGTTCAGGAGTTATGGTATTTGGCTGTGGATAATTAATATTTTAGTATCTAAATCAGACAGAAGACACCATATTCCACATTGTTTTAACTATTTTCTACAACAAATGCAATGCACTGTATCCTTCTTAACAATACATGTCGCTTGATTACTTGAAATTGCTAAACAAAAGACACATTGGGTTAAAAATGCTGCATTACTCCTATGTTCCGTTATGGATCCCAGTAGTATACTTTCTCTGAGTTTTATTAGATAGCAGTATAATGCAGATCCAATTTATATAAGGATATATTGTCAGATTTCAAGATCTGCAAAGGGTTTAATCGTTTAATGATCACCAACAAGCAATAATCACACAATACAAATTTGTTTGAAAACCAAACATTGGCAATGCTTCGGAGATTGGGTTTGAATTAATTTGCATGGGACCATTTTAACATTGTCAATAACTCATTGTTCAGCCATTAATATTACTGTAGATAAGATCCGAATAACATACACATATATTAAGCTACAAAGTTATTGCTTATCTTAGAATATCTTTGTGTGGCTTGTAACATTGTATATGTTTATCTATTTATAGGTTGCACTATGAGATGTATAACCTGCCAGTTGGTTTTGTTTTCAAAACAATCCAGTGTCTAGCACAATAAATAAAAGAAGGGCATTTTTAGGTCTTTCTAGTGAAAGACAACTTAACCCCCTACCCCCCCCACCCCCCCCCACACACACACACCCCAATAGACCTACTGTGTAAAAAAAAAAATGCTGCAAATTGTCAATGCCTAGATACCCACCTTTACAAGACCTGCACCTGTGGGAAGCTTCCTGTGTACTGACTCATCCAAGTCCATACCCAGGTATACTATGTTAGTGGAGCAAGCAAATTGAAATAGGTTACTATACATGAGTGTAGTTCCCTCTAAGTACCTTTACATGAATAGGCTACAATATAAAACGTTAATAAATATTTGTTTGTAATAACCACAACCCTTTAGTTTGCATTTAATAAAACTGGTAATAATGCAGAGCTATGGGTGTGGGTGAAGATTCTTTCTTAAAGCGGCTGTCGCCCCCTCAAAAAACATTATATATTGTTATTATTATTATAGTATTATATAAATATGATTTTACCAAAAGTCCAATGCAGTCAACAGATTCATTACGATAAAGTCCAGACAACTTTGCCTTTAGTATTTTCCCTCTGCTTGACAAAGCTTGACAAAAACAAAGCTACTGCCATGTGGTTTTGCCATTTTGCCAGTGAAGGCTGTGAAGGAAAAGGCATTACATAGACGTCATGTGCATGTGCGAGAGAGTACAGCGCTGACATGGGCTCCTGGCAGATGAAACTGCAGGAGCTAAAGAGGGCCCCATAGATGGAGAAGGCAGCTCTGTTAGGGACAGCTTGAGTAAAACCTAGGTTCTGCTACATCCCTGGCCAAGCTGTGATGTCACCAAAATATGCAAAAAAAACAGAAAGTGACAAAGCTGTTTTAAACATTGTAGCTCTGGTCCATTCACAAAAACAGTGCTAAGAGGGAACATGGTTATTGATACATGTCTTTAACCCCTTAAGGACACATGACATGTGTGACATGTCATGATTCCCCTTTATTCCAGAAGTTTGGTCCTTAAGGGGTTAAGTGGATCTTTTGAATTGGTTGATTCTGAGGCTTGGGTGATTGTCTGTAATTGACCATTAGTAATTCTGTTTTTTGGTTTTTTTTACTTCTATCCCTCTTTCCTATCTCCTCTGTCCTTACTCTACTGCATCCCCACCACATCTCCCTACTACTACCATCTGATCAGGTGTAAATCTTTATAAAAATCTGCAGAGCCCTTACAGTTGCATATTTTCATATTCACTAAAATGTTACCATTTATCTTCACCATATTACTATAGCTGTGATTGATTTGTTTAGTTCAATAGCAGTGATTGATTGGTTTAGGTTTTTTTTGGTTTTTTTTAAATCACAAAAGAACTCTATACATTGTGTTACTATATGTTTGAAATTGTTGCACGGTTTTCAAAGTATATTTTAGTAATCCGGACACTGTTCTATTTGACAATGTTCAGATTTTGGAGACGAAGCTCAGAATAAATCTGATTATCGTTCAGATTCCACAAGTCAGACTGGACACTGCTTGACTCGGCCCCCACCCCACCAATTTTACATGGGAGCAGGGCCTTTCTAGTGACTGCTCAGCAATGGTTTTTAATACTTACTAGATCTGCTGAAGGTAGGGGCATAAGGTCTACAGACCCCCACCTACTAATATAAGGGTCGTGCTGACCTACCACAGGTTTATTTTCTTTTACCACTTTAAATGTGTTAGCTGGCTACCAAGCCCTGGCCAGCCGCCACATAGTTAACTCTTGCACAGCTGAGTTTTTTTTACTATTTGGTTGCTAGTGCTGCCAGTATGCAAATAGTACTTCAAATTATTGTTTGCTTTTAAAAAAACAAGTGAATGATAATTTGCGAACGTGCATCCCGCCAGATTCATTCTGTCCCAAATATTTTAAAATAAGTGTTTTATGAGTACTATGAATCCTATACTTTGTACTGGGGTTCGGATGCAAACAGCATTGATTTTTATCTAGAAATCTAGACACTAAATGCATCCGGCCGGTTTGTTAAAATTCCAACCAGATTTGACTTTAGTAAATATGAGAATTGCACTTCTGGTCGGAATTTTCCCATTTTCACCAGATTTGTCCATCCAGACAAAATCTGTTGTTTAGGTAATTACTCCGCAAATGTCATTGGTATGAATCAAATGCACAAATACTTTATAGTTTACTTCCGCCTTTAAGACTGCATCATATGTAAACAACAAACTGTTAGAAAAGAATCTAACATTTTCAAGCCATAGAGGGTCTTAGAAAAATTGTATGGTGGACATACCGCTATATAGCTGCGCATTAGATCTGCACAGAGGAGAGCTGGAGGTGAAACCATTTTTAAATGCCATTACTTCTCTAACAGTAAAGATTAAGGCGATATGTTCTTCAAAATGATAATTTGCAATTGTAAAGAAGTGATAGAAGTCATCAGCATATAGCCAGCGAGATACATAAATCACCCCGAAAGTTGAGACTTTAGTGAGAAATATTGCCAGTACGTAAAACAATGACCTTCTCTCCGAACAATCTGCTCTTATTACTCTGGCCGTGATGGGTGAAAAGAATGAACAGTATTTGCTTGGACTTACTGCGTCTCACAATTAGCATTTTTCAGGCGAGGATAGCAATATTTCCAATCTACACATATGAATTATTGTAAATATATCACACATGTTAATGTTCTTAAGATCCTCACCTGACTAAAATCAAGGCGAAGGACTTTCCAAAGGCAAGGATCTAACATTATGAATTGGAGAGCTATAGATTTTTGTTTCTAAACAAATGTTTTAATGTCTCCCGAATGTTAGCTAGATATTAGTGATGTCCCGAACGGTTCACCGAACGGATCGCCGCGGATGGCGAACATATGCGGTAAGCTTTGACCCTGCACCTCACAGTCAGCAGACACATTCCAGCCAATCAGCAGCAGACCTTCCTTCCCAGACCCTCCCACCTCCTGGACAACATCCATTTTACATTCATTGTGAAGCTGCATTCTTAGTGAGCTGTCCAGGAGGTGGGAGGGTCTGCTGCTGATTGGCTGGAATGTGTCTGCTGACTGTGAGGTTCAGGGTCAAAGTTTACCGCATATGTTCGCCGTCCGTGGCGAACCGTTCGGCGAACCGTTCGGGACATCACTACTAGATACCAATATTTATCTATAAGCAGGTGGGCTGTTGGATAACCCATGCTCATTAATATGTAGCACCCCACAAGTAAACTATTAACATGTCAGTGTACCCACAAACCTCATGGATACTCCCTAAAATATTTACTGATAATGCTATCGACTATAACTCCTATCAGTCTCTCGACTCCCAGGTTCTACCCAGTAGGGAATGATGTGAATGGCAACCCACCAAAAATCTCTGCCCTAAACTGCTCCTAAACATAGCCCTATGTCATTTTAGCATTAAACCTTCATTAAAAACAAGTCTTTAATGATTGGCACTTGAGCACAGCATGATTTCAGTTTTGCTTAAACAATTCTTTACACTTGAAAAGTTCCCTTTTGACAGAAATATGATATTTTCTTAATGGGGGAAAGTTTATAATCCATAAGCGTATCAGGAAAAAAGTCTTCCTGCTCTATCCTATTGAATGCACACAATGCTAAGTAAAAACCCTTTAACACAGTTGCAGATTTTCTATGTTCTGTATATATTTTAATTTACTTTCTAAAACGACAAATACTTTTAAGAGCTTTGATAATTTTCATTTCTTTGTTAATATCAGATGTGATCGAATCATTCGGTTTATATTTAATTTGTTGGATTGTATTGGTCCACTGATCGTCAGTGTGATTTATAGTGTAATCATGTAATTTATTTTATATTACTTTTTGCTTTGTCATTTAATTTTACCATCTCGATGTTCTTGTTTTCCATCAATGCTACAGTCATTATCTTACTCTACCTCGCACCAGATTCAGTCAATCCTTTGATCATCATCTAAGAGATCCAAGGTATTTTTATCACTGCGTTTCTAACCTCTGCACGTACAATGTGTCCTATAGCCTTAGATTCCTCATGTTTTCCTGCTTATAGAACTGTCCCCAAAAAGCAAACATTTGGACATATGTACAATAATCACTTAATATGAATACCTCCACATAACACCTATAGGACCTGCCTGGTCAGCTTTTATTCGCCCGTCCGTCCCTGTAGGTCCTAATACGTTACCTTCCTTATCTAACACACCTATAGGACCTGCCTGCTCAGCTTTTATTCGCCCGTCCGTCCCTGTAGGTCCTAATACGGTACCTTCCTTATCTAACACACCTATAGGACCTGCCTGGCTCAGCTTTTATTCGCCCGTCCGTCCCTGTAGGTCCTAATACGGTACCTTCCTTATCTAACACACCTATAGGACCTGCCTGGCTCAGCTTTTATTCGCCCGTCCGTCCCTGTAGGTCCTAATACGGTACCTTCCTTATCTAACACACCTATAGGACCTGCCTGGCTCAGCTTTTATTCGCCCGTCCGTCCCTGTAGGTCCTAATACGTTACCTTTCTTATCTAACACACCTATAGGACCTGCCTGGCTCAGCTTTTATTCGCCCGTCCGTCCCTGTAGGTCCTAATACGGTACCTTCCTTATCTAACACACCTATAGGACCTGCCTGGTCAGCTTTTATTCGCCCGTCCGTCCCTGTAGGTCCTAATACGTTACCTTTCTTATCTAACACACCTATAGGACCTGCCTGGCTCAGCTTTTATTCGCCCGTCCGTCCCTGTAGGTCCTAATACGGTACCTTCCTTATCTAACACACCTATAGGACCTGCCTGGTCAGCTTTTATTCGCCCGTCTGTCCCTGTAGGTCCTAATACGGTACCTTTCTTATCTAACACACCTATAGGACCTGCCTGGTCAGCTTTTATTCGCCCGTCCGTCCCTGTAGGTCCTAATACGGTACCTTCCTTATCTAACACACCTATAGGACCTGCCTGGTCAGCTTTTATTCGCCCGTCCGTCCCTGTAGGTCCTAATACGTTACCTTTCTTATCTAACACACCTATAGGACCTGCCTGGCTCAGCTTTTATTCGCCCGTCTGTCCCTGTAGGTCCTAATACGGTACCTTCCTTATCTAACACACCTATAGGACCTGCCTGGTCAGCTTTTATTCGCCCGTCCGTCCCTGTAGGTCCTAATACGGTACCTTTCTTATCTAACAAACCTATAGGACCTGCCTGGCTCAGCTTTTATTCGCCCGTCCGTCCCTGTAGGTCCTAATACGGTACCTTCCTTATCTAACACACCTATAGGACCTGCCTGCTCAGCTTTTATTCGCCCGTCCGTCCCTGTAGGTCCTAATACGGTACCTTCCTTATCTAACACACCTATAGGACCTGCCTGGCTCAGCTTTTATTCGCCCGTCCGTCCCTGTAGGTCCTAATACGTTACCTTCCTTATCTAACACACCTATAGGACCTGCCTGGTCAGCTTTTATTCGCCTGTCCGTCCCTGTAGGTCCTAATACGTTACCTTCCTTATCTAACACACCTATAGGACCTGCCTGGTCAGCTTTTATTCGCCCGTCTGTCCCTGTAGGTCCTAATACGGTACCTTTCTTATCTAACACACCTATAGGACCTGCCTGGCTCAGCTTTTATTCGCCCGTCCGTCCCTGTAGGTCCTAATACGGTACCTTCCTTATCTAACACACCTATAGGACCTGCCTGGCTCAGCTTTTATTCGCCCGTCCGTCCCTGTAGGTCCTAATACGGTACCTTCCTTATCTAACACCCCTATAGGACCTGCCTGGCTCAGCTTTTATTCGCCCGTCCGTCCCTGTAGGTCCTAATACGTTACCTTCCTTATCTAACACGCAGGGCTCCTTACAGCAGTAAAGAGTGCAATAAACACAAACATGAATCTCTTTTAGGTGTATTTTTGGCCATCGCTACGATGATCATTAACCAGAACCTCTGAAAAATCTGAATTTGATGCTTTCTCAGTGATTTTGGCACTGAGTCATACTCTAGTCTAAGCTAAACCAGTAGAACACACTGTAGTGTCCTGTTTTGTTAATACTTGCTAAAACTGCAGGTGAAATAATGACCCACTTGCTGAGTTTACTTTGCTGTTTGCAATATAACAGTAATATAAGCAACATTGCAGCCCATTTCCCTCTTTCTCAACCCCTATAAGGCTATGCTCCTTACCTCTAGACCAGCTCATATACCATTTTCACTCTCCTATGTTTGTGTTTCTCTTTAAACCATTAAAGACCAATGGAAGCCAAAATAGACTGTTTGCTTATTTAGCAGTGCTTAGCCCAGCTTTTACAGCCTGTTATTGCTAAGGTTTGACTATCCCTGTTGCAGGTGAGGTGCCGGACTTTAGGTGCTCAAAGAGCTGAGTTTATGTCAAAATGGTTTGAAAAAAAAACCCCCAGCACCTGCAGAGTTTTTTATTTGCAGTGGTTATAATCCATACTAGCATACAATCTATACGGAACACTATGATGTTGGCAAAAATTGCCATTGGTCTTTAAGAGTTTAACGTTGCCTTTTTTATTTGCCGTGGTTTTAATTTCTGTATTCCATGTCTCTTTAACACTTTGTCAGCCCATAAGTTGACAATTAATGCCCGTTTCTTGGCAGCAAGGATCACCCAATGTACCCTATCTTTTGTGAAGATGCAATCCGTTTGCTACGCTCCCGTAAGATGTGCCGTACCTATTCTGAGGGTGCTAACAATAATCATGAGAGGTACACATGGCATGGAATGTGTAACAATGCGCCCATGATGTGTGCGTTCATATATATGATTTCATTCATATATATTTTTATGTGTGCCACATTTAATTATGTACAGTGATATAGTAAAAATTATTTTTAGAGTAAAATATTGAGAAAAAAAATCTTCAAAATATAAATTATTAATTTTTTTCTCCAGCAAGTTACATTTAAATTATTTAATATCTATGAATGGAGCATTTAATCCTGTTAACTTTTTTTGCAGCATGTACAAATGTTATACAATACCCCTGCTATACAATATGCGTGCAGTTACTACTTCAATTACTCATTTAACATTTTCTTCTACTGTAGTAATACTAAAATACTACTATAGTCTGATTTAAATTGTTTTCTTATTAGGCATGCTCTAACAGATGCATTGATTCAGTATTTTGGATAAGCTTTACAAATGATTGCAATCTGTTTTTTTGTTTTTTTAAATGATTCATTTACAAAATTCCGATATATTTTAATCTGTAGATCTGTAGACTGATCATTTGAAAAGTTTATAATAAAAAAAAATATTAAGTCGAGTCCTTAGTCCTATAAAATTATTTGATACTTAAAAGGTTCTATTTAGACTCTGGCTTTCAAAATGCTACCATAAACCCTCTTGTGCTTTTTGGGGGGAACATTTCGTATAATTATTTGATCAATTTATTCTCATCATGAAAGGTGCAAGGACTCATAAGAGAGTCTTTGAGAAGTGAATATATCGATAACAAACAATAATTATCTTAGATTAAGCAAATACACCAACCTTTGCCTTAATGACCCTCCATCAGCATTTGAGGATGGGTGGATTTTTTAATCCACCAGGTTAACTGTTACAGGGTAGGTAGAAAAAACACAAGGTACATATGTTTATTGCGTTATGTACTTACTTTAACTAACCAGCCCAATGTGCAATTGCCTTTTTAAACCTATTCGACACATCCAGACATTGTGAACCTACTAAATACACTGTAAAGCAAGCATGTCAAACTCAAAGTCTAACACGGGCTAAATAAACAAGGTTTAAGTTTATGTGGGCTGCAAAGATAATTATTGTGGGTCGTGCAGGCTGCGAATTGGACATGCTTGCTTTAAGGCATTCCGATCCTACTTACTGGTGGGATAGGCGAATAACCATAACTTTTAATATCATGATACAATTAACTTTCCATTTGTAAGCAATTTTGGTAGTCCCACATATAGAATAAATCCTATTATATTAAAATGCCATTATGACATATGACATATTTGGTCAGCAAGTATAATTATCAATATGGTATGGGAATATTTCATATATGAAGTAAAACTATGAAAGTGGTTGTGATTGAATCAAACTTATTGTAATGGCCATAGATAGTCTATAACCCAGTGAAGTCTACAGCTGTATAATTTTTTTCAGACATTCTATTTTCCATGTTCTTTTTGCCTAAGTTTTTTTTATTTATTAAACAAGTGATTTCTTCTGAGTTCAGAACCAACATGCAAAATTTAGATTAAAATATTAGAGTTCAAGAAAATCTCAAGGTTAGCTTGGGTTTTCTGATTTGGCCTACATTTTGCTAGTCTGTTCTGAGCTTAGAAGAGGTAAATTATTATTGAATAGGTCCGCGTGAGTACTGCTTCTCTAGACTTAGCAATGAAGACAAAATTATTATACTTTCAAATAAGTTTTTCTCTATGTTTAGGAGGACTAGACAGGAGAGACGAGTGCCTAAAATGCATTATGGTGAAACTGACCATTCTCCTGAAAGGTACTTAATGTCCATCGTAGAAATAGTTAAAGGGACATTATCCCCCAACCTTCTTATCGTCTGTCTTGCTTTAAGACAGTGTTGCAAAGGCCACTTTACATAGAGCATTATAAGAGATGGCTGAATGCATTTACCATATTTGGATAGCCACAAATCAGCCACCGCATCCTTAGCATTTAATCAAAATCCACAACTTTTTGTCAGATTTTACATTTTTAGGAATATACATTTTTGACAGCATTTGTTTTAAAAGATGTAGCTATGTGTATAACAGTATGCAATGGTGGCCTTTATTTACACTTCTAAAGCAAGTCATGGTAAATGTATTAACATGCTTTATTCATTTACCATATACTTTAATCAGGTGATAATCTTCCTTTAAATTTGCTTTGAGTGCATTTTGTATTGCAGGCTATGTAGAATCCCATTGCCTATTATCCCTTTGTAGTTTTCCTTTTCTATGCAGTGTAAATAATGGCTTGGCCAATTTAATTAAGATGTTACCTTATCATACCAATTATATAGGTTTTCCTAAAGATGGGCTAGAGTGCAAGGTGCTTCTTAAAACTCATTGATTTGTTCACATTTGTAATAGATGGATCAGCGTTAGATAGATTGAACCATCTCCACTTAATGGGATATTCTTGTACTCATAATTTGTAATTGAAATACAATATTTTATCTGTAAGAGCTCAGCTCTTTCCAGGAAACCTCAATTGAAAATTGTCAGTCTAATTATATATATATATATATATTTATATTTTACCTAATTTCGAATAGTAATACAAATTGGGGAGGTAACATAAAATGTTTATACCTCAAATTAATATTTTATTTCATGGTTTTCTCCTGAAAAAAAGTTTTCAAATTCAACCCTTTCAACCCAATAATACTGGCAACTTTTAATAAGTCTAGGCATCTGAACAGGTTGCAAGTCCCAAAGCAGATAGGTTGCAAGTCTTAAACGAGATAGTTCCCATCATGTTTTTTTTATTATTATAGCTATATTTTTTAAATAGCATCTTTGCAGAATAACATTAACTTAGCTAGGTTCACAGCAACTGGTGAAGTAGGATTTTAGAACCTTGCATGCAGTCTTACAATCTAGAAAGGAAAGAAATAGGTAGAACAGCAAAGGTGGTAGAAGATTGGGATCCAGCTGCTCACACTGCATTCCTTCCTACAGTCTCACTTTTTGTAGCAGGAACTTCATGTCCCTGGGCAGCACAGCCCGAGCACATTATTAGACATGCTTGTGCTTGAATAGCTCCCCATACATGGTCCTGTCGGTAAGGCGATGCCACCCCAGGTCCACTCACTGTCCCGATATTGGGAAGTGTGACATTGTGATAGGTGAGATCATGGAAGGGAGGGAAACATTTGTAATCCACCTGATGGCAACTTGATTTTAAAGTTTAGAATGACCAAAACTCAAGAAAAGCTCTCAGCCAGTACAAATGCATGTGAAGCTATTTATCACATTCAGACACACAATATAGAATAGAATGGATTCAGCCACCATTAGTTCAATGTGTCCCCAAACACATCGGATTGGTGTTACCATGATCATTTATGTTCCTTGTTGAATTCTTATGTATCGAGTGCTGTTTCTTCTGGGTTTGCAGTTGTATCCAAGGATAGGTCTGTTATAGCTGAACAGCATTCTTCTACCCAAGGCAAAATTAATTTCAGATATGGACTTTAATATAAAACCAAAAGAGAAAAGAGCGTTGCCCTTAATCATAAAAATCACAGGATGCTAACTGAGTATGGGTCAGCATAACCCATAGAACACATGTCACGGAAACAAATCTCAGGCACTCAGTGTGATACGTTAAGCAGCTTTAATGGATCGACCTGTACCCAGGTCTTTGTCACGCTAACACCACATCAAAAAGTGAACATTTCTATACACACATAATCAATTAATGTGAGATTACAAAATTCATTAAAACACGCAGTGATTACCTGGGTAAAGGTGCTTAGCGTATCACAGTGACTGCCTGAGATTTTTGAAATGGACTTTAATATGTTGACTTTCACATATTAAAATATGATGTTGTCTCCCTATGAATTTTTCTCGAGTACCAGTGGTGGTTTAATAAGGATCCAGTTATTTAGATAACCCCCACCATAAAGGTTCACCAGCCACTTGCTATGCTTTGGGTTTAGGATGCATTGTTTAGTCGCAATCTTATCATTTACCCCTAAAAGACTTTTATATATATATAAGAGAATAAATAATTAACAGTATGTATTTCAATATAAAAAGAAGTAAGAAGCACAGCGCCATCTCCTATTGCTACAGAAATCATAGAATCCATTAAAATTACAACTATAAAGGCCCTACACAATGCCAATGGTTTTAGAATGCTAATTAACTGGATGTCTCTATTTGATTACCCTAATTACGATAGACTTAAGATTGTTCTTGGCTTGCTGTGATTTACTTTGTAACACTTTTTGTTTTATTTTGACTGCTTTGTAAAGGTTGTACAATGGTGCAAGTGCATGGGCTGATCATGTAGCCAATGGGCCAGCAGAGACCCATGGGTAAGTAAAGAGTAGTTTTAAAACAATTGTGTTAAACTAATGACTTACAATGTTTTAGGGGCCCATAAGTAGCTAGATGCTAGGAAAACCACCGGTGTTCTGATGACGGAAGACTTTGGGCCAAAGTAACACATCGGGAGACCTTGAGTTAGCCAGTTGCCTTCATGGTTCTTGAAAAATGTATAGATGGTGAATTCCTCTTTATTGGCTAGCTTATCAAAGATGATTCACTGTGGGATGACTTACAACTAATGGTGTAATTTTCAACTGGGTATGTCATATTTATTCTCAATTCCTCTTTCAAAAAAACAACAACCATGAGATGTATATGAAAGAAGATCTAGAGCTCAATTAGTTATGATAAAGCAGTATAATCACACATAGAATGATGACCATGGATATAATAAAAAAAAAGGATGTATACATTAACTGTGGCTTTTTATTTTTTATGTACATGCTTTGCAAAAATAATGCAAGGATATTAAGTATGAGAGATTGTAAGATTTTGATTGTCTTGCAATCTTTCAGACATTGAAGAATTAGAATAGACGAGCAAATATTTTGTTGCATGCTGTAGATGGTAAACTAAAAAAAGAAATAAAAGCGTCAAATACCCTGCTGATATATTAAGGTATTAGCAAGATATCTGCTGGCAGTGTGGGAATGTAGCATCCTATAAATGCCTAACAATATAAAATGAATTTAGCAAAGCTCCAACTCTTTATCTTTACTGCAAAATTAAGAAATAATCTCTAAATTCAAATAAGGTCAGGGTATTGTTTTAGAGTTTGTGGTAGTCTTAGGGGAACTTATGGTTAGAGTCAATAGGTGTTTCTGTCTGGGATCAGGGCTTAAAGGAACACTATTTCTAACGTTATGTCAGTATGACAGGCTAGAACAGAGTAGCCAATAACTTTGACTTCCATCTGATTCTTTGGGTGAAAATCTATTGTATTAAGCTACCCATTCTTTTTTCTTACTGTAAAAATATATATTTTTTTTGTCAGCTGTTTTTTTTCTTTACTTGTCTTTGTTGTACCATTCTTTCAAGTCATGTTTTTTTTTTTTTTAAAAGATGCCAGTGGGTCAGTGTGTAGAACAGAAGGATGTGGGAGCATCTGTTAAACAAATAGGGTTGTTCAAAGGTGCTTAGAGTTATTGAGATTAAATGTCCTCTGGCACTTAACTCAATTACATTGGTACTAATAGGGGAAAAAAAAGGCTAGGTATAACCTAACACTCTATCAGCGGATCGGGGTTGAAGGGGCAATGGGGCAATTGCCTACCCTTCACACACACATTGCCCCCCCACACACACATTGCCCCCCCCACACACACATACAAATTGCCCACACACACACATACTGCCCCAACACACACACACATACTGCCCCATACACATACACTGCCCCCATACACACTGCCCCATACACACACACTGCCCCATACACATTCACTGCCCCCATACACATTCACTGCCCCACATACACACATTGCCCCCCACACACATACACTGCCCCCATACACACACTGCCCCCCATACACACACTGCTCCCATACACACATACACTGCCCCATACACATATACACACTTACACTGCCCCCATACACCCACATCCCCCATACACACACTGCCCCATACACACATTGCCCCACACACACATACACTGCCCCCCGTACCCCCACTGCCCCATACACACATTGCCCTACACATACACTGCAATCCTCACACACACACTGCAACTGTCACACACACATACTGATCCACACAATACTGCCCCCAACACACACACACACACACTGCACCCCTGACATATACTACCACCCTCACTCACACACTGCTACCTTCACACACACACACACTGCTCACACACTGTCCCCTTCACACACATACACACCACTGCTCCTATGCCCTATAACAGCCCCATTTCCCAGCAGACCTCAGGTAAGTTGTCAAACTGTTCTTAAATGGTTTGACTACTTACTCTGGGAGGGGGTCCCGGCACTATTGGCACCATAACCACTACACTGAGTTGTAGTGGTTATTGTGTCTGGATTATTTCTTTAACAAGTGCATATCCCTAGATCAGGCTCTGGATGCGCCACTGCACTCTATGTATAATACTTGCAGCTCCTTCCTGTAGTATTACCTTACCCATACTACACCACACTTTTTGTGTGTACTGTTTACTAAGTTTTCCACTTTTTACTTTACCAAAACAAGCATAAGCAAAACTGTGTAAAAGAATTGGTGGCATTTTTTGCTTATGTCCCACTTGAAATAGACTAGTTCTGAAGACAGCTCTGTCACCATCTGGGATCTTGCAAAGACCCCAGGTGGTGACTTCTCCACTTGTATTCTGATGGTCTGGGGGTGAAGGAGAACATAGCTTTTACATACCCAAACCTGTCCCTCATCGGTGCCACTATCTTCTTCCTTGAGGTCCTCTTAAGGTCCTGGAACTTTGTCTGTCAAGAGCCGATATCAGCACTGTGCTTCCTCAAGAGTAAAACACATGCCTATCCTGCTAAACTGCAATAACCGCTTTTTGCCGAGCTTTGTCAAGCATAGGAAAAATACACGAGACAAAGTCGTCCCTACTTTATCTTAGATATAATTTGACTGGGTTGGAATTTCAGTGAATTTCCAACACAGTCTCTATATGAGCATTTAATAAAGATTTAAGTTTCTTTTTTTTTTTTAGGGAGTTGAGTTGACAGGGCTTTAACTTTGGTAATTAGCAAACTGTGTGTCAAAGTGTTTATTTATTTTCATGACATGGACATAGGAATATTTCGGTAAATTCTTTTTCAGAACTATAACATGCTCAAAAGAGTCACTAGAGTCACAGGCTAGTCTGGATCAGTTCAGAGAGACTTTAATTCAGAACTATTTCAGGCCAGTTTGGAGATTGCTTCATTCACTACAAATTGCTTAAATTCAGGCAACTGCATTTGAATGTAAGGCTCTGAATTGTTTTTGGATGATTTACCTCCAGTTTACTACTGTGAATTATAAGTCTCTGTATGTAATGCCCACACGTGGTGAGTACAGTTGTCTTGCAACATGCAGATGTACCAGATATGTGTCCAGTATTAAAAAAAAAAAAAAAAGCGTATTCTAATTTAATTGGTAAAAAGCATTGTGATTTTGGACTTCACATATATATATATTCCAAAATGATTTTGTAATGTTGTTTTATTGTCTATGTTTCCACATAAATGGTTATTCACATATGTGAGATTGAAGGAATGGGAAATTTAGGCCAAAATTGGCAAGTGTGAACTAAACTGGAGAATTTCTTGAATTCCACTGTTTTGGCCTTAAATTTCCAGTTAATTTGTCAATTCCTGACAATTCCCATTTTATTGAATAATCTTGTAATTAACCCCGTGAATACCTATTAACAAGCAGTGCTCCTACATTTCTGCAATAACTGCCTTTGAGACAGACAGTACCAAATAATGATGACCTTTTCATGTCACTCATTCCATACATTACCTTCAGTTCCACCACAGCAGACCTTCCTTTCTGAACCATGTATCACCTCTCACCACGGTCCCCTTTCTTTCCTCTTGCTCTCTTCTGTTCTGTTTTTTTTTTTTCTGTTTGCTTTTTAAGAATACCACTAATGGTTATATTGGAATTACAATCTTTTGTAGAATAATATGTATCTCTATATATTTGACCATTTAATTTTCAGTTTTAAGGTACATTAATACTTAATTTACAGTACATTTGATTTTTTTTTATTATGCCCTCTCTGGCATTTTTGAGGTGACTACCCCCATATATTATGTCTTGCAGTACTGAGTATACATCATGTTATATTTTCCTAGTAATTATTATCCCAAAATATGGATAATGCAGGGGCTTCCCTGTTTGACATACCTATGGAACCTTTAAAGGATATTAGAAAGGAAAGGGTAAATGTTCTCAAGGCATTATGTCATTTCAACTAATATCAAAATATACTCTGCAACTATTAAATGTTAAAGAAGAACAATCTCCTATAAAATCCTGTTTATTAATCAGTAGATCAATAAATCCCATCTATGTGAGATTTAATTGTTTGTTTTTTATAATCATTTTTAAAGGATCACTATATTGTCAGGAAAACAAAGCTTACCTTATTCCAGCACCGGGCTCCCTGGGCACCGGTGACCTCTCCTCCCCGTCCGACGTCAGCTCCCCCGTCCGACGTCACTGGAGCCGAATGCACATGCATAGCAAGTGCCACGCGCACATTCAAAGAGTCCATATGAAAGCATTTATCAATGCTTTCCAATGGACGCTCTGCACGATGGAGGCGAAATTCGCCTCCAGCGTTGCAGATGCGCCTCTAGTGGCTGTCCGGAAGACAGCCACTTGAGGTTGGCTTAACCCCAAATGTAAACATAGCAGTTTCTCTGAGGGACCTGACACCCAGACCACTTCATTGAGCTGAAGTGGTCTGGGTGCCTATAGTGTCCCTTTAAGTAACATATAAAACTAAATATAGTTTTCCCACCCAAGTTTTAAGGCCCAGTTATGGAATATGTTTTTAAATTCTAAAACGTATAAAATGAGAAGTCCATCACAAAGGGCAGATTGGGAGTGTGTTAAAAAAAATTCTACTTAGTACAATATAATATTGATTGAATCAATGATTGAAGTTAAAAAAAAAAATCTTAAAACACCTTTAAATAATGTTGACTTAACTTTTAGTGCCCTGTTGAATAGTGTGACTTATTTTGTAATGTAACAGCAGATTAATTTTTTTAATTGAAAACTGAACTGGGCAGCTTGTGGGTCCTAACTGGATCTTGGTGGTCCTTAGCACTCATCGATTGAAGTTGAGTTGTACTGGAGCTGTAACACAGAAAAGGCAAAACTCTATTCTCAATAACTTACGTTTCAGAATACGTGTTTTAACTGCTAATATATTTATTATACACTTTGTTATACCTTGCATGTTTCAGAATTGAGTACATATAAGTTGATTTTATTTATATGTAGTTATTATTAAGTCTAGAAGGTAAGGTTTGGCAAAATGCAGTTGGGCTCTCAATGGGGTAGGGATATCTCTATTCCTTGGAAACCCATTATCTTCTGGTGGTCTGGTATATAGGTACAGGAGATCTGTCTCTCTGATTAAGATCAAACACAATGTAAATATTCCTTGTATTCATTAATTCATGGTATAGTATATTGGGTAACAATACTTTGTGTAATGTATTTGCATTTTTAGAGCAATGTTTAAAAAAGAAAATGAGTTTTAGTCACAGAGGAGAGAAAAAGGTTCAGGCGCTATCAAGGTTTAGATAGGCAAATTTATTGGAACTAAAGTGTCCAAAAGCAAAGTTTCAAGCAAACTGGTCTTTTTCAAGGTAAAAAAGTTGGACAAAAGACCAGTTTGGTTAAAACATTGCTGCTGGACACGTTAGCTCCAATAAATGTGCCTATCTAAGCCTTGGTAGTGCCTGGACCTTTTTATCTCTTCAGTGACTACAAACTACCTCTTGGGTTTTGGTGCTGACCCTGGATTCGGTTGCACCCAGGACTTTATCGATTAAAGAGTGCAGCTCCTTATTTGACTTTTCAAATGTAATTTTAATGAAATAAAGATAATGTTGTAGTATATGTTGTGATATCTAAGTTCAATAGTAATGTATATATGACTTAAAATGGGTTATCATCTCCTAGTTTTTATTTTTCACTTATTTTGAATGTATTAAATAACAACTGACCTTTTTCTGGAATGATAACTTTGGTTGCTGGACCAACTAAAGCAAAAAATTTAAATTAAAAAAATGAAAAATCTCTCCTTCCCAAAAAATCACGGCAGAAGTTGAACTGAGCGACTTTTTGACTAACATTACAGGAATTGTGAATCGGCAGATAGACAGCCATATCAAAGATCCAGGTCAACAGATCAACGGCCTGTACTTGAGCGGACCAGCACCCGCTCCCGATCCACTGAGCGGCCAGACTCAAACCTCATGAGATCGATGCCTTCATTAATGACGGGAAGATCTGCCCCTCCTTCACCTGCCCTATCGAGGTGAAAACTGACAAATCGTCCAGCCTAGTCTTGCCCGCTCCCCGCAGTATCACCATTTTTATTTTTCTAGTAGCTAACAAGTCTATTTTTCATTCTTGGCTGATCACGTTTTACACCAGATACTGTTCTGACTACCAACACACTACTTATATTCTCTCATGGATATAATGGTGTGGATGTCATTGTGCGTTGTTTACTAACAATATTTAACAACATTTGTTTTGTGATTTTGCCATTGTTCAGGAAACCCGGTTCTAACTCATAATTTACACACCATGGTGATCACGTCTTCTCTTACAGAATGAGAAATCGTTTTGTCCTCATCAGACATTGTTTATTAAATAATCTTCACATACCATCATAATATGGTTCATGTTTAAAATGGAAGTTCTTTCACATGTAGATATTAATAAGTCCAGAAATTTGTATCTTATATCAAGAAAGCATTTGGTGCAGTTTGGAGAGCAATTCTTGCCACTTGTTGTTCCGCTAATCCAGTCTGTACAATATGTTTTTTTATATAAAAAAGATATATTTTCAGCACTTATTAACCTATTATAAATCACTAGAGTGTGTACAAACATAAAAGTAATCTGGGAAATTATGACATATATATGTATATATTTATATATGATCCATGGCAGGTGATACTTTAAAGATAATGTATTATGTTAAATGAGATATAATTTCCATGATACTCGCATTTAGAAAGCAAAAAGTCTCATGATTAAAAATCTAGCTCAGAATGAGAGAGTATTTTTTAAACGGAATTTCTAGTTTAATTTGTAACAATTTGATTGAATACTTAGACAGTACCCCATGTAAGGAAGTAGAAGATGGAATATAATTGTAGTAGCTGAATGCACAGGAACAAGTTATGAAGCCGTCTCTCATTTTCTTCCCAAGTGGCAATAGTCTATGTTGCAATCACATGTCCCTCCTACCTGGATAGGCAACACTCTCCCAGAAAATCGTTTAAATATTCCTCTTCTTCTTAACTATAATCTGCAAGTCATGGAATAGCCGAGCAGGGAGAAAATAAAAGAAAGTGAAAACAAAGTAGGACAGCTGAAGCATAGCTAAAGCAGCCATCACTCAAGGAAAAATAAACAAACAAAAAACAAATTTGGATTAATAGAGGAGAATAATCTTTTATTTCCACAAGTCATTGCTTCATGGACTGAAAACACATTAGAAAAAGAAATATTGATTTAAATTTGAATTTGTAGCCAGATCAGAGTTTTAACTTATTATTAAGTATATTCTGGCTCACAACATAAATTTAAAATGATCAGTAGTTTTTTTCCTGAAAGGAACACTGTACGCACTTTAACCTTGTTGAAGTTTGTATAGTTCTTGCAGTCCTTCCCCAGTTCCCCCTACCGCCCTACCCCTCTCCCACCTCCCCCCACCCCCCATATCCTCCTTTATTTCACTAACAAGAAGGCTTGAAAGCACAGTTTTATGCCACTACTCCAAACCCTCCGGGTATGAGAGTCAGGAATCTTACTTCCCGGCTCTCATACCGAAACATACCGTGACGTCATGCATGCGCGCACAGTGCCGTCATGGTTGGCCTTAGAGAATCTTTGTATTCAATGATTCTCGATGGCAGGAGGCATACCTCCAAGATGACGTTACTGGAGGAGCAGGCGACAGGAGGAGACTCGGCACTGGAGAAAAGGGGAGTATTTCATTTTATTTACAAAAAAAAAATGTTTAATGTCTGTGGGAGTCATAAACTAATCAATCACATCAGGACTATAGCATTAGGAATACAGGTATGTATTCCTAACGCTCCAATGTACCTTTACGTAATATGACATTACATGTAGGGTAATTAATGGGCAGCAGTGTTTAGGATTATTTCCCCTATATTTTAGAAATGCCATCCATATACTTATTAAATTACCATGAAACATTCAAACTGTCCGTCTGCAAAACCTGGTGATCTCATGGCATTAGTAAGTTCAAAGATTTTTTTTTTTCCTCTCTACAAACACAGGTGTCTGTCAAAAGAAATGCTGATCTTTAGTAAATCTTCTTATGCTTAGCTAAACATCACTTAGGATAGGCAGAGATATGTGCAGTGAAATGCTAAATATCAGAAGAGTGGATTCTAATATATGACTAAGTGTTATTAATCTGACAAGTCTATCTCATCCCTTTTCTGACATATTAAGCACATTTATTCACTCCAGCAGACAATTAAACCCAATTACTTGTACAGAGGAAGTGAAATTTCAGAACAAAAATGTGGGTTCCATGCCTGTGGGTACCAATTTCCTGAAGAATCCACTTCCCCTGAATGGATACTATGTTTCTTTATTTAGGTCCACGTAGATGTGGCAATCAGTTGACTTTGTTTATGTGAAGCATGTATCGCTTTCAGATTGATAAATGATCTATTCCTGGACATTTTAATTTGAGCACTTTCCAGAAAGTCTAAAATCATACTGCCTCTATAGCAGTAGTCTGTTTCTATTTATCCTAGTGTAGTATAGTATTTAAATCTCAGAACAAAGATTTTGTAGACTTGTCGGATTAACAAACATTGTTATATGGCCAATAAAATAACCAACTTAAAGGGACACTATAGTCACCAGAACAACTACAATTTAATGTATTTGTTCTGGTGAGTAGAATCATTCCCTTCAGACTTCTTGCTGTAAACATTGTCTTTTCAGAGAAAATGCAGTGTTTACATTACAGCCTAGTGATAATTCCACTGGCCACTCCTCAGATGGCTACCACAGGTGCTTCCTGGGGAAGTGCTGCACTCTGTGCATCACTGACATTCAGTGTTTCCACCCTCTGCCTGGAGACACTGAACTTTCCTCATAGAGATTCATTGATTCTAAACATCTCTACAAGGAGATGCTGATTGGCCAGGGCTGTGTTTGAATCATGCTGGCTCTGCCCCTAATCTGCCTCCTTGACATTATCAGCCAATCCTATGGGAAAGCATTGTGATTGGCTCAGAACAACAATTCTGATGATGCCAACCAAGCAAGCAGATTAGGGGCAGAGCGAGCAGCTGCAGACTTGAACAAAAGTAAGATGTTACTATATTTAGGAGGGAAAGGGGGAGCAGGGGGGCTATATGGTGGTTTTAACACTATAGCATCAGGAATACGTTTGTATTCCTGACCCTATAGTGTTCCTTTAACTAGTAACAAAAAAACATGTAATTTACCAGTAGGTATATATCATTAGTTTTTTTTTAAAGTTTTTTTTATCAATATCAATAATTCAATAATTCAGGTGGAAAAAAGATTCAAATCAACCAAGTTTAGCTTTGGCCAATTTCCTATTGCTTCTGTGCATTCCAAATTGAGTCTGCTTATGTGAAATGAAGAATGTATTTGGACCCCAAAAGGTTAGCAATATACAGATCTATTTAATTAATAAAAAAGTTAGATAGCAGTGAAGGATATAAATAAATAGTAAAAATGTAGGTGGCTGTGTAAGATATAGTATAATCCTTATCATACTAGTAGACAAGCCATATTTTGATAATAACATGATAAATAAAAGTGTTTTCTTTGCTTTCACTCTAAGGGGAAGGCATTGAAGTTTAGTGCTCTGAATTAATTTTGTTAATCTACATAATTCAAGGGGTTAATTTAAGTATCGAGAAATAATTACACACCATATATATAATTATATATATATGTATATTTTTTATCCCAGCTTAAACGTGGATACAATAAAAATAATATACTTTACGTGATTTATAATGGTTACACTGTGTCACGGCTGTACTCACCATTTTAATGCAATTTTATTACTTTATTTCCATCATGTTCCATAACAGCTTTTATTCTGTATTTCTAAATGTTACTATGTCTGATTGATCTTTAATGTCTCTTTGTAATATTATTATACTGCTTGTAATGTTAACATTGTTGAAATTGGTTTTCTTTTTTTTTTCTTGTTTTCTATTCTTGCGACTTGTAATCATTTAAAGGTTATAAATGTTTTTTTTTATTTGCTTTTTAAGAAATTATAATACAGTATTTTTTTTTAATTCAGTTATTTACGATTACAGTCACAGAATGTGAGATATTTTGAAATGAAAATTATATTTAATTCTGTGAATTTAGCGTATCTGTTTTATCTACTTTGCGCATTTCACTTCCAGTTAAAAAAAACCCTGTATGTTTAGCATCAAAATAACACTCCAATGAAATACATGTATATAGATGTGTTTCTGTTTTATTTTAGATTACTAGACCCCTCTTCTTTATATATATTTTTAACCCCTTAAGGACCGAGGACGGTTCAGGACCGTCATCGGCATTTTTGCGATGCCGACCGATGACGGTCCTGAACCGTCCTAACGGTCAGAGCTACTTACCTGATCGCCGTCGTTCCCCCGGCGGCAATCAGCGTGGCTCCGGTTGTGGGGAGACTGCCTGCAGCCCAGACAGTCTCCCCACACTGATTTAGGACCCCTGGGGCCATGTGATCGCTCAACACAGCGATCACATGGTCACAATAGGTGTCCATAGTGCTGCCTGCAGGGGGACTGTCTGTGCTGACAGGCAGTCTCCCTGCTAGTGTAAAATCTGAAAAAAAAATAAAGTTAATGTTAATAAAAAAATAAAAATAATTTATATATGTGTATATATGATATATAGACATATATATAATATATGTCTATATATCATATGTATATAATGTCATACTAAGTGTATTTTTATATTAATATGTACTTATATTAATATAAAAATACACTTATAATTAAATTACACACGTATATATATAATATATATAATAACTATATATATTGTATATATATATTATTATAAAATATAAATAATAAGTAATTAAAATTAATTAAAAATTTTTTAAAATAATAATAAAAAAAATTATATAGCTATATGAAATTTTATTCTAACTGTATTTTAAAATTAATATATATATATTTATATCAAAATACACTTAGAATGAATTTGTATATATATATCTATGTATATAAAATAAATAAAAATAATAAGAAATATACATACGTCCATATACAAAATTACATAAATAATTATATAAATATACACATAGACTTCAAATATATAAATATGCATATATATTTAAATTCTACGTGCGTATTTATGTAATATTTTTACATAATTCAGTAATTTTATTGATTGCAATTTGAGGGACCTGCCTGCCAACCCAGGCCGAAATTCCAGAGAATTTAATTTGCTAGCACTGTATTTTACCTTGTAACGTTCTACGAAACCCTAAAACCTGTACATGGGGGGTACTGTTTTACTCGGGAGACTTCGCTGAACACAAATATTAGTGATTCAAAACAGTAAAACATATCACAGCGATGATATTGTCAGTGAAAGTGACTTTTTTTGCATTTTCACACACAAACAGCACTTTTACTGATGATATAATTGTTGTGATACATTTTCCAGTTTTGAGTAAAACAGTACCCCCCATGTACAGGTTTTATAGTATTTTTGAAAGTTACAAGGTCAAATATATGGGTCAAATATTTTTACATTGAAAATGGCCAGGTTGGTTACGTTGCTTTGAGAGCATGGTAGCCCAGGAATGAGAATTACCCCCATGATGGCATACCATTTGCAAAAGACAACCCAAGGTATTGCAAATGGGGTATGTCCAGTCTTTTTTAGTAACCACTTGGTCACAAACACTGGCCAAAATTAGCGTTCAATTTAGTTTTTTTACTTTTTTCACACACAAACAAATATGAATGCTTACTTTGGCCAGTGTTTTCGACTAAGTGGCTACTAAAAAAGACTGGACATACCCCATATTGAATACCCTGGGTTGTCATTTTAAAAAAAAATGTACATGTGGGGTGTTATTCAGAGATTTATGACAGATAATAGTGTTACAATGTCACTATTGATAAATTTTTAAAATGTATGTTTTGAAACCGCAATATCCTACTTGTACCTATAGCCCTATAACATGCAAAAAAAAGCAAAAAAGCATGTAAACACTAGGTATTTTTAAACTCAGGACAAAATTTTGAATCTATTTAGCAGTTTTTTTCATTCGCTTTTGTAGATGAGTAAAAGATTTTTCAAGTAAAAGTCAAAAAACATGTATTTTTTTCAATTTTTCATCAGATTTTTGTATTTTTTTTAAAATTAAAATACATGAGATTATATAAATAATGGTATGTAAAGAAAGCCCCTTTTGTCCTGAAAAAAACAATATATAATTTGTATGGGAACAGTAAATGAGAAAGCAGAAAATTACAGCCAAACACAAACACCACAAAAGTGTAAAAATATGCCTGGTCGCAAATGTACAACATCGCAAAAACAGTCCAGTCCTTAAGGGGTTAAACCAAGAGCCAGTAAACAAAAGAAACTAAACTTACCTTTATTCTAACGCTAACACAGTCTCCTCAGTGCAGTCCAGTTCTCCTCCGGTAAGGTCAGTAAGCTTTTTGTCCATTCAGGTGTTTCTCATGGAGAAACATTAGTGACATCATACGTGTGCCAATCATATTCATCTGTCAATCTAATGCTTCTTTGGGGAAGCATTGAATCCAGTGGTTCACATAGACAAGCATTGCACACATGTCCAGCATTTGGTGTCACCATTCTTTTCATGCTGATGATTGACATCAAATAGATTAAATACCTGAGTAGTGGCTGTCTGACAGCAGTTAGAGACCTTACATTGCACAATGTAAATAGTGCTGTGAATGTCTTCATTTGCAAGGCTTCAGTGGCAGCATCTATGCTGCAAGATACCTGCATTTTTCATTTATTTTTTAAACTTGAATAACCTATATTCAGGAGTAATATGCATTCAAGTTTCTCTGCTGTTCTATTTCTATCCATGTCTTCCTTCAAACTTGACCTGAAAATGTCATATCACTTAAATCAATGGTACCATCTTAGACTGCCCTTCTTCTTTGAGCCCACAAGATCAGTGTCAGGTGTATTCACTTTAAATTTGGATATAACCATTCCCCCTTTTATACGTAGACATTTCTGAAACAGAGGTTGACTGCTACCCATGCATTTCGCTCACTTAAGCATCATCAGGGCGTTAGGAGATAAAGGTCATTGTAGGTCCACCGTTTCTCTTATATTTAAATGAAAACTTTTGATAATTATAATAAAGCCTGCATTATTTTCTAGATTTACTTGCCTCCATGAGTACACTTTACAAAATTATGCCAAATAATGGAAAATATCTAACATTCTGTGAACATTTGGAAATATTACAAACAGTTCTGCATAGGAAAACTGGTTGTACATCAAAAGCACAAATATAGCAATAATAGTATGGTTTGACTCTTATTATGTTTCTGCATTGAAATAAATTAATTTATTTTGCACTTAGGCTTTTAGAAGTACAGGTGGAAGTTAAAGTTACAGAATGTTCTCAAGCCCTTTCAATGCTGGAGGGAATAAATGATGCAATGTGTTGGTATGTCCCTAGATCCCTAAAATAGGTATTTTGTGTCCAACTCATGTACTAACTGTTCTACTTTATTAAACATGTGTTTTGTAGGGCACATCCTCGTACTGGCTCTGTTCAAACAAGTCCCTCAGGCACACCATTAGCGGGTCGTCGGGGTCGACAGCTACCGCAGCTTCCTCCAAAGGGAACACTGGACAGAAGTAAGTGCAGGTCTTCAGGTAACTATAAGATACCTTTGCTGTTTAGTAATCTAGAAGTGTTAATCACTAACGTGATATTTGCCAGGAATTCAAAGTGAATTTCACATTTAAAGCCGAAGTAGCCTAACTGAAAGCATAGCTGATGGAGAATCCTGCCAGTATGACTATTTTGATTTTAAATTTAAAATTTACTTTGAATTCCTGACAATCCTTAGCGAATAACCTTATTAGGCCTTTCGGTCCATTCCATTGAATACCAACGGTTTACTTTTTAATTGATGTTGGTGAATAAACTACAACTCCCATGATGCTTTGCTAGCTGGAGAGTTACCTGCTGGCTAACAGTGGTCTAGTGTATTTACAATATACAGTGTAGATTTAAGAATTTTATATTTGTTTTCAATAAGGAGTAACAAAAGCAATATTCTAGATTTTTGTTTTTTTGTGGATAAGGCAGAATTTTAGTGCTGTTTTGAGGATTGTTTTAGTGCACTGTGTTAGAATAATTTATTGGGACTGTTTGTGGCCTTCCAGTACTGGCTAAGCTTGGGACCTCAGATGTTTGTGATCTATATTGCTCTTAGGGCTGGCAGTGCATTAAGGGACATTCTCGAACATCTATTCTGTCACGGTCAGCTATCAGAGCTCTAGATAAAGACTCTGGAAAGTTCTGTGGATAAGACTGTTTTAGACATTGACTTGCAATTAGTAGGCTACTACAGATGTTGACTTTGCAAGAATTAATGAAACAAGCAGGACAAGGTATCAAAACCAGTTACACCAGGAATTTCATGAATGTAAGCCCAAGTTCAACAACACCTGCAGCCTTTTTATTAAATAATTTGTGGTGACTTTATAGGGAATTTGCAAATTTACCTCTGAACACCTGCGTTGAAACAAAAACCCCAGTGCCGTGTGTTCAAAAGGTTTTTCCAATTTTACTTTTTTGGCCTAAGTTTTGGATGTCGGTTGACATTCACTTGTTAGTGTTTGAAATTGTTAGTGTCATCCCCAGAGCTGTGTGTTTGAAGTTTGTTTCCAAATTGACTTTTCTGGCCTATCTTTTAAATGTCAATTGACATCCAATTGTTTTTCATTTGTTAGTGAAATAAATTGCATTTTACATAATTACATAATAGTTCCATCCATTGCAGTTTACAAAACGTGAATGGTTTTTCTAAAACAAAAATGTGAATTTCTTGTGAAGTTATGATTTGGTTATTTTTTTTATCGGTTAAAGTTTATTGAGCAAAACGGTCCAATGTTGTTTAAACAAAATGTACATAGCAATCACATAAATAACATTATGATTTTAAAAGAAGAAAAGAGAAGTATTGGAGAAGAAGCCAAAGTAATAATGTTTGTCTG
>OW240915.1:297261549-297595333 GCA_933207985.1 Pelobates cultripes | reverse complement strand
CAGAAACAAAAGTGGTTTAACTCCTAAATGGCAGAGAATTAAGCATTGAAATCGCAGGGACACGATCTGCACATAAAAACAGCTTCAACTAAAATTGTAAAATAGTGTGTCTTTGTGCCACCACGCTCAAAGTTATTGAGAACATCTGGTGATAATAATAATGAAGATTTCAGGACAATTACTACCCAAACGGCCATCTCATTGTGTTAAACCTTATATGCCATTACATTAAACAATTATGTGTTTCCAATCACTAGCCTCTGTTTGATCAAATGAATACGATAAATTAGATCTAATATCTCTAAATGTTAAGAGTCCCCGTTATTGTGTACTTTGTTGCTGTTCATGTTAATTTTGATAGTTGTGTTTTTGTTTTGAATTCTTTTTAATTTCAGCTTGTTGTCTTCCTTTGGTTTCGTTTTATTGCTTTATTATTTTTTCTTTCTTTTTCTTTTCTTTATTTAATTTTGCTTACCAGAGTGAAAGCCTTAATAGAAGAACTACGCCTTTTATCCCTAGGGTTCAGGTAAAGGCTGTTTTGTGCCTGAAAGAAACTAAAAGTTGTGTGTTCACTTTTTTAGTTTGAAAAATGCATTCGAGGAAAACTTCACGTTTGGTTCGTTTTCCCATGTTTTTTGAAGCGTGTTGCTAGCAATTTGCACACCGTATCTTGTGAACAATCTATAGAGTTCTGCATGAACATTTTAAAAAAAACAAACAAGAAAAACATTTAGAAACTTTAAAGAGACAATGATGTACTGTGGTTTTTTTCTGTGTGTGCTTTATACACAAGAAACTGTTAGCAGATTTGGTACACAAGTCAGTATAAAAGCAATTGGACTATGGGAAAAAGGGTACACATTATACAATTATTTAAAGGCAAACTATAGGCACCAAAACAACTTTAGCGTAATGAAGCAGTTTTGATGTACAGCTCATGCCCCTGTTGCTTCACTGTTCAATTCTCTGCCATTTAGGAGTTAAATCACTTTGTTTATGCAGCCCTAGTCACACCTCCCTGCAAGCAATGTGCACAGCCTTCCAAAACACTTCCTGTAAAGAGAGATCTGATGTTAAAACTTCCCTTATTGTGCATTCTATTTAGTTTAGATTCTCTTATCTCCTGCACTGTTAATAGATTGCTAGAACCTGCAGGAGCAACCTGTGTGTGATGCAAGTTTAATTTACAGAGCAGGAGAGAGAGAAACACTTCTAAAGTAAGTTAACTTTCGATTGAAAATAAAATAATTTTTGTTCCTAAATGGCAGAGAACTGAGCAGTGAGACTGCAGGGGCATGATCTGTATACCAAAACTGTTTAATTAAGCTAAAATTGCTTTGATGCCTATGGCATTCCTTTTATATAATACATGTTTACTTTAACGTAAAATTCCGCATTATTAAGGGTAATATAAATCTGTTTCTTCTATAGCAGCTAAAATAAAATTTTAAAAAAGTTATTGTTTTGATTATAATGTAAAATATATACAACAAAGGTTTAATTCAAATGTGCAACCTGTAAAGTAGTTTTTAATATAATGATTATTCATTTAACAGTTATTTATTGTGAGCCAAGCACCAACCTACAAAAGTAATGCAAAATAAAGTGGGCATTTACCCCCAAGTTATTTTATCTAAATGTTTCACCTCCATTTTCAACTAACCAGAGAATGTTTTTTAGTGTATAAGCCCCTTTATATCTATTTTTTGTCTGCATGAATTTAATGTTTGCGATTGCATATTCTAAGTGTAAGATTTATATTTTGATTTTTCATGTTAATCTGAAAAATATATCTATATAATTATCTATTGTCACTCCATATATCTATATTAAATTATATTAATTTCACGTTAACACATCCTGTACTAATTGCCATTTGTGACTTAATCATAAAACACATCCTTAAATAATTTATAATATTGTCAACGCTTTCTAATACTGCACAATAATAAAAGTTTTCAGAAGGTATATTGATGGCTTAGCACACACAACCTACAAACCATAATATCGCTAACAATAATTACAAACTGTGTGCATAGATGGGTATTGATACAGTGGCATTGTATGTTTCATACACTACAATTCAAAAACATACTATGTAAATATTTGACAATCTTTATATGTTTTGCCACAGTCTCTTTAAAGCTTTTATTAAGATAACATAACGTGCTTCTTATTGCATTTTCCAATATTTAGGTGCTCCTCTAAGTGAAAGATTGGCAAAATTATATGTACCTTAAAAAAAAAATTAAAATCACTTGAAAATAACCTATTATTGATACTTTTTGTTCAAGAATTGACAAATTTGTTCAGTCTCATATATTAAAGGACTTTATCAATAAAACCTTTTTATTGAAATACAATGTCCTGCTAACTTTTGAGTTGATCAACAAAAGTTCATACAGAGTACACACACTCTGCAAAAAAAAAACAGTATGCATTCAGGTACATATGTTTTGCCTCTCTTAGCAAATAAACCTATTACCCTTATATAGCTCGTATAAACATCAGTGCATGCTGCCACCCTTTCATTCCGTATCCCTTATAATATTCATTACATATAGTGTCACCCTTTTTTCCAATTTGTTTAACCGATGTGTAACAAAGTGATGAGAAACAGCTTACGTAGCGATATTCTGTACACCCCACCATTACTGAAAGAAAATTAAAAAACCTACCGGTAATGTTGCACAATTATCATTTTATGAGCTGTTTGTTAAGCTCTAAAAAGCACTAATTTATATTATTGTCCATACGAGCAAACAATAAGCTGTATAGTGTAATAGTTTTTAGAACAGTTGAGCTTAAACAGTGATGTGACAATCATAGTGCAATCTGATCATGAACATGTGCAAACCACGCTAAATATGTGAAACTGAAATTTCAACGCACTCACATTTTCTGGAGCTTCATAACAACTCATTTTTGTGTCTTATCAATGCTTAGATAATTAACGGGTCTACGTAAAGTAAGTGAATAGGTAAAGTGTCTAAGCAGGTGTGAGTATAATGCCGCAAGATAAAATTTCTGGTGTCAAATGTTAGTCATCACTGTTTTAGTCTGATATATGAGATCAACATGAAGGTACTAAAAAACAGTCCTCATGGATCAACTAGAAGTCCAGAAATTAGGTTTTGTCAATTTTTTGTTTTCTAATGGTCCTATTGTTAATAGCCTGCAATGACCACCAGTTTGAAAGTTACGTGTTTGCTAGCTACTATTGTTGTGTAACATACTTCTTATTAATTAAGATGTGTTAAGAGGTATTTTAAGGTCTGCATAATGTGCAGGTTCATCAAGTCAGGAATTGAAATGGATTTACATACAGATTTGGCTACCATAATGCAAAGCAAATATTCACCTGGAGTGCAAAAACAGGTGCTCTTGTTAACAACCCAGCATCCCTTTCTGCAGCAAGATAGTGTGTGGTTAACACCTCCGGTAGATCAAGATCAGAGTGTATCACTGTCAGAGTGTCCTTATAATTCTCAAGGAGGACCACCCAAAATGCGCACACACATACACACACATGCACACACAGCAGCTAAACCCATGTAGCCCAATCCAATAAATGCTCACACAAATTCCACCTGCCATCACATACATGTCTGTGTGTATTTATACTTATGCAGCCACCACACACTCACACACATATTGCATAAACCATGCAGTCACAAATACAATTCTACTATTGCACATACAGATCCCAACACATTTCATATATACAGTTACATACTCAGCTCATGTGACATACAGCTACTCACACAACTCCTGTCATGCTCATGCAGCCCCCACACACTCGCAAACAAAACTCCAGCACACACAGGTAGCGCCTCATACATGATTTCATTCGCACACATGCAGACACGCACAAACACTACATAAGACTATGGACAATACCATCTAAACCTTCCTTAAAAAGGAAAAATTACACGATGAGGTGCAAAACTAATTTTCACACAAGTGGCCATATACATATATAGTAATAGTTTTCTCTTCAAAAACATAACAAACTATTCCAAACTTAGACAAATGCCCATAGAGACATAAACAGGTGACAAAAAGGACAATTTGGGCACAGCCAGCACACACTTTGCTCAAGCCTATGGTAGAGGTAAGTAATCAGTGGCAGAACTAATGTAGAGAGGGGCCTGTTGCAAGACAGTTTTGGGCCCCTTCTCTAGCACAAGTATGGACAAAACTTATGTCATCATCTGTCATACAACTCCCACTTGCCAGCTGAGGAATCTACCATTTGCAGGGTTACATTTGTGAGCAATGTCTGTGTGTTTGAGTGTTTTTGTATGTAATACAAAAGGAGTATATAATGGTGGCATTTGAATAAAGGGGTATGCTTGCATGTAGTGTTGACATTGATCGCAGTGACATGTTTGTATGAAGTGTTGCTATGTCAGTGCAGGGGTGTAGTTTTGTGTGTAGTCTTTGCTTTTGAATGCTGAGATGTATGCATATATACACAGTGCCACACACATACTGTCAAAGATACACACTTACACACAGATACACATATACACTGACATACTGATATACACAATGACACACACATAGATACACAAACACAAAGATGCACACATATATACACACATATACATGCAATAATTTGGATGAGTGTGTGTATATTGGTGTGTGTCAGTGTGTGTATAGATGTGTATCTTTACTTTCAATTTTTTCTATGTTTCTATTCTCTCTGTCCCCTTGTCTCCCTGAACTGTACTCACATCCTCCCAGCACTGCCGCCGAAAAGCACATCTATACAGGAACCACTGGCGGATCCAGGGGGGGGCAACGGGGCAATTGCCCCCCCCCCCGAGAAATCCGCCGGTCTCCCTCTCCCTCCCCTGCCAGCACATGCAGGTGGTAGCCCTGCAATGTGCCTGTGGACCGGAGGGGAGATCAGAGATCTCCTCCCCGGTCCGCAGGCACTGTGCTGACAGCCGGCGGCGGAGGGAGAGGGAGGACCCGGGAGCTCAGTCTGCAGCTCCTCCGGGTCCTCCTCTCGCAAGATTTGGAGTGTTGCCGTGGTTACCGTGGCAATGCTCCAAATCTCGCGAGAGTGAACTCTAGCCCGGGAGCGCAGGCTAGAGTTCACTGTAACCACTGGGACCACCAGGGAATCACCACTGGGACCACCAGGGAACGAAATATGTCCCCCCTCCTCCTCAATAAAGGTAAGAAGGGAGGGGGGACATAGAATATTTGTTTTTTTTAATTAAATAAATAAAGATATATATTATAAAAAAGCCCCCCCCTACCCTTAACACACACACACACACACACATAGCCCCCATACTGCCCCCCCATGCTGCCCCCCATACACACATACTGCCCCCCATGCTGCCCCCCATACACACATACTGCCCCCCATGCTGCCCCCCCATACACACATGCCCCTATACACACATACATACACACATGCTGCTGCCCCCCCATACACACACATGCTGCCCCCATACACACATACTGCCCCCTATACACATACTGCCCCCCATACACACACACACATACTGCCCCCCCATACACACATACTGCCCCTATACACACATACTGCCCCCATACACATACTGCCCCCCATGCACACATACTGCCCTCATACACACATACTGCCCCCCATACACACATACTGCCCCCCATACACACACTGCCCCCATACACTGTCGCCCCATACACACACATTGCCCACACTCACACACACACTGCAACTGTTACACACACATACTGTCCCACACATACACTGCATCCCTGACATTCACTGCCCCCCCCTACTCACACACACACACACACACTGTCCCCCTCACACACACACACACTGCACCCCTTACACATTGCACCACTCACACACACCACTGCTCCTATGCCCTACTACCGCCCCATTTCACAGCAGACCTCAGGTAAGTTGTCAAACTGTTCTTAAACGGTTTGACTACTTACTCTAGGAGGGGGTCCCGGCACTATTGACACCATAACCACTACACTGAGCTGTAGTAGTTTTTGTGTCTGGATTATTTCTTTAAATAATCTACAAGTGCCCCTCCCGAGATCAGGCTCTGGATCCGCCACTGACAGGAACCTGGTCTTACTGTTAAAGTTCCACTGTGCTCGACTGAGGCCCTGATCAGATGCCCATCGGGTGTCCCTAGGTGTATCTGCCACTTGATGGGTCCTCAGGCTGCACCGACTACACTGCTCGTAGGTCCGCCGCAGCAAGGAATAGAGACATGGGAAATGACAATGTAAAATGCTAGTAGAAGATGGGGAAACTAGAATTCATAAAGTCAAATTAAGTGGAATTAAGGTTAAAAAAACTGATGGATAGTGACAAGAGAGATGGACAGACCAACATTGGGAAAATAAATTGGATATCTGTATCTGAGAAGAGACAGAAACAAAAGAAGAAGATGGGGCAGGAGAATAGAGCCAAGTGCAGTGCAAGACAGTGATAGAAAGATGAGACGGTAGAGTTAAAGACGAGACGGACTGGAAGAGGGGGTAACAAGAAACTGAATGGGTATTTTGGATACATCAGGGGTTTCAAGCTGTCTTTCTCCTGAGTAGGCAGACTTTAAAGATGTATTATATATATATATATATATATATATATATATAAATATATAAACAAAAAATATCCTTTCACCGGTGCTCGTAAGGCAAAATACAAAAAGTTAAAAGATGATAGCACTCTCTGGACTTTAAAAAAAATAACACTTAACTTTTATTACTTTAAATCAAACAAAGTCAATATGTCAACATTTCAATATGGTATCCCCACACTTACATCCGGACTGATATATACATGCTATTATTTTTTCTTTTAATGGGTATGAAACACCAATTATATGCAATTATTAAAAAAAAAAAAAAAAAAAGATAATTTGTCTTCAGTCTAAATTGCCAGTTTTTATTTTAGGGTGCCTTAAAAATTAACAAAATCGCACAAAAAGACTCACAAAATGCAATTAGCAGCATATCTTGTATCTTCTCACTCAATATAATTAAATTTTACTGATAGAATCCTTAATTAGCAGCTAAAGTACATTTTACTGCCAGAGATTTGGGTGTTTTGCTTATTCAATTTTTTCCCTCTCTCTTATAATTATAGACATGAAAACTCAATATTCTGTATAAAAATAGCACAACATTTTTATCTGTTAATGCAAAATAACAGCAATTTAAAATGGAAATTGAGTGAAAATGTAGAGCTTTTATATAATATCTATTAACTAAATGAGTTAAACAATGAACCCTTCATCACACAGTTCCTAAAAATATAATATATATATGTATATGAATTATTTGTAACATGGATTGTCTATCTAGCACATTAAATAATGATAAAATAGCAGTATTACAAGAAATGGTCTTTATATTTGAGGAATCTGCTGGAATTTTGGGGAGCTACACTGGACTTACTAAGTAACATGCTTGGGGCCTGTTAAAATAATCTAAAGTACTCGGGTTGTCCTTCAGATAATCAGTTGCCCTTTTAATGTAGGTTGTAAATCAGTAGCTAGAAGAGGGTGGTCAAATGCTTTCCAATTACACACCTACAGCGTATGCTTATAGTATTAGGACAGAGTCGTAGAATGGCCAGAATCTCAAGGTTCCTAGGTGAGATGGAAGATTCTTTGGCTCTCTAAGGAAACAGACAGATTCCCAGTTTTTGGGGTTGATTTACCAGTCTCAGGTGAATGAGAATTCATTTAAAAAAAATCAAGCAATATTAAATATATATAAACATATAGGACAAGTAATGCCATTTTGGGATTCTTGAAACATCCATACACAACTCAGCCTCTGTCTTGTGGTTTACGAACCACCAAATGGTTTTACTATACTACATTGTAAACTTCACTTGTATGCATTTAGCGGTATTGACATGGCAGACATTTTTTGTTACCCATTTTTTTTAATGAAAAGCCACCACTGACCACCAGACGTCTCATGCCCTGACATTTGCTTTATGTAGGTCTTGATTTTTTTTTTTGAGTAGTTGTCAGTTACTTTGGCTTTCTTGTTCCATTTTATTGTATAGGTTTTTTTCTTCCACTTCCCTTTTTATTGTATTTTTTTTTTTTGCTGGACAATGATTTTACCACAATAGATTGTTGTGTATTTATATATTTATTTACCATATGTCTCTTATGAGTTTTTTATTGTTTGTGTTAGGTTTCCAGATAGCAGCTCCTGGCGTACAAAGAAAATTTGCTTTGAGAACGTTAAAATGAATTCTAATGGACAGGAGCTTTTGCTATACAGTGTTCTATAAAACACACAGGAGGGGAAATAAATGTAAAAAAATCTATTTGTAGTCATACATGTATGTAGTAAATCATTGAAATAAATACGTGATAAAACCCATAGTAGAGATATTTAATGGTAAATACTACCACCATTGGGCTTTAAGATCATTCTATGATGATTAAGAACATCATCTTCACGGCGGTAAGTATGCCAACTGATTTAAACTGTTGGATATAAGACTACCTGTCATTTTCTGCACTCAGTCGTACATTGAGTTTATACCATTCTAAGGAATAAATGTTGCAAGTGGGTGGATCATTCAAATAGAATGTATTTACCTGAGCATCTTAAATCAACTAGAACTATAATAGGCTGCCTCTTAATTTGCTACAAAAAAATGTACCTTAGATAAATGCCTCATGAGCTTTGTTTGAAATCTGAGCCCCTAGTGACAATACAGCTCCTTGATTTGTACTGGAGATACAGAAAATGTTTGAAAGTCCATGATGCACAGATCATTTTAAAAATACAGACATTTTCGGTGAGAATAAGAAAAAGATATGTATAGATTCATTAGTAACATTTCTCTCATTCCGATGCAACGTGTATGGATGTGTAAATTTGTTTTTGAAGCGTTGTGTCTTGCAATATATTGTAAAGAGATAATCTTTGTTTCTTCTTCACAGATAAAACTTTGTTATGACAAGGTTGGCCATCAATTGATTGTCACTATATTAGGAGCAAAAGATTTGCCACCAAGAGACGATGGAAGGCCGAGAAACCCTTATGTTAAAATTTATTTTCTTCCAGATCGAAGGTAGGATCAATAGAATTTTGATGTTCTATGTGACATGCTCTGCTAGATTGATGTTTAAATGATGTTGTATAAGCATATTGTAATGCTGTCAGACTAGTCAATAAAACAGCCAGATAAATACAAGCCCGGTTCTTGACAATCTCCCTGAGTGCTTCAAATTTGAACATCCTCAGTTGTGGTTTTTCATGAAATGAATATTCAAATCTGAGTGTTACATTTGAAGTCAGTAGATATAACTGAACTTTTCTTAGTGGAATGTTGGGGCCAATTAGCAAACAGTGAATAACTAACCTGGGACAAAGCTGAGTGTGTTCCACCTGCACTCTAGAGCAGAGGTAGCCAACAGCTAGCCGACTAGCTTTTGTTGAACTATAACCTCTATGAAGCGTTGAATGTCCCTGGTTTGCTGTATCTCGTGGCAGCAACCTGGCGACCTACCTGTTGGAGAACGATATTTTAGATGCACAAGCATTTGGCTTAGTGGTCAATGAAGAAATTCCTCTATGTGGTCTTAATACAACAAGTAAGAGAGAGTTTACATGTAATAATTAATTCATAGTTAATTCACAGATTTTACTATTAACATGACGTAAAGTCGTGATTTTGTTAATGACACGGAGGCCGCTCTCATAATATCCTCCAAGCGACAACCAATCAAGGAAGCTTTAGAAGAAATTGCCCCATGAACCAAATAAGGTGCAAACACATAGGTATCAATACCTGCTAGAGACATAAAGTATTTGACCCACCAGGCTAGGATAGACACCAGAAGATGCGACTTTTGGAAAGAGATGAAGAGTTCCTGTTTCAAAGGATTCCGTAATGTAGTGGGACGAGGTTCATACTCCTATAAGTATGCAACAGGGCAAAGGAGAGATCTTTCAGGGAAAGCTGGGTATAAAACGATTTTAGAGGAGGTTTTTGTCCTCCAAGAAATGTCAAAGAGGACACCTTATGGAATAAAGGAACATGCAACCACATCAAGAGCTCCTACGTCAGAAACCCTCTTGCAAGAAAAAAATTCAAAACAATAGAGACGTCCCACAAGTCAGAGTATTGTGGTACGGGTGGATGACCAAAACAAATTTCTCAGAGAAGTCGAAATATGACAGGATGTCAACCGACAGGCGTCCCATCAAAACTTTGATGACCAGCAGAAACGGGTGATTGGTAAGGTCGATAAGGTTCACAGTGCGATAGGCTTTACCTTCATCATACAGAGAAGTCAGAAAATAGAGGACAGGCATAAAAGGAGCCGATATGGGATCCAAATTTAATTTCATGCACCAACTATGACATCTGCTCCAAGCATTTTTATAAGTCTGTCTCGTGTCGGGTGATCATGCATTCTCGCTACGTCGGAGAGTTGATTGCGAAACTCCCTGGACCGACCAAGGTGCCCTGAAATCAACCACACCATGAGATGCAAGAGACCGTCTGGATCCTGAAGAATACACTCGAGAGATGGAAGGAGACGTGGAAGGTCGATAGCCATCTCCTGAAGAGGAGGGAACTATGGTTGGGACGGTGATAGAGGAGCCACGATCACCAGGTGCCAGATTGGCGACATAGATGGAAAAGGCAACGGGGAATAAGTTCAAAGCATAATTCCTTGAAGAAGACTAATCTTGGGAGAAATAATTCGTAGCCAGTGCTGTCGGATCTGGTCTCCAACTGAAAAAATGAGGAAGTTAAGCATTCAAACGAGAAGCGAAAAAAAGGTCTATTTCAAGACCGTGGAATCCAAGTGCCATTCACTGGAATCTCTGAGTTGGCGTGAATACCAGTCCACCATAGTGTTGGAGAGACCTTGAATATATTCTGCCATGCCGTGCATCAGGCAAAATTGCCAGAAATCGCGAGCCATGTAGGTCAGAATTTTGTATTTTGTGCCTCCACGTAATTGATGTAGCGGACAGCTGACACGTTGTCCATCTTCAGAAGGATAGCGCATTATACTTGAGTTGGGGAGAAACTGCGGACTGCAAAAGAACCAGCCAGAAGTTCCAAACAATTGATGTGGAGTGTCGATTCCAAATCTGCTCCATCTGCCCTTGGTGGAAATATTTCCGCATTGAGCGCCCCAACCGTGCATTGCGTCGGATGTGTTTATCAAATCTGGAGCTGTACAGAATATGGTGCATTCATTCCAAGCTTCTATGTGAAGAAGCCACCATTGGAGTTCATCCTTCGCTTCTGAGTCCATAGTTACCATATCCGTGTATGATGCGCTGCCCTTGAGATGAAGTTTGTAATCGTTGTAGGGCTCGATAGCCAAGAAGACCTGGAAAAATGGCCTGTATAGATGTCGCTAGAAGGCCTAACATTCTCGACAGTTGTTTGAAAGAGAGTAGAGAGATCGCCAGTGTTCGCCTATCTCCTTCTTGATATTGGCTAATTTTGTCACTGGAAGGTTTGAAGGGTAAAATCTACAATAATCCAATATAACCCAGAAATTTGATTCATTGCGTGGGAACGATAATGAATTTCTCCCACTTGATCAGGAAGCCCAGGTTCTCTAACAGAGTAAAAGTCCATGCAAGGTATGTCAGGATTAATTTAATAGACTGAGCCAGAATTAAAATGCACCATGGAGCCAAAGAAAGTCCGAATAGGAGGCACCTGAATTGCATTTCCTGCCCTACCATGTGAACTGCAGGAAGTTCTTGATTTTTATGGAATCTTGATGTTGGACTGCGATAGGCACTGTGAGATATGCATCCTGCAGATCCAATTTGGCCATCCAATATGCTGGTTGGAGAAGATCCCTTAAGAAATGCTCTCCTTCCATCTTGGAAGTGCTGATATGCCTCATAACCATTGAGCTTTCTCAAATTTATCAATGGACGGACACCTTCGCATTTTTTGGGAACCAAGAAAAGGTTGCTTATGTAACCCAGGGCATGGGCCGGAATCTCAACGATGTCTTGTTTGCGCATCAGTTCTTTTATTTCCACGAAGACAAGGTCTGCATCTCGTTGGGAAAAAAAACTATTTCCCTTGATGGGGAACATTGAACAGGTAGAGAAAGGATGTCCATGCAATAGCCTTACACAGTGTGAAGAACCTTAGCATCTGATGAAATAAGGGACCATACATGGGAAAAATTTGTGAGCCTGCCCCCCACTGTCAGTAGGGAAGAATGGAGATTGTGTTCTTCATCCTTTATTGGCACTAACAACCCAGGGTCGACCACGTTTTGGGAAGAAGGTTGGTATAGTGCATTGTTCAAAGAAATTGGCTCGGCCAGTATAAGAGCCTTGGTTCTGTCTAAAATAACTTCTGTTTATTCAGCTGGACAGATGGCTCTTGGCTTTTCTGGCGCCAGCAAAAACTCTAGGGTTAAATAACTTGCGCACCTTGGATAGCACTTTATCTAGAGCAGTCAATGTGTGGACAAAGGAGCCCAATTATTTTACAAAGTTGTCCCCAAAGAGAAAACATTTTGCCTGTTTGTCCGGCTCGTTCAGAGCCAGAGAATTGAGCATCAAAACTGCAGGGTCATGATCCATATACTTCATTAAGCTAAAGTTGTTTTGATGTCTATAGTATCTCTTTAATGCTTGCCTCACTACTCACACTTCTACAATCTTTAGAGATTTTGTAAGCAGTTTCTGAATGTCTATGTCATTAGCTTTAATACAGTTAGACTTGGCAAATAATCCTGCTGTTGATACAAAGCTACTGAGAAAATCCTCTGCAGTACTAAACAAGTGCTAGATCTTCCTATAGTTATAATTGAATGAATTAATGGACCAAGTGGATTTAAACATATCTAAATATCCATTGACTGGTTTGTTAAAAATAAAATTTCCGAGAGAAGTAACACTTTTTTAATTAAATATGACTCTCGTTAAATATTTTTACTACAGATATCTGGGCATTATTAGTCTTTTTTTTTTTAAATTAACGGTGCATTGTAAAATAGTAGGATAGTTCTAATTAGGCTATTTATCTTTTCTTAGGTCATTACCATGTCTCATTGAGATAAGCAATATGAACACACATCCATTTCATTATAAATATCTTTAAGGCCAAAACCTGCGGGTTTCAATTACAATAAGCCCTGTCTCTTCTTCTCTATGTGTAAACAGAAAGAACGTGCTGTAGATCGAAAGAAAAAAAAAATCCTTATTTGGGTATTGTGGTGATGTGGGTGATGTGACAATTATTCATGAAGATGGGTGAAAATCTTAAACTTCACACATTTTTTTTTTTAATGTGTTCCACAAATGGTTGAGTTTGCAAGAAGAAAAATATTTAATTGGAAAGTTTTCATCCAAATGACTGTGAAAGTAATTTCTTAATTAATTACCAGTGTAGGTAAAAGGCTTCAGTTACCAAATTAAGCATTCCTTAATTTTCTTCTTTTCCATGTTTCATTCAGAAATTTTTAAACAGATAATCGCACATTCCTGAAATTCCCAATTAGACGAGTTAGACACGTTCTCACTTAAACATTTGTTTTTGTTTTTTTTAAGTGATAAGAACAAAAGAAGAACAAAGACTGTAAAGAAAACAATAGAGCCCAAATGGAACCAAACATTCAATTACTCACCGGTTCATCGGAGAGAATTTAGGGAACGAATGTTGGAAATAACACTTTGGGATCAAGCTAGAGTTCGGGAAGAAGAAAGTGAATTTTTAGGAGAGGTAATTTGCACTCCCCATATGCAATGATGGTAATAATGTTTAATGATACTAAGCGTACTAAACTACAATGTTGTCAGTTTTTGAGGATAAAATTCCCATTAAAATAAAAAAAAAAATAGAAAATCAGCTCACATGTTAACTGAACCAAATTAATTTGTGTCATTGTTGGAGACTCTTCTTAGCACTGCATAATATGTTTTATCAGATAAATAGACAGACAGATAGATAGACAAATAGACAAATAGATAGATAGATTTTGATTTCTTTTGGATTATTATGTTTATCTCTCCTGTTTCATTCAATAGATTTTAATTGAATTAGAAACTGCACTATTAGATGATGAGCCACATTGGTACAAGCTTCAAACACATGACGTGTCCTCCCTGCCACTACCCCACCCTTCTCCATTTATGCAACGGAGGCAGCTGCACGGAGAGAGCCCAACACGGAAGTTACAGCGTAAGTTCCTATGTATTGCCAGTTCAACCTGATTGTCATAGAAAACGTGGCCACTGTATTGAATATTTTCATCACAATAACAAATACAACTATGGCTCTTGAGCGTCATGATAATATGATAACAAAATTAGCCATTTCTTACATCTATAAATGGTACAGAATGTAGTGTTCTAAAAGAAGGGCCCTAGAGAATCTAAAAGGAATAGAATATATATCTCCAATCATTCATTGTAAATATCTGTTGGAGGTATATAATTATAACAGCTAAAATTAAGATTAAAAGCACATGTTTATTAAAAGTAATTAAGTATTATTACAGTACATTCATTATGAAAACACGTCAAGTGAGAAGAATTGGACTAACTTGTGGGTAGCCTCAACAACAGTATAAAGTTTTGAATCTCTACAATCCACTGGCTGAAGAACATCAAAAGTTTAAAACCAAATACATTCCTGAATTTTATAAAAAATAAAATAAGTAGATTTAATTATATACATCAGTTCAAACATTTCATATTATTATCATAACAGTTTTTTAAGTTATATTGTCTTTAATTAATTTTCGTTAATGCAATGGTCTCATTGTTTTGTAAATGTTTTCTGTTGGAAAGACCATCGAGCAATCAAAGCGGTTTTCTACTTTGATTGACACTGTATGCTGTGAAATACAAGTGTCGTGTTTACATGCATGAAAATTATATGAAGCATTATAAAAACATATCAATTTTACAGTTTAAAAGTCATCAAGTTGGCTGTTGTGACATGCTGTCAGTCTAAAAATTAAATCAGTTTTACTTCTTTTTCATACGTTTGTGGAAGATTAATTAGGAAAGTGATGTCACCTGGGATCAATGTTATTGCAGCCAACATGTACACTGATCAGCCACAACATTAAAACCACCTACAGGAGACGTGAATAACACTGATTATATATTTACAATGGAAGCTGTATAGGGGTGGGGATATTAGGCAGCAAGTGAACAGCCAGATCTTGAATTTCTTGTGTTGGAAGCAGGAAAAGGGGGCAAGCAAATTTATCTGAGTGACTTTTACAAGGGTTGAATAGTGATTGCTAGACGTCAGAACATTTCTAAACTGGCAAGTCTGATGGGGTGTTCCAAAAGTCTTGCAAGGAATGACAACTGTTGAACTGGTGTCAGGGTCATGGGCACCCAAGACTCATTGATGCAAGAGGGGAGCGAAGGCTAGTCCATCTGATCCAATCATACAGAAGAGCCACTGTAGCTTAAGTTACTGAGAAATGTAATGCTGGCCATGATAAAAAGATAAAAAGATGTCAGAACACACAGAACACCAGTTTGTTGTGTATGAGGCTGCACACCGGTCAGAGTGTCCATGATAACCAGTGCCCACTGCTGAAAGTGCCTTCAATGGCGATGTGAGCATCAGAGTGTGGAGCAATGGAAGAAGGTGCCTAATCTGATGAATCTCATTTTCTTTTAGATCAGGTAGTTGACCAGGTGTGGGCATCGTTTACCTGGGGAAGTGATGGCAGCAGGATGTACTATGGGAGAAAAGCAGGCCTGTGGAAGCAGTGTTATGCTCTGGGCAATATTCTGCTGAGAAACTTTAAGTTTTGTCATTCATGTGGATGTTTCTTTGACACGCGCCACATTCCCAGAGAATGTTGCCGACCACACACACCCCTTCACGTCAATGGTATTCTCTGATGGCAGCCACCTCTTACAGCAGGATAATGCACCCTGTCACACGGCAAAAAATGTTCAGACATGGTTTGACAAGGAGTTCAAGGTGTTCCCTTTGAATCTAAATTTCCCAGCACTCAATCAAATGGAGTATCTGTGGGATCAAATCTGATTCATCGAGGCCCCGCCAACTTGTAAGACTTAAAGAGTCTGCAGCTAATGTCTTGGTGCCAGATACCACAGGACACGTTCAGAGATCTTGTAAAGTCTATGCACCCACGCAGCAGAGCTGTTTTGGCAGCATGAGGGGGACCTACACAATATTAGTCAGGTGGTTTTAATGATGTGACTGATTAGTGTAAATCATAATTTAATTTTATATTATTGTTATTATTTTTTTACGTTATCCTTTTTTTTTTTTTAGGAAAGCCATGCAGCAGGGGTGTCTCACATCTTCTTTAATTTTATAAAATGTTTTAAAAAGCATTAAACCTGAAATAAACACTCTGTATAGTATCGTAAGAAACTTAAAAAAAATAAATATTACAATTGATGTAGATCTGGTGACCATAGCTTCTTATTAACAAATTACCAAATGACATTAACAGACAAATCTGCAGAACAGACTCCCCTGCTCCATGTATGTATTTCATAATGTTTTCCCCATGACATCTGTTTATATTAATATTTGTTTTCCAGATAAAGGCTCATATTCATATAATTCAGGTAAAACTCCAGCACGTGAGCATTCCGCATTGCATGTTTCCATATGCACAGTCTGGTATAACAGTACAGAAGCCCTACTCGTCAATCTGCAGTACATGTTGGACTAAAACAACCTGACAGCCTAGAGTGATTTTTTTTTAAAGTGAATCTGTCACCTAAAAATAATTTCAAAATCCTTTATTATAATTAAAATATAATTTCTTTCTCTCACAGTCACCAGTTTTATATATTAACTTGACTGTTGACCAACTTCACTTAAATTTCCCCCTTTATAATATTGTAGAGTGTTGCGGAATAAGTTGGCGCTATGTAAATGACAATAATAATAATTATTATAATACATAATAAAGCAATAAGCAAATTTTGAAAAGAGATGTTTGATGGAAAAAAAACAAAAATATGACAAGTTGTCATCTAAAAAATGAAGACCCTTTAAACATTTTGTTAATTCAATATATAGTATGTTTTCAGATCTATTGACTAACGTGAATTTGTTTTTGAGTGGTAGATGCACTTTAAATATGTTTTACACTTTACAAAGCTGAATTCCATCACTTGCAGTAATTCTTAATACTTTTTATCCATAATTTTTTCTGGTAATATCAGAGTAAAATTTCTGAGATAACTCTATCGCAGTTAAACGTATCAATCCCTTATTCAGTTACACATGGGTTGGAGTTTGAGCATTCCGCTACAGTTATACCACAATCTGTACGTATGTTTTATTGTATAACCCTTCATAGGCGTGCACAAGGGGTGTGCCAGGAGTGCCCAATGGCACCATAATGTAGGGTCAAATTGCCTTCAACTCCACTGAGTAGGTCTCTATGGGCCCTTTTGCATGAGTTTGGGTTACCTTGCTATGTTTTTGAAAAACTTAATCATGACTATCTTTGAATACACTTACTTACTACTAAAGCAAAAATATGCATTGTCTACCTTACATTTAAACAGTATTTTTTAAGTAAAGTTTTGATGGTAATGTTCTTTGGGTGCACACCCAATTTTAATGTGCTGGGCACGCCTATGTGAACCTTATTTCCTAATAGATTTCCTTGCTTGCTTGAAACAAAATCTTGCGGATCTACATACCTAGTTTATTTAAAATTTAATTAAATAAACTTATTTCAGCTTATTTCAGTTACATAAAGAATAAAGATATTTGGTAACAGTTTTGATAAGATATCTAATGTTTGATTAGAGAGTTGTTGTTTATAGGGTTTGAGTGTGGATGGAGCCACACGAACACTTCTGAAAACCCTCTCTACGATGAGTACTTGGTCTTCACGGTTTCCTTCTGGATGCACACAATATTTTTGTAGTGCATTCTGGTATTTTGACACTGACTAGTTTTGACCACGTGTACCTTTGTTATTTCAGACTTTGGCCAGTGATATTATTCTTGAGTATCACTGTTTTCATGACCTTTGACACGTCATGTCTATATGTTGTTGTTTTTTTTGCAAAAAGCCTAGACAACCCTAAGGACCGGTAATATGGCACGGTAATACGATAGGTAGGGGGCTAGAAGGTGGGACTAGGCTTTTATATAGGCCTGTGGAGGAGTTTGGAGCAGGAAAATAGATAGATAATGCAGGGAGGGGCTGTTACCATTTGTTATACAAATATGTAATTAAAGAATTAATCATTTGTAACAGCGCCAACTTAGTGCACCATAAGTGGACATAATTTATTCAGCTCCATGTATGGGTATTGCTGTGGGTGCTCAGTTTTGATACAGTGGGGCAGTTTTAATGTTTTAATTTGGAATTAAAGCTGCAGATGTTAATAAGGCATTGTGTTGGCGTGAAGTTTATTAATACAGGTTTATATGCTCTCAGTTCATTCAAGGATTCGTTCTAATAATGCAATGTTTTAATAATGCAATAATTCATATAACATGGTAGGGTTTAGGGTCAGGTGAAGGCTGGAGTACACAGAAATATTTTGAGAGGGGCTTTAGTCATATATGTGGGATGGTCTGTAAAATGTACCCTTGTACTGCAACCCCTGGTCTTTTTTCGTTTATTTTAGCATTTGAATGGACAATAGAAAATATGTATAGATTTCATAGAAACAATGTATCTTGGATTGAAATAGCATCTATGAATTTAGTTGCTTTTTGTTAACTGGGTAGTTGGATTTTGTGATTAGCTAAACATAGAGGTCTATCACTAAAGAATGAGAGGCAGAAAAGTTTATTGTGGAGTAAAAATTGGAAAATTAGCTCCTGTTAGTGTTTTTCTTCAACATTATTTTTAAGTCTAAATGTTGAATCATAGCTGTGAGCTTACAATAGTAGACTGTTTTATGAATATAACTCAGCAGTATAGGTATAACAGTACTGTGACAGACCGCCTTGCACCCCGACCAGGTACCTCCGTCAATCGCTGCTTCCTAGTAATCCTTGAGTACCATAAGCACCATCGTAAACCCTACAAGCTTGGCTGGGGTCTCACTGTCCAGTACCCATCCTGGATCCAAGACCAGGATCTAGCTTCCAGTGGGTAGACCTCTCCTAGTCCAGAGAGCGAAGCAGGCTGCTCTTACAAGAGCAAGTGTTGTAATCCAAGGGAGTATAGTGATCATAGCAATCCCCCATATAGTGATCATAGCAATCTGAATATAGCTCTCCAATCCCCCAAACATGAGCCTAGACTTCATGAAGGGGTAAAACATTCAATTTAATGGCAGCCACAACTGGCCTTATATGCAGGTCCCCATGCAAGGGGTTTCTGATTACATAGTCCAGTGGCATTCCCCACTGGACCTGAGAGTAGACTAGAGTAAAAACATATACACGATTACATTGACTATCAGGTCCAGGACACTTCCACATAAAACTAGATAATCCCTCCTCTGTGCCTGGGAGATAACAATTATCTCCAGGCACAGAAAACACACATTTTACAACCTTCCGAAAGTACCCCCAAAACACATGGAAACCCCACAAGAGTCACATCCTCTGATAGCCCCTTTCTGGGGGACCACCATATCCAAAAATCACCCAGATCCGTTCAGGGGTTCGGGATTTCCATGGAGGTCATAATTTGACCGACCGCACATGAGGCACCTGCCCAAAAGAGTTCCATGAAATCAGGCTGCGCGGATGGTCTCTTTCGAGAGTACAAAATACAACAATATACCGAACAGAACTGTTCTTACGTGTGCTTGCCTTATGTCCATCGTTCAGGAGTTTGCTCCCACCGAATGCCGCTCTTCTCATATGAACGCCACTGCACATACTTGGAGATGGAAGTGCCAGCGGTGTTCTCGCCGTCGAGTGTCCAATTTGGCTTCCATACACTCAATGACCAAACACCGCTATAAGCGTTCGCGGGAACAAGATGGCCGCCACCTCGTGTTCGGCCATACGAAAGGTGACCACCCAGCTGACTGTTTAGAGTGTTGTAGTTAACGAGGTCAATAAGGTTAATAGGCAGCACACGTCAACCAAGGGTGGTCCAAAAGTTTGGGAGTTGGTTCAGTATACGAACAGAATACTTCTGATCCATTCGGTAAGTCCTATAGAAGAGAAACAAAGCATTTTCACAGTCCTGAACCAAAGTCTAACACATGGACCATAGTCCTAGAGGCTAAGAGGCTATCCTGCAGGCCCCTCCAAGAACCTGTGATGAGGTTTAGTTCGTCACAAGTACTACATCTTTTAATGAGCTATATCACTTAAAAAGTGGATGTAACACATCACTGGTGTAATCCAAACAATTTCAAATGGTACAAAAATAGGATAATGCAGTCAAACACTCTCGATTAAAGTCTTATGGAAAACAAATTTTTTGTGTATTTTATTTTCCAACTCGTCAACCATCTGATCATCTCTGTAGCTCTTCTATCAGTGAAAGACTATGAGCAATCTGACCCTCCTCTGCTAACGCTACTGCCCCTAACTGCCATGGTAGTGATAGAGGGGGAGGTTGGGGTTAGGAGAGGACATGGGTGTCACGGAAGGGTGGGTTGTGTCATAATTGGACACCTGTCCCCAGCACATTGTGGGTGTTGACGACAGGTATCCAATATGCATAGAGCCGACATTAGCCAACCTGGAAATTTTGTTCCTGGCTATCCAATGGAACCCTAATGACGATGCCAGAGGTTGAGATACACCTCTAGCAGCAGAAATGCTAAACTCTTTACATGCAGCGTTTAGTTGCAAATCACTGAACATACAGACTCCAGGCATCATGACTACTTTAAAGCAGTGAGGTAGTCATGATGCAGTGAGTAAAATTTTTAACCTGAGTGGAACATTGCATTTTGTAATAGAATATCTGAATATATGTTGTCTTTAGTACTTTTAGGGATGCTTATTGGGTTGTTTTTAATTCTACTGCCGTCCCTGTTGATGGGAAGTTTGGTGTCCAATTAGTGATTATAAAGAATATCTATGATGAGTAGTTACACAATGGTAATAAAATATAATTATCATGATGATGATAACTAATAAAATATGTTGCTTATTCCTCCATAACAACTAACACGAGCTTACTCATACTTTTGTTGTGAATTAATGTGTTTCTGCCAAAATGTTTTTTGTTTTTTATAACAAGTGTGAAATGATCCCTTACTAATCCCTTCTAGATATACCCTTCCCTCTGACTAGTTACTAAAGCTCTAGATCTTAGTGTTGATTGCTTTGGCGTTTGTTTGTTTTTTTATTCACAGCTTTTATTTATTTGGTATGAACTGCGTTTACGGGCATAGAGTTGATATTTACTCAAGTTTCTTTCTGCAGGATCTAAGAGAATAAGTGACAGCGAGGTGTCAGATTATGACTGCGATGATGGAGTTGGTGTTGTTTCAGGTAAGAGTCTCACATTTCTGTTTGCATTTGAGGTTCTAATTATACATGGTATAGGTTGTGGATGTTTTATAAAACCTCCAGATATTCCCTCAAAGTCCAATATCATGTACCAGGGAATGCCGAAAATGTATTTACTAGGTCTAAAATATAAAGACATTGCCTACTTACCTTCTCTTTAATGAGATTCCCTTTAATTATTTATGGGAAGGAAGATATATTCCATAGCTTAACCAAAATTTAAAAAAAAGTCCTGTAAAAAAAAGCAAAAACTATTTACAGGTTTATTCACTAAAGTGAGAATTCAAAGGGAATTAAAAGTTAAAGGGATACTATAGGCACTCAAACCACTTCAGCTCTTTGATGTTGGTTGTACCATGCATTTGAATTGCCATCTCATATTAATTCTCCCAAAAGCAAAGTAAAAAATAAATAAAAAGTTAGCATCAGTTTAGCATAATATTTATATCCCCCATGGCCTATTGCTCAAAAGGAGCAGGTAATTAACAGACTGCTGACTCTTTATATATAAAACTATGCAGCTTGTCACCTGACCCACAGCCTCTGATTTAGGGAACAGACCAGTATTGCTCAAACTCTGTGTCAGTGCAGTTAACTACTATTGCAGTACATTTTGCTCTAAGATTTTAGAGATTTTTCAGTAACTTTACCAACACACCCTGTGCGTCAAATTATTCTAGACCAGGGGTGCCTAAAGGGTAGAGCCACAGATTTTTTTAAACTACAGCTTCCATGATGCTTTGTCATATTAAAGGATTCTAAAGTCCTGAAAAGCATCATGGTAGCCCCCGTTCTAGACTACTTCCTTATATATGTCTGTCTTCATGAAATATATTTAGTGTGATTATATTTATATAATCTATTATTCCACAGATTATCGGCACAATGGGCGTGATCTGCAGAGTTCAACGTTATCGGTTCCGGAGCAAGTGATGTCATCGAATCACTGTACCCGATCAGGACCTCCAAATGTAGATAGTATAGGAAGGACAAGGTCTTGGTCACCTAGTGTACCTCCTCCTCAAAGGTATTCTGGATTACTTTAATATACTTACTCAACAAACATTACCTCCTTTTATTTTTTTAGAGTTCTAGTTACAGAACTTTGGATGTTTTAAAATAGAAAAAAAAAAACAGAAAAGAAAATTTATCATGTTGCTCATAAATTGTTACATGGTTAAAGAAACATATGAAAGTGCTGCTCATCTTATCGTACCAATTGTTTTTACTTTATTTTGAGATTCGGATTGGATTTATGATGCCTTACATGAGTATTTAACATTTTGAAGTTACAAAATATTTTTGTATTTTTAGACAAGTTCATTTTAAAAATACAATTTATTGTCTGCATAAGAATTCACCTTAGTTTCTTTTATTGAGTAACACCCTCGTGATCTCAAAATAATGCAAATTTATAGAAACAAACAGCAGGAAGGCCAATGAGCTATAAATGCAAATCAGGAGTAGATTTTAATAAACATCCCCAAGGCATTGTAAAATCGTTCCCAAAAATGGAACAACTCTGCCTGGAGAAGGTGACCCATAAAGCTCAATGACCACAGAATGCATGCAGCGACCAAGAGGTCAACGGTAATTGAAGATTATGCTAGCGCAGTGTACTAATAATCTTAATTTTAATAATGACAGGAGGCGAGTATTTGCATTAACTTTCTTTACTAGCTCCATAGCAGCAAAGAAAAAAAAAATCATTAAAGAAAGAACCAATCAGAGTAGAACAGAGGATATATAAGTCCCAGCGTAGCCATCCATTTCCTCTTGACTACTGCGACATCACAAGATCCAAATGTGGTAAGAAGTCCGTAGTAACTTAATTCCAACTGTCATAACGAAATCCAACATGGTCATAACAATGGCCTCTTCAGCCTTTCCATCGTCCCTGTGGTTTGTCAAACTGAAAAGAGAGAGAGAGTAGTATCACTGATACGGGAATGACCAAGGAAAAAACCAATTGTCTGTAACGAATCAACTAGTTAATAAAGACGTCTAAAGGTCACCATACCAACTAGAGCAATAGCCCTATAATAAATATATCTGTATAAAAAGCTAATCCAAATAAATGAGTCCAGATAAAGAACCAATCTACTCCCACCAACTACTTACCTCCATCTGGGCGGGGACTTCTATGAGAATGAAAAGGGTGGGAAATACTCGCCTCCTGTCATTATTAAAATTAAGATTATTAGTACACTGCGCTAGCATAATCTTCAATTTTATAACATGACAGGAGGCTTCGTATTTGCAGTTTTAACGCTTAGGAAGGAGAGCGAAAGCGGCATTGGACGACTGTCGGAAATAGAAGGTCCGAAAGGTAGATTCCCGGGACCAATCTGCCGTGTGTAGGATATCCGTCAGAGAGGCGCCTGCTAAAAATGCCGATGATGCCGCTGCCCCTCGAACGGAGTGTGCGCCAAATGAGGGGTCTACCCCGGCTAGAGTGAGAATCCATCTGACCCATCTGGCCAATGTGATGACCGAGACCGGGCCGTGTGGAGTCACATATGACACCAAGAGTTGTCGTGCGGACGGTGAGCGCAAGCCTTCCGTTGCTGACACGTAGGCTCGGAGGGTCCGGACCACGCATAGCTGGGGGTCCGAATTGAAAAACGGATAGAATACTGATGCTGTATTGGATTTATTACGTTGCGATATGTGGAACGTGACTCCTTCGGGTCCAATGGAGAAAGCGTCCTTATCGAAAGTCCGAACGTCCGCCACTCTCCGGAAGGACACCATGCACAACAGGAAGGTGAACTTCGCCGTCAGTTGTTTCAATGAGAGCTGGTCGTTGGGAGGCCAGTTCCTGAGGAAACGAAGGACTATCTCCACATCCCAGAGATGTTGGTATTTAGGTGCTGGTGGTCTCCTTAGTTTGATGCCCCGCAGCAGGCGGCATATTAGCGGATCCTGTCCGACTGCCCGTCCTTGAAACGGCACGTGCGCCGCCGAGATAGCTGACCTCGTGACATTTATGGTGCGGTATGACTTCCCATCCTCGAATAGGGTCGAGAGAAAATTCATGACCTCGGAAACAGGGGCTGTAAAGGGATCCAAGTCCCGTCCCACGCACCAACTGGTCCAAGTTCTCCATGCGGATAGATAGCTTCTCCGTGTTCCTGGGGCCCAGGAATCCCAAAGGAGGTCCTTAGCCGTTGACGATAACTCGTCGGTACGCCAGGCTCCCCTGAAAGAGTCCAGGCCACTAAGGTCAGACGGCCGTCCGACACCATCGGATGTGCGTTCCCCGCCGGGTCCCTGAGTAACCTGTTGTCGTTCGGTAGGAGGATCGGGTCCTGATAAGACATTTCGAGAAGGTCCGGGAACCAAGGCTGACTCGGCCAGAGGGGCGTCAGCAGGGTCAGTCGAACCCTTCGTCTGCGAAGGTGATTGAGAACTCTGGCAATCATGGCGAATGGGGGAAAGGCATATGCCCCTTGTTGTGGCCAGTGCTGAGTGAAGGCATCTACCGCTAAGCAATCCGGGTCCGGTAGCCAGCTGTAGAATTGCGGCACCTGACGGTTGTTTCGTGAGGCAAAAAGATCCAGTGTGAAGGGTCCCTTCTGGTCCTGTAGGTGTGCGAATATTCGCGGATCCAGCTGCCAGTCGCTGGCATCCCTCCAATGACGGGAGTACCAATCCGCCGTGAGGTTCGTCTCCCCCGGCAGGTGCTCTGCCCGTAGTGAGATATTGCGCGGGAGGCAGTAGTCGAAGATTTCCTTCGTCAGATGCGCCAGGGTTCTCGACCGGGTGCCCCCCAAGCGGTTGATGTATCGTACCGCGGATACATTGTCCATTCTTAACAGTATACAGCAATTGGACTGCCCTTTTGTGAGGCTGCGGATAGCAAAGGCGCCCGCTAGTAGTTCGAGGCAATTGATATGCATCGACAATTCCTGTGGTGTCCACGTGCCCCCTGTGGCCGTTTCTCCATCCGTGGCGCCCCATCCTAGGCGACTCGCGTCCGACTCTAGGATGAAGTCCGGTTGACTGCCGAATATGGCCCGACCATTCCAGGCCTGCATGCAGTGGAGCCACCACTGGAGTTCTTGGTATACTTCCTCCGACAGCGGGACCGGCTGGTTGTATGTGGGATTTTGGCGGAGGAGGCTGGCCTTCAGCCGTTGCATCGCTCGGTAGTGAAGGGGTCCCGGAAATATGGCTTGTATTGAAGATGATAAGAGACCCACAATCCGCGCCAGTTGGCGGAGCGGAATGGAATCCAATTTGAGAACCCTGCGGATCTCCTTCTTGATGGCCGTCACTTTGGCTGAGGGAAGATGTAGGGTGCAAGACCTGGAATCGATCTCGAAGCCCAGGAATTGGATTCGTTGAGCAGGCGTCATTGCGGATTTGGCCTTGTTGACAACGAAGCCCAAGGATTCTAACAGTCGCACTGTATACGTAGTGTGCCGGATGGCCAGTTCCTTTGTTCTGCAGAACAAGAGAATGTCGTCCAGGTAAATTATGCATCTGATCCCGCGTGTTCGGAGGTGGGAAACCACCGGTTTTAGCATCTTTGTGAAGCACCACGGTGCTGAGCTCAGTCCGAACGGAAGGCACGTGAATTGCCATGGTGTGCCGTTCCACAGGAAGCGGAGAAATGGGCGGCTGTCTTTGTGGATTGGAATTGTGAGATAAGCGTCCTTGAGGTCTAGCCGCGTAAACCAATCCTTTTCTTGGAGGAGATCCCGCAATAAATGGATGCCCTCCATTTTGAAGTGGCGGTAAGTCACGAACATGTTTAGCCCTCTCAAATTGATCACTGGCCGGAAATCCCCGGTCTTTTTGCGGACCAGGAACATGTTGCTGAAGAATCCTCCCTTTGTGTGCGCTGGTTCTATAGCGCCCTTTACGCGAAGCTCGCGGAGTTCCCCCTGTATGAGGCGAGTGTCCGCAGCCGAAAGGCGCAAAGGATAAGGGGGAAACCTTTGAATGGGCTGTGATCGGAGTTCTATTTGATATCCTTGGACGGTCTGTAGCACCCAAGCGTCCGTGGACAGCTGGGCCCAATTCTGGGAAAAAAGTGAAACACGGCCTGCAATCACAGTTACAAGAGGTACCGAACAAAGGTGGTCTCTTACCTGTAGGGAATCGTGCACGGCCTCGTCCTCGACCGCCCCGTCCTCTGTCAGAACCCCTCTGGTAGTAGGGGAATGGTTGTTTGGCTCCGTTGCCTTGGTAACCTTGTTGAGGGAAGAATTGGTGCTGAAAGCCCATACGGGGGCCTGAAGGCCAGAAACGGCTGGCGGCACGGCCCCGCTGCCGACCAGCCCTTGAAAAAACACCCTTTGCGGAGGTACCTCGGAATACCTTACGCATAGACGTGCGGGCTCTACTCAAGGAGGTAAAGACGTTTACGTGCTTGTTCAATTCTTTCATAAAAGCTTCACCAAAGAGCTTGCCCTGTGCCTGTGGGCCCAATTCTTTGACCCCGAGGTCAACCAATTTGGGGTCGATACGAAAAAGTGCTGCCCGGCGCCGCTCCGTAGAGAGGGCCGCATTTGTATTACCGAGGAAACAAAAGCCCCTCTGGGCCCACTCTCGGATATCATGTGCCCATTCTCGTATCATATCTGCCGTGAAGGAGTCCGCTCTGGCGTATGCTTCGTCTGCCAGGTACATAACTCGGGCCAAAGGGCCCATTGTGTCTAGGAGTTTATCCTGAGCTCCTTTGAAACTCTTCTCAATCCCCCTCCGCGGGTCGCGGCCCCCTTGTTCCATAAAGGTCAGCATAAGCTGATCAAATTCCGGCGTATAGGCCACTTTATCTGGCAGGGTAGGTCTCGGGCACTCTGCCCGCATCCTCTTGCGGACGTGTTTTTCCAAAGGTTTCCTGATCCAAAAATGCATGAAGCGGAGGAGATGATCCGGAGGGGCCCACTCACTCGAACGAGGGTGGCGAATCTTCCTGGGATCAAACATTCTCTGGCCAGTGGAGTCCAGGAATATCTCCTGTTCCTGCGTGGCCGTGGCGGGGGGTTCCGCATCTCCTTTCTGCTGGGGCTCACCCAGAAATGTCTCGGTGACGTAGGCGTTGGAGCCCCAACCGCCTTCGTCCGAGTCGGAGGATTCAGCCTGCCACTCATCCAGAACGGAGAGAGAGTGGGGCACGTCTTGCTCCTCATCTGAGGAGACCTCCCCAGTGTACACGGGAGGTATCTGAGTAGTGCGTTTATCACGCTTCATAGGGGCCTTGCCTTTGAAGGCGGCTTTCTTGGAACCTTCGCCCTTCCAGTGGCGTTTCGCCGGGCGCTTCCTTTCTCTAGTGGAGTCGTCTGACTCATCAGAGTCTTCGTGAGCCTGGTGTGGCTTGTTAGACAGCGCGTTAGATTCAGCGGGGGCAGGAGCCGCCTTTGCCAGCGCCTTTTCCAGAGACGCAGCTACCGCTGCGTTGATCATTGCTTGAAGGTCACTGGTATTAATTGTGTCCTCCATTGTGGGCACCAACAGAGACTAACAGGCACAGGTATAGGTATGAGAGGTGAGGGACCGTGCGGGAGGGACTCAGGTTAAAACGCTCAGTGGCGTGGTACCGGACTCCTAATCGCTGGGGCTCACCCAGGGTCACAGGGAACTGCTTGGACAGTTCCCGCTATGCAGCACTCAATGGGGGCTCACCCCTAGCCAGGATAATGGGGTAAACCCTACTGGCAGTCCCACTCCCCAGGGGGTAATGACACCAACCTGTGAAGGTCCCAACGAATTCCACCTCAGAGTTAGAGCAAACGAGCTTCAGAGCCTTATCTTGATAGGTGTTATACTCCACAACTAATAACCCACAAAATGGCCGCCAGGGTCTCGCGAGATTAACGGGCGGAAAGCCCGCGAAAATGGAGCCCTTGAAGCGTTCGGCAGTTTAGCCGCGAACAGCCGTTCGCCTGGCTAACCGCCGAATGCAAGGGAGACTGATCCGCGAACGGACCCGCGAACGGAATGGATTCCCTAGCAATTCGGGAAAATTGTCCGTTCGCGTAGTACCTGCGTTCGCGGCAAAACCCCGCGAACGGCTAGAGGGAGCAAAGTTCCCGACCGCCCGTTCGCGCTCAGTCGCAGCCAATTGCGCGAACGGGACGGCCGCGAACGCCAGACTCCCTGTGTGAATGAGCGTCCCGTCTGTTCGCGCGAGAGCGCGAGCAGAGCGCAACGGTCGGGATAGAAAGGTGGCGAGCGTAGCCACCGGAAAAAAGGGGGGAAAATAGGGTGGGGGGGGGTAGGCTAACCTAACACCACCCCTACTGAAGTGGGGAGGGGGGGGGGCGCTGGGAGAGGCAGTTCCCAGATACCAGAACAGCCTCAGCCCAGTACCCTGCACCAAAATGAGCGCAGCTCCCCTGACAGGGAAGGTGAACCCTCTCAGTTGTCCCCCTGGCACCCAAGCAAATAAAGAATAAAAGAAGTATAATAGAAAACACAACTATATATGAGCAAGAAAAACAAACATCAATAACATCTAAAAGAAACCTGACAGGAATCTTAAAGAAATAGTACTCTGACCTGACTTGTGATGGAGCAGCAAAGAAAGAGGAAATGGATGGCTACGCTGGGACTTATATATCCTCTGTTCTACTCTGATTGGTTCTTTCTTTAATGATTTTTTTTTTCTTTGCTGCTATGGAGCTAGTAAAGAAAGTTAATGCAAATACGAAGCCTCCTGTCATGTTATAAAATTCTGGTGGAGAGATATATATTCATGTTACAGGACATCTGTAACCAAAGCTCTCCACAAAGATAGGCTTCATGGAAATATGTGGAAAAAAGCCATTCCTGGAATAAAAGAACATATCACATCCTACCTGGAATGTGCCAAAATACATGTTGCTGGCATAAGAAATGAATAGGTTTTTTTTTGGCCTTGTGAGATCAAATTAATGTAATATCCCAAGTTATGATAACCTAGCTGATTTCTTACTTGGGATCCACTGGGTGACTTATCCGGCCTTCACTGGTAACGATGGAGAGCTGAAAACTCTCTGACTGAGCTAAAACCTGCAGGATAAGGCACTCCTGGCACCATAAGGAATACAGTGAGCTGTAGTAGTTATGATAACCTAGCTGATTTCTTACTTGGGGTCCACTGGGTGACTTATCCGGCCTTCACTGGTAACGATGGAGAGCTGAAAACTCTCACTGAGCTAAAACCTGCAGGATAAGGCACTCCTGGCAGCATAAGGAATACAGTTAGCTGTAGTAGTTATGGTTCCCTGGTTGACTTCTTACTTGGGGTCTGTTGGGTGCTTAATCCGTCCTTCACTGGTAATGATGGAGAGCTGAAAGCTCTCAGACTGAGCTAAAAAAACGGATTTAATTATTCAAGTTGATTAAAACGGACCCATTTTTCTTCACAATAGACTCAGTTTAAGAAATCAATCCATTATCAATGCTCAATATTTTGTGTCACTTAATGACTTAATAATTGCGTAGCTGTTTTCATGATTTTGTACTTATTATGAGTATCAAGACAAATAATTTTTTTATTCTTACATCCTGTTTGAAACAGAACGTTCCATATCTCTCCGTCGTTAGGACACAGTTATTTTTTTGCTTCCTAGCTAGTGTCTCAGACTCTGGAGACATACAGTCATTCTTTACTCAATATCAGTAGAACTAAGCGTACTGATCTCTGCAGCAGCCAACCAAAGTAGATCAGAACCTTCCGAGAGAGAGCAGATTGGATGTGTACAGAGGCATAAATTCACTAAACCAGAAATTTGTGAAGAATTGTCAAGGAAACTGCAGATTTTACACCCAGATTTAGCAAATTGGACAAATTAGACTGTTTTTTTTTTTTTTAATTCTCCAAAATGTCCAGTTTTATTATAAACCCCTTAAATCTTTCTAGATCAGTGTTCAGCTTTATGGTTTATTGTCTAAACAATGAATCGTGGTGGATATAACAACTACATTTCTGCAGCAGAAATTAGTGCTTGAACTGGTCAAAGAGGTGCATTTTGTGGTTTGTGGTGAAATAGTGAATATAAAAGGTTTGAAAATCGGTATAGCAGGGTTATTTACTAAACTGAGAATTCAAAGTGAATTTCAAATTTAAGGTAAAATTAGCCAAACTAGAAAAATTCTCTAAGTCAGCTATGCTTCCTTTTTGACTACTCTGGTCTTAGGTTTAAATTCACTTAGCATTCACTTTGAATTCTCACTTTAATGGATAACCACATGTTTTAGCAAACAGGTTTATAACTAGCTATTTGTTAAAACCTTTGCCATCCAAGTCCCATTCTACGTGTATACGTTTTGTTTGCTCACTGAGCGTGCACTTGTCTCCCCTTCTATGAGCACTTATCTCTATGTGCACCTCTGGATCACTGATCACAGTTCCCTTCATAAAGCTATGGATGAGACTGTGAATATGTTGACAGCGGCCGCGGTATAAGTGCTACCGACTTACTGAACAGTTCCATTCATCAAATGTGAAGATTGAAACTGTTGCTGGGGCTAAACAATATAAATTCATGATGGGACAAAAAAAAAACAAAAAAAAAAAACAAAGTTATAGACCAACAGGATAAGGTCTTGCTTGATGGAGTCTCCTCCTGGTTAGAGAGAGCGGTCTGCCTCTGTAAAGGCTCCAGTTTTAGAATCTTTAAATGAACACAACAACCCAGTGATCAACTTTTATGGGGCCAGCAGTGGCCGGGTGCCATTTTTCTTAAGTTGTTAAGTCATTTTGAAACATTTTACCCCTGAAATTCATCCCCCCGGTGCCCAAAAGCAGTTGTCGACTCCACAAAGGTTTGCAGTGGCGTCGTGTTGAAGGGGCCACAGAGCTGTTGCCCTTGGGTGCAAAATTCTAAAGGGTGCATTATTTCAAAAGAAAAAAAAATAAGTAGTAACAATAACTAAAAAATAGCATGCCCTCCCCCTCACACAGAAAGTCTCCCAATGTTCGAACACTACACAGTTTTTCAACATGACGGGGAAAACATTTAACTGGGTGGGGGGTGAGTGTGAAACATTTAACAGTATTTGTCGTATTAATAACAGCCATACTGTCCTCATGTAACCTTATTCATCTTATTGGTGAATTACATAATGCCTATTAATTGCGTGATTTCCCGCCACGTCACTGTGATGTGTGTGACGCATTACTTTATGTGTGAGTTGGATCTAAAAAAATTACGCAAAGCAACTATTAGTGTTATAGACATCACGGAGACAAGGCGGGTATCGAAGGAGGAGCACGGCTATCTATGCAACCTTTAAAGGACTCGGAGTGCTATGGATCCACAATTTGGGGGTGGAATACTTTGCATTGCCATAGGTGCTGGCAACCCACGCTACACCACCACCTGGTGGTCAGAGATAGACTGAGAGCTTCAGTCATTGCAGACTTTTAATAACATAAAGTACATATGACCATGACTTAGTATCTCCTACATAACTTTATAGCCTAAGCACAATTTAACTTTGTCCAGAATTGGGTTTTGTTTTTTACATTTTTGCTAATATAATAGTATCTTTATCTGCTGTTTATGCGCAAAACAGTGCATTGCAATAATAGCATTACAATATTAAGTTTTTATGCCAAAATAGCTGAGTATGAAAAATCCTCCAAATATGCTTTTTTCGACCGAAATTTTGCATTTTGTTTTTCAATTCACCACCTACTGTTTAGTTTTTATTGATGGATTGTGGGTAAATTTGATTGGCAACTGAAACAGAAATTTGCTTATCGCTCTGCTCATTTCAAGTTATGTGAAATTGAAAGCTAAGCACAAAAACTTAGTCCTTGCTTTTCTGTATGTGTTTTATGAAAACTTAGAGTGCTAAAAAAAAAGAAAAAGAGACTCAGACACAGGGAGCTGTAGAAGCAGAACAGATACAGTTTATTTGTGGTTGTAATGGAGCTCCTTGTACTCCGACTGAGTACCCTCCGTTGATGGATGCTCCTAGCGCTTCCTGAGGACTCCCAAGCACTGCAGCAGACACCACAACCACCACAGACTCCGCAACTGCCGTATCTTCACTGGAGTCTCTCCGTCTTCCTTCCACCCTGGATCAGCTTCTGTCCTCCAGGACTGTGTGGTGAAGACCCCTCCTCCAAGGAGAGCGTGTCAGGAACAAGCTCTTAAAAGAGCTAAGTGACTCAAGCTCAGGGGAGCATGCAGAGCATAGCAATCCCCAGTGTGATTATAACAGCTCCCTCCAATAACGAGACAAGGCTACGTTTAGAGGGATCAAGAAGAACTGTCAAAACCTTTATTCCCTTGGGACCAGCCAATACAGTCACCACAATAACATTGTTGTGAAACCTCAATAAAATCACAAACAGTCAAACCATATCAAGAAACACACAGTGACTTATCACAACACAATGGCACATTTTTAAAGGGGTGGGGGGAGACAATATTTAACAGTAAATATCTCACCTGCCTGCAGAATTAGCAATATGCAAATCTACCCGAATATGCAAATGAACCAGTCTTGCAATTCAGGTAGTGCATATTGCTGTTGCTACCAACAGAGGGCACTAGACCAGCTCCATAGCCAAACCCACCTAGTTGGTAGCAAACCTCAGCAATACAAGAGAGCAGGCAATACATTACACAGTACACACACACACACACTATAAACAATTACATTACACACACCCTGCACCTATAATGGTACAGGGTGACTAAAACATAGGATAAATAAAGCAGCCCACATAAATAGTCTGTCTGAAGGTAGACTAGGGGCTTTAAAGCCAGATAGATGAAAGAGTCATAGTCACAGGGGAGGAGACTGGCAAGAAGGCCTCTCCAGGACCAAGTGGCGAAGGGCACTTCGTCACAGTGGTGTCATTTTCTATTCATGTAACATACATTATATGGACAATAGTATTGGGATATGCCTCTTAATTATTGAATTCAGGTGTTTCAATCGGATCCATTGACACAGGTTTAGAAACTTAAACACCTAGCCATGCAGTCTGCATTTACAAACATTTCTGGAAAAAATGCCATGTTTGCAATAAGTCAGTTTGTGAAATTTCATCCCTGCTAGATATTCCATGGTCAACTCTAAGTGGGATTATTAGAAAGTGGAAGTGTTTAGGAACAGCAACAACTCAGCCACGAATCAGAAAAACATGTCAACTCACTGAGCTGGGTCACTGAGTGCTGAGGCACATGGTGAGTAAAAGTCAGCAATGCTCTGCTGATTCCATAGCTGAAGAGTTACATACTTTCACTCAGGGCTGATGGGGGCGCCCACCGGGATATTTCCTGGTGGGCTCCCACTGTCTTGAACCACAACGCTGGGCGAGCGGCTCTAGAGCCGCCCCCCTCAGCGCCACTCCTCAGGGAGCCCGAATTTGGGGGCACCTAGAGGAGCCCTGTCACAGTTTGGCAGAGCCTGATGACAGATGCCTGCTCTGCCATCAAATGCCGGTGACCGGAGGAGGATGCAGGCGGCGAGGGAGGCTCTTCTTGCAGCCTCTCACTCCTCCCTTGCGCGCCCTCTGTGATGCCAGGAGCCGGAATATGATGTCATTCCAGCCCCGGTATACTAAACAGCGGGCGGGAGGAGTGAGAGGCTGCCCCATACTGGATCCCAAGGAGGTGAGTGTTTGAGTGTTTGTCAGTGAGTGAGTGTCTACCTGTATGTGTCTGTCAGTGAGTGTATGTATGTCAGTGAGTGTCTGTCAGTGAGTGAGTGTCTGTCAGTGAGTGAGTGAGTGAGTGTAGGTCTGTCAGTGAGTGTGTGTGTGTGTGTGTATGTCTGTCAGTAAGTGTGTGTGTCTGTCAGTGAGTGTCTGCATGAGTGTATGTGTGTGTCAGTGAGTGACTGAGTGTATGTGAATGTCTTTCAGTGAGTTTCTGTGTGTCAGTGAATGTGTGTGTCAGTGAGTGAGTGTATGTCTGTCAGTGAGTTACCCTTGTGTGTGTGTGTCAGTGAGTGAGTGTATGTGTGTCAGCGTATTTATGTCTGTCAATGAGTGAGTGACATGAAGGGGCGGCAGAATGAATCTTTGCCTAGGACGGCAGAAATCCTTGCACCGGCCCTGCTTTCACTGGCATTAATATCAGCACAAAAACTGTGCAGCAGGAACTCTATGGAATGGGTTTAGCCCCTCATCACCAAGTACAATGGCAAGCGTTGGATCGAGTGGCGTAAAGCATGCCGCCACTGGACTCTGAAGCAGTGGAAATGTGTTCTGTGGAGTGACGAATCATGCTTCCCAGTTTGGCAGTCTGATGGGTGAGTCTGGTTTGTTGGATGCCAGGAGAATGTTACCTGCTTGACTGCATTGTGCCAACTGTAATGTCTTCTGGAGGAGGGATAATCCGGCTGTTTTTCAATGGTTGGGCTAGGCCCCTTACTTCCAGTGAAGAAAAAGACATTTTGGACAATGCTATGCTTTCAACTTTGTGGGAACAGTTTTCTATTTCAGCGTGATGGTCATTAGATGGATTTGGTGTTGAAGAACTTGACTGGCCCTCACAAAGCCCCCTCAACCCCATCGCACTCATTCGGGATGAACTGGAACAGAGATTGCGAACCAGGCCTTCTTGTCCAACATCAGTGCCTGACTTCACAAATGCTCTAATGGATGAATGGAAGCCTTTCCAGAAGAGTGGAAGCTGTGTTAGCTGCAAAGAAGAGACCAACTATATATCAATGTCCATGTATGGTCAGGAGCCCCAATACTTTTGTCCATGTAGTGTATGCATGTTTGTGTTCTCAGAGTGTAACAAAGTGTAACAAAATGCTTTCAGGCACACTTTTCTTATGGGCACTGTATAGATTTTCTAAATATCGATTGTTATTTGGATCTAGTAGAAACGTATAACATTTTTCTGCAGTTGGCTGACCATTGTCCATGATGCAATGTCCTCTTACAATTTTGTAAATGATCAAATCAGTTATATTTCACTTCCTTTAAATGTTTTTAGGATTTAATTTTTTTTGCAACATGTTTACTGGTATTTTAAAGTACAATTTCCATATTAATTTTTTGTTATTTTTTCCCTTCAAAATGTATCCCACTTTACATTTAAATGTCTGTTTTACTTTATGCGATTTTCCAAAGGCCCTGTAAGAATATTAGCGTGTATTGAGGCCCTTGTCCTTATTGTCATCCTTTACTGTCTGTAACCAGAGCCATATTACATATAACGTGATCAAGACGGCCATCTAGAGCCTGGGCTGAAACCGGGGCCCGGTAGAGCTCTGGCTTTGAGCTGATCCTCGCCCTTTAAATTAAAATTATTCCCTGGTTGTCCAAGGTCTAACTGCAGTCCCTCACAGCTCCAGCTCTCTATGAGGGAGAGTATAGTATACAATAAGGATAATTCACTTATAACTTTTGACATTAGAACAGGCAGGGCTGCGACTGTGACCAGAAGGACACTAGGGTTTGCATTATTGCCTCACCTTCCTACCCAGAGGTAAGCAGGAGGCGGCACACATTATATAACTAAAAGGCATTACAGTGTGGGGAGACTGTGTTTAACACAGCTTCCTCAGATACTGTCACTACACCCACAAACACTCAGCCCCTTATCCTTTCACAGTCACTCCCCCTCACTGTATACCTCTCCAACCTTGTCACAATCACTGCCGCTTTCACCCTGCCACACTGACTCTGTAACATGCCCCCCTTAATCTGCCACACACTCTTTTGCACATCACCCTGCCTCACTCCCCCGTCACACTCACTAACAAAACTCACCTTCTCTGTTTTAAACTCATTCCCTAACTCTGTCACACACACCCACCCCCCCAACTCGCACACTCACCCCACACCCAGTTACATTCACTATCCTCTCACTGTCGTATTCAGCCCCCTAAGTCTGTCATACTTACCCACCCACCTTCCCACAGGCACACTCACACTCACACCAAAACCCTGTCACACTTATGCCCCTCACCCTGTCACACACCCCCATCCTCCACCCTCATCAATGTCATACACAGTCATTTCATGAAACATAGCCTTACCATAAACACTACACACAAATACCACAAGCAGCCTTCTTACACACATTACAACGTAAGAAACTACCCCACACACATATGCTCCCAGGCACACACATTTACACACAAAGATGCTCAGGCACGTACTTAGGTACTCAATGCCAGAGACAGACACACACTCCTCCACACACACTCTCAGCCACTACACAGACACTCAGTCTACACATACTCCACTCACAAAAACAGACCCCAGGGCTCTCGGAGGGCACCCTGTCTAGGGCCCTGGACAAACGTAATCCAGCTATAGTGTTAAAGGAACATTATTGGGTCTGGAACACAAAATGCATCCCTGATTCTATAGTGTTACAAACACCACCTTCCTTCTCCCCCCCCCTACATATAGTAAAATCTTACTTTTATTCATGTCTGTTGCTGCTGGCTCTGCCCCTGATCTCCCTTCTTGGCTGACATTATTAGAAGTGATTCTCTCAACCAATCACAATGCTTTCAAATAGAAAAAGCATTGGATTGGCTGCAAATGTCAAGGAGGCAGATCAGGGGCAGAGCCAGCACAAGCCAAACACAGCCCAGCTCAATCAGCATCTCCTCATAGAGATGAATTGAATCACTGCATCTCTATGAGAACAGTTCAGTGTCTACATGCAGAAGGTGGAGATACTGAATGTCAGTGAAATGTGCGGCACTGCCCCAGGAAGCACCTCTCGTAGCCATCTTAGGAGTGGCCAGTGGAGGTGTCCCTAGGCTGTAAAGGAGTTTAAGTATGTGTGGGATATGCATAAGACTATCCTAACTATAAAATAAGGCCAGGGACTAATGAAAGTATTTAAAAAATTGGGCAGACTAGATGGGCCGAATAGTTCTTATCTGCCGTCACATTCTATGTTTCTGTGTTTCTATGTAATTTAGACACTGCATTTTCTCTGAAAAGACAGTGTTTACAGCAAAAAGCCTGAAAGGAATTATTATACTCACCAGAACATATAAAACAAGCTGTAGGTGTCCCTTTAAATAATCATTACATTTACACCATCTCGAAAACAATCATTATGAGTCAGGAGACATTTATCAGTGTTCTGTTTTAAAAAGTGAGTGGTCTAAAGTACTGGAAGTAGGGCAATCACCATGAAAACCAGTGAAACTAGCAGTCACACCATTAGTGATCCCTCTCCATTTAATTTTTTTTGCCACTTTTTAGAACAAAAACACTTTGATATATTTCTCCCATTGTGTTTTTTAAAAAAAGCATTCCTGACACATTCAGCCGGTTTTCACGTTACTAAAAAAAAAATTCCTTGTGTGTCAGTCGAGCAAAGTGATTTTACTTCTAGCTGCTTATAAAGCGATGTGGCTTTCCATGTGTAAAATCTCTTCTGATTTTGAAATCACACAGTGTGCATTCATTTTGAAGGTTTCCAGATTTAAACTGTTCAGTTCGTGAGTCTGATTGCTTTTGCCTTTCCTCTGCCCTAGCTCCTCACCAAGCTTTCGACATCCGGCAAACATTTCATGTTTTATTTTACACTTGAAGACACAGCTTCTTCAGAGTTTTCGCTATAATAATCCATTTTCTTCATTCACCATTACATAACTTTACCACTTTTCAGTTACATTTTTTTTACACCCATCAAAATCATACTATTAGCACTCAGTCAAATATGCTCTCACTGCACAACAAGTTACCCTTTGATCTATGTGTGCATGCGTGTATATTAATTATATATATTTTTTTTTTACCATTTAAATTGCATACCTCGCAAGTGTCCTTATTTAGGGGAGACAGTCCCTATTCTGGGCCAAAATCCTTCTCTTTCTATTTTCTCTCTCGATGTCCCTCTTTTCTGGGATTTCCATATTATTGGTGTGTCTGAGTGTATATAACAGAGCTCCACATCAATAATACAAACAAAAATGTTTATTTAAACTACAATAAAGAAACTGCCCCACACGCAAATGGATATTATTTTTTGTTATTTAAAGGGATTCTATAGGTTTTGTTTTCCTGGCACTAGAGGTTCCTACAGTGCCCCCTCCCTTGTGCCAACCCCTCCTGTGGTGCTGGATGGGCTGAAACCCCTTCAGTCACTTACCTGAATCCAGCACCGATGTCCCTCGGCGCTGGGTCAAGCGAAAGGGAGACCTAATGCACATGCCGTGCCTGTATTAGGATTTCCCCATAGGAAAGCACTATTCAATATTCAAATAATTACATTTCCTAACATTGTGACGTATGAGTGCTGAGAGCAGTAGATGGAGATGGGAAAGACAGAGGAGGGCAGGGGGGAGTGGGGGAAGCAAGTGACAACATCATGCGGGCAGGGCCATCCAAAAAAAAGGAACTAATCAAAGATATAGCTATGTATACTGGGTATACCTGTAGCTGCCACTGTAATTTTCAGTGCATGCAGTTTGTACTATAGTCATTTAATGTTTCTGACCAATATTTCATGTAGACAGTTATTAATATTTTGGGTGATAGAATTTGGTTGCTAAACTTTTTCAATAGTATAAAGCACACAGCTACTTTACCCCCCTCCCCTCGCCCCCTCTCTCACTCTCCATTTCTCCTCCAGGTTGTAAATACCTTCATATGACTGTTCTATCTCATTCTTCCCACCCAGGATCCCCCTAAATATATAGCATGCTCCTCCAGCTGTTTGAGATTCTCACTCAGTTACCTCTTCATTCCCTTTGTATTTTACCAATAGCTGCTTCTCTGTTAACTCTTTCAGCCATCACCTCCAAACTCCACCTGCTACCTCGAATCTGTCTCAAATCCCCATGGTATCCTTTAGATTGTAAGCTCACGGGTCACTTTGTATAAAAGAGCTCAAATGGCTAGATATCAGCTTACGGGCAGGGCTCTCTCTACCTCTTGTATTTGTTTGTGTATATTGTACATTTCTCCACTAATTGTACAGCGCTGCGGCATCTGTTGGCGCTTTCTAAATAGCAGCAAAAAATAGATAAATAAAGAGACATTGATCTTGCCTCACAGTAAGAGCACTCTGTCTTGAGCCGATTGCCCTTGGTATAAATTTTACAGCTTGAAGAACACCCAATGATATGCCCATACTGTGCTTTTAGAGAACTTTTCTCTGATATCCTCAATACCATTGAACCAGTGAAAACAATAGGGGCAAAAAAAATAAAAATAAGTTTCAATCAGAACTGTCATACCAAATGTGGTACCTTTGGGGGGTATGCATGTGCCAGCAATCTGTCTAGCACATTGTATAGATGAAATGTTATTGTCAAGGCGGAACATACCTCGCTAATGGAATTAACTGTGTAGAGAACAGGTATTGAGCAAACATTACTCAATTACTTACAGGCTTCCTTTTTTCCAGTAGGAGTATGGAACAGGGACCCAGAGGAACAAGATCTGGTCCTGCACATTACAATACCATGGGCAGCGTGGAAAGGCATCGTGTAATAGATAACCACTACTCCCCAGACAGAGAAAGGTAACTAAAGCAATTAGTGGCAACGATAGATAAGGAGAAGGCGCTTTGATGATTGGTGTATAACCAGTTAGGAATTGCTAATGAAATGAGGATATGGCTGAATAGTCTAGCATGTATCGCACCAAATGAATAAATAGTAGACTTTTGCACATCGTTACAGTTTATTCACTAAAAAGTGATTGAAATCCACAAGAGGGTTCAAATATTAAATCCAGCATGGCCAAGTTAAAGAAAATTCCCTCTTAATCTATTTTGGTAGAACTTTTTCTACTGAGTTTTCATCTTCCTGAAAAATCTCTATTTAGTGAATAAACCCTTAATCTTTGTTATCTTTTTGAGTTTGTAAGCAGTGGGATATCCTCTCCCGTTAACCCCATCTACTCATAATAATGTGTATTAGTGGATGGGAATGGCTTACATTCATAATCCAACTCTTATATACATGCTTTCTAACGATCTGAGTAACTTGCAAATGAAATAAATGAATACTGTTTTTTTTTTTGTTTTTTTAATTCATAATTATGTAACTCATTTCACGTTTTTTTTCAGGCAAGGATCAACAAAGATATTGTAGTTTTGTCATTATATAATGTGTTATGTATGTATAATGACTTGAAAAATGAATGCATCTATTACTGTCCAGGTTACAAAAAACCCTCATTATGGTGGTAAACTTAGTTTAGGAGGAATCCGTGCCTTACACAATGCTGTAATGGTTCAGGAGTTATGGTATTTGGCTGTGGATAATTAATATTTTAGTATCTAAATCAGACAGAAGACACCATATTCCACATTGATTTAACTATTTTCTACAACAAATGCAATTCACTGTATCCTTCTTAACAATACACGTCGCTTGATTACTTGAAATTGCTAAACAGAAGACACATTGGGTTAAAAATGCTGCATTACTCCTTATGTTCCGTTTTGGATCCCAGTAGTATACTTTCTCCGAGTTTTATTAGATAGCAGTATAATGCAGATCCAATTTATATTGTCAGATTTCAAGATCTGCAAAGGGTTTAATCGTTTAATGATCACCAACAAGCAATGATCACACAATACAAATTTGTTTGAAAACCAAACCTTGGCAATGCTTTGGAGATTGGGTTTGAATTAATTTGCATGGGACCATTTTAACATTGTCAATAACTCGTTCAGCCACTAATATTACTGTAGATAAGATCCGAATAACATACACATACATTAAGCTACAAAGTTATTGCTTATCTTAGAATATCTTTGTGTGGCTTGTAACATTGTATATGTTTATCTATTTATAGGTTGCACTATGAGATGTATAACCTGCCAGTTGGTTTTGTTTTCAAAACAATCCAGTGTCTAGCACAATAAATAAAAGAAGGGCATTTTTAGGTCTTTCTAGTGAAAGACAACTTAACCCCCTACCCCCCCCACCCCCCCCCACACACACACACCCCAATAGACCTACTGTGTAAAAAAAAAAATGCTGCAAATTGTCAATGCCTAGATACCCACCTTTACAAGACCTGCACCTGTGGGAAGCTTCCTGTGTACTGACTCATCCAAGTCCATACCCAGGTATACTATGTTAGTGGAGCAAGCAAATTGAAATAGGTTACTATACATGAGTGTAGTTCCCTCTAAGTACCTTTACATGAATAGGCTAGAACATAAAATGTTAATAAATATTTGTTTGTAATAACCACATCCCTTTAGTTTGCATTTAATAAAACTGGTAATAATGCAGAGCTATGGGTGTGGGTGAAGATTCTTTCTTAAAGCGGCTGTCACCCCCTCAAAAAACATTATATATTGTTATTATTATTATAGTATTATATAAATATGATTTTACCAAAAGTCCAATGCAGTCAACAGATTCATTACGATAAAGTCCAGACAACTTTGCCTTTAGTATTTTCCCTCTGCTTGACAAAGCTTGACAAAAACAAAGCTACTGCCATGTGGTTTTGCCATTTTGCCAGTGAAGGCTGTGAAGGAAAAGGCATTACATAGACGTCATGTGCATGTGCGAGAGAGTACAGCGCTGACATGGGCTCCTGGCAGATGAAACTGCAGGAGCTAAAGAGGGCCCCATGGATGGAGAAGGCAGCTCTGTTAGGGACAGCTTGAGTAAAACCTAGGTTCTGCTACATCCCTGGCCAAGCTGTGATGTCACCATTGGGGGTCTTTGCAAAATATGCAAAAAAAACAGAAAGTGACAAAGCTGTTTTAAACATTGTAGCTCTGGTCCATTCACAAAAACAGTGCTAAGAGGGAACATGGTTATTGATACATGTCTTTAACCCCTTAAGGACACATGACATGTGTGACATGTCATGATTCCCCTTTATTCCAGAAGTTTGGTCCTTAAGGGGTTAAGTGGATCTTTTGAATTGGTTGATTCTGAGGCTTGGGTGATTGTCTGTAATTGACCATTAGTAATTCTGTTTTTTGTTTTTTTTTACTTCTATCCCTCTTTCCTATCTCCTCTGTCCTTACTCCACTGCATCCCCACCACATCTCCCTACTACTACCATCTGATCAGGTGTAAATCTTTATAAAAATCTGCAGAGCCCTTACAGTTGCATATTTTCATATTCACTAAAATGTTACCATTTATCTTCACCATATTACTATAGCTGTGATTGATTTGTTTAGTTCAATAGCAGTGATTGATTGGTTTAGGTTTTTTTTGTTTTTTTTTAAATCACAAAAGAACTCTATACATTGTGTTACTATATGTTTGAAATTGTTGCACGGTTTTCAAAGTATATTTTAGTAATCCGGACACTGTTCTATTAGACAATGTTCAGATTTTGGAGACGAAGCTCAGAATAAATCTGATTATCGTTCAGATTCCACAAGTCAGACTGGACACTGCTTGACTCGGCCCCCACCCCACCAATTTTACATGGGAGCAGGGCCTTTCTAGTGACTGCTCAGCAATGGTTTTTAATACTTACTAGATCTGCTGAAGGTAGGGGCATAAGGTCTACAGACCCCCACCTACTAATATAAGGGTCGTGCTGACCTACCACAGGTTTATTTTCTTTTACCACTTTAAATGTGTTAGCTGGCTACCAAGCCCTGGCCAGCCGCCACATAGTTAACTCTTGCACAGCTGAGTTTTTTTTACTATTTGGTTGCTAGTGCTGCCAGTATGCAAATAGTACTTCAAATTATTGTTTGCTTTTAAAAAAACAAGTGAATGATAATTTGCGAACGTGCATCCCGCCAGATTCATTCTGTCCCAAATATTTTAAAATAAGTGTTTTATGAGTACTATGAATCCTATACTTTGTACTGGGGTTCGGATGCAAACAGCATTGATTTTTATCTAGAAATCTAGACACTAAATGCATCCGGCCGGTTTGTTAAAATTCCAACCAGATTTGACTTTAGTAAATATGAGAATTGCACTTCCGGTCGGAATTTTCCCATTTTCACCAGATTTGTCCATCCAGACAAAATCTGTTGTTTAGGTAATTACTCCGCAAATGTCATTGGTATCAATCAAATGCTCAAATACTTTATAGTTTACTTCCGCCTTTAAGACTGCATCATATGTAAACAACAAACTGTTAGAAAAGAATCTAACATTTTCAAGCCATAGAGGGTCTTAGAAAAATTGTATGGTGGACATACCGCTATATAGCTGCGCATTAGATCTGCACAGAGGAGAGCTGGAGGTGAAACCATTTTTAAATGCCATTACTTCTCTAACAGTAAAGATTAAGGCGATATGTTCTTCAAAATGATAATTTGCAATTGTAAAGAAGTGATAGAAGTCATCAGCATATAGCATAAATCACCCCGAAAGTTGAGACTTTAGTGAGAAATATTGCCAGTACGTAAAACAATGACCTTCTCTCCGAACAATCTGCTCTTATTACTCTGGCCGTGATGGGTGAAAAGAATGAACAGTATTTGCTTGGACTTACTGCGTCTCACAATTAGCATTTTTCAGGCGAGGATAGCAATATTTCCAATCTACACATATGAATTATTGTAAATATATCACACATGTTAATGTTCTTAAGATCCTCACCTGACTAAAATCAAGGCGAAGGACTTTCCAAAGGCAAGGATCTAACATTATGAATTGGAGAGCTATAGATTTTTGTTTCTAATCAAATGTTTTAATGTCTCCCGAATGTTAGCTAGATATTAGTGATGTCCCGAACGGTTCACCGAACGGATCGCCGCGGATGGCGAACATATGCGGTAAACTTTGACCCTGTACCTCACAGTCAGCAGACACATTCCAGCCAATCAGCAGCAGACCTTCCCTCCCAGGCCCTCCCACCTCCTGGACAACATCCATTTTACATTCATTGTGAAGCTGCATTCTTAGTGAGCTGTCCAGGAGGTGGGAGGGTCTGCTGCTGATTGGCTGGAATGTGTCTGCTGACTGTGAGGTTCAGGGTCAAAGTTTACCGCATATGTTCGCCGTCCGTGGCGAACCGTTCGGCGAACCGTTCGGGACATCACTACTAGATACCAATATTTATCTATAAGCAGGTGGGCTGTTGGATAACCCATGCTCATTAATATGTAGCACCCCACAAGTAAACTATTAACATGTCAGTGTACCCACAAACCTCATGGATACTCCCTAAAATATTTACTGATAATGCTATCGACTATAACTCCTATCAGTCTCTCGACTCCCAGGTTCTACCCAGTAGGGAATGATGTGAATGGCAACCCACCAAAAATCTCTGCCCTAAACTGCTCCTAAACATAGCCCTATGTCATTTTAGCATTAAACCTTCATTAAAAACAAGTCTTTAATGATTGGCACTTGAGCACAGCATGATTTCAGTTTTGCTTAAACAATTCTTTACACTTGAAAAGTTCCCTTTTGACAGAAATATGATATTTTCTTAATGGGGGAAAGTTTATAATCCATAAGCGTATCAGGAAAAAAGTCTTCCTGCTCTATCCTATTGAATGCACACAATGCTAAGTAAAAACCCTTTAACACAGTTGCAGATTTTCTATGTTCTGTATATATTTTAATTTACTTTCTAAAACGACAAATACTTTTAAGAGCTTTGATAATTTTCATTTCTTTGTTAATATCAGATGTGATCGAATCATTCGGTTTATATTTAATTTGTTGGGGGTGTGAGGCTGGATTGTATTGGTCCACTGATCGTCAGTGTGATTTATAGTGTAATCATGTAATTTATTTTATATTACTTTTTGCTTTGTCATTTAATTTTACCATCTCGATGTTCTTGTTTTCCATCAATGCTACAGTCATTATCTTACTCTACCTCGCACCAGATTCAGTCAATCCTTTGATCATCATCTAAGAGATCCAAGGTATTTTTATCACTGCGTTTCTAACCTCTGCACGTACAATGTGTCCTATAGCCTTAGATTCCTCATGTTTTCCTGCTTATAGAACTGTCCCCAAAAAGCAAACATTTGGACATATGTACAATAATCACTTAATATGAATACCTCCACATAACACCTATAGGACCTGCCTGCTCAGCTTTTATTCGCCCGTCCGTCCCTGTAGGTCCTAATACGGTACCTTCCTTATCTAACACACCTATAGGACCTGCCTGGCTCAGCTTTTATTCGCCCGTCCGTCCCTGTAGGTCCTAATACGTTACCTTCCTTATCTAACACACCTATAGGACCTGTAGGTCCTACGGTACAGGACCTGCCTGGTTATTCGCCTGTCCGTCCCTGTAGGTCCTAATACGTACCTTCCTTATCTAACACACCTATAGGACCTGCCTGGTCAGCTTTTATTCGCCCGTCCGTCCCTGTAGGTCCTAATACGGTACCTTCCTTATCTAACACACCTATAGGACCTGCCTGGCTCAGCTTTTATTCGCCCGTCCGTCCCTGTAGGTCCTAATACGGTACCTTCCTTATCTAACACACCTATAGGACCTGCCTGGTCAGCTTTTATTCGCCCGTCCGTCCCTGTAGGTCCTAATACGGTACCTTCCTTATCTAACACACCTATAGGACCTGCCTGGCTCAGCTTTTATTCGCCCGTCCGTCCCTGTAGGTCCTAATACGGTACCTTCCTTATCTAACACACCTATAGGACCTGCCTGGCTCAGCTTTTATTCGCCCGTCCGTCCCTGTAGGTCCTAATACGTTACCTTCCTTATCTAACACACCTATAGGACCTGCCTGGTCAGCTTTTATTCGCCTGTCCGTCCCTGTAGGTCCTAATACGTTACCTTCCTTATCTAACACACCTATAGGACCTGCCTGGTCAGCTTTTATTCGCCCGTCTGTCCCTGTAGGTCCTAATACGGTACCTTTCTTATCTAACACACCTATAGGACCTGCCTGGCTCAGCTTTTATTCGCCCGTCCGTCCCTGTAGGTCCTAATACGGTACCTTCCTTATCTAACACACCTATAGGACCTGCCTGGCTCAGCTTTTATTCGCCCGTCCGTCCCTGTAGGTCCTAATACGGTACCTTCCTTATCTAACACACCTATAGGACCTGCCTGGCTCAGCTTTTATTCGCCCGTCCGTCCCTGTAGGTCCTAATACGTTACCTTCCTTATCTAACACGCAGGGCTCCTTACAGCAGTAAAGAGTGCAATAAACACAAACATGAATCTCTTTTAGGTGTATTTTTGGCCATCGCTACGATGATCATTAACCAGAACCTCTGAAAAATCTGAATTTGATGCTTTCTCAGTGATTTTGGCACTGAGTCATACTCTAGTCTAAGCTAAACCAGTAGAACACACTGTAGTGTCCTGTTTTGTTAATACTTGCTAAAACTGCAGGTGAAATAATGACCCACTTGCTGAGTTTACTTTGCTGTTTGCAATATAACAGTAATATAAGCAACATTGCAGCCCATTTCCCTCTTTCTCAACCCCTATAAGGCTATGCTCCTTACCTCTAGACCAGCTCATATACCATTTTCACTCTCCTATGTTTGTGTTTCTCTTTAAACCATTAAAGACCAATGGAAGCCAAAATAGACTGTTTGCTTATTTAGCAGTGCTTAGCCCAGCTTTTACAGCCTGTTATTGCTAAGGTTTGACTATCCCTGTTGCAGGTGAGGTGCCGGACTTTAGGTGCTCAAAGAGCTGAGTTTATGTCAAAATGGTTTGAAAAAAAAACCCCCAGCACCTGCAGAGTTTTTTATTTGCAGTGGTTATAATCCATACTAGCATACAATCTATACGGAACACTATGATGTTGGCAAAAATTGCCATTGGTCTTTAAGAGTTTAACGTTGCCTTTTTTATTTGCCGTGGTTTTAATTTCTGTATTCCATGTCTCTTTAACACTTTGTCAGCCCATAAGTTGACAATTAATGCCCGTTTCTTGGCAGCAAGGATCACCCAATGTACCCTATCTTTTGTGAAGATGCAATCCGTTTGCTACGCTCCCGTAAGATGTGCCGTACCTATTCTGAGGGTGCTAACAATAATCATGAGAGGTACACATGGCATGGAATGTGTAACAATGCGCCCATGATGTGTGCGTTCATATATATGATTTCATTCATATATATTTTTATGTGTGCCACATTTAATTATGTACAGTGATATAGTAAAAATTATTTTTAGAGTAAAATATTGAGAAAAAAAATCTTCAAAATATAAATTATTAATTTTTTTCTCCAGCAAGTTACATTTAAATTATTTAATATCTATGAATGGAGCATTTAATCCTGTTAACTTTTTTTGCAGCATGTACAAATGTTATACAATACCCCTGCTATACAATATGCGTGCAGTTACTACTTCAATTACTCATTTAACATTTTCTTCTACTGTAGTAATACTAAAATACTACTATAGTCTGATTTAAATTGTTTTCTTATTAGGCATGCTCTAACAGATGCATTGATTCAGTATTTTGGATAAGCTTTACAAATGATTGCAATCTGTTTTTTTGTTTTTTTAAATGATTCATTTACAAAATTCCGATATATTTTAATCTGTAGATCTGTAGACTGATCATTTGAAAAGTTTATAATAAAAAAAATATTAAGTCGAGTCCTTAGTCCTATAAAATTATTTGATACTTAAAAGGTTCTATTTAGACTCTGACTTTCAAAATGCTACCATAAACCCTCTTGTGCTTTTTGGGGGGAACATTTCGTATAATTATTTGATCAATTTATTCTCATCATGAAAGGTGCAAGGACTCATAAGAGAGTCTTTGAGAAGTGAATATATCGATAACAAACAATAATTATCTTAGATTAAGCAAATACACCAACCTTTGCCTTAATGACCCTCCATCAGCATTTGAGGATGTGTGGATTTTTTAATCCATCAGGTTAACTGTTACAGTGTAGGTAGAAAAAACACAAGGTACATATCTTTATTGCGTTATGTACTTACTTTAACTAACTAGCCCAATGTGCAATTGCCTTTTTAAACCTATTCGACACATCCAGACATTGTGAACCTACTAAATACACTGTAAAGCAAGCATGTCAAACTCAAAGTCTAACACGGGCCAAATAAACAAGGTTTAAGTTTATGTGGGCTGCAAAGATAATTATTGTGGGTCGTGTAGGCTGCGAATTTGACATGCTTGCTGTAAGGCATTCCGATCCTACTTACTGGTGGGATAGGCGAATAACCATAACTTTTAATATCATGATACAATTAACTTTCCATTTGTAAGCAATTTTGGTAGTGCCACATATAGAATAAATCCTATTATATTAAAATGCCATTATGACATATGACATATTTGGTCAGCAAGTATAATTATCAATATGGTATAGGAATATTTCATATATGAAGTAAAACTATGAAAGTGGTTGTGATTGAATCAAACTTTTGTAATGGCCACAGATAGTCTATAACCCAGTGACGTCTACAGCTGTATAATTTTTTTAAGACATTCTATTTTCCATGTTCTTTTTGCCTAAGTTTTTTTTATTTATTAAACAAGTGATTTCTTCTGAGTTTAGAACAAACATGCAAAATTTAGGTTAAAATATTAGAGTTCAAAAAAATCTCAAGGTTAGCTTGGTTTTTCTGATTTGGCCTACATTTTGCTAGTCTGTTCTGAGCTTAGAAGAGGTAAATTATTATTGAATAGGTCCGCGTACTAGAGTCTCTAGACTTAGCAATGAAGACAAAATTATTATACTTTCAAAGACGTTTTTCTCTATGTTTAGGAGGACTAGACAGGAGAGACGAGTGCCTAAAATGCATTATGGTGAAACTGACCATTCTCCTGAAAGGTACTTAATGTCCATCGTAGAAATAGTTAAAGGGACATTATCCCCCAACCTTCTTATCGTCTGTCTTGCTTTAAGGCAGTGTTGCAAAGACCACTTTACATAGAGCATTATAAGAGATGGCTGAATGCATTTACCATATTTGGATAGCCACAAATCAGCCACCGCATCCTTAGCATTTAATCAAAATCCACAACTTTTTGTCAGATTTTACATTTTTAGGAATATACATTTTTGACAGCATTTGTTTTAAAAGAAGTTTATACCTATGTGTATAACAGTATGCAATGGTGGCCTTTATTTACACTTCTAAAGCAAGTCATGGTAAATGTATTAACATGCTTTATTCATTTACCATATACTTTAATCAGGTGATAATCTTCCTTTAAATTTGCTTTGAGTGCATTTTGTATTGCAGGCTATGTAGAATCCCATTGCCTATTATCCCTTTGTAGTTTTTCTTTTCTATGCAGTGTAAATAATGGCTTGGCCAATTTAATTAAGATGTTACCTTATCATACCAATTACATAGGTTTTCCTAAAGATGGGCTAGAGTGCAAGGTGCTTCTTAAAACTCATTGATTTGTTCACATTTGTAATAGATGGATCAGCGTTAGGTAGATTGAACCATCTCCACTTAATGGGATATTCTTGTACTCATAATTTGTAATTGAAATACAATATTTTATCTGTAAGAGCTCAGCTCTTTCCAGGAAACCTCAATTGAAAATTGCCAGTCTAATTATATATATATATATATTTTTTTTTTTTTTTTACCTAATTTCGAATAGTAATGCAAATTGGGGAGGTAACATAAAATGTTTATACCTCAAATTAATATTTTATTTCATGGTTTTCTCCCGAAAAAAAGTTTTCAAATTCAACCCTTTCAACCCAATAATACTGGCAACTTTTAATAAGTCTAGGAATCTGAACAGGTTGCAAGTACCAAAGCAGATAGGTTGCAAGTCTTAAACGAGATAGTTCCCATCATGTTTTTTTTATTATTATAGCTATATTTTTTAAATAGCATCTTTGCAGAATAACATTAACTTAGCTAGGTTCACAGCAACTGGTGAAGTAGGATTTTAGAACCTTGCATGCAGTCTTACAATCTAGAAAGGAAAGAAATAGGTAGAACAGCAAAGGTGGTAGAAGATTGGGATCCAGCTGCTCACACTGCATTCCTTCCTACAGTCTCACTTTTTGTAGCAGGAACTTCATGTCCCTGGGCAGCACAGCCCGAGCACATTATTAGACATGCTTGTGCTTGAATAGCTCCCCATACATGGTCCTGTCGGTAAGGCGATGCCACCCCAGGTCCACTCACTGTCCCGATATTGGGAAGTGTGACATTGTGATAGGTGAGATCATGGAAGGGAGGGAAACATTTGTAATCCACCTGATGGCAACTTGATTTTAAAGTTTAGAATGACCAAAACTCAAGAAAAGCTCTCAGCCAGTACAAATGCATGTGAAGCTATTTATCACATTCAGACACACAATATAGAATAGAATGGATTCAGCCACCATTAGTTCAATGTGTCCCCAAACACATCGGATTGGTGTTACCATGATCATTTATGTTCCTTGTTGAATTCTTATGTATCGAGTGCTGTTTCTTCTGGGTTTGCAGTTGTATCCAAGGATAGGTCTGTTATAGCTGAACAGCATTCTTCTACCCAAGGCAAAATTAATTTCAGATATGGACTTTAATATAAAACCAAAAGAGAAAAGAGCGTTGCCCTTAATCATAAAAATCACAGGATGCTAACTGAGTATGGGTCAGCATAACCCATAGAACACATGTCACGGAAACAAATCTCAGGCACTCAGTGTGATACGTTAAGCAGCTTTAATGGATCGACCTGTACCCAGGTCTTTGTCACGCTAACACCACATCAAAAAGTGAACATTTCTATACACACATAATCAATTAATGTGAGATTACAAAATTCATTAAAACACGCAGTGATTACCTGGGTAAAGGTGCTTAGCGTATCACAGTGACTGCCTGAGATTTTTGAAATGGACTTTAATATGTTGACTTTCACATATTAAAATATGATGTTGTCTCCCTATGAATTTTTCTCGAGTACCAGTGGTGGTTTAATAAGGATCCAGTTATTTAGATAACCCCCACCATAAAGGTTCACCAGCCACTTGCTATGCTTTGGGTTTAGGATGCATTGTTTAGTCGCAATCTTATCATTTACCCCTAAAAGACTTTTATATATATATAAGAGAATAAATAATTAACAGTATGTATTTCAATATAAAAAGAAGTAAGAAGCACAGCGCCATCTCCTATTGCTACAGAAATCATAGAATCCATTAAAATTACAACTATAAAGGCCCTACACAATGCCAATGGTTTTAGAATGCTAATTAACTGGATGTCTCTATTTGATTACCCTAATTACGATAGACTTAAGATTGTTCTTGGCTTGCTGTGATTTACTTTGTAACACTTTTTGTTTTATTTTGACTGCTTTGTAAAGGTTGTACAATGGTGCAAGTGCATGGGCTGATCATGTAGCCAATGGGCCAGCAGAGACCCATGGGTAAGTAAAGAGTAGTTTTAAAACAATTGTGTTAAACTAATGACTTACAATGTTTTAGGGGCCCATAAGTAGCTAGATGCTAGGAAAACCACCGGTGTTCTGATGACGGAAGACTTTGGGCCAAAGTAACACATCGGGAGACCTTGAGTTAGCCAGTTGCCTTCATGGTTCTTGAAAAATGTATAGATGGTGAATTCCTCTTTATTGGCTAGCTTATCAAAGATTATTCACTGTGGGATGACTTACAACTAATGGTGTAATTTTCAACTGGGTATGTCATATTTATTCTCAATTCCTCTTTCAAAAAAACAACAACCATGAGATGTATATGAAAGAAGATCTAGAGCTCAATTAGTTATGATAAAGCAGTATAATCACACATAGAATGATGACCATGGATATAATAAAAAAAAAGGATGTATACATTAACTGTGGCTTTTTATTTTTTATGTACATGCTTTGCAAAAATAATGCAAGGATATTAAGTATGAGAGATTGTAAGATTTTGATTGTCTTGCAATCTTTCAGACATTGAAGAATTAGAATAGACGAGCAAATATTTTGTTGCATGCTGTAGATGGTAAACTAAAAAAAGAAATAAAAGCGTCAAATACCCTGCTGATATATTAAGGTATTAGCAAGATATCTGCTGGCAGTGTGGGAATGTAGCATCCTATAAATGCCTAACAATATAAAATGAATTTAGCAAAGCTCCAACTCTTTATCTTTACTGCAAAATTAAGAAATAATCTCTAAATTCAAATAAGGTCAGGGTATTGTTTTAGAGTTTGTGGTAGTCTTAGGGGAACTTATGGTTAGAGTCAATAGGTGTTTCTGTCTGGGATCAGGGCTTAAAGGAACACTATTTCTAACGTTATGTCAGTATGACAGGCTAGAACAGAGTAGCCAATAACTTTGACTTCCATCTGATTCTTTGGGTGAAAATCTATTGTATTAAGCTACCCATTCTTTTTTCTTACTGTAAAAATATATATTTTTTTTGTCAGCTGTTTTTTTTCTTTACTTGTCTTTGTTGTACCATTCTTTCAAGTCATGTTTTTTTTTTTTTTAAAAGATGCCAGTGGGTCAGTGTGTAGAACAGAAGGATGTGGGAGCATCTGTTAAACAAATAGGGTTGTTCAAAGGTGCTTAGAGTTATTGAGATTAAATGTCCTCTGGCACTTAACTCAATTACATTGGTACTAATAGGGGAAAAAAAAGGCTAGGTATAACCTAACACTCTATCAGCGGATCGGGGTTGAAGGGGCAATGGGGCAATTGCCTACCCTTCACACACACATTGCCCCCCCACACACACATTGCCCCCCCCACACACACATACAAATTGCCCACACACACACATACTGCCCCAACACACACACACATACTGCCCCATACACATACACTGCCCCCATACACACTGCCCCATACACACACACTGCCCCATACACATTCACTGCCCCCATACACATTCACTGCCCCACATACACACATTGCCCCCCACACACATACACTGCCCCCATACACACACTGCCCCCCATACACACACTGCTCCCATACACACATACACTGCCCCATACACATATACACACTTACACTGCCCCCATACACCCACATCCCCCATACACACACTGCCCCATACACACATTGCCCCACACACACATACACTGCCCCCCGTACCCCCACTGCCCCATACACACATTGCCCTACACATACACTGCAATCCTCACACACACACTGCAACTGTCACACACACATACTGATCCACACAATACTGCCCCCAACACACACACACACACACTGCACCCCTGACATATACTACCACCCTCACTCACACACTGCTACCTTCACACACACACACACTGCTCACACACTGTCCCCTTCACACACATACACACCACTGCTCCTATGCCCTATAACAGCCCCATTTCCCAGCAGACCTCAGGTAAGTTGTCAAACTGTTCTTAAATGGTTTGACTACTTACTCTGGGAGGGGGTCCCGGCACTATTGGCACCATAACCACTACACTGAGTTGTAGTGGTTATTGTGTCTGGATTATTTCTTTAACAAGTGCATATCCCTAGATCAGGCTCTGGATGCGCCACTGCACTCTATGTATAATACTTGCAGCTCCTTCCTGTAGTATTACCTTACCCATACTACACCACACTTTTTGTGTGTACTGTTTACTAAGTTTTCCACTTTTTACTTTACCAAAACAAGCATAAGCAAAACTGTGTAAAAGAATTGGTGGCATTTTTTGCTTATGTCCCACTTGAAATAGACTAGTTCTGAAGACAGCTCTGTCACCATCTGGGATCTTGCAAAGACCCCAGGTGGTGACTTCTCCACTTGTATTCTGATGGTCTGGGGGTGAAGGAGAACATAGCTTTTACATACCCAAACCTGTCCCTCATCGGTGCCACTATCTTCTTCCTTGAGGTCCTCTTAAGGTCCTGGAACTTTGTCTGTCAAGAGCCGATATCAGCACTGTGCTTCCTCAAGAGTAAAACACATGCCTATCCTGCTAAACTGCAATAACCGCTTTTTGCCGAGCTTTGTCAAGCATAGGAAAAATACACGAGACAAAGTCGTCCCTACTTTATCTTAGATATAATTTGACTGGGTTGGAATTTCAGTGAATTTCCAACACAGTCTCTATATGAGCATTTAATAAAGATTTAAGTTTCTTTTTTTTTTTTAGGGAGTTGAGTTGACAGGGCTTTAACTTTGGTAATTAGCAAACTGTGTGTCAAAGTGTTTATTTATTTTCATGACATGGACATAGGAATATTTCGGTAAATTCTTTTTCAGAACTATAACATGCTCAAAAGAGTCACTAGAGTCACAGGCTAGTCTGGATCAGTTCAGAGAGACTTTAATTCAGAACTATTTCAGGCCAGTTTGGAGATTGCTTCATTCACTACAAATTGCTTAAATTCAGGCAACTGCATTTGAATGTAAGGCTCTGAATTGTTTTTGGATGATTTACCTCCAGTTTACTACTGTGAATTATAAGTCTCTGTATGTAATGCCCACACGTGGTGAGTACAGTTGTCTTGCAACATGCAGATGTACCAGATATGTGTCCAGTATTAAAAAAAAAAAAAAAAGCGTATTCTAATTTAATTGGTAAAAAGCATTGTGATTTTGGACTTCACATATATATATATTCCAAAATGATTTTGTAATGTTGTTTTATTGTCTATGTTTCCACATAAATGGTTATTCACATATGTGAGATTGAAGGAATGGGAAATTTAGGCCAAAATTGGCAAGTGTGAACTAAACTGGAGAATTTCTTGAATTCCACTGTTTTGGCCTTAAATTTCCAGTTAATTTGTCAATTCCTGACAATTCCCATTTTATTGAATAATCTTGTAATTAACCCCGTGAATACCTATTAACAAGCAGTGCTCCTACATTTCTGCAATAACTGCCTTTGAGACAGACAGTACCAAATAATGATGACCTTTTCATGTCACTCATTCCATACATTACCTTCAGTTCCACCACAGCAGACCTTCCTTTCTGAACCATGTATCACCTCTCACCACGGTCCCCTTTCTTTCCTCTTGCTCTCTTCTGTTCTGTTTTTTTTTTTTCTGTTTGCTTTTTAAGAATACCACTAATGGTTATATTGGAATTACAATCTTTTGTAGAATAATATGTATCTCTATATATTTGACCATTTAATTTTCAGTTTTAAGGTACATTAATACTTAATTTACAGTACATTTGATTTTTTTTTAATTATGCCCTCTCTGGCATTTTTGAGGTGACTACCCCCATATATTATGTCTTGCAGTACTGAGTATACATCATGTTATATTTTCCTAGTAATTATTATCCCAAAATATGGATAATGCAGGGGCTTCCCTGTTTGACATACCTATGGAACCTTTAAAGGATATTAGAAAGGAAAGGGGAAATGTTCTCAAGGCATTATGTCATTTCAACTAATATCAAAATATACTCTGCAACTATTAAATGTTAAAGAAGAACAATCTCCTATAAAATCCTGTTTATTAATCAGTAGATCAATAAATCCCATCTATGTGAGATTTAATTGTTTGTTTTTTATAATCATTTTTAAAGGATCACTATACTGTCAGGAAAACAAAGCTTACCTTATTCCAGCACCGGGCTCCCTGGGCGCCGGTGACCTCTCCTCCCCGTCCGACGTCAGCTCCCCCGTCTGACGTCACTGGAGCCGAATGCACATGCATAGCAAGTGCCACGCGCACATTCAAAGAGTCCATAGGAAAGCATTTCTCAATGCTTTCCAATGGACGCTCTGCGCGATGGAGGCGAAAGAAGACAGCCACTTGAGGTTGGCTTAACCCCAAATGTAAACATAGCAGTTTCTCTGAGGGACCTGGCACCCAGACCACTTCATTGAGCTGAAGTGGTCTGGGTGTCTATAGTGTCCCTTTAAGTAACATATAAAACTAAATGTAGTTTTCCCACCCAAGTTTTAAGGCCCAGTTATGGAATATGTTTTTAAATTCTAAAACGTATAAAATGAGAAGTCCATCACAAAGGGCAGATTGGGAGTGTGTTAAAAAAAATTCTACTTAGTACAATATAATATTGATCGAATCAATGATTGAAGTTAAAAAAAAAATCTTAAAACACCTTTAAATAATGTTGACTTAACTTTTAGTGCCCTGTTGAATAGTGTGACTTATTTTGTAATGTAACAGCAGATTAATTTTTTTAATTGAAAACTGAACTGGGCAGCTTGTGGGTCCTAACTGGATCTTGGTGGTCCTTAGCACTCATAGATCGAAGTTGAGTTGTACTGGAGCTGTAACACAGAAAAGGCAAAACTCTATTCTCAATAACTTACGTTTCAGAATACGTGTTTTAACTGCTAATATATTTATTATACACTTTGTTATACCTTGCATGTTTCAGAATTGAGTACATATAAGTTGATTTTATTTATATGTAGTTATTATTAAGTCTAGAAGGTAAGGTTTGGCAAAATGCAGTTGGGCTCTCAATGGGGTAGGGATATCTCTATTCCTTGGAAACCCATTATCTTCTGGTGGTCTGGTATATAGATACAGGAGATCTGTCTCTCTGATTAAGATCTCTCAAACTTAATCCCCCTTTAATTTGTGCTAATATTGAGTGTGGGCAGCTAGAATCTCTTGTTTACACCCAAGCATCTTCACAGTGTGCACCATGTGAGAACAGATTTGTGCTTTAACAAGTATAGATTTCCTGATCATTTGTTTTAGACCAACAGAATTAAATTCTGAATCACATCCCTTAATGAAATGTGTGTAAGAATAGATCTGAAGATATCAATGTAGAGGTTTCCGTACATGCAATATTTTAATATGTGTGATCAATTGCTCTCAATAAGTTTCACTTTGAAAACTAATGATGATGGCAAACACAATGTAAATATTCCTTGTATTCTTTAATTCATGGTATAGTATATTGGGTAACAATACTTTGTGTAATGTATTTGCATTTTTAGAGCAATGTTTAAAAAAGAAAATGAGTTTTAGTCACAGAGGAGAGAAAAAGGTTCAGGCGCTATCAAGGTTTAGATAGGCAAATTTATTGGAACTAAAGTGTCCAAAAGCAAAGTTTCAAGCAAACTGGTCTTTTTCAAGGTAAAAAAGTTGGACAAAAGACCAGTTTGGTTAAAACGTTGCTGCTGGACACGTTAGCTCCAATAAATGTGCCTATCTAAGCCTTGGTAGTGCCTGCACCTTTTTATCTCTTCAGTGACTACAAACGACCTCTTGAGTTTTGGTGCTGACCCTGGATTCGGTTGCACCCAGGACTTTATCAATTAAAGAGTGCAGCTCCTTATTTGACTTTTCAAATGTAATTTTAATGAAATAAAGATAATGTTGTAGTATATGTTGTGATATCTAAGTTCAATAGTAATGTATATATGACTTAAAATGGGTTATCATCTCCTAGTTTTTATTTTTCACTTATTTTGAATGTATTAAATAACAACTGACCTTTTTCTGGAATGATAACTTTGGTTGCTGGACCAACCAAAGCAAAAAATTTAAATTAAAAAAATGAAAAATCTCTCCTTCCCAAAAAATCACGGCAGAAGTTGAACTGAGCGACTTTTTGACTAACATTACAGGAATTGTGAATCGGCAGATAGACAGCCATATCAAAGATCCAGGTCAACAGATCAACGGCCTGTACTTGAGCGGACCAGCACCCGCTCCCGATCCACTGAGCGGCCAGACTCAAACCTCATGAGATCGATGCCTTCATTAATGACGGGAAGATCTGCCCCTCCTTCACCTGCCCTATCGAGGTGAAAACTGACAAATCGTCCAGCCTAGTCTTGCCCGCTCCCCGCAGTATCACCATTTTTATTTTTCTAGTAGCTAACAAGTCTATTTTTCATTCTTGGCTGATCACGTTTTACACCAGATACTGTTCTGACTACCAACACACTACTTATATTCTCTCATGGATATAATGGTGTGGATGTCATTGTGCGTTGTTTACTAACAATATTTAACAACATTTGTTTTGTGATTTTGCCATTGTTCAGGAAACCCGGTTCTAACTCATAATTTACACACCATGGTGATCACGTCTTCTCTTACAGAATGAGAAATCGTTTTGTCCTCATCAGACATTGTTTATTAAATAATCTTCACATACCATCATAATATGGTTCATGTTTAAAATGGAAGTTCTTTCACATGTAGATATTAATAAGTCCAGAAATTTGTATCTTATATCAAGAAAGCATTTGGTGCAGTTTGGAGAGCAATTCTTGCCACTTGTTGTTCCGCTAATCCAGTCTGTACAATATGTTTTTTTATATAAAAAAGATATATTTTCAGCACTTATTAACCTATTATAAATCACTAGAGTGTGTACAAACATAAAAGTAATCTGGGAAATTATGACATATATATGTATATATTTATATATGATCCATGGCAGGTGATACTTTAAAGATAATGTATTATGTTAAATGAGATATAATTTCCATGATACTCGCATTTAGAAAGCAAAAAGTCTCATGATTAAAAATCTAGCTCAGAATGAGAGAGTATTTTTTAAACGGAATTTCTAGTTTAATTTGTAACAATTTGATTGAATACTTAGACAGTACCCCATGTAAGGAAGTAGAAGATGGAATATAATTGTAGTAGCTGAATGCACAGGAACAAGTTATGAAGCCGTCTCTCATTTTCTTCCCAAGTGGCAATAGTCTATGTTGCAATCACATGTCCCTCCTACCTGGATAGGCAACACTCTCCCAGAAAATCGTTTAAATATTCCTCTTCTTCTTAACTATAATCTGCAAGTCATGGAATAGCCGAGCAGAGAGAAAATAAAAGAAAGTGAAAACAAAGTAGGACAGCTGAAGCATAGCTAAAGCAGCCATCACTCAAGGAAAAATAAACAAACAAAAAACAAATTTGGATTAATAGAGGAGAATAATCTTTTATTTCCACAAGTCATTGCTTCATGGACTGAAAACACATTAGAAAAAGAAATATTGATTTAAATTTGAATTTGTAGCCAGATCAGAGTTTTAACTTATTATTAAGTATATTCTGGCTCACAACATAAATTTAAAATGATCAGTAGTTTTTTTCCTGAAAGGAACACTGTACGCACTTTAACCTTGTTGAAGTTTGTATAGTTCTTGCAGTCCTTCCCGAGTTCCCCCTACCGCCCTACCCCTCTCCCAATCCCCCTCCCCCCCATCTCCTCCTTTATTTCACTAACAAGAAGGCTTGAAAGCACAGTTTTATGCCACTACTCCAAACCCTCCGGGTATGAGAGTCAGGAATCTTACTTCCCGGCTCTCATACCGAAACATACCGTGACGTCATGCATGCATGCACAGTGCCGTCATGGTCGGCCTTAGAGAATCTTTGTATTCAATGATTCTCAATGGCAGGAGGCATACCTCCAAGATGACGTTACTGGAGGAGCAGGCGACAGGAGGAGACTCGGCACTGGAGAAAAGGGGAGTATTTCATTTTATTTACAAAAAAAAAATGTTTAATGCCTGTGGGAGTCATAAACTAATCAATCACATCAGGACTATAGCATTAGGAATACAGGTATGTATTCCTAACGCTCCAATGTTCCTTTACGTAATATGACATTACATGTAGGGTAATTAATGGGCAGCAGTGTTTAGGATTATTTTCCCTATATTTTAGAAATGCCATCCATATACTTATTAAATTACCATGAAACATTCAAACTGTCCGTCTGCAAAACCTGGTGATCTCATGGCATTAGTAAGTTCAAAGATTTTTTTTTTTCCTCTCTACAAACACAGGTGTCTGTCAAAAGAAATGCTGATCTTTAGTAAATCTTCTTATGCTTAGCTAAACATCACTTAGAATAGGCAGAGATATGTGCAGTGAAATGCTAAATATCAGAAGAGTGGATTCTAATATATGACTAAGTGTTATTAATCTGACAAGTCTATCTCATCCCTTTTCTGACATATTAAGCACATTTATTCACTCCAGCAGACAATTAAACCCAATTACTTGTACAGAGGAAGTGAAATTTCAGAACAAAAATGTGGGTTCCATGCCTGTGGGTACCAATTTCCTGAAGAATCCACTTCCCCTGAATGGATACTATGTTTCTTTATTTAGGTCCACGTAGATGTGGCAATCATTTGACTTTGTTTATGTGAAGCATGTATCACTTTCAGATTTATAAATGATCTATTCCTGGACATTTTAATTTGAGCACTTTCCAGAAAGTCTAAAATCATACTGCCTCTATAGCAATAGTCTGTTTCTATTTATCCTAGTGTAGTATAGTATTTAAATCTCAGAACAAAGATTTTGTAGACTTGTCGGATTAACAAACATTGTTATATGGCCAATAAAATAACCAACTTAAAGGGACACTATAGTCACCAGAACAACTACAATTTAATGTATTTGTTCTGGTGAGTAGAATCATTCCCTTCAGACTTCTTGCTGTAAACATTGTCTTTTCAGAGAAAATGCAGTGTTTACATTACAGCCTAGTGATAATTCCACTGGCCACTCCTCAGATGGCTACCACAGGTGCTTCCTGGGGAAGTGCTGCACTCTGTGCATCACTGACATTCAGTGTTTCCACCCTCTGCCTGGAGACACTGAACTTTCCTCATAGAGATTCATTGATTCTAAACATCTCTACAAGGAGATGCTGATTGGCCAGGGCTGTGTTTGAATCATGCTGGCTCTGCCCCTAATCTGCCTCCTTGACATTATCAGCCAATCCTATGGGAAAGCATTGTGATTGGCTCAGAACAACAATTCTGATGATGCCAACCAAGCAAGCAGATTAGGGGCAGAGCGAGCAGCTGCAGACTTGAACAAAAGTAAGATGTTACTATATTTAGGAGGGAAAGGGGGAGCAGGGCGGCTATATGGTGGTTTTAACACTATAGCATCAGGAATACGTTTGTATTCCTGACCCTATAGTGTTCCTTTAACTAGTAACAAAAAAACATGTAATTTACCAGTAGGTATACATCATTAGTTTTTTTTAAAGTTTTTTTTATCAATATCAATAATTCAATAATTCATGTGGAAAAAAGATTCAAATCAACCAAGTTTAGCTTTGGCCAATTTCCTATTGCTTCTGTGCATTCCAAATTGAGTCTGCTTATGTGAAATAAAGAATGTATTTGGACCCCAAAAGGTTAGCAATATACAGATCTATTTAATTAATAAAAAAGTTAGATAGCAGTGAAGGATATAAATAAATAGTAAAAATGTAGGTGGCTGTGTAAGATATAGTATAATCCTTATCATACTAGTAGACAAGCCATATTTTGATAATAACATGATAAATAAAAGTGTTTTCTTTGCTTTCACTCTAAGGGGAAGGCCTTGAAGTTTAGTGCTCTGAATTAATTTTGTTAATCTACATAATTCAAGGGGTTAATTTAAGTATCGAGAAATAATTACACACCATATATATAATTATATATATATGTATATTTTTTATCCCAGCTTAAACGTGGATACAATAAAAATAATATACTTTACGTGATTTATAATGGTTACACTGTGTCACGGCTGTACTCACCATTTTAATGCAATTTTATTACTTTATTTCCATCATGTTCCATAACAGCTTTTATTCTGTATTTCTAAATGTTACTATGTCTGATTGATCTTTAATGTCTCTATATAATATTATTATACTGCTTGTAATGTTAACATTGTTGAAATTGGTTTTCTTTTTTTTTTCTTGTTTTCTATTCTTGCGATTTGTAATCATTTAAAGGTTATAAATGATTTTGTTTTATTATTTGCTTTTTCAGAAATTATAATACAGTATTTTTTTTAATTGAGTTATTTACGATTACAGTCACAGAATGTGAGATATTTTGAAGTGAAAATTATATTTAATTCTGTGAATTTAGCGTATCTGTTTTATCTACTTTGCGCATTTCACTTAAAATTAAAAAAAACTTGTATGTTTAGCATCAAAATAACACTCTAATGAAATACATGTATATAGATGTGTTTCTGTTTTATTTTAGATTACTAGACCCCTCTTCTTTATATATATTTTTAAACCAGGAGCCAGTAAACAAAAGCAACTAAACTTACCTTTATTGTAACGCTAACACAGTCTCCTCAGTGCAGTCCAGTTCTCCTCCGGTAAGGTCATTAAGCTTTTTGTCCATTCAGGTGTTTCTCATGGAGAAACATTAGTGACATCATACGTGTGCCAATCATATTCATCTGCCAATCTAAAGCTTCTTTGGGGAAGCATTGAATCCAGTGGTTCACATAGACAAGCATTGCACACATGTCCAGCATTTGGTGTCACCATTCTTTTCATGCTGATGATTGACATCAAATAAATTAAATACCTGAGTAGTGGCTGTCTGACAGCAGTTAGAGACCTTACATTGCACAATGTAAATAGTGCTGTGAATGTCTTCATTTGCAAGGCTTCAGTGGCAGCATCTATGCTGCAAGATACCTGCATTTTTCATTTATTTTTTAAACTTGAATAACCTATATTCAGGAGTAATATGCATTCAAGTTTCTCTGCTGTTCTATTTCTATCCATGTCTTCCTTCAAACTTGACCTGAAAATGTCATATCACTTAAATCAATGGTACCATCTTAGACTGCCCTTCTTCTTTGAGCCCACAAGATCAGTGTCAGGTGTATTCACTTTAAATTTGGATATAACCATTCCCCCTTTTATACGTAGACATTTCTGAAACAGAGGTTGACTGCTACCCATGCATTTCGCTCACTTAAGCATCATCAGGGCGTTAGGAGATAAAGGTCATTGTAGGTCCACCGTTTCTCTTATATTTAAATGAAAACTTTTGATAATTATAATAAAGCCTGCATTATTTTCTAGATTTACTTGCCTCCATGAGTACACTTTACAAAATTATGCCAAATAATGGAAAATATCTAACATTCTGTGAACATTTGGAAATATTACAAACAGTTCTGCATAGGAAAACTGGTTGTACATCAAAAGCACAAATATAGCAATAATAGTATGGTTTGACTCTTATTGTGTTTCTGCATTGAAATAAATTAATTTATTTTGCACTTAGGCTTTTAGAAGTACAGGTGGAAGTTAAAGTTACAGAATGTTCTCAAGCCCTTTCAATGCTGGAGGGAATAAATGATGCAATGTGTTGGTATGTCCCTAGATCCCTAAAATAGGTATTTTGTGTCCAACTCATGTACTAACTGTTCTACTTTATTAAACATGTGTTTTGTAGGGCACATCCTCGTACTGGCTCTGTTCAAACAAGTCCCTCAGGCACACCATTAGCGGGTCGTCGGGGTCGACAGCTACCGCAGCTTCCTCCAAAGGGAACACTGGACAGAAGTAAGTGCAGGTCTTCAGGTAACTATAAGATACCTTTGCTGTTTAGTAATCTAGAAGTGTTAATCACTAACGTGATATTTGCCAGGAATTCAAAGTGAATTTCACATTTAAAGCCGAAGTAGCCTAACTGAAAGCATAGCTGATGGAGAATCCTGCCAGTATGACTATTTTGATTTTAAATTTAAAATTTACTTTGAATTCCTGACAATCCTTAGCGAATAACCTTATTAGGCCTTTCGGTCCATTCCATTGAATACCAACGGTTTACTTTTTAATTGATGTTGGTGAATAAACTACAACTCCCATGATGCTTTGCTAGCTGGAGAGTTACCTGCTGGCTAACAGTGGTCTAGTGTATTTACAATATACAGTGTAGATTTAAGAATTTTATATTTGTTTTCAATAAGGAGTAACAAAAGCAATATTCTAGATTTTTGTTTTTTTGTGGATAAGGCAGAATTTTAGTGCTGTTTTGAGGATTGTTTTAGTGCACTGTGTTAGAATAATTTATTGGGACTGTTTGTGGCCTTCCAGTACTGGCTAAGCTTGGGACCTCAGATGTTTGTGATCTATATTGCTCTTAGGGCTGGCAGTGCATTAAGGGACATTCTCGAACATCTATTCTGTCACGGTCAGCTATCAGAGCTCTAGATAAAGACTCTGGAAAGTTCTGTGGATAAGACTGTTTTAGACATTGACTTGCAATTAGTAGGCTACTACAGATGTTGACTTTGCAAGAATTAATGAAACAAGCAGGACAAGGTATCAAAACCAGTTACACCAGGAATTTCATGAATGTAAGCCCAAGTTCAACAACACCTGCAGCCTTTTTATTAAATAATTTGTGGTGACTTTATAGGGAATTTGCAAATTTACCTCTGAACACCTGCGTTGAAACAAAAACCCCAGTGCCGTGTGTTCAAAAGGTTTTTCCAATTTTACTTTTTTGGCCTAAGTTTTGGATGTCGGTTGACATTCACTTGTTAGTGTTTGAAATTGTTAGTGTCATCCCCAGAGCTGTGTGTTTGAAGTTTGTTTCCAAATTGACTTTTCTGGCCTATCTTTTAAATGTCAATTGACATCCAATTGTTTTTCATTTGTTAGTGAAATAAATTGCATTTTACATAATTACATAATAGTTCCATCCATTGCAGTTTACAAAACGTGAATGGTTTTTCTAAAACAAAAATGTGAATTTCTTGTGAAGTTATGATTTGGTTATTTTTTTTATCGGTTAAAGTTTATTGAGCAAAACGGTCCAATGTTGTTTAAACAAAATGTACATAGCAATCACATAAATAACATTATGATTTTAAAAGAAGAAAAGAGAAGTATTGGAGAAGAAGCCAAAGTAATAATGTTTGTCTGAGAAGCGTGGGACCTCTGGGGGAATGTGTCCCCTGGCAGAATGTAACTGATACACTATGTGCCAGCAATTTGAGCAGTGCCCGAACCTCTTCAGGGAGTTTAAGCCCCTACCATTAACTGTGATAAAGGTTACTTTGCTGTGGCAAGTGGCAAAAAAAAAACGGGAGGGAAGCGGGGTAGGAGGGAGGATGTAGACATGACATAGAGGTAAGGTTAGGGGGTCAGCGGTAAGGTGGTTGGGGAAGGGAATTGCCAGACAAGGAGAATATGCTGCTACTACTGTTACTTGGATGGAGGTCATTCCCCTCTAGTAGAGGCACCAGGAGAATGGCATGTAGACCAGTGAGGAATGTAGTATATCAGGAAGTAGGTAAAATATGGAACATCAAGGTGAGCAAACCCATCTGATCTCAAGCCACCCATCCATGTTGGACATATGTTGTCCCACACCATAGTAACCGCCATTGAGGTCAGCTCACAAAGCGCCATCTGCCCTCCAAACTCACCCAACCTACCACCCACATTCCCTCAACCAACCCACCCGCAAGCCCCCAATGGGTCCTTGACCCGCCCAAGTTATCCAACAATGTGTACATAAGAACCATGTGAACAGGGAAACTGTTAGGAAGGTGTTAGACTATGCAGCTAGCAGTCGTCAATGTGCTCAATCGGCCATCTTTTTCCAGCGTCAAGCCATGCCAACGATTTGTTTATTTATCATGGTTGGTAACCTATAACAATTGTGATTCTACAAAATCATTTTATTGCTGATCTTGATATTTTTTTCTCAGGACTTTCTGTGGACTTTAAACTTAATAATTAAAAAAACAGGTGTGGTGATGAACATATATTTTCTATCCTAGCTTCTTCCAAACCTATTATACCATAACATAAAAAAATAAAGAAAATAAATTTAGTGTATATATATTTTTATTATAAGTATGGGATTGATTGTATCTGTTTAGTTGTTTTATTGAAAAAATATGCATTTCACTAGACAAGAATGGTTTAAAAGCATCCTTTTGATGAATATTTTTGATGTGTTGTTCTTTATAAGCATCCATATCAATGCATAGGTTGTTACCATACATCATTACAATTTGCAGAAAATTAAACTCTCACAACATTTGAAACATGCTTTATCTCATGCCCTAACCAAGAAATTAGCCGTGTTTATAGCATATTATATGATGTACAGCAGGTCTTTCTCCTAAAGAATGTTCTGTTCCTCCAACAGCTTAGAAGCTCTATATGTTTAATTTTATACTTTGATTGCCCTACAGAATTTAAGCCTATATGACAGCATTGAATGTTGTCTTACATTTAAACACGCTTTGTGAGAATATTGTGGTAAAATATTAGTTCAACCTTTTTTTTTTTTTTTTTTAAGCGAGAGGTAAAACATAAAACTTCTAAAATATGTCAAAATTTCATGAGTCTAGCTCATAAACCTGATGCCCTCTTCATCACTGGAGAATCGTACAATGCCTCGGGTGAAGTTAACTGTCAGACTGATATTGAGATTCAAGCTTTAAATGTCCTGGACAGTGTCTCCTGTGAAACGTTAAGGAATCAATTTCAAACACAAGGTTAAAGGATAAAACTTTGCTGAATTATTTCACTGGAAAACACATAGTAAGAAAAGGCTTGGTAGTTTGTATCTATATCAAGCAATTCTTTAAATAGGTCACTTTTTTGTTTTTTGAACAGTCCAATAGTTAACTTCTACATGAGGGCTATTTAACACGTGTGCATACTTATCTTAGATAATGCCCAGAGGTGCTTAAACATGCACAAAATATCAGGGGACAATTATGTCACCTCATCTTCAAGTACCGCCAAGCAAGTATATTTTAAACTTACCTCTTCTGTTTTCCTCACTCAAATAAACACCTACATTTACTGGGGTGAAGAACCGAAGAACTGTTATTTTTAGAGAAGTGACAAATTTGTCTTTAATTAACACATACTACTTTAGTATTAGCAGAATATTTAGAATACATTGTGTGTATAGAAATACCTCATGCCATGTATTATATCTCGATGCCATGTAGCATACCTCCCAACTTTGGCGTCCTGTGAATAGGGACATCAGTGATGGAAAGAAGAGGAGACAGTCCAGTGACATGCTACCCTAAAGGATGGGATCCACCCAGGACAGGAAAGTCTTGGGTGAATACTCACCAGGCTGCCCATCCATCAGCCAGGCCATCATTCCATCAGCAGACCCTGGAGGGAGCAATATTTCAGTCCCTTTTCCAGGATCCTAATGCTCTGAGCATAGTGTGAGTGCATCTAATGACGCACTTGAGCTATCAATGTTTTAGATCAATCGAGGATCAAAAATTGAGGCAGTGAGACAGGATCCGAAAATTGGGATATTTGGGAGTCCTACAGGTAGAAACATAGTGATAGGTTCCTGAATAATGAGAACGCCATGGTAGAAAACACATTGAGGACATTTTAGACAGTGCTAGCAACTTAGATCTCAATTTAAAGTTTTTGGATAATCTTTTCAAATGGTCACAACTTGCTAGAAGTTTCAAATGATGTATCTACAAAAATTCCCATAGACATTAATGGTGACTGCTGTAAATAAATCATTTAAAAAATCATTTAAAAATATAGAGTATCTATGTATAATATAGTGACTCTTTAACCGGTTGAAGAGAGACAGATCTCATTTCTCACCATGGGCTCAATTTTAATGGTTTTGGATACTTTTTTCAAATGATTTAACATTTTTGATACATTTTTAAAACGATTTATTATTTTGAAAAAATATTTTTATATTTTTATATTTTTTGACATATTGATTATTTTTATGTATATCTTTTTTGATATTTTAATACATATATATTTTTTAAGTTTCTTAAAGTTTATAAAAAAAAATTAATTTGAAAAGCTTATCCAAAAATATTAAATCGATCACTTGTGAAATACGTGTTCAAATGCAAAGGCTGCATGCTTCTGAAGTCGATACATTGTCTATCAGTGAGTTGGGTACTAATATGATCTATTTCCAGAAGATGACTTGGTTAAATCCAGAAGTGAGCATGTTATTGTTATCATTACCTTTGACTTGTTAACTTAATGAACACCATACAGTGATAAATAATCAAATCAATACTGATGGTGACATTATTCGTTTTCCTCTGTAATAATAATTATTCATTTTTTAAGTTTAATTATTATTTTTAACGTGACAATGTCTGTAAAGTAACCTTTATAGGTATCTAGAAAATGTGTACAGATAATAAGTCATGCGTTGCAGCATCATAATTGGTATTTTCTTTTTAAAACATATGCAGGGACTAAAAACAAAAACTAGATTTAAGTTAGTTAAAAATAAAAATGGATAACCTTTACTATTAAACTTTAATATTAAATAATAATAATGGTAATATAAAATAATGCAATGCAATTAAAATACTTATACAACATGTAGAAAGCTCCTGGAAAGTGACTGGTGTAAATCATGGTTGATGTAAACAACACATCTTCAGGCTTCACTGAGTGAACAAGGTCCCGAGATCTCCACCAAGGTGGACCGTTTCCTGCCTCAATATTTCTGAGTGTGCCACTGGCACTAATATTAAGAGACCATCTGTTCTCATGCCATAAAACCAGGAATACATTGTAAGGTCTGAAGGGTCTGCTCAGTTTTTCTCTGGAAAGGTTGGCAGAACACAAAGGGATGAGAGAGGGCATTTTGTTGACACATAAGTACAAATTACATGATAGCTACCCCAAAGACAAGGCTTGCTGTGAAACTTCTGAAGAATCACATGCAATGTACTTATGAAGTTGTATACCAAGCCGTTCATCTAAACATATTCGTTTGACCCTTTGTGTTTGATTCCCTCTTTTGCTTTCCATAGAAAATGGAGAAAAGAAAAGAGAGTTTTAAGAAGGTCTGTACACAACCAGACTAAAAAAACCTGACTGCAATTGATGTATAGTCATCGAGATTTTGCACATACCTTTTCATGCGTATGGTTTTTCTGGTCTAGGTAAAATGTAAAAAAAAACATTCATCTATACAGCCAACAGAAGCCATGAAGTCAACAGAAGGCATTGCAAAATGATGCATTGTTTTTAAACTGTGGAATGATGTGATGATCTCATAAAAGCCAATGTGCCAAAGTTTAGACATGACACTTTCGAACTAGTAATTTAAGGTCCTCTGTATCAACTGTTAATTGTAGGAGTGGGTTCTGTTCTGAGTATGATCATAAGTAAGTTTTTAATAGGGTACTATTTATAGGCTGTCTTAAGGTGGATCTGTCACTTTTGAGAGCCTTTGCATATTTTGCAAAAAAACTTAAAGGTGATATTTCTGGTTAGGGTCCGGTGTCTGAGGGGTGAAGTGGGAGGTAGGTTTTACCTACTTGAAGGTGTGTTACTTACAGCCACTGCCATCTTTTTGCTGTAGGTGCTTTGTTTGCCAGAACATCATACAGCAATCACTGCTGTAGTCTTGTGTGCAAAGGCAACATTGAGATCTATGGGGGATCCCACAAGACCACAGGCTCCATAGATAATGTCTTGCAATGTTTTTTTACAGTGGGGGTCATATTAGGTAATATTCAGTATAGACCTTACACACCGTTATGTTACAGTGGGGTAATATTTAATATAGACCTTACACACCGTTATGTTACTGTGGGGTAATATTTAATATAGACCTTACACACTGTTATGTTACCGTGGGGTAATATTTAATACAGACCTTACACACCGTTATGTTACCGTGGGGTAATATTTAATATAGACCTTACACACGTTATGTTACCGTGGGGTAATATTTAATATAGACCTTACACACCGTTATGTTACTGTGGGGTAATATTTAATATAGACCTTACACACTGTTATGTTACCGTGGGGTAATATTTAATACAGACCTTACACACCGTTATGTTACCGTGGGGTAATATTTAATATAGACCTTACACACGTTATGTTACCGTGGGGTAATATTTAATATAGACCTTACACACCGTTATGTTACTGTGGGGTAATATTTAATATAGACCTTACACACTGTTATGTTACCGTGGGGTAATATTTAATACAGACCTTACACACCGTTATGTTACCGTGGGGTAATATTTAATATAGACCTTACACACGTTATGTTACCGTGGGGTAATATTTAATATAGACCTTACACACCGTTATGTTACCGTGGGGTAGTATTTAATATAGACCTCACACACCGTTATGTTACCGTGGGGTAGTATTTAATATAGACCTTACACACCGTTTTGTTACCGTGGGGTAATATTTAATATAGACCTTACACACCGTTATGTTACTGTGGGGTAATATTTCATATAGACCTTCCACACTGTTATGTTTCCGTGGGGTAATATTTAATATAGACCTTACACACAGTTTTTTTACCGTGGGGTAATATTTAATATAGACCTTACACACCGTTATGTTACCGTGGGGTAATATTTAATATAGACCTTACACACCGTTATGTTACCGTGGGGTAATATTTAATATAGACCTTACACACCGTTATGTTACCGTGGGGTAATATTTAATATAGACCTTACACACCGTTATGTTACCGTGGGGTAGTATTTAATATAGACCTTACACACCGTTTTGTTACCGTGGGGTAATATTTAATATAGACCTTACACACCGTTATGTTACTGTGGGGTAATATTTCATATAGACCTTCCACACTGTTATGTTTCTGTGGGGTAATATGTAATATAGACCTTACACACCGTTTTTTTACCGTGGGGTAATATTTAATATAGACCTTACACACCGTTATGTTATTGTGGGGTAATATTTAATATAGAACTTACACACTGTTATGTTACCGTGGGGTAATATTTAATACAGACCTCACATATTGTTTAACCCTTTGCCCACCATTCTATGAACAGCCTTGATTGGCTAGATGGTAAGTGGTTATCCTATGTTGTTTTGCTTTGCTGGCTGTTTTATTTTTTATTTTTTACAATGTGGACTTTCAAATTTAAAAGGCAATATATTGTAATCTTTTCAATGCCTTTTTTCTTTTTAAATTCTTTATTTTTATTGTGCAATAACGATTACATACAAGCCTGCAGTGCCACGATAGCAGTAACAGGCATAGTGAAGCAAAAAATATTTTTCAATGGCTTTTAAGATATCAGTTGCAGTCCTGTTGTTTTTTTTGTTTGTTTTTTGTGTTTAAGGTGTGAGTGCTTCCTCTTGTCAGAGTTGAGGTGCTGTTATAAATTCACCTTTTATTTTTTTCGGGGGAGGATAGAGGGCGTATTCACTGTTTTTTAACACCTTATGTGTGTATTCTCTCCTTGCACGGACATACAGTATTTGTATAATATGTGAGTTAGACCATAGAGCTGATTTGGACTTTATCTGAAAACTTCCGGCAGCAGATTAATATCATTGTTGTCTAAGTCTAGCTCAGCTAAGGTAAATTCAGCTGTGATTAACACCTGTAATGTTCAGCATGGAGGGGGCTATCTAAAAACTGCACCACAACTGTCAAATTGTCAGTGACAGAGTGAGAAAAATCGAAATCTACAGCATTTGGAGACATCAGCCAATCACAATTTTTTATTATATTTTTGCACTGTGTTATTCAACAAAAACAAAAATGTAAAATGGATTTTAATGTAGCCGTGTTATAAAGCCCAGGAATCTGTGCCAAACATGATGTAATACGCTGCAAACCAAAACCAGCATATCATTCCGATCTAGAATCCCAGGAAACGTGTGTATCGTGCTAAGGACTCTGTACAGTATATATTGCCTTTAAACAGTTTAAAGGGATTGTATTGCAATGAAAAAGAAAAGAAGAGAAAAAACAATGTATTGTTTTTTTGCAGTGGCATTTTACCATAACCAGCTCCATGTAGTGGTTATGGTCTGACTCCTATTAGTCAATGGGTACAGTCCAACTTTTTGGTCAAATTGTTTAAGAGCAGTTTGGCAAAAAAATGGTGCTTTTTGTATGACACCCACAGACTGTCCCTTCTCCGGCCAGCTTGATATTGCAGAATTTACACTTCTGTGTTACTAAGGATGCTAAGGGCTAGGCTCAAAGACAAAGTACTTAACAGAGTATCTTCACATTAGGTATACAAGTCAATAATGAAAATAAAATAATAATATAGATATGTATATATGTCTCTGTATGTGTTTATGTATACATACAATTTTATGCATTTTACAAAGTGGTGTCTTGTTTATTCCTAAATATTACTAGAGGAGATGACGTGTAGCAGTTAGAAAATAGAGGTTAATTCACCAAACCAGATTATAGGGGATTGAAAACCAAATTGCAAAATCTATGAAAAAGTGCTGAAAAGAATTCTCAAACTGAGCCTGACTAATTTAGCCAAAATGATGTTGCTGTTCAGTTTTCAGTACCCTATGATTGGGTATATAATCCCTAATGTAATGTGTGTGTCTGATGAGGGATGGTGTGGCCAGGGACAGAAATTTAATCTCTTGAGTAAAGATTTTATTTGCTTAATAGCCCAGTTTATAACAATTTTTAAGCTTTAAAAAAAATAGAATAAAATAAAACCCCCGTCTGATGCTCTTCTGATGTCATGTAATATGTGTTTTAATGTGCCCTATTACCAGTGGTGTATCCTGGTTTTGTGCTGCCCTAGGCAGGACAAAACTCAGGTGCCCCCCAAGCCCTCCCCACGCGCGCGCGACCCCCACCCATCCCTTCCCCCCGCCCCGCCTTCTAAATACACACACACACTCACTGACAGATACGCATACACTAGCTAACAGAAACACAAGCTCACTGACACACACAGACACTCACTCACTCACTAGCAGACACACACTAGCACACACACACACACTCACTGACACACACACTCACAGGCAAACATACACACACAGTCAGACACAAACACTCACTCACTAGCAGACACACACACTCACTAGCAGACACACACTAGCAGACACAAACACTCACTGACACACACACTCACAGGCAAACACAATCACACTAACAGTCAGACACACTCACACTAACAGTCAGACACACACACACTAACAGACACACACACTCACTAACAGACACACTCACTGACAGACACACTCACTGACACACACACTGACAGACACTCACTGACACACACACTAACAGACACACACACTAACAGACTCACTCACTCACTAACAGACACACACACTCCCTCACTAACAGACACACTCACTAACAGACACACACACATACTAACAGACACACACACTAACAGACACACTCACTAACAGACACACTCACTCACAGACACACTCACACACACACTAACAGACACACTAACAGACACACTCACACACACTAACAGACACACTCACACACACACTAACAGACACACTCACACACACACTAACACATTTTTTTTAACCCCCCCAGCCTCCTTACCTTTGGGAATGCTGGGGGGGGGGGTGGTTCCCTTTCTCCCTGGGGGTCCAGTGGCTGCTGGGCGCTGGGCGGGCGGCTGGCGAGGGAGCACTTCCCCTGAGCGGTCTGCTCAGCTCCCTCGCACGCCGCAGAGTGAGGCTGGGAGCCGGAATATGACGTCATATTCCGTCTCCCAGCCTCACTCTGCGGCGCGTGAGGGAGCTGAGCAGACAGCTCAGAGGAAGTGCTCCCTCGCCAGCCACCCGCCCAGCGCCGCCCGCCAGCCCGTCATGTCTGTTAGCCGTGAGGCTAACAAGACATTTGCCCTGGGCATTTGGGGGGTGGCTTTTTTTGCCACCCCTGGAAAATGCCGCCCAAGGCAAATGCCTTGTTTTCCTTGCGGCTAAAACGCCCCTGCCTATTACAGGCCTACATGGATAATTTAATTTATCTTCAATTATGTACCCATACCTTTATAGCATAGGGCACTTCTGTTACTATTAGAATGGCAGGTGGGTTCACATAACCCTCGTGCTTGCTGAAATTTTGGCACATTTTGATACCTATTGTTTTAACTTGTATTTCCATATCTGACCACTGGGTGGGGTATAATACACTCATTCAAATGATTTGCAGATGTCATTGCTTTAACTGTGTTTTCTTCCTATGTTGCCTCCACTTACAAATGCTAGAGATCACTCAGCTAATTTAAGTTAGCTGCATTCCTGTTGTCCTGGTTAGTTTTCTCCCTCTACTGAAAAGTATCAGCACGCCTGATCTCAAAGGTATAATACACAGCCAAAATAATGTCATGTGACTCATTTGTTTATTTGAAAAGTGTAGAATATTTCACTGTGATTCTTGATTTAAAAAAAAGAAGAGAATATAGACTTACAAGTGGGTCGCCATACACTAGATTTTTCAGTATTCCTTTTACAGTGAGCACTCCAGCATGGGAAAAATTGCACTCAGATTCCTTTTACATAATTACACAGACCGAAAACAGAAATGTGTCCATCAAGTGCAGGCCTTTTCACATCTGTTTGTGCTGTTGATTCAAAACAAGGCAAAAAAAAAAAAAAAAAAACAGTCCTTGGATCAAAAAGCTGTTATCTCACATATTAATAATGATATCCCTGAATATTAAGTTTTTGCTGTTTAAACACCTGTGTAGACTCTGATAAAACCACATGTTCAGGGAATTCCACATCCTTATTGTTCTTACTGTAAAAAACCCTTCCCTTTGCCTTAGACTAAACCTCCTTTCTTCAAGTCTAAATGTGTGGCCTCGTTTTCTAGGAAAAGTCTTGTTTATGAACAGATTTCCAGACAATGGTTGTAATTGCCCCCAAATATATTTGTTTAATATACATACATCCATTCAGCACTCCTGCTTTTTAAATTAAAATATGTATTACATTTGGGGTGCTGTTTTGTCTAAACCAAACACATTTTTATTTTTTCATCTTTCTAAAATATCCCATACCTTATTAATTTTGTCGCCCTCCTCTGCATTTTTTTAGTGTTATAATATCCATTTTTAGAACAGTTGCCCAAAATTGCACTGCATATTATTATTATTATTATTATTATTAATGGCATTTATATAGCGCCAACTTATTCCACAGCGCTTTATAATTTCATTAAGGGGAGAATTTAACAGTAAATTAGACAATTATAACACGTTGAGGACCCTGCTCAAATATGTCCTGGGAATTTAAAGTGAATATAATATATATATATATAAAATCTAAAAAAAAGAATTCACTTTGAAATCCTGACAATTCAGTCTTTAGTCAAATACACTAACAGTGTTAGTTTTTTTTTTTTTAGGTTTACAAGGATCAATAAAGATGTTATGATTGCGTCTTTCGTGCCCATTCGTGCCACCTGAATGTTTTTTATTTACTTTTCATATCTTAGTTCTACATACATCCATTCAGCACTTTTGCTTTTTAAATTAAAATATGCATTACAGGAAATTCTTTTTTTTTCCTGAATGTTTAGGGATTATGACTGATAATTGATCTAGTGCTTCAAATGACTGGGATTTAAATTCTAGCATAATTTTTGTGTGGTAGTGAGCATTCGTAAAGCATTGGTGGCTAAACGTGGCACTGCACATGTTTGTAAACTACATTTACTATGATGCTCAGTCAACTTGAGTCTTGCTGTGCATGATGGGAAATAAGGTTTACTAATGTCTGCTGTGGCAAAGTTAGCTATCACCGATCTAGGTTTATTCTTTAGCCATGTGTTGTTATAAAGATTACATCCAGCCATCATCACAATGTGGTCAGGATAGTCCTGACGGTGACAAATAGAACGTGATCCTGTGTTTGTGAGGTGCTTTTACATATATACAGTGAACAGATGAAATTAGAAGCTGCTAACACACTATAGTAGGAACTCTCCACCCTACTTAAATAGATTAAAGAACAGTACACTATTATACCAACTGGTGTAAAATAGTGAGGAGTGTGTAGCGCTCGGTTGAATAAACACTTACCCCTAAGGGTTACAAGATATTGTAGTACAAAAATCCTGACGGTAAGACTGGATTCCTGGTTGAAGGTTGCCCTGAACAAGGGCCTATTTTGGAAATAGATGTACCGCAACATCACCTGGTATCCTGTCTCTTTTAGTTTTTTTTAGCAATAAAATGATTAAGTTAGGTATGTATATTATGCAGAACAGCAGTGACTATAGAGCTGCCCTACAATGTGCATTATCCATAATGCCCAGTTAAGAAAACATTTCCTCAGAACTTTAATTAATAGCAGTTTATATTTATTGTTTTAATGTCTTGATATTCATGTTTGTGTCACTGCTGTTTGTGGTGATTTTATGTAACCGCGTGCGCATGTTTCCTCCCCCCCCCTCATTTTCTTTGCCTTTGCGCATGCAAATGAAGAAGACGAATTTCAGCATGATGAAGATCAGGGGTCAGAAGTGGAGGCAGGTTGGTCTCATCGTAGATGATTAGTTAACCCTTTAGTGACAGGTCTGCATAGTGTTTAGTTGCAAGTCGAAAATGAGCATCCCAACATCCTCTGCTAACATATTTATTGCAGGATATATAGCCCATATTTACAAAATGGTGGTGGTTGTATAGCCATCTACAGTGTAAGAATATGCCTTATGCGATGCAATGTCACTATGCTGTAGCTTGGATTGTGTTTCACATGTTCAAAGTATTGTTAAAGGGACACTCCACACACCTAAAACACTTTAGCTTGCTGAAGGGCTTTTTGTGTGAAAAGTGTGTCCTAATTTTTTAATTTTACAAAAAGTGCAGAATTCATTAGAAAATGGCATTATTATAAATTAACCTTGTTACACCCCCTGGCTTTCAATCATACATCTGATCCTGTTACTTAGGATCCTGTTTGTTTAGCTTAGTGTATAATAGTGGTCATTTAATTCGCACATTACTCTCACACTGTTATTTTAGTTACACACATCTTTACAGTGTAACAGTAGGAGTCCTTTATAATAAACAAGTGTGGAGCAAAGCACTAACATTTCTACAATCACCATGAATTTGGCCCTAGTTAATATACATTTGGAGAGGGATCAGTTTGGGGATAATTAGGGTTATTAATTTCGGCTTCGTTTTAATGTTGATTGTAAATGTAACAATATTCATCCGAATTGGAGCCCCTGGATTTCTCCAGATTTCTTCAAATAATTTTTCTGGATTCTGCTGCTGCAAATCCTGATCTAAGCTATTTACTTACTTCTTGTCCAAACCTGTAAGAAAAACTATGCAATGCCACAATGAATCTGTACGTGTCACATGTGATGTCCCCTCATATTGTCTCTGGTGTGCTTTCTTAGTTCTTGTCCTAGAATGTAGTCTTGTTGATGAATAATTATTCTCTCTTTTAATGTTACAAAGATTTTGAGGAGAAACAGCAAAGTCCACCTGTTAATGGGAGAAAAGGCAAGTTATTCAAGTAGTTAGTTGATTGGGCTGATCTCAACACTCGCTCATTACTATTCCTTTCAAATGGTGTGCTGCATGTGCTTTTGTTTCTAATGTGGCATAGACCTTTAGTTACACAATCTGACTATTTTCTGTGTTTTCTGTGTTTTTGTGTTTTGCAAAAGTTGTGCACATGTATATACAGTGGGACCTCGGTTTACGAATTTAATGCGTTCTCCGGGATGTTTCTTATTGCGAAAAATTTGTAAACCGAAACGCGGTTTCCCATAGGAATGCATTGGAAAACAATTAATCCGTCCTGGAGGTAATAAAAAAGTCAAAATGAGCTGGCATGGAAACCAACCCACAATGCAGATCACACAATAAAAGGCATGCAAACAACGAAGCTCAGCTCCCTACCTTTCCACAGCTTGAGAAATGCACCAAAAAGTCCCAAAACAACTGCAAACAATTTCCAGAATGGCTCCAAAACTCGATGCAAAAACCACGTGCCACCCACAGGCTCCAGCATGCAGGGCGCGGTGCTATAAACCTCCCAGGTGCAATACATCCTGGGGAAACGTGCTTTGTATTGCAAAAATAAATTGTAATCCGAGGCATTATTTTCAATGGATTTTCATTTGTAAACCCGAAAATTATGTTAACCGAGGCGTTTGTAAACCGAGGTCCCACTGTATATATACACACGCACACACGCACAAGGTTATATATATATTTATATATTCATAAATAATTTGTTATGAATTATGTGATATTTGGACTAAATCAGAAATTGATGTGAGAATATGTAAATGTGTGTAGGAGGTAAAGCGATACTATATGAATCCGAACAACTTTAGTTTAATTAAGTAAGTTTGGTATGTAGATCATGCCCCTGCAGTCTCACTGCTCAAATTATCTGCCATTTAAGAGTTAAATCACTTTTGTTTCTGTTTATTCAGCGCAAGCCACACCTACCCTGTCTGTGACTGACACAGCCTGCATGAAAACAAAAGGTTTAATTTTCAATGAGATGTTAACTTACTTTATAAGTTTGCATCTCTTGCTTTGTAAAGTGAATTTTAATCACACACAGGAGGCTATTGCAAGGTTTAACAGATTAACAGAGCAGCAGATCAGAAATTCTAAATGAAACAGAATGTGCAATGAAGGATGTTTAAACATTGGATCCCTCTTTGCAGGAAGAATGTTAGAAAGCTGTGTAAGTAACATGAAGGAAGATGTGACTAGGGCTGTGTAAACAAAATTATTTAAATGGCAGTGACTGCAGTTAGACTGCAGGAGTATGACCTATACACCAAACTGCTTCCCTAAGATAAAGTTGTTTTGGTGCCTATAATGTCCCTTTAAATTTGAATTTCGTTTGGAATTCTCACTTTAGTATTTCTTTACCTAGGCACATTAACCTGCTTCACAAAGTGACTTAACTCCTAAATGGCAGAGCATTGAGCAGTGAGACTGCAAATGGGGGATGGAGGGGAGGAGAGGGTGATCTATACACAAAAAAAGCGCTCCATTAAGCTAAACTCGTTTTGATACCTATAGTGTCCCTTAAATGTTTAGTGACACGGTAATTTTGGACTTAATGTGTAATGTTAATGTTGGACTTAATGTTAGAGTTAATGTCTGCTGGTAGTGTTGTGAGCTGGTGTAATGTAGGGGTAAATGTGTAGTTACTGATAACGTAGTGTGTTAGAGTAATGTAGGAGTTAATGTGTAGTGTATTGTATAACGGTAGTGTAGGGCATCAAGGAAAGGTATTTACTGTGTACTTACCTACATCTAAATGGTGGTGGGTATTGCTTGGGAATGTAACTTCCACTAACATTGAGGAGGAACAGGGTCCCCAGACTGCAATAAAGTTACCATATTTTTATTTACCAAGTCATTGATGACATCACTACGAATGCAGTATGGGATTCTAAAACATGATCTGCTGTTGAATAATGCACAGATCAACTCATGTATGTATAAACGTACAACGTGATTGATCCTCAGTTATTATCAGGGTATTGTTGGAAATTCAAAGTGAATTTCAAAGTGTAGTCAAAAATAGTTAAACTGGATTAAATCTACAATTCAATTCTGTTTTCAGTTTGGCTATTTTGGCCCTTACATTTTAAATTCACTTTGACTTTAGTGAATAAAGCTAACATCATGTATAATAATAAGGGAACATCGCAAACACAAAAAATACAGTTACAATTCTTTGAAGACTACTTGAAATCACCTATCTCTGCACGCAAATATGGGATTCTGTTAAGCCCCCCACCAAGTGACAGTACCCCAATATCGGTGGGACCTACATTAATTTTAACATGGGAGATCAACGTATTTATGCAATACTTACGGCTTAAACTGCTTCCAGAGACTTAAAGGACCACTATAGTGCCAGGAAAACATACTCGTTTTCCTGGCACTATAGTGCCCTGAGGGTGCCCCAACCCTCAGGGACCCCCTCCCGCCCGTCTCTGGGGAGAGGAAAGGGTTAAAACTTACCTTTTTTCCAGCGCCGGGCGGGGAGCTCTCCTCCTCCTCCCCTCCTCCTCTCCTCCCTTTCGGCTGAATGCGCATGCGCGGCAAGAGCTGCGTGCGCATTCAGCCGGTCTCATAGGAAAGCATTTACAATGCTTTCCTATGGACGCTTGCGTGTTCTCACTGTGATTTTCACAGTGAGAATCACGAACGCCTCTAGCGGCTGTCAATGAGACAGCCACTAGAGGATTTGGAGGCTGGATTAACCCTATTATAAACATAGCAGTTTCTCTGAAACTGCTATGTTTATGAAAAAATGGGTTAATCCTGTTGGATTTCACCCAGACCACTTCATTAAGCTGAAGTGGTCTGGGTGCCTAGAGTGGTCCTTAAGTCAGATGTATTCTTTCCTTTGGACACCCTTTCCTCTCCCTTCCCCAAATCCAAGTACCCCTTTCTAAATGACCACAAGAAAGTAAGTATTGTAAGTTAGCATGTTTATCTTCCTGGTCAAAATTAGCATAGGACCGACCAATATTGGGATACTGTGACAAAGTGTTATGACAATACGGTATAACCAAAACCCTATATTTGTTTGCTGAGATGGGTGATTTTAAGTAGCCGTGTAGGATTATGTTTGTACTGTTAACTTAATCTGTATGTTGCATATATTTGTGCATACATTTTGGTCTTCAGTTGTACCACTACTAAGAAAATGTGGTCTAGGTGTGCCACCGTTTTCTCCCTTTTTTTTTTTAAAACTGTACAAAAAGTCAAACACTTAGATGTGTCTATATGTATGATATCATACGTTTGTTGTACACCGTGTACATTCAAAATCAATAACTTGGTCAGTATTCTAACTTAATAATGAGAAATAGCTGAGCTGGAAACATACCTAAATTGGAGAAATCTTAAAACGTGGCTATTTTGGCCAGAATTTCCTTCTTCCTGATATAAATCTCCAGTTTAGTGTGTTAAGAGAAAGGGAATAAAATATTTTTCAGTAATACTTTAAACCTGCCAGAAGAGGGTGCTACATATCTGTTTTACTAGATACAGATCAGCGATCCGACACAGATACGGTTGGTTAAAGCAGCCAACATGCTTTCTGAAAATGTAACTTATCTTTGTCTGGTATCACTGACAATGACTATATGTTACTGGGATAAGCAAAGTATTGGTTTTCTCCATCTGTTATAAAACTCTAAACATGATCTTCAGTGAGAATTGTTGGGGATTTAAAATGACTTCAAAGTGAATTTCAAACTTAAATCCAAATTAACTGAACTGGAAATATTGTCCAAGTAAGCTATGCTTCCAGTTTGGCTACTTTGGCCTTACCTTTAAAATTCACTTTGAATTACCAACAATTCTCACTTTAGTAAGTAACCGTTCGAAGACATTGTGACTTTCAGTGGTTAGTTGGGTTGATAGAATGTGTGGAGGCATTTATGAGGCTATTAACAAGCACTGTGCAAAACTGACAAGAGAATTGGAAATTGTAGGTCAATGTAACCAAAATAGAAAAGAATTTAAAAAAATCATCAGCTTTTCTAGCTCAGCTCTTCTGAGCTAGAATTTACAAAGTGTGTATCAATTCTCCACACTTCTGTATCTGTCCCAGTCTTTCCAAAATGATGGGTCTTACTTACCCACGCCGATCCTGCTGTCCTTATTTCGGCTCATCTCCCTTTAGTGATATGCTGGGAGAAGAGAGCAGTGAATCACATCCTTAAATTCTCTCCATGTCTACTATTGTCACTCAAGTGAATTAATGGCAGCTCCACAGAATAACTCCCATTAACTTAGGACAGCCTGGTACATGTCCCAGGGCTTCTCTGAAATTAGGGACCCCGCAGTGCGCAATGTCAGTTTCAACACACATTAGCGTTTTAATGCACAGTTAAATGTCACACATCATATATTGAGGGATTAGAAAACATGATTTTCTTACAGTGGATTTATATTGGGAACTTATTTTGACAGAACTAAACCTTCTCCTCTTGTTCTTTCTGTTATGTAACCTCCGAAAGGTGCGTGCAAGTGGAATGTCGATTGCGTCATGTTACACCAAAAAAAAGAGGGTTTTTTTTCCATAAAAATAAGAGCTGGAAACATTCTAATATGATACCTAAAAAACTTGGAACAGAGTAGACAGCGACATCGCTACTTAACATCCATGTGATCATTTATTTATGTCTAGTACATTTCACTGTATGAATTAATAACATTGTGATACTTTGGGATGTCAGGCTGATGTTTCCAGCATTTTTGAATGGTGTAGGACAGAAAACCTATGATTTTCTTAAAGGGACGCTATAGTCACCTGAACAACTTTAGCTTAATGAAGCAGTTTTGGTGTATAGAACATGCCTCTGCACCCTCACTGCTCAATCCTCTGCCATTTAGGAGTTAAATCCCTTTGTTTATGAACCCTAGTCACACCTCCCTGCATGTGACTTGCACAGCCTTCCATAAACACTTCCTGTAAAGAGAGCCCTATTTAGGCTTTCTTTATTGCAAGTTCTGTTTAATTAAGATTTTCTTATCCCCTGCTATGTTAATAGCTTGCTAGACCCTGCAAGAGCCTCCTGTATGTGATTAAAGTTAAATTTAGAGATTGAGATACAATTATTTAAGGTAAATTACATCTGTTTGAAAGTGAAACCAGTTTTATGTTCATGCAGGCTCTGTCAATCATAGCCAGAGGAGGTGTGGCTAGGGCTGCATAAACAGAAACAAAGTGATGTAACTCCTAAATGACAGTGAATTGAGCAGTGAAATTGCAGGGGAATGACCTTTACACTAAAACTGCTTTATTTAGCTAAAGTAATTTAGGTGACTATACTGTTCCTTTAAGTTTCTTAGTGTTTCTGTTACAGAGTGCTATTTTGTAGAAATCTAGGCCTTATTCACAGCCACGAACACCTCTATGTATAGCAAAATGCAGCAAACGAGATGGTTACTTTGGGTTAAAGACTTTGTTCATGGAAATGATTTTATGAGTTGGCAATTTTTAATTAGTTGTAATGTGCAAATGTTACATTATTTAGGTTGTTCATATTTTCTATTCCTTCTGGGTTTCCGTGCTTTCTAAAATCGCATTATCCTTTACTGTTGTGCTTGCGTTTTTTGTTTCTTTTTTTGTCTCACCATAGACTGTGTTGAACTTGCCCCACTTTGTCTCTCTGTGTTGAGCTTGTCCCACATTTGCTCTGCCGATTTCCTGCCACAAGCTATGTGTGTTCTCTGCTTTCTACCTATCTTGTCCTCTGTATTCTTGTCTTTACCAATTGTCCACTGCACTGCCTTTCTCTACCTTTTGTATCCTCCTACCCTGACTTCCTCTGCCATCACCTTAATGTCTCGTCTAAACTTTTTTGTCATAATTTTCTCTTGTCAATCCCACTCTCATGTCTTGTTTTTCACCCTTTGTGTTGACATAAATCTACTTCATTAGCAAATATGAGTTTTACAGTATTCCTGGAAATCAATTTTCTTTAAAAAAAAAAAAGTAGAATGTCCAAGAAGTCAAAGACATCAAAGAAATCAGATTTGGTCCCTAAACACCAAAGAAACTTATATTTGACCATATGTGATCTGTCCTTGTTAATGGTCAAAGCTTCAGAACGGATCAATGTCAGTCAGACATCAGGATTGGGATTCATGACAAGTGGTGGGCGTTGATGACTTGAAAGTAGCATTAACTTCATAATGGACCTGTAGGCAAGTCCTCTCGATGAGTAATGAGGAAAGACAAAATATTAATGTTTGATTATTTACGAGATCCTTTAAGGAGTGATTGTGTGATATATTGATGGGGAAGGATGACCTATTAGACGGACAAATAAAGGAATTATGCTCAAGCACAATTATAATCTTATTATTTACTTTGTTATGACAGTTATGAATGCAATACAGTGTACCTTGTGATTGTCTGAAAAAATTATTTGTCACAAAAAAATAAAAATGAAATGAGATTAACGAATGTCAGTGTTCTCTCAAAGCAAATTTTGTGAGGGCCTGCCTTTTAAAGATGAACAAGAATGCGTGATTGGTATAATTTGTTTAAAGGAACACTTTAGTTTCAGGAACACAAACATGTATTCCTGACACAATAATGTAAAACGAACTATTTAGGTCTTTGGCCCTCCTCGCATCGCATGGGAAAGGTGATTTTACTCACCTTTTCTCTCATGATGCACCGTCTCGGCCTCCATTGCTGAGATCATCAAACCTGATGATCTCAGCCAATCCAATGCTTTCCCATAGGAAAGCATCAGGTGGCTTTTGTGCATGTAAGATGCTCTAGAAAGTGTTCAGTCATCATGGTTTGAGAGGAACATCTATTTGCAAAGTAATACTCAATGCAATTTTACAGATTTATGGGTGGGTTTCATAACAACAACCAGGTGGAAGCAATTGACCCTCTTCTCCTTCACCTAATATACTATATTTAATAATGTGCAAGTGGTGAATGTAACTGACTGGGGATCTATCAAAGTGCATCTTGTGTGTAAATCCAAATTTGACTATGCAGATCTACAAACTGTTCCTGCTGTGACACAAGGGGATTCAATTATTATGTCCCACATTTTAGTCACCAATTTAAGATTGCTGAAGCTCATTATCAATGCAGGTTTGAACTCAGAGGTTGGTTTTACTTACAGTGTATTATACATTGATAAATATTTTTTTTTTTTTCATTCCCAGATTAAACAAATTATGATAATTATATTTTCTTAGTTTTGGATATTTGTGGTTAATAAATTAGTTGCATCTTTCTGGGAAGGTTGCTTATTTGACTGTGAATAGTGTTTTATTGAGAAATGATTTACAAAATATGTGCCATAATAACCAAGTTTGGATAAGATGGACAATTTTTCCAACTAGTCTTTTTGGTCTAAATTTTGATGAATGGCAAATAAACCCTTTGTCTTATTCTTGAATTGTTCGTTCTGTTGTTTAACCCTTTGAATGCCAGGTTGGTATTCATGCTCATACAATTAAACTTTTGTTTTTTTCTTGAGTCGTTTTTTTTTTTTTTTTTTTAATAATGAAATTTACCTGTCTCCAATTAATACAATGCCTATTTTTGTGATTGAAAATCCTCTAAGAGCTGTGCATTTGTATATCATACAAATTAGGTAATCAGAGTGATTTCTCAGTCTGAAATATCTACAAATGTGCAGTAGTAGTTGGTGCCAATACAGAAACACTGAATGAGTGTCTAGTGGCAAAATTAGTGGGCTTATAGAAAAAACAAATTATTGTTTAAACCAAAAAAAATGAAAAATCAGTAGAGAATCTCATCCAACAAAGCTCACTGCGATCTAACCTACATAAAGCACCTAATGTGTGTAAGGATTCCTGGTGAGCCCATTTAATGTCGAATATATTAATTACCTCATTTTGTTTATTCGGAAACTCAAGCTATTAAACCATCTCTGAGATTTCAAGTTAAATGAACATCCCCTAGCATCCCTTGGCATATAATTGTATGATTAAGGCATTGTAATAAACAACATATTACAACGCATGCAGGCCAACATTTCTAACGAACGTTCTACCCTAATATTAAGTTGAGCATAATTACCTTCATGAAATGTGTAGCACCTCCTTCCACCAGCTGATTTAGCAAGCTCATAAATGAGCTAGAAGATTATAACGACTGCAACTGATGCCATGTCACGTTATTCTATTTGTAATCACAAAATACGTTAAGTTTTAGACTTCATGAATTTGTGTGATATTAATGGAATTCTAATCCATTATTATATAAGATTATCCATATATTTGTCTTGCCCAAGCTAGCTGGAAAAGTAAGATGACTTCTCCAGTAAGGAAAATCTCTTTAAAGAGCATGAAAAAAAATGCCAAATGAGCAAAGCTAAAAACGAAAATTAAAAAAAAAAGTTGCCATCAAGAACTTTTTTTTTTTTTAAAGGTAATTAAGTCTAACTTTTTGGGGTATTCTTTCCACAAATCAATGTACCCTTCCATGTGTACTTACATAAGTGTCCCACACTTGTGCTAACCCTAAAGCCAAACACCTCCAAATCTACGCCAAGTGCTGTGCTTGCTTCCACCCTCGTCCGTGGTAGCCCCCCCCGCCGTGTTGTGAGGCTGTGTTTGATGTAAACCTTAATTCTCTGTTTCTGACAAGTTTTAATTTCTTTTGGTTTATGCTAGAAGTTACTTGGGAAGACCAGCAGAGAAAGGTGAATGGTACAATAACTGATGACAAACAATTGCCGAAAAAGAAACACCATTCTGAGACAGGTTTGTCAGGGTTTGAAAAACCATGTAAAAGCATGAGACTTGAAGCGCCATTTAGAGAAAAAGCTCATGCTTTTGTATAGAGTGTGTTCTATGTTCCCCCTTTTCACTCTGGTGTGAAATGTTTGGGTATATTTTGTGACCTTTAAAGTGGACTTGTCACGGTCCCAGAATTCTGTTATCTTGTAGACAGTGAAAAACAGTGTATAGATCGTGTTACAAGAAAGTCTTACAATTTTAAACAATTTCTCCTTAGAGGACAGGTATTATCGAGGCTCTAGAAATTATTTTTACGCAAATTAACTTCCTGCCTTTATTTTCCATGACTTGTATTGTGACGGCTGAAAGACAAGAACTTGTTTTACATAAATAGCCTTTCTAATGCCTACTTAACTTGCCTTTGAGGATTAATAGCTTAAAAACCTCAAGATTTTCCATTTATTGTATTTTTACGCAGTGTAGACGCATTTTTCTTTATCTACAAGATAATGTAACCATTGGGATAGTAATGGGTCCTCTTAAAGTCTATGGTAGTCAAATGCAATTACCCCAACTGCTGTGGAATGCAGATGTTTCAGGCATTACTCTGCAGTTGGAGTTTGCCAAAGATCACATACCCCTGCTTTTAACTCAGTGTTGTGTATCATCCCTGTTCAGAAAAAAAATAACTTCAGTGTAAACTATTTAATATATATATATTTATTTTTATTTTATTTTTACAAATTTTCCTTTATAGATTATTACTTAATTTTACAATACTTTAGAAAAGCATAGACCATTGAATACCTCCAGTCTTTTAGAAATAGCTTATATGACATATATATGCTATTTTTCTGACATTTTGTGTACTTTTTTTTTTATATGAGAACATAAATGAGATGGTGGTATGCTATTTAAATGGTCTGCAGATAATTGGGGTGAAATATATAACAATTCTAACAGTACGTCCTTGAGACAGGAAAAATTCAGTTCCTCTCTTATAATGCTAGTGGGGCACGGCTGTTGACGTGGCCCTATAGCTCGTACAGATTGGGAAAGAATAATCATTCTCTGACATTTTGTGTATTTCAGGTTAATATGATGGTATGCTTCAAATGGTAGTATAGTATTTAAATCATTTGTGGATATTTAGAATAAAGATCAGTGTTCTAAATTTGTTCTCGCCAGACTAAGGCACATTAATCCAACACTCATGGGAAAGTCTTCATACGTACCAGACAGCCCAGACTGGCCAAATCCCAACTATTGAATTTTCTGGTATTATTTCTGCCAGAGAATGTTGCTGACTATAGTTGCTGGCTTCCTAATAGCCACTAGAGGCGCTCCTGCAGCAACAGCCGAGTACGTGGAGTTTGATTTTGTTGATGAGTTGTGCATGACTTTGATCGACAGCTGAAAGACAACCTTTCTTTAACCCCTTAAGGACCAAACTTCTGGAATAAAAGGGAATCATGACATGTCATACATGTCATGTGTCCTTAAGGGGTTAAGCTCCGCCCATTGTACACGTTTGTCAGGTTAACTGCTATACATAAGGAAACGTAGTGCCTATTTTTCCATGTGTGTTTTATGAAAACTGATGTCCAACTCATGAAAAATAAAATAAAAAAAGATTCAGACTTGGAAGCTTTGTAAAAGCAAATTAGATTAAATTTGTTTTCGGTGACATTGATTTAAGGGTAACGTTGCCTTCTGTCTGTCCCTACCTCGGACCTTCCTACTACCTGAACATTTTGCCTTTATGTTCAGCTTAATTAGTGTTTTACGAACCACTTTCTGTTCTTTGGGTTCTAGTGTTCAATAGAAAACAGCTATTTTTAAGGAAACATTTTAAGGTTGATTTTCCGAGCCAGTGATTTGATTTTGTATAATATCCCACTTGTTTTATTTCATAGTCTGAGACTTTGTAACGGGTGAATATTGTGATTTACATATTGCAGCCTGATCGTTAATGAGGCAGTTGGAATATGCTGAACATTGCGACAGCTCGTGGGTTTTCAATTAACTGTATTTAACAATTCTTTCCCACTGCATGTGTGTGCAAAGCATTGTAGGAATTAAAATGCAAATGGTCATTTATGAATCACATTGTAAAATATTAAAGATTAGCACTTGGGCTTTTTTATTGTATAAATCAAGGTTCCCTATCTTTTGGACTAGAGCTGCCATCATACAGGAATGCTTGAAGCGCAGTCCAACATAACGCTTGAGAATTCCTTGTAGACCTATGTCTAAAATGCTATGAAAGTCACAAAATAATGGAATTTGACTAACCTCTAATCCTTATTGGAGTGAAAGGGAGAGGGTGCCAAACCACAATAACCATTACATCAGCATTGAGTGGGTCTTTTGCTTACACAGCCCCTATAACTCTCCAGTTCCATTTTTCCACTATGACTATGAAACCGTAATGGTAGATGAAATTGTGTATCAGTGGTTGAGCTACCAAGCAGTTATATGCGATGTAGTCACTTAAAATAAAAAAATAAAAAAACACTCTTGTTTCAGCTAACCCATAAGGCCACAGCAAATCACTGCCTTATGGCCCTTTTTAAGAGAAAGTTCAGGCACCTACACATTATATTTAGTAATACTGGGTGAGGTTTTTAAATACATAGTTTTGTTTCACCACCATGTTTTAACCTTCTTTAAACCTGACGTGCCTTTCTCCAAATCCGAAGTGGTTCTATTGTTGCGCCAATAAAATTGCTAAATGTGGTGGTTTGACTTGGGTTTCTGTGAGTTGTAATTTTACAATAGACAGTGGGCGATTGAACTACAACTCCCTAAAAGCTTTGCTCTGACTATTATGCACTGCTTATGAGATAAGCTCAGCTGGGCTATAGCTAGAGAAGTAAGTGATTGCTTGAGTCCATTTTTGGCCTGGGCAGTGCCTAGTAATTTGCACCAAATGCATAAATGTACTTCAGATGTTATTATCTTTTTATTATTTTGAATGTATTGTTTTTGCATAGTTTAATGCATTGTCTCCATAATGTCATAAAACTATGGTGGGTCAACTTCAGCCTGATGTGTCATTTTAACGGGACACTTTAAGCATGATAACCACTGCAGCTCTTTGTAGTGGTATGGTGCAAGATGTCTTTGGATACAGTGCCTTCTTTTTTGGTTGATTTGGGTTTTTTTTGAGTGGTTTGACACAAAAATGGAGCTGTCTCAGCAATCGAAGTCCAGCCCCTCTGCTGTCATCGAGATCATGCAGAGGTTTTACTTGCTCACCATCCATACAAATATCCCCACATATGGACTGCAGAGCTAGACTGTGAGTGCTTGGCTCCGCTGTCCCCAATGCTCACAGCCTTTATTTAGTTTCCAGATGTGGCATTGTGTCCTGTTTCATGTCAACATTTTTAAAAATGAATTGACATGAACCAGAGGGACTCTTTGCGCCATAATTCTAGAACAAGCTGTGGTTATTATGCTGCTTATAGAGTCCATTTAAAGCTTGAAGAAATTCCTGTGAGTGCGAGATGCAGCCCTGTGTTTTCTATTCATTTTAGAATTGTCAGAACTATAATGGTCGTTCAGACTCAGTTCCAGTGGGTATAGAAATTCCGAACCCTCTTTTTTTTCCTTTGTGAGGGAATGAAAGTGATCACTTTGAGGCTGCTCAGCTTTCTTTTCCCTACACTGTATGGTGATAAGTGGATATGGCATTGCAGCTGGATCCCATTGTGTCTGTGTAATCCTACTGGGCTAAAGGAGCAGTCTAGGCACCATAGCTACTACATGCCACGGAGACCATTACCATATGAAAACAGTTTAACCAAGAAAGTTAAACTGGAGGTTGGTGTTCACAGCCAAATGACAACATAACTACTACATCAGCACTTAGTAGTTATAACCATCTACTGATCCAGAATACCTATAAACATCTGCAAATATACCCTTAATACAGTTATAAGGTACGTGGAAATTGCATGTTCATTTTTCATTGAACTGGGGAAACATCTGTTGAAATTAATCAAAATCCAATCAAGTTTTATGACTTTATTTGTCCTGGGTGGGAATATTTTTATAGATGTTAAAAAAAAGCACAGCAAAGGTCATGCTTGTCAGAACCTTTAAACATCTAAATAAATTGGGAGTTATTGTTAAGAGGTAGGATTGGCATTGTTTTTATTTATATATCAACAAAATCTGCTGTTAAGCAGATAAGTTAAGCCTAGATCCTCCAACTGAGGTTCCATGGAAATAAGCATGGCATTTTAATACTGCGTCTTTAGAGGTCTGATTAATTAATTCCAAGTCTTAGCCACTGAATGAATGAAATAAAACTCAAGGAAACTCAGCAGAACCCAGATAGGACTGAGCAGAGGGTTTCAATTTCAGGATTTTTACAATTCTGATGAGTTTGCATTGCAATATGTATTATCCAAATCTCTGTAGAATTATGGACATCTTTTCACAACCCAATTGGCGTGCTCAGTGCACTTATATTACTGAGTGTACATCATCTGTCCCAGGCTCGGCTTCTTTTGACTCTTTTAACTCAGCTGAGGCACTAGATTTTAGAGCTAACTAAAACCAAGTAACTATAAGATTATAATTACACGTTTACATTGGGCACCTACGGGATTCAAGATTGCAAGCTATTGAATTCAACACAATCCCTGAGTGTTTTGGCTTTTATTATACTTTTTCAGATTCCACATGATGAAAATGATCATAATCAGATTTATGCTTGTGCCATCATTAGTAAATAACACCCTTACACTAACGTTTGTGCTGTTCATTCGGCCATAAGATGCTGCAGAGAGTTCTAGAATATTTTCTTTATTGAGTGACAAAGTAGATAATACAATGCTAAGCATTCAGCACACAGTCCTAGAATATCATCTGTGGGTTCAATATTTCTCACAGAACAACCTGACACACTCTCTTTCAGCCATTCACTGTCCACGCGTTTTTATGGTTAAATTGCCTACCAAATCAAATTGTCTTCAATGTGACCATATAAATAGTTAAGTCTGTGTGTATATATCTGGTTGAGACCAGTACTATAATTCACTTGTATGACGGAGGTCACTATATTTTACTGATTTCCCATGCTAATAAAGCCGGATTTACAATACAATGGCCACTCTTTCGGCATTGATAAGAAATTATTGCTCCCCCTCCTCCCTTCTCTGTTTCTTTCCAAAGAGTCGTCCTTAGTCTTTTTATTTGACCTAGATTTGTGGCCTGGATACTTTCATAACCTATAATAATAACAAAAATGAAAATGATTACTTAAAACTAATTCTGGCTGTTAAATAAACACGAAATACAGTACAAGATCCCCGAGTCCTGTTTCGTGCTACATGTCCTAGTTTTTTATTTCTTGCAATTGATCATCTTCATATCGCAATGCGTCACAGCTAAACACAAAAGCTGCCGAAAATGACACACTCTGTTACGTATGTTTAGTGTAAATCTTTGACATTTGATAGTTGTAAGTCTATATCCAAAAATCCCAACTTGTGTCGAGGGACCTTTAACTACTCTTATATAGTATGTGTAAATAAAGCGTCATATGGTCTTTTTCTATAACTATATGTAATCTGAAATGATATGTTGCTAATGGCTGCTTATGTAAAGTATTTTTGTAAATGTTTCATTATGAAAGAAATGGGAACATGAGCAAAAAGATGAACCGTCACTTGTTACAATAAACTCAATCTAAACCTTATACAACACAGTGTATAGAATCACATGTTACGACAAATAACAAAAAAGAGACTCAATAGTGTCAGTGTGGACAAACAAAAATTTTAAACGAATACAGAGTTGTCTACGTGAGAAGCTTCTGATTGACCAATTCCGCCTGTGCTGGGGAAAGAGGGGAAGGCTTGCAGTATGTCTACAGCAATTTCAAGCTTTGTTCGTGCATGTTTTAATGGGGGTATATATACTAAACATTAAAAAAAAGTTATTAAATATTTGATAGAACAGTTGGTACATGGAGTCCACAGGATTATTTGAGTCCATGTGACTATTCTCAAGTGGAATTGACAATTGTCTTCAAATCATTCCGAAATAGTTCTTATAGTATATGCAGAGAATGTAACTTTTGCTGAAAACATTATTCTGTACATAAATGGGATACTCTAACGTTTTCTGAATGTTTTAATGGGCTTTATGAAGAATGATCTGGATACTAATATTATTTAGCATGTCTTATTTAGATTAAATGTGCTGGGAAAAAGTAAATTGTCTACTTACTAATCCCTTTATATTATTTTAATTATTTCATGCAATTTTCAACCATTAGCTTAACTTTTGGTAGTCTCCATGTGGTATATAGGAATCATTGAGTAATGCCATTATGACCCAATAAATGAAAGCAATGGTTTTGGAGAAAACTTTTAATTAATTGGAAATTGTCATATTAGAACAAGAACAAGTGTTCTGATTTATTGCAAGACATCATATCGTGAACAATCAAATGTTTAAAGTATTACATACGTTATGTTTTCATTGAGATCCGTATTTCCATTCGTTGTAACAACTCTCCCTTCTCTGATCATCGAGAGTTGATCTTTTCAATGACATCCCCGATTTAAGAATTCTGTAATTGAATCAGATTTGGTGATTTCTTCATTCTCTGTGACTGTGTATTTTGTGGAATTTTATTTACAGGTACATTTAAGATCTTCGGAAGAGTGTCAATTTTAATTAATTAATTTTCTTTAAGGAGTTATTAAAAACGATACTTGTGTCTGTATTACAGTAAAGTGATTATACAACAAACAATAAGAATCTATGACTATTTGAATTAGTATTCAGTACAATGCTTGGAATTTAACTATTGCGTTTGTAAAAATATGTATTTTTTTATTTCTTTTTTTAAATTAACCATAAGGTTTTGAACTTGAGAACATGGCTAATAATTTCTTTAAGTGTTCTTCTTCCTTATCTGTCAGACCACATCTTTCTGCTGTTGTGTATCACTTTGTCTTTTTTCATCGTGTGTCATTTGTCTTCTTATCAATTGTTGTCCGTACTGTGTATTTTTCTCTAAATCTCTGCTAAGTCCTTTTCCTTCAGTGTCCGTTGCTACTTTCTGAGTTCATAACTCACTTCCATCTCCTTTGTCTCTGTCTGTCACTACACGATGTGGTCACAGAAGACGTGGACCATCCACGGAGACGAAACCCAGGTCTGTTCCTATAACATTTTCTTTGCCTTTACTTAACATGTCTTGTATTGCTACTTTCATGTGCATGTGTCTCCTATTGTCTCATGTCTCATAACTAATTTAACTAAAGAAAAAAAATACATCAATTTGTGTTCTTAGTAGGAGTAAAGCAGTAGACGTGAATTTCATAGTCCCTTGTATTTCTAAATAGCTTATCTGGTTTCATAGGAGCAGTTCTGATGGTTTCATTAAAATCTACCTCTATGTTGTACCTGATTTGTAGGACAGTGTCTTGGTTTGAGTTTACATGATACCAAACTGGTGTGAAATGTTCACCAAAAACATTTAGTGAGTGGTCATGTAGTTAGACAAAGGAAAACATCTTGAGGTTTATTTATAAAATAGAACATTGTGGTGAATCAACAACTAAGTTCTAAAAAGTCAACTTTGTAACTAAATCTCCAACTCTGCTGAGTTTACCACAGACCTATATCTTTTTTTTGTCTAAATGTTGCATCTTGGTTCTTTAGTCAAGGCTACTCATTGTTTAGTGAATTAAACACCTAATCTACTGAATATGATTTCAAGAATAGGCACATCTTTATAGTACATTGATGCTATAATATCTCATTACTAAATGCCCATTGTGGTCTAAGCCTTTGTTTCTTATTCTGTACTCTATGTACTCGTTAAGTACGATTGGATTATGATGTTGTGGAACCAGGTTTAATTTCAGATCCTATGGAATAGCCTGCCTACTGCCATCAGACTCTCCCCTAGTCTTCAATCCTTTAAGAAGCGCCTTAAAATCCATCTCTTTAGGAAAGCCTATGGCCTCCCAGAGGAACCTCTACCTCCTATAGACTGTAAGCTCGTTTGAGCAGGGTCCTCTTCAACCTATTGTTCCTGTAAGTTTTCTTGTAATTGTCCTATTTAGTTAAATCCCCCCCTCATAATATTGTAAAACGCGTCGGAATCTGTTAGCGCTATATAAATGGCAATAATAATAATAATAATAATAATAATAATATGCAGTCCTAAACAGCTAATGTAGTCCTTGTGGACTAAGTACCTGCCTAGCATGGTTTGAAGTAAATGGATTTGCCAGCTACTTGGTGCTCAAAGGGTTGATAATAATTGTAAAGGAAAGATTTATGTTTGCAACATCTAGTTAGAGCAGAAGTAGGCAACCTTCGGCCCTTCAGATGTTGTGGACTGCATCTCCCCTGATGCTTTGCCAGCATTATAGCTGAGAGAGCATCATGGAAGATTCAGTACACAACATCTGGAGTGCCAAATTTTGTCTGGCTTGGAGCATTTGATTCCCATTGAAGCCATTTCGAAAAGGTTTTGAAACACTTTTTTAGAAACATATGTGACCTAATCTTGCTATGTGTATGTTATAAATCGAGTGTGTGGTTTGAACTGTTACCAATAGGACTTTACATGCAGATATTCTAATATCATTCCTCTGGCACATTTTTGTACTGATTAATTTCATGTGCAAAAGAGTGATTCTATGTTCAGATTAAGAATATGTTTAAAATAAGTTTTTTATGGAGCCACATAGTGCAACTCATTTTAGACCTCTTTTTTTGTTCATTTTATGATGCCTAAGCATTCATACTATAAAGATTTATTACTGGTCACCACGATTCCTAGGGATACAGTTCCAATCTCTAAAGGTCATTTTCACATTAAAGGATCACTATAGGATCAGGAACACAAACATGTATTACTGACCCTATAGTGCTAAACCCACCATATAGGTGGTTTGCCCCTCCCTTAGCCCCCCTATAAAAGTTTAAAACTCACCTTATTTCCAGCACAGCGCAGGTCCGCCGGCGCTGGCTCCGACCCCTTTGTGACATCATCAAAAAGTCAAATTTTTTGTCAAATCGGCATGGGGATGGGGCCAAATGGCGTTTTGGCCAATCAGGACCTCCTCATGAAGATGCATTGAATCAGTGCATCTCTATGAGGAAAATTCAGCGTCCCCATGCAGAGCGTGGGGATGCTGAACGGCAGGGCTGCTTACTGTGCAGCCGTGAGCCAGGAAGCCCCTCCAGCAGGGCCGGACTGGGAAAAAAATTAGGCCCGGGCATTTTTCAATCAGAGCAGCCCCCTAAGAAGGGGGCGGGGCCAGAGAGGGTGTGTTTTGTCATCACTAATGACAAGCACGCCCCCTCTCAAAGTGAGCATGTTGGTTCAATGCGCAGAGCCCTGCTGAAGAGCTCTAGCATTAGAAAAAGGCCCTGTATTTGTTCTGTGCAGCTCAAGCAAATGTAATAACATGCTTGCGCTGTGTTTGCTTTTAAATTGTCTCTGGTGTCTCCACAAGTGGGATACCAGAGGACAAAAGGGCCAGGAAAGTGTATGGTGCATGTGTTTGGAGCCTGCTTGTGGGATTGCATGTGTTTAGAGTGTGGTGTGGTATTGTGTAAATAGGTCAATTTCATTTGTGTTTGTAATGTAATATGTGTGGCAAGGGGCTGTAGAGAGTGTGTGTATAGAGAGCATAGTGTTATAGGGGATGTAGGGAGTGTGTGCATACGGGCTGTAGTGTGTGTGTATAGGTGATGTAGTGTGTAGGGGTTGTAGAGAGGGTGTATTTAGAGAATGTTGTATGTGTTTGCTTACAAGGAATGTAGTGTGTGTAGGTGGTGCAGTGTGTGTGTGTGTGTGTAGGAGATCTAGTGTGTAAAGGACCCAGAGTGTGTATAGGAGATTGTGTGTGTGTGTGTGTAGAGGATTAAGAGTGTAAATGGGGTAAGGGATCTAGCGTGTATCTGGAGCGTAATGTGTGTAGTGGTGCAGTGTGAGGGGTGCTGTAGTGTGTGTGTGTTATATATATATATAATATATATATTTGGACTATTGTATGTGTGAGGGGCGCAGTGTGTGTGTGTGTAAGACGGGTGCTGTGTGTGAGGGTGTTTTATCTGCCATCACATTCTAGGTTTCTAATTTTCTTTGTTAACTCACTAAGTGTTATTTTATAGATTTTATATATATATATATATATATATATATATGTGTGTGTGCTGTATATGTGAGGGTGCTGTGTGTCTGAGGGTGCTGTGTGCGTCTGAGGGTGCTGTGTGTGAGTGAGGGTTCTGTGTGTGAGTGATGGTGCTGTCTGTGTGAATGAGAGTGCTTTGTGTGTCTGAGGGTGCTGTGTGCATCTGAGGGTGCTGTGTGTGAGTGATGGTGCTGTGTGAGTGATGGTGCTGTCTGTGTGAGTGAGAGTGCTTTGTGTGTCTGGGTGCTTTGTGTGCCTGGGTGCTGTGTGTGTCTGAGGGTGCTGTGTGTGTGTCCAGGGGTGCTGTGTGTATCTGAATGCTGTGTGTGTGTCTGAGGGTGATTTGTGTGTGTAAGGCTGTTGTGTGTGTAAGGGTGCTGTGTGTGCCTGGAGGTGCTGTGTGTGTAAGGGTGCTGTGTGTGTGTGGGTGCTGTGTGTGTTAGGGTGCTGTGTGTGTGGGGGGGGTGATGTGTGTGTAAGGGTGCTGTGTGTGGGGGGGGGTGCTGTGTGTATGTGTGTAAGGGTGCTGTGTGTGTGTGTGTGTGTGTCTGTAAGGGTGCTGTGTGTGTGAATGTATTTTTTATCTAAATGTATATATTTTTTTTATTAATAAAAAAAAAAAAGGTTATATCCCCCCCTCCCGTCTTACCTTTAGCCTGGGAGAGGGGGAACTGTGCCGTCCCTGGTGGTCTTAGTGGTGAGAGTGAACTCTAGCCTGCAGGTGGTGACCACGGCAACGCTCAGACCTCGCAAGAGGACCCGGCGGAGCTGCTGGCTAGAGCTCCACCGGGTCCTCTCTCCTCTCCCTCCCTCCCCAGCCGGCGGCCGCATCAGTGCCTGTGGGCCGGTGAGCCCACTGGCCCAAGAAGGCACACAGCGGGGCCGGTGCTCAGATAGCGCTGGCCCTGCAGGGGCCGGCTGGGGAGATCCTGTGATCTCCCCTGCTGGCCTCGGCCCACGGCCATCACGGCCCACCGGGCATTTGCCCGATGTGCCCGATGGCCAGTCCGGGCCTGCCCTCCAGTGGCCATCTAAGGAGTGGCCACTTGGAGGTGTCCCTAGGGGCAATGTAAACATTGTCTTTTCTCTAAAAAGGCAGTGTTTGCATGAAAATGCCTGAAGGGAGCTATTATACTCACCAGAACAACTACATTAAGCTGTAGTTGTTCTGGTGACTAAAGTGTCCCTTTAACACATATATAGTTATAGCACAATGGCATAAAACACATAAGGCCAATCTAATACTGTAACTTTAACAGTGTTTTCCTCCAGTTATTTTTCTAATTCTCCTCTGTCACCATCAGTGTTTTTTCCACTTGTCAAAAGCATTTAATTCTAAAGTCTAATATGAGTCAATATCAACAAAAACAATATTTGTCGGATCTTAGGACAATTTTTAGTAGTTTTGAATTTGCTGTTGAAACATGCCTTAGACTTGGTTCAAATCACCAACTATATTAAAACAATCACACACCATAACAGTGCTTGGCAATTGTACTTACAGGCTTATTCACTAATTCCCGAATTGTCCTAAATTCAAAGCGAATTTATATTTTGAGTGAAAATAGTTGAAATGAAATCAGAGTTCACTTGCAGATCTTTTTCCAATCGACTGTTTTAGCCTCAAATTTTAAATTTATATTGAATCCATTTTCATTTCCCGACAATTTTCACTTTATTGAATAACCCTGTAAATGTTTGTACTGAATGGGGCACTTTGTTAATTGTGTGCGGGGGGCTAGTTGCAGGTTTTTATTTTACAATTGGCTGTACAAAACGAGGAGGGGGGGGGCTTCACTATAGTACCCGATAGGGCATTTTACACCGAAAAGGTCCTTCCCTCCAAAACCATTAGAGTAACCCTTTAAGTTTAGCCTGCAGATGCTTTCCCAGTGTTTTCTGCAGGTTATGTCCCACTTTAAGTTACAGAACACTTTGATGTTAAAAATTGAAGAAACACTTTTGTTAAAGCTTATTGTAGATAGGGTTTTAAATACAAAACATAGTAATGTATCAAGTGAACAGATATATATAATTTGACATCACATGCTTGAAACAGGGTTGAAAATTGCATCCTCTAGTGGTGACCTGCAGAATTATAGTTTTCTATAATCTTTCTATTTTGTTATTTTACTTGACGTATATTTAAAATTGGGGGAAGGGGCAGTGCTGACGCAGAAGAATACAAGATATTTCTTTCCTTATAGGAAAATTTAATTTAGTAGGCTTGAAATAGTCTTTCAATAAATTATCTTTGAGAATATCAAGTTCCCAGTCACAGTCACACTACTATTTATCAGAAATTGCATATTGGCTCTCAAGGCCCCTCTCTAACCTCTTCGCCCTAGGGGCCCTATTTTTTATGATGAAAGCAGGACTAAAGTATTACGATTACAAATATGTATTCCTAACGTTATAGTGCCCTAGACAGCATTTAAGTGACCGGGCCAATGCTGTATTTTACTTACCTTTTCTCCTTCACAGCGCTGGTCTCTTCCATTAAGGATCCAGCTCTTTGGCTTACACCAGGGATCGGCAACCTTCTGCACTCTGGATGTTGAGGACTACATCCCCCATGATGCTTTTACACCCATATTGCTGGCAAAGCATCATGGGAGGTATAGTCCAAAACATCTGGAGTGCTGAAGGTTGCCTATGCCTGGTTTTGACTATCAGTGTTGATGGTCTCAGCCAATTCAATTCTTTCCTATAGGCACGTCAACAACTGCACTGGGCCAATCAGATGGTCTTTCACAGAAGCAGGTTAACCTTGCAGATAAAATATGAACGTTCCTGTAGAACACAATGTTTTTAGATGCAGTGTTAAAAACGGGGGGCATCTGGCATTGAGATTAACAGCACTGGGTGCCTATAGTTTTCCTTTACTCCTGCTCTGCCTTATAATTCCCTCTTAAAAAAAGTGAAGCAAACCAAAGATGTGACGCCCATCCTTACATATTGTTTTTTAAAGAGTTTGGGAGTTTGCACTTTGCAGCGTCATCACACTGGGCAGAGGCTCAGGGTTTATAAAAAGCCCTTACCTGTGTGTAACACTAATTACACCTTGTTTTTAGATTACATTTCGGTAGATTTTGTTAAGTTGTTTTTATACACTTCAGAAGGTGTTAAACCAGTTTGGAACAGAGCATGCTGTATTTGATATTATATATAAAACACGATAGAGGACATATTATTATTATTGCGTAATGGATGGTAATGTAAAATATGAATAACATCCCCAACAATATCAATATAGAGATTGGCATTTAGTGAAATGGTTTTACATATTTGGGTTAGCATAAAAAATATCTATATAAACATAATTTAAATAGAACCTCTTCATGCATATGTATATTAAACCTTTATTTAGAATATTACAGATACACCTGGCGTTGAATATCCACAAACAGCATTTATTAATGAACAAGTAGTATTGAGATAATCTAAGGCATTCTGTGCAATGTAATTACTTTTTATGACTTTCTGATTAAAATAGCCCTACAGAAGCGAAAGTATTGTTGGATTCTGCAGGATTTATTTTTTTTCGTAAAAGACGTGCTTTTCACCAAATTTGTTTAATTTGATCACATGATATGGCTTTGTACGTGTTTTTATTTGTTTTGTTTGCCAAATATTCTCTTTTTGCAGCTGCAGTGCTCCTTGCCCCCTTTACGTTCTTAAATGAAAACCCAACACGTAAATGAAACATTGTCTTTCTCGTTCATCCAGCTACTAAATGTTAGAAAAGATATCACAAATGTGTGGTTATGGAGAAACTGCAGCTGGAACTATTGCCTCTTTAGTTTAGGGCAAAATTCTACTTTTGCCATTTGCGAGCATGGTTGCTTAGATTTTTTTTGGCTCAGAAACATCTTTTGCATGTTGTTCTTTTATATTTATTGCTTTATTTCATTTGCTTTTAGAAGAAAAGACTGGAGGACAAGAGAATGATGATGCAGGTATGCTATTAGGCAGATAAGTTGTGAATACATAACAATGTGTGGTATTACAGATTTGTACCGAGTTTATCAAATGAATCTGCTTTTTCAAGGGAATGACTATAACCACCTATTCCAACAAGGGAGAGGGGATTCTAAAAAATGATGGTATTGAAAGTGGTTGAAAGATACACAGGTTTAAACATTTTGGGAGACAGAGTAAAGGAGGAGACTTTATTTAAAAGAAGACAAACTGCCACAACAAAAGGACATAGTCTTAAATTAGAGGGGCAAAGGTTTAAAAATAATATCAGGAAGTATTACTTTACTGAGAGAGTAGTGGATGCATGGAATAGCCTTCCAGCTGAAGTGGTAGAGGTTAACACAGTAAATGAGTTTAAGTATGCGTGGGATAGGCATAAGGCTATCCTAACTATAAGATAAGGCCAGAGACTAATGAAAGTATTTTAAAAAATTGGGCAGACTAGATGGGCCGAATGGTTCTTATCTGCCGTCACATTCTATGTTTCTATGTTAAGAGTTGAATGTAAGGTGATGATGATCAGATAATTGTCAGAGCAATTGGTGAAATATAAGAAGACCTGGGGTAAAGGACATATTTGCAATGATGAACACCAAAGTAAAGCATTTGCAAAACCCTGTGTGTCAAGCAATATGCAACGTTGATTTGTCTATAATTGTACTGGGATGTCATCTGACGTGTACATGGATTTGTAAATGTATCTTTGAAATTATTAGAAGAATAAAATGGGACATTGTCATATATTCCATGAAGGAGAATCCTTTTAAAATTTGCAAAAAAAAAATCTAAATAAGACAGCAGATGGGCCCATTCTGCCAACCGTTGTGCGTAGAAGATCTATCCTATTGCTATGGTAGTTGCCCTTATTTGTATATCTCTCCATATAGGAATGATAGGGCAGAAGTACTAGGCAGTGAAAATAAGAAGTTAAAAAGTTAAATTAGCCTACTGTTACTAGTTGCATTCTATAGCAGCCATTTAACAAAAACAGTATAGCTTAGGGCAAGCCAATGCCGCTTACACCCAAACTAGGGACTCATCATTATTTATTGCGTTCCATTGTTACTCGCATCTAATTCTCAGTCGCTCACCACCTTCTATTGTTTTGTTACTTTGTCTCTTCTCCCTCATGTCACCCTGTCTATTTCAGTTTTTGGAATAGATGCAATAGGCAGTCTATACATGGGCCTGAACAAGTACACTGACATCCAATAATCAATACTTTTATAAGTCATATTTATGCCACATGAAAAGTAATAATATGTTATTTAATGCTAATGCATGGCAAGGCATTCACATAAACAATACTTTTGCATATACATTACAATACATTAATTAGTGGATTGAGAGATTCATTTTTAATGTACATATTAAATAGCTCAAAATCTTGAATCTTGATTAAATATATTAGGCAACCGATAAACTTTATATCAACCGAATATCAAACTTAAAATAAATAAAAACGGTAGATAGATAGATAGATAGATAGATAGATTGCACCAAGAACAATATTACCACACTATGAAGTGTGTATATATATATATATATATATATATATGTATATAAAATTGTTACGTACAAGATTAAAGGGACGCTATAGTCACCAGAGCCGCTTAATGTAGATGTTCTGGTAAGTATAGTCACTCCCTGTAGGCTTTTTGCAGTAAACACTGTTTTTTCAGGGGGCTATATGGTGGTTTTAACACCATAGGGTCAGGGGTATAAGTGTGTGTTCCTGACCCTATCGTGTTCCTTTAATTCAGCATTTTGTGCGGTTAATACACTAGATGTGGAGTTTATGAATATAGCAGACAAATGGTTGTTAATATATTGTTTATGGTCACTTTATGTAGGGACCACCTACGTAGCCATAGTTGAACATAGATTAGCAGAAAGAGGAATTTCCGAGTCATTCGTTAGATTGTTGCTGTGGATTCTGGATAAAGTATTAGGGTCTCACCTAGTCTTAAAAAAATGTTTAAATAATGCATGACATTGATTAAATAGAACAAGATGTGATATGGTGGGTACGTTAAAAACATAGCATTGTACACAGAGTGACAGGGCGCCATGAATCTGCTCTACCTGTCAGAGCTGCAGAACAACATGTTTATATGCTGTCCTCACCTAACCCTCACAGAAAAAAAAGATGTAGTTTTCAAATTCAATATAAGGTTCAGTAGTAACCTGTGTAAAATTTTAACTAATTCACCTGTGGGATGTGAGGAAAGGTCATGTAAAAACATCAAACTAATACATATTCATTATCAGTTATTAGCTAGTTGCGATGTTTCAGAACTACATTTCCCATGATGCTCATCTAGCCTGAAGCAAAATGGAGTTCAGAAAGTATGGTGTGGCAATGCATACAGATACCAATGGATTTTCGAATAATTGTCTTTGACAAACATTGCTAATTGAAGCCAGATGAAGTGCATTTTCTTTATAATTTTATAGAGGGAATTATATAAATTCTGTAATAACCTTAAGAAATGCCCTGCTTATAGAAAGTTGAGCTGAGAGGGAAATGTACTCGTAGTTTTTTTTTCTTAGTGTTTATTGGGGTCTAAAGATCAAAACTGAGTACCAATAATCTCATAAGACCTCAGTTCTCCTTCTGGCAAACCTTTCTCGACATAAATCTTTAAGGTCCATTGAATTAGCTATCAGTGCCCTTTGTACTGAATAAGGGCTTAATGTTTCATTAGGTGTGTTCTTTTGTTTGAGTTAATCGTACCAATAAAATTCATGTAAAATTCATTTTTGGCACATAAAAGTTTGTAAGTAATAAAGATTTACGATTTTATGGACAGTAGAATTCTAGGGTTGATTTTACAAAGTTATTTAAAATAAGTAATGACTACCTGATTGAGTGCACTCATTTAATCAATCTTGACTCCAGTGAAACAATATATCCATAAATGTAAAATGTATCAACCAACTTGATACTCATTGGTAAAACTATTGGTTTTTGGATTCAGCTATTTAAAAAGCAGAAAAGTTAATATTAACAATAAGTGTGTTAAAAAAAAAAAAAGTATTTATACCGCCCTTCTGTTCCAGCATTTTTCCTTAAATAGTCCACATGTAATCTTTTGTGCCTTGATAATCTTCACCTTTATCTCCAATATCTTCAATGTTGGTATTTAAGAGTGATGTTGTTCAAAGTTCCAATTTACAGATTCTGTTTATATCATGCCAGACTGGAGAAATCATTCACTGAACGGGAAAGGGAAGTCATCTAGATTGAGGTCCACATAGCTTAGAGCTTGAAAACCGTACCCACAGAGCATTTACATGTACCACTTTCAAGTGCTCTTTTGTGTATAGGAGAAGATTTTCCTGGCAAACATATAAACTATTCTTTGCGAGCAAGTTTAATGAATCTCATTCTGTACTCAAGTATTATAATTCTTAAATAAGAAACAAAGAGAAAAGACAATATATCTGTGAGATATAACCATGAGTATGACGTTGGTTGTAGTGTTTTGATAAAGACTTTACGTTTATGAATGTTTAGTTCCACTCTCTGGTCTTGACATGAAACATGTAGAGCACTGTGGCTTTGCACTTTAGAGACATTTTTCACTGTATGTAACTAATGGATTTTATGATATGAGTAAAGGATTGATACGTTGAACGAGCAGTGAATTGGAATCTATTACAATCGTGGATCGTATACTCTCTGAATAGGGAGTAGTTTTTTTCTCTAGCAGAGAGAATGGCCGTTTTGTAAAAAAATGTTCTCATATTTTTATTAACTTCTAGCATTTGTCTCTGATATTGAGTTGGCTTCAGATACTCCAAAATACATTTTTGCTAAGAGTGTCATCTTCTGACATTTACCGTTGAAGATGAAACAGGGATAATTCAAGCAGAAACTTGTCTTTATTTCTTGTAGCCGTTCACTTTGGGGAGATAAGTACCTCATGTTTTGAGTTGCTTGACCTGAAAGAATGTATTGTCAATTTTCATAAGGTATATTTTCACACCGGGCCAGGTGCCCATTAAAAAAAAAAAATTTGAAAAAAAAATAATCAATAGTAATCTATCTAATTGGAATGTTTATTACTTGCAGTGTAAGGCATTTACTTCATGATTAATTAGCACCAGCATCTTTGTTGCTATAGGACCTACTGGATAGGGATGCTACAACACTGATTTTGTCCTGTGTACGTCTTTAGCTGACCTTCATTGCTTATATATTTAGCTGTTTTGTACAAGTTCATATGCTGCCAATGGTGGGGTCATATCTAAAATACTCATCTAAAAAAGATAGCTTTTGCAAACTATGTGCAAATCATCATCATTTTTAATAGTAACTAATGGACTGATTTTAACATGTTGAGCAGGTGTGGTATATCTGCTGTGCTCCACCAATTGCTGGACTATGTTAATTATTCTGGGGTTCTTCTCTAAAGGGAGAGTTGTTGAGAATTCAAAGTGAACTTCAAAGTTAAGCCGAAAATAGCTGACTTGGAGAAATGTTTCCAGTTCGTTTTTTTTAGACCTTAAATTAGAAATTCAATTTTAATTCATTTTGCTTTCCTGACAATTTTCCCTTCAGTGAATAACCCCGAACATCTTGAGTTTATGACCCATTTTAAGGTGAGCACATTCTTGTGCTATTCTGATGGTATTTTCTCATGATCTGATAAAGGATGCTTTTACATTCTCAGAGTATCCAGTTTAATGACAATTTAACATTTACATGATTTTGTCTGAATTAAGTCCCTAAGTAATTCATTGGGACTCTGTCGAGGTTAATTTATGCCCTTGAGTTAACTCCCAAGTAAGAGTTCACCAAGTTCTTCTACATTGTCCTACTCCAAGGACCTGCTAATACATAAGTAGCTGCTGTGCAATTCATGTAAATGAATTTAGGATATGTTGTTGCATTGAAGTTTCAAATACATTATTGTACTATTTAATCCCGCTCCCTCCAGTGTGAGTTGCCGTCTAACGGTTTGCTACATTTCCTATTTAAACCGTTTGGTACATTGGCAGCATTCTGAAATGCATTGGGCAGAGGAAGGCCACTGACACATGCTCAGTATGTTTTTTTCAGTTATTTCATCAAGAGAGGTTGACAGAGAGTGGACAAAAAAACAAAACTTAATAACATTTAAACTGTGACCATTATGCCTTTACAAAACAGCATATATAAATTTGTTACACCATATCATAAATCATTTTTCTCTTCTCTTTTATGCCCAGTTATATATCTATGTAATGTAGATCGTATATACCACCAGATGTATTCATTATCTGATCTTTTTTCATAGAGAATTATCACTATTGATTGGTATCCAGTTGTCCTGATTATTACTTTATTGACTCAAATTCTAACAGTGGAATCACTCTCCAACCACCCACTGATTGTTTATGAAATTTCAATTATTACAACTCATTGCCAGTGCAGTGCACAACCTTAAAGAGAGATGTGTTGTTCTCTTGAAAAATGACCACCCATTATCAGTGCATGTCTATGTCCGACCTTGTAGACTCACCCAAACAGCTTACTAACATAAGTATAGAGCTCAGCAACAAAGGTTAATTTAGATTTTTGCCAATGTGCCATATTAAAGTACCACAACTTTACAGATACAAAATAGCACAACTGTGAAAAGATACATTTTGAAAAAGGTGACTATTTTTTTTTTTTTAATAAAGTGGTTTGTGGCTTAATTACTTAAATCTACTCCTGAACAGGTGCAGTAGATGCAGATGAAAGAACGCGTCAGATGAAAATGAAGCTCAATAAGTACAAGCAAGTTGGAGGATCCGATTCTAGACTAGAAAAGGATTATCGGCCAAAGGTAAGACACGTACACCTGACCTCACATTTAGTTCATGATACTGAAACCAGCATGAGTCATGTACTAGTATACTAATGTACCACACTGCACTAATTTAACTGTGCTTAGGTCTTGACTTTACCAATACATTAATAAATGGAACAGTTTTCAGTTATTTGCTGCAAAATGCATACGAGCCAAGACCTGTTATAAGACTTAAAAATAAAAAACATTATCAGGTAAAGTGAACTACCTAGCATGCTGGTTAAAATAAAAGTCATCTGCACTTTTGTAGTTAAGGAACCTCCGATCCTCTCCAGCCAGCATATCTTTCTACAACAAATTAAGTTCTTTGTGAGTTCTTCTGTTTATTGTTAGTTAGTCTTTGATAGCACCAACCGTTGGTTCTTATTCACAATGGGGTAGAGAGCTACAAGAAGGAAATTGAGTTGGTCTAGATTTAGAATGAATGAACATTATTATTATTATTATTATTATATGCTTGTTTTTTTTTCCGTAGCTTACCTAGTGCATTCATGTTGGTTATGCATAGTACAGATAATATAATGTCAATTCAATCAAGGTCAAAGTGTATGAAAGACACAAACCTTTAACCTGGTTGCCTACTTCTGGTCTAGAGTACAGAAGCATCAGAAGAAAGTTCTTGTAGGTTCCTTCAGCTCAGTTTGGAACTATTTGAGTTCTATCTGAGTTTAGAAAAAAAAAACCTTGAATCCCACCTCTACAATGCCATGCTCACTCATCCGGTGTACTAGGAAATGTCCAAGTACCTAAATCTTGCAGTTCAACCCTCAAATTATAGTCTGGTCCACATAACCAACCTATATTTATTCTCCTCATTTTGAATAATATTATATCGGGCTATTAACTTCTCGGGCTCACAGCCTAAACCACTGGACACCATCTGCATATGCTTGAAGTCCTTCTTTAGACAAAAATGGACCAGATGAGAGCATGGTGCAATTTTTTGTACCTTTTTATTTGTTCTTGCTCTGGTCCTAGGCAGCTGCCTGATTGGAATGCAGCTAGGGGATTTCAGGAAAATCAAAATTATAATGGGCAATGTTGTGCTTGCTTTTTTACTTTTATACTGATATAAACACACATATGACTGTTCAAGAGTAAAATTTGAATAATTTGTAAGAATAAAATGTATTTATCAATAGTAAAACACAGCCCGATTTAGTAAGGTGTGAACCAGGCTGTATATAAAGCGATATGCCATCATTTTATGTAGTTCTCACCATTCTATGTGATGAAAGGAATTGTGGGTGGAGGGTTAATTACTTGTCCCATAAACCTGTGATGGACAGAAGTTTATGGGATAAGATCAGTCCCTCACAGACTAGGATGAGACTCTTCTGACTGAAACATTTCATCCTGGTGTGGGAGAGGTCTGCCACCAGCTGCAGACGCATCCAATAAGCAGTGCACTACAAGGTAATTACATTGTTTTTTCACAATATTTCCAATGCATCATCTATATAATGCATAAGAAATATGGGATACATTTTTACCTAGAAAATCCTATACCCTTTGAAAATCTGCTCCTCCCCTGGTATCAGTAGTTATGCCAATCTTATAAGAAATAATGACTTATTACCTGTCTCTATTTCATTATCCTTTCTATCCTGTGACAAGATTTGTATGTGTACAATTTACTGACGTGTTCCCAACCAATCACTTTGTAATTAGCCCAACAAACAACATAGTGTGTTTGTACTGGTTTTTCATCGGCACTGAAGAACATTTTCTATCCATACAAAATGTTCTGGCAAAAAATAGCAGGTATTAACCCTCTGAGTGTCACACAGGACACATGTATTTTCAAATTAACAAGCACTTGTAGTCACACAAAGAGTCCATGCTTTATATATTGGGCAGTATTAAAAGAAATCAGTCAATGGTGAAAAAATGCAATGTGTTTATAGACAAGGCTTGTTCATTGTACAAAAAAACTTTAAGGAAACTTTATAAAAATAAAAGTTATATTAAAGGGACACTATAGTCACCAGAACAACTACAGCTCATTGTATTTGTTCTGGTGAGTAAAATCAGCGCCTTTAGGCTTTTTGCAGTAAACACTGTTTTGTTTTGGGGTTTTACAGAGAAAAGGCAGTGTTTACATTACAGCCTAGGGATACCTCTACTGGCCACTCTTCTGATGGCTACTAGAGGTGCTTCCTAGGGCAGTGCTGCACAGTCACTGACACTCAGTGTCTCCACTCTCTGCATGGAAATACTGAACTTTCCTCATAGAGATGCATTGATTTAATGCTTCTCTCTGAGGAGATGCTGATTGGCCAGGACTGTGACTTGTGCGGACTCTGCCCCTGACCGGCCTCCTTGACAGTCTCAGCCAATGCAATGCAATGGGAAAGCATTGTGATTGGCTCAGATCAGGACTGCTCATGATGTCAGTCAAGCAGGCAGATCAGGGGCAGATCCAGCAGCAGCAGACTGGAATAAAGGTAAGATTTTACTATATTTAGTGGGGCAAGGGAGGATAGTGGGGCTAGATGGTGGTTTCAACACTATATGGTCACGAATACATGTTTGTGTTCCTGACCCTATAGTGTTCCTTTGAAGTTTATTAAAAATGTGTTCGTTTTTATATAGTTCAAATGCTACAGTGTCTCTTAAACACAACATGCAAAATTATTTATTTACAAGGGTTGTGTTCTAAAAGAATAGTTTATTAATTTTATGTATTGCCAGCTTTGTTCGATATAATTTTGCATGATCTGTTCTGTGGAGCTTACAATCTAATAAAAAAAGGAATAACACGTGTTGTATGGGATTTAATTCAGCTTGGCAGCTTCAGTCTGAGGATGAGACTGAATTTTTTGTTTTAATGTTTACATTTTTACAGTTCATGTCTATATTATCATGTTTTTGTGGAATTTGTTTTCCATTCTATGGGGTTTATTCTCTAAACTGTGAATTGCAGATGATTGACAAGAAAATTGCAAAAATAGCCAGGGTGGGCATTTTTTTTCCAGTTTTACTGTTTTGGCCTGGTCTTCACGTCACTGATTTTATTAAAGAAATTCTTTTATTTGCATACAAATGTATGTGTCTATGTGTGTACACTGGATGCAGTGTGTTTTTGTGTGTATAGTTGATGCAGTGTTTGAAAAGTGGATAGAGTTTGTCTATAGAGAAAACAGAATGTTCATGTGTAGCAAATGCAGTGAGTGTATAATGGATGCAGTATGTGTATAGTGGGTGCAGTGTGTGTATAATGGATGCAGTATGTGTATAGTGGGTGCAGTGTGTGTATGTTTATAGTAGATGCTGAGTGTATGTGTGGTGGATACAGTACATGTGTGTATAGTGGATGCAGTGTGTGTGTGTATAATGGATGCAGTATGTGTATAGTGGCTGCAGAGTGTATGTGTGGTGGATACAGTACATGTGTGTATAGTGGATGCAGAGTGTGTGTATAGTTGATGCATTGTGTGTGTATAGTGGATGCAGTATGCGTATGGTGGATGCAGTGTGTGTGTTTATAGTTGATGCAGTGCGTGTGTATAGTGGATGCAGTATGCGTATGGTGGATGCAGTGTGTGTGCTTATAGTTGATGCAGTGTGTGTGTATAGTGGATGCAGTATGTGTATAGTGGATGCAGTGTGTGTGTTTATAGTAGATTCAGAGTGTTTGTGTAGTGGATACATTTTGTGTGTATAGTGGATGCAGAGCTTTTGTGTAGTGGATGCAGTGTTTGTATAAAGGATGCAGTATGTGTATAGTGGATGCAGTGTGTGTATGTTTATAGTAGATGCAGAGTGTTTGTGTAGTGGATACAGTGAATATGTATATAGTGGATGCAGAGTGTTTGTTTGTGCACTGGATGCAGTGTGTGTACTTTAATAGGGTATGATAAAGGCTGGATTCTGTGGGCAATGAGCAGTTTAAAAAAAAAAAAATCACATTATAAGTTTGTTTTTTATAAGTTTATTCTCACTCCCTACCTCTTACCTGTGACCAGGGATGGGGGACACTATATTCTCTGTTATTCTGGTGGTACTATATAGTGAATGGGGAGCTGAAGACTACAACTTACACCTCTGGCAAGTCTACTCCCTTTCAAGCGAGCTAATACGTACACACACACACATTGGAAAAATAAGGCCCAGGTCCACCAGGACCCCAGGTGACCCAGGTCCCTTATAGTTGTATGGGCTGTACCTACATTTGTAAAGATGTTTCCTCTCCCTGTCCCTAATGTAGATGGAATAATATATACCTTGACCAAGAAGACAATTTTGTAGGATAGTACTTTGTTCAAGGAAACCATGGGCAAGAAATTGTAAGGTTCTCTAGTCACCCCTTTCAGGTTGCATTCGCTCTTTTTTTATCTCAATGTCTGTATAGCCATTCTTTAAGCAGCAATGTCCATGAGATGTCATTGGTCCTTGTTGATGCCGAAGATGCGCTCATAGGAGATGCCTTGGATGATGTCTACTTACAAGAGCTGGCAAATGGGTTCCTGTGTGATCCCTTGACTGAAATCGTGTATAATAACACCAAATTGAGAACCTTGAGCATGGATGTTAGATGGGCTTTGTGGTCCTGGCATTGTCACTTCCCTTTTAGGGCAAGGTGTTTTTTGAAAATCTAAAAATGACCTTTTTGGCACAGGTTTGCTCAACAGAATAAGAAGGCCTCTTTGCAGGGGTGCTCTTCAGATTTTGTTTGTTCATTTTGGAGGGTTTCTTTTTTTTTGGCAATCTTTATTTTAGTTTTTAGCAGGAAAACAGAAATAAAATAGAACATGAGAGCAAGTTGTACTGTGATACAGTTGCTGTTGTTGTGGTATCAATTTCCATAGCGGCTAATAGCATAACAGAGACAAAATGCATGGTATGCCAATGAACATTTCCAAAACAAGTATTATCAAAAAGGGAGCTACAGAGACACACTAATAACACTATGCAATATTACATTTGTTTCCACTGGCACTTATCGGCTAGAGCTGTGGTAGTCAACCTTTTTCTACCTACCGCCCACTAATGCATCTTTCTTGATGGAAAAATTTCCTTACCGCCCACCAGTTTTTGCGCAAGTGCAGAATATTTTTTAGAAATGAGGGTGTTTTTAAAAAAAAAAAAAAGTAAATGTACGTACATTTATCTTTTTATTTCAACTTAATGCATGTTTATAATGTTTTTAACTTTATAAAGTTTAATGAGAAAACAATAAAGTAAATTAAAATTACCTTTACTAGTGATTAATGAGATCCTTGAGGTTGATGCTGCGAGACTAAATATTTGATATCTGGTTCGATTTTCGTAAGGAACACACGAAGGTCTCCTCTTTCGGTGATATTCAGACGACTTCTCTGTTTGCTCATAATATGATTTCTCATCTGTGCGTCAGCTCCCCTTCTCTCCCTCCTCAATTCCCATCCCCACTTTTTTTTTTCTATTTTTTAACCTTCCTTGTAGCAATGCCCAGTAGGAAGGCTGAGCTAGGTAGCCCACTTACTGTTACTTACTATAGCCACTATAATAGACAGGCACACATACATACATACAGACACACACAAGACACACACACACATACAGACACACACACACACACAAGACACACATGCATACAAACAGACAGGCACACATACATACATACATACAGACACACAGACAGGCACACATACATACAGACACACAGACAGGCACACATACATACAGACACACAGACACATACAAAGACACACACATAAGACATACATACAAAGACACATACACACATACATACAAAGACACATATATAAGACACACATACATACAAAGACACATACACACACAACACATACATACAAAGACAAGACACACATACATACACACATATATACAGACAGACACACACACACAAGACATACATACAAAGACACACACATACATACATACAAAGACACATACATAAGACACACATACATACAAAGACACATATATATGACACATGCATACAAACAGACAGGCACACATACATACATACATACAGACACACAGACAGGCACACATACATACAGACACACAGACAGGCACACATACATACAGACACACAGACACATACAAAGACACACACATAAGACATACATACAAAGACACATACACACATACATACAAATACACATATATAAGACACACATACATACAAAGACACATACACACACAACACATACATACAAAGACAAGACACACATACATACACACATATATACAGACAGACACACACACACAAGACATACATACAAAGACACACACACACATACATACAGACACATACATACAGACACACACATACAAAGAAACACACAAGATATACATACACAAGACACACATACATACAAAGACACATATATAGGACACACATACGTACAAAGAGACATACACTCACAACACATACATACAAAGACAAGACACACATACATACACACATACATACTGACAGACACACAAGACATACATACAAAGACACATACAGAAAATATTTTAGTCACCTGGGGTCCAGTGGTGGCTCAGGTGTGTTAGCTGGGAGGAGTGACGTGCAGTCACTTCCTCCCAGCTCTGTGTAATGTAATCACAGGGGGCCCGGTCGCACTGTTAAAGTGCCCAGCGCTGACCGGGCCCCCTTACAGTCCATAACCATCGGGCGGCCCTGACAGCATAAGCCATCCGATGAACTCCTTGGACAGCGGCCGCCGGGCCGGGGCCGCAAATGGTGATGGCAGGTACCCGGTAGCAGGGGTACCGCTGGCTCACACCCGCCCACCCACCCAATCTCTCAAAATAAGGAAATCACTACCGCCCTCCTGGAATCCTGAAACGCCCACTAGTGGGCGGTAGGGACCAGGTTGGCAACCCGTGGGCTAGAGCTTGTGTAGTTATTTCCCCCCCCCTTCCCTTGATACTCTTTGTCTACACATTTTATCAGAGGGATAACAGTACAATAGCATTCAGAATTGGTGTCAACAGTGCCTGAGTTACTGTGTGAAGTCAAGTCAAGTCTACTCAAACCTATTCATGATTATGTCGTGCGACATACAAATCCTCCTTGGAGTTGGAAAAGATCAGGGTGCTTAAATATGCTCCTGTGGTTATTGGATTTGCAGTTGTTATCCTGGAGGACTTCTGACCTTCCATCTTTCTCATGTGAGCCCTTGTATTGTTTTTCAAAAGGATCCTGAAGACCGATTAAGTAAACTTCTCTACTAATATTAACCAGTAAATTGATTTCCCCTAAACTTTTCACTCACGTTCAAATGTCAAAGAGATATTGTTGCATAATTTGGATGTTATTCATGTCCTCAAATATTATATTGAGACCACTACTCTATTTAGGAAATGTCGTTCCTAGTTTTTTTGCAAAAGAGTGAATAGGCTACAGCCATTACTATCTCCAGTGTGCTCAAGCTGATGATCCAGAAGTCATATGTCATGGCTAACAAGCCTCTTTCAAACAGGATGATGTTCATTCCACTTGGGCAGTGGTTACCTTCTCCATTGTGTTTTTTTACTCAATCTGAAAGGCTGGTTGGTTGTTTTTGAATACAATTTAATAAAATTATCATTTTGATGTTTTCATGTCTGTTGACATTGCTTTTGGCAGGAAGGGGCTACAGGGAGTTATTTTATTTAAACACTGTGACTGCCCACCCAACATTTTGAGGTGGCCTTGTATCCTGCTTTGCTTGGGTATAAGGCCCCAGAACTACCAAGGTCGCTACTGCAACCAAGCTCAAGAGTTCCACTTGTCAGGGTGGCTAATCGGGAATGGTAGCAGCAGGCAAGACATCAGCAGGCAGTTTACTTTATTTGCAAGCCTGCTGCTGCCCTACACAGAGTTCAGCACTGAATTCCACTCCTCCATGATTCCCTGGTGGTCCGGTGGTGTATGCGACGCTCTGCACCCCTGTGAAACCCTCTATCATATCCGCTCCATTGCGGGAAATGCAGGTGTACCTGTGCATGTGTTTCAGTGGTTTTGTGTCATTGTATGTATACTTGTGTGTGTCAGTGTAGTTATCCATGCATGGATGTCAGAGTTTGTGTGTGTCAGTGTATCTGTGCATGTGTGTTTGTTGATCTGTGTGTGTGTGAATCTGTGCATGTACACCAGTTTGATGTGCCAATGTAACTGTGTATGTGTGTCATTTTGTGTATCTCTCTCTCTGAGAGTACCTGTGTGTCTGTGGGCATCTATGTGTGGCAGTGTATGGGTGTTTCTGTGTATGGCAATGTACCCCTGTATGTGTGTGTGTGACAGTGCATATGTATTTGTGAATACATATTTGCAAGTGATCACCAATATTACACACAAACACACTCTGTATTTAAAGGACCACTATAGTGCCAGGAAAACATACTCGTTTTCCTGGCACTATAGTGCCCTGAGGGTGCCCCACCCTCAGGGTCCCCCTCCCGCCCGGCTCTGAGGAGAGAAAAGGGGTTAAAACTTACCTTTCTCCAGCGCCGGGCGGGGAGCTCTCCGCCTCCGATCCTCCTCCTCTCCTCCCTTTCGGCTGAATGTGCATGCGCGGCAGGAGCTGCGCGCACATTCAGCCGGTCTCATTCATAATGCTTTCCTATGGACGCTTGCATGTTCTCACTGTGATTTTCACAGTGAGAATCACGCAAGTGCCTCTAGTGGCTGTCAATGAGACAGCCACTAGAAGAGTTGAGGGCTGGATTAACCCATTTATAAACATAGCAGTTTCTCTGAAACTGCTATGTTTATAAAAAAAATGGGTTAACCCTAGCTGGACCTGGCACCCAGACCACTTCATTAAGCTGAAGTGGTCTGGGTGCCTAGAGTGGTCCTTTAAACACGAACGCTGTACACAAACACAGTCCTGCATTCACACACCAACACTAGAAAAACACCTGCATTGAAATGCCAACACTACACACAAACAGACCCCCTGCATTCAAACATCAGTATTGTACACAAACATTCACACAAATATACCCTATACAAAAACACACCTACATTCACAGATACTGCATACAAATGGAACCCTGCAAGGATAGGTAAATAGTAGATCCAAAGCTGGCAAAGAGCATGATGGAATGTGTACGGCAGCTGAGAACCAAGCTATTGTCCACCTCTGCTCGATAGTGGGGAGAGGAGGCAAAACAGATTCTTACACTGGGGCCCTGAGGTTTCTAGTTACACCCCTGTAAGGCCCCATACGTCATGACTCATGGATTTTCAATATACGGAAGGAAATAAATAAATCAGGTAAGTCAAAAATTTTGATATTTCCATGTTTTCTACCCTTCAAATCAGTGGCGTACACATGACCCATGGGGCCCCGGTGCGAAAATTGATCTGTGGGCCTGGCCGGGCCGCAACACATGGCGGTGGGCACCTGGTCGCAGGGGTTACAGGGCTGCACCCCTGCACATGTGTATGTACGCCAGTGCATGCAGATGCACACACACTTAAAGGACCACTTTAGGCACCTGACCACTTCAGCTTAATGAAGTGGTCTGGGTGCCAGGTCCAGCTAGGGTTAACATTTTTTCATAAACATAGCAGTTTCAGAGAAACTGCTGTGTTTATGAATGGGTTAAGCCTTCCCTATTTCTCTAGTGGCTGTCCCATTGACAAAGCCGCTAGAGGCGCTTGCGTGCTTCTTACTGTGATTTTCACAGTGAGAGCACGCCAGCGTCCATAGGAAAGCATTATGAATGCTTTCCTATGTGACCGGCTGAATGCGTACAGCTCTTGCCGTGCGTGCGCATAGCCGACGGGGAGGAGAAGAGAGGATCGGAGGAGGAGAGCTTCCTCCGCCCAGCGGGTGGAAAAAAGGTAGGTCCCCTTTAAAGGACCACTACAGACACCCAGATCACATCAGCTCAATGAAGTTGTCTGGGTGTCAGGTCCCTCTAGTTTTAACCCTGCAGCTGAAAACATAGCAGTTTCAGAGAAACTGCTATGTTTCACTGAGGGTTAATCCAGCCTCTAGTGGCTGTCTCACGGACAGCCGCTAGAGGAGCACACTGAACGTCCATAGGAAAGCATTGAGTAATGCTTTCCTATGGGCGGTTTGAATGCGTGCGCGGTCGCATTCGGAGCTGAGAGGCTGAGGGATCCTCAGCACCAAGGGAGTCCGGCGCTGGAGAAAGGTAAGTGCTGAAGACACACACACTCTCACTTACAGACGCATACACACTAGCTAACAGACACACACATTTACTGACAGAGATACAGTCAGCGACAGACATACATACACACTCACTTACAAAACATACACTCTCATTGACAAACACACACTCACTAACAGACATCAAACAGACTCACTAACACACACACACTCAGTAAGACACACACAGTAACACACTCACTGACACTCACTAGCAGACACACACACTAACACACTAACACTCACTAGCAGACACACACTAACACTCACTCTAACACTCACTCACAACACTCAACACTCACTCACACACTAACACTCACACAACACTCACACTAACACTCACACACACTAACACTCACACACACTAACACTCACACACACTAACACTCACACTCACTCTAACACTCACACACACTAACACTCACACTCACTCTAACACTCACACACACTAACACTCACACACACTAACACTCACACTAACACTCACACACACTAACACTCACACTCACTCACACATGATTTTTTTTTTTTTTAATATAATCCCCCCAGCCTCCTTACCTCTTGGAGTGCTGGGGGGGATTATTCCCTGGGGTCCAGTGGGGCTCCTGGGCGGGTGGCCGGTCGGGCAGGCAGGCGGGCGCGCGAGGGAGCACTCAGTGCTTCCTCTTCAGCTCCCTCGCGCGCCGCGTAGGGATGCCGGAGCCGGAAGATGACGTCATCTTCCGGCTCCGGTATCATTGCGGTGCGCGAGGGAGCTGAAGAGGAAGCACTGAGTGCTCCCTCGCGCGCCCGCCTGCCTGCCCGACCGGCCGCCCGGGGTCAGCAAGGCCAGCCTCAGGGGGGCCCTGGGGTGGTCGGCTCCTGGGCCCCCCAGGGGAAGAGGCTGGCCCTGGGCGTACATACCGGGTCGCAGGGGCGGCCGGGCCCCCTGGTGGGCCGGGCCCGGTCGCAGTCGCGACCCCTGCGACCCTGGTATGTACGCCAGTGCTTCAAATAAATCTTGAATACTTAGACCAATATTCGCAATATTCTCTTTTATATGTTTCACTATATTAATCCTCTGAACATTCATTTTATGCTTCAGACAAATGGTGAGATTTAAAAAAAAAAAAAGATTAATAGACAACACTGTAGGTACTTTAACAACTTCATCTTATTGAAATGTTTATAGTGCTTCCGTCTTGCCCTCCAGTCCTACCTCCAAACCATTTATTACACTAAATAGCAGGCTTGGAAGTGCGGATTCAAGCCACATCTCCAAGCCCTCTGGGAGTGAGGGATGTTACTTCCTAGCTCTCATAGGAAACTAGTCCCTCTGTTTACTTTGGTAATTACTTAGATAATGTACATAGTACAGGTTTCTGACTGTCCCTTGTTTTGAAACAGCACTGTTTGCCATTGGGTATAGAGATGATGTCTCTGACTGCAGGCCCTTTAAACATTGTAAAAAGTTTCTGCAAAAGAATACGTTAGGGAGAATGTGTCAGGCTGCTAAAACAATCTGTGAGGTAACCCCTAAAAATTAACACATTTACCAAACAAAACAACTAGGGAAACCCTTAGACCAAAGCAGCCACATTGTCATAAAACTTAACTTTTAATTAGAAAACCTTCTTAGAAGAAAAAACTCATGTGAATCTACTAAGATAAAAAACGGTTATCTATAATGGGGGGACCTAGTGTCCCCTCCCAGGCTCCTACGCATTCTGGAATGTTGGGGCCCTAGTAAGTATTAGGTAGGGGACCTGATGTACACCTCCCATGGCCCCCACCCATGCTAGTGGCTGGGTGCCTTATTATCAATAATTGGAGGGGCCTAGTGTCCTCTCTCATGGCCCCAAACATGCTGGTGGGTGGGGGCCCTAATTCTTTAATAATTAATTATTCTTCATTGGTGGCTATAGGTCCCCAATTCCCCCGTGCCCCAGCAAAAAATAAATTACCTAACTATCCCCTCTTATTCTGATAATAGTGAGAATGGGACCAAACAATCTAAAACCTGTAAAAAAAATAATACCATGACAAGTCTTCTTTCTTCTAATTCTTCTTTTCTTCAGTCTCAAATATGGACAAATTAAAATCCACAATACCGAGGGAGGGGACATTAGCCACCCATGCCATTATACATAATAAGGCCTCCACCTACCAGCATGGGTGGTGGCCTGTGGTGGGGACACTATCCCCCCCTCTAAAAATTTGTAGTTCCTCCCAACCAAAGCCCATGTTTGGGGGCACAGGGGGGATCTATAACTCCCCCCTCCCATATTTTTCTCAGATGGGGCCTTTTCTAGAAACTGGTCATCAATGGCTTCCCAGTCGCTAGTTTTAATTGTAGAAATGCCCCCACCTTCTCGGATGGTAAATAGGGGCATATAGAGCTAAGTAGCAATATGAAGGTCACTATTTTTATTTGCTAAGATAATTTTTTAGGGGGGGGGGAGGGTTAATACAATATTCCTGTCGCAGCTAGCTAGCAAGCGCTGGCCAGCATACACATAGTTAACCCTGACACTGCCAAGGGTTTTAAGCTATTTGCCTGCTGGCTGCAAGGTCTGTCAGAAGGCAAATAGTTCTTCAAATTATCATTCAATTGCGAATAGCAAGTGAACGATAATTTGCGATTCTGGTGCTGTAGATTTGTTTGGATGAACATGGAAAAACTGTGATTTCCGCATCCAAACCAATATTACAGAATCAGTCAGGCAGACCAAATTCTGACCGCATATGGAATTAGTAAATATGAGATTTGCCAGTGTGGTTGAAATTCGATGGCTGATGACATTACTGCTCTGTGCTGGGAGTGAAACAGGAGCCCAATGGTTGGATTCTACCAAAGGTGTATGAATATGGCACAGGGATCTAGTGTCGCGTAAAAGTAACGGCGAGATTTTCAGGTTAAAAAAACAAAACCATATCTTTCTTTACATGCTGCAAGGATTCTTATAATAAATAAAAAAAATTAAAAAAATCTGGTGACAGTTGTCCTTTAAAGAAAAACTCTAAGCACTAAAACTACTACATCTTAATTTCTGAAGTGCTCAGAAATGACAATTTACATTTGACTGAAAACATGCTTCTAGCGGCTGCCAGAGAGACAGAGACAGACAGACAGCATCTAAGGGCGCTTCCGCCTTACAGTCTTCAATTTTTGAATGACTTCATGTTCGGTGTCATTATGCACATCATGATAATGCTAAAATGCAGCTAATGCTTCTCATAGGGAGAATTTGGAGTGGTGGACCCAATGCCAGATTTACCCTCCTTGCTGCCCCAAGGCCAGTTTCCTCAATACTCCCCACAGTCCCTTCAATTATACATGTATATTAATGCATGTGTGTTATAGTAATTCTATATTCTACTTATATATTATTTATTTATTTATTTATAAAAATATTTTACCAGGAAAGATACATTGAGATTTTTCTCATTTTCAAGTATGTCCTGGGTCCACAAATCATTGCATTGTTACAATTAGGTACAACAAAATACAAAAACAATATTAATACACAATATATACAAAATTTAACATAGAACAGGCAGGAAATATATTATCAACCATGACACGTGCATTCTGTTTTGAGGTATGTAGAGAGGGATCTCTTAAATGACTTTAGGCTTAGGGAAGATTTGAAATTGTGCGGGAGGTCGTTCCACAACTGCGGCGCTCTGTAGGAGAAGGAGGATCGGGCCGCTTTCTTTTTGTATTGAGGTAGACTAAGTAAAGTGCTTGTACTGGATTGGAGCTTATAGAAAGTGGGAACAGCTGGGGAAAGCATTTTGTTCAGGTAGGGTGGGAGTTTCCCAGAAAAGCTCTTAAAAACAAGGCTGGAAAGATGAAGGGTGCGTCTGGATTCCAGCGATAGCCAGTTTAGTTCCTTTAGCATGTCACAATGATGGGTCCTGTAATTACATTGTAGCACAAATCGGCAGAACGAGTTATACAATGTGTTGAGTTTATTAATGTGGGATTGCGATGTAGACGCATATACTACATCCCCATAATCAATGATTGGCATCAGCATTTGCTGTACAATCTTTTCCTTTACTGTAGGGCTTAGGCAGGCTTTGTTTCTGTACAGGGCACCTAATTTTGGATAAAGTTTAGATGCAAGCTTTTGTGCAGGCCAAAAGATAGATTGGGGTCTAATATCATACCCAAGTATTTGAAAGAGTGGACTGCGGTCAGTGTGCCATTTGAATTTGTTTTGATGGATAGGTGGGAATTGTGTAATTTGTGTAATTTAGGTACTGTTCCAAAGATCATTGTGACAGTTTTGTCAGTGTTCAGGAAGAGTTTGTTTTTTGCGATCCACTTTTCAACCTCTGTAAACTGGTCTTGGAGCAAAGCCTCAAGTTGCGGTAGATTGGATTTGCTCGCATAGATTACCGTGTCATCTGCGTACATGTGTACATTTGAGGATTGGCAGACATTAGGCAGATCATTTATAAATAATGTAAATAGTAGGGGACCGAGTATGAAACCCTGGGGAACACCACACGTGACTGGGAGAGGGAGGGAGTCACTGTCAGAAATGGACACATATTGCGAGCGATCCGATACATACGATCGAAACCAGTTTAGAGAATGATCACCAATACCTGAGTTTTTGAGTTTGTGCAGTAGAATGTCGTGGTCTACTGTGTCAAAGGCCTTAGCAAAATCAAGGAAAATAGCTCCAGTTAGGGCTCCTTGTTCCATGCCAGTTTGGATGTCATTGCAAACTTTTAGGAGGGCAGTTGTAGTGGAGTGATTCTGGCGAAAGCCAGATTGATCAGGGGTCAGATAGTTTAATTGTTGGTAGTACTCACAAAGTTGCGTATGGACACATTTTTCTAAGATTTTTGACAATACCGGGAGCAATGATATTGGGCGATAGTTAGAAACCAAAGTACTGTCACCACTTTTATGGATAGGCACTACTCTCGCAGTCTTCCAAAGTTTGGGTATGTATCCAGACACCAAGGATTCGTTAATTAGAGTTGAGACGGGTTTAGCAATTGCCGGCGCACTGAGCTTCAACAGCATTGCTGGGATTTGATCAGGTCCGGACTGGTTTTTCATTTTTAGATTATTAAGATGTCTACAGGTCTAAAATTAAACTTATCTATATTGGGCCTTTGCAAATTTAGTGGGGCCTGATCCACATTTGTAGTTTCAGGATGCGTGTCATTTATTAGCTTGGCAATCAGGGCAGTAGAGCATCCGACAAAATAATTGTTAAAGGCATTTGCTACATCTAAGGGAAGTTGCAGGGTTTGGTTACCCACTTTGACAGTGGAGGGTTGGGAGTGGATTGGGGAGTTTGTAGTTTATTTATGACTTTCCAAAAGTTTCTAGGGTTTGAGATGTTACTGTTCAGATTTTCATAGAAATATTGGGCCTTGGCCAGTTTTGTCTGTTTTGTGCATATATTTCGCCATTGTCTATATGCACCGTGATCATTCATAGAGCCAGTACGCTTAAACTTTGACCACAAAGAATCCCGAAACTGGTACATTTGGATGAGGTCAGCTGTGATCCAGTTCAGATGTGCTCCTTTTACCCTCACCTTACGCAGCGGGGCATGCAAATTCCAAATTTGTAGGAGTTCAGACTGAAAGTATTCAACAGCACAGTCTAGATCTGGGATAATGTTTAAAGGACCACTATAGTGCCAGGAAAACATACTCATTTTCCTGGCACTATAGTGCCCTGAGGGTGCCCCCACCCTCAGGGACCCCCTCCCGCCCGGCTCTGGAAGGGGGAAAGGTGTTTAAACTTACCTTTTTCCAGCGCTGGGCGGAGAGCTCTCCTCTTCCTCTCCGCCTCCATTACGCCCCGCCGGCTGAATGCGCACGCGCGGCAAGAGCTGCGCGCGCATTCAGCCGGTCTCATAGGAAAGCATTTACAATGCTTTCCTATGGATGCTGGCGTGCTCTCACTGTGAAAATCACAGTGAGAAGCACGCAAGCGCCTCTAGTGGCTGTCAATGGGACAGCCACTAGAGGATTAGGGGGAAGGCTTAACCCATTCATAATTATAGCAGTTTCTTTGAAACTGCTATAATTATGAAAAAATGGGTTAACCCTAGAAGGACCTGGCACCCAGACCACTTCATTAAGCTGAAGTGGTCTGGGTGCCTAGAGTGGTCCTTTAATCTGTGCCATGAAAGATTCTTGATGTCATTTAAAAAGGATTCAAGATTAAATTTTTTGAAGGACCTAGTTATTTTAACCTTGGGAGAGGATTTAATAGCCTTTATTTTGCGCATGCAGTACACTAAACAGTGATCACTGAACGTGTTTGGGAGAACACCAACCTCCTGGATTCTATCAGGAGAAGTGGAGAGAATCCAATCTAGCAGGGTATGGTTATGGCTTTTAATGTTTATGCGAGTTGGGGAGGAGATTAATTGCGTTAGCTGCAAAGTCTTAAACAGTGTGCAAGAACTATTATTTTTAGGGTTCAGCCAATCAATATTAAAATCTCCAAAGACCAACAGTTCACTTTTTGGGTTTTGAGCTATGGTTTCACTAAGGAGATGGGCTATGTCTGAAAGGGAATGCACAGGGGAGCTAGGTGGGCGGTAGATTCCTGCAACAATGATTGATTTACTGCACGGGATCTCAATTGTGCCAGAAAGGAAATCAAAGATGGCAGGAGGACTAAGGTTTTGTAAAGGGGTAAACTTTATGGAATTGTCAACATAAATAACAATGCCTCTTCCTCTCTTTGCTCTGTCATTTCTAAAACATGAATAACCCTGTATTGCAATGGCGGTGTCTGGTATTTTAGCCGTTAACCATGATTCTGAGAGCACAATGATTTTTGGTTTGTAATGGGAACACCAGGCTTGCAGTGCATCCAGTTTAGGGAGTAAACTACGGATGTTGCAGTGCACAAAAGAGAGGCCTTTTTTAGTGGGGAAATTAGGACTAGAATTAGCTGGGGGACCAGGGTTAGACTCCACATCATTATACACAGTACAAATAACAAACCCATGCAGACACACACTGACCCATGCAGACACACTGACACAGAGCCATGCAGACACACAGTGACCAATGCAGACACACACAGTGACCCATATAGATGGACACTCACACAGTGACCCATATGGACACACTCACAGTGATCCATGCAGACACAGTTTGCACTGACCCATGTAGACACTGACACATGCAGACACACACTGACCCATGCAGACATACACTGACCTTGGTGGGCAAAGTTGGGCAGCCCCTGGGTTGGCAAGGCATGCTTCTGCTGGCCTGGCAGGTCACTTGCTGGGCAGCTGGTGACTGGCACTGGCCCCTAGCTGGACTGAGTAGAATAGGCGGGGAGAGCTGCATTGCCTGCTCCCTTCTGTGCAGGCTTTCCTCTTCTGGCCCCCTCTCCCTTACAAGCATGGAGTTTCACGCAGGGTTATCGAAGCGATATCATAGCCCTGCCTACTCTCCTTCGATTGGTGCAGCAGCTCAGTAGAACAAGCAGGTCTATAGTCTCCTTCTAGCTCGAGCACACATTGCCACAGCGGATGGCTCTCTGCATGAGAATGGACTGGCTAGTTAGGGAGACCTTTGATCTCCCCACCGATAGTACTGCCTCTGTCTTGCTGGTTGCCGCTCGGTGGCTTTATGGGAAATCTGACCCTTGGTGGATCGTGGTGTATCCTCAATGCTCCTCTGTGAATTTGAATATTGTTTTCAAATAAATAAACCAGTAATTAACCAATAACCTTTGCATTTTTAACATCAATATCAAGATATTTTTACTCAAGCTGATCCTTTTTCAAGATCACAATCACTGGCCCTCAATGTATAATAATACTATAATTTCATATATTTACAATCTATCCACAAATTTCTTTAATGAGCTGTTGGCTTAATGAATAAAAAAAACAAACATAACTTAAAAATGAGTAATGAAATAATTGATAATTTCATAATCTAATAAACTCAAGTTATTTTTTTTTAAGTTTGGGATTTTCATTAATTACCCCCAGAAGTACTGTTTATTGATCTGTTTAGCCTCACATAAAAAATGAAACTCCAATGAGGCAAACTGCACGAGCTTCTGCGCAGGGTGAGTACATAAGCTATAATGGATTCACTGAATTGTATTTAATGTGTTTTCAGCATCGTTCAGGTCGGGATCCGCAGAGGGGCTCGGACAACATCTCCAACAAGTCATCAGACAGTGATGTGAGTGATGTGTCTGCCGTATCGCGGACAAGCAGTGCCTCTCGATTCAGCAGTACAAGCTACATGTCTGTCCAATCAGAACGACCCAGGGGGAACAAGAAAATAAGGTGAGCTTTAACATACAGATCAACTATTCGTATGACAGAGGGGCATGGTAAATGGCACTGTTTTCAGACTGCCCCGCTGAAAAGTTAAAGCTTTATATTACTATTTTAATTAAAACTTACACAACAACACAACAGAAAATATTGTGACCACCCGCCCCAGCCCCAAATATTAAGAGGTTTATTCAATAAATAGTGGTTTGTGGTGAATACAAAAAATACATTTAAGGATAAGTTAAAAACTAGTATTTGAGTTTTAAAATAAGTATTTTGTCTCTGTTTTCTAATTTGTTTGTCATTTCACTGTTTAATGAATAAATATGTAACATTTAAATACTTGATAGGGAATACGAGTGTTTTGTGAGATTTTTATTTTAACCTCTATTCTATTTTGGGGTACTCAAATAACTTAAGTGCTATTTGAAAAATGTCTTATTGTCTGTGGATTGCTGATTCTCTACATTTTATCATGGTAGGTTTTTACATTTAAATTCAGTCCTGACATATAATAGTGTTATTTAAAGGTGACTTATGATATCATATTAAGAACTCTGCAGTCCGCTAACAATAGAAAGTGGATATTTTAATGATTTAATTAGTGTGAGCACCGTGCTAGTGTGAAATTGTATGAATTAAAATATGTACTTAAACTTACATTAAAATCATGTGTATATCCTCCAAAAGACAAGGGTGTTGGTCACGCAGCTGCGGGTCTCACTTACTACATGCAACAAATTTTACAATGCATGGAGCTTGCATTATTTGGGGGGTGGAGAGTGTATGCACAGTTGTCTACATCCATTTCTGTCCTTCATCTGGGTACATTAGGTAAAAACACTAATCATTAGTGTGCCTATTCCTTTGCGTGTATTGCAAATAAAATTAACAATAATGGTTTACTCTAAATTTTGCATACTAAATGTAAATGGTTGCTGTAAAAACCATGCAATTCTACCACTCCGCATAAAAAGCCAAATTATAACTTAAAATAAATTACTAGAACACATAAAAAATAAGTGTAACTTTAAAGGAAAAGTCCATCGGTATTACGTTATTATGGTGCCAGGAGGTCCCTGGAGTTGGCTTACCATTAAACTTTCAACCGTTCACAAATGGTTTAGCCCCAAAATCTTGAATACAGCATCTTTGTTCTTCTGATCCTCTCTGTTTTTTGAAACAGGAAGCCTCTGACATCAGCTGATGCTCTCAGTCAATCTGCGGTGCCACCATTTGTGGCTTCCTGTTTCAAGAATTGGAGAGAAATGTAAGGACAAGGGTAGATCTAAGTAGCACTGGATTCAAGACTAAGACTGTTAGTAACATAATTACATCATGATTTTTTATGTGTTGTATATTTTTCAAGAAAATACAAAGTATCCAGTTAAATTCAACATTAATTAATGTTTGTTAAAGAATGATTAAAGGCTACCTGTCATGACAAATACAACTTAATATTAAATTATAATGAATCAAATTTCATCTATACATTGTTCTACCAGAATAGCTCAGAAATGTCTAGATTTCTCTAAAATCAAAGGTTAAAAAGTAGTCCTTTCCCTCTACTCTAAGCCAGTTCGGTCTGTGACAAACCTATATTAATCAGCAGAAAGAAAAGGTTGTGCTCTGCATGTCTGTTTTTTCAGAAAAACCTCTCCTGGGTATTTCTTCTGCTTGAATTAAGAGTAAGAGGAAGCAATGCCTACAATGGGAAGTAGGGAGGAGGGGAAGGCTCTGTGTGAGAACAGCAGCAGCGAGATGGGAGAGAAGCAGTCAGAATGGTTTATTGCTGCAGCTGTGAACAAGCAATCTGAAAATAGAGAGAGAGTACATATATGTTTTTATTTACATACCATAATGCCAACATGAATGGTTGGGGACTATTAACCTATTACGGGAGCAAGTCTGTGCTTCCCAAAAGGGGTATGCAGGAGAAGTGTGTCTTACAGCAAGCATTATACTCACTGAAAACTTGAGTGATGCTCTCAGCAGGAGACAGTGGTAATGGAAATAAATTAAAATATTAACTTTTAAAAGTATTAAGGGAATAAACACTTAATTCTATAATACGAGTCAAGCCATATGGTTAGAAAACTGCAAACCTATATGTGTCATGACAGGTTCACTTTAAATGCTGGACACATCGTAATTTTGTTTTTACTATGAATAAAAGTTATTTTGGCTATTGGACAGCTTGCAAATCAGGAAATGTCCCTAACTGCTATTAAGCCATTATACTTTCTTTGCAATTAATATGGCCATTTTCAACGGCTATGGATGCAATGGCCATTTTCAACGGCTATTTTAGAAATGTTTCAACTATGATATTGAAGAGAATATAAATTGAGACAGAAAGGCAATGAAAGTCATACTGAAACGGCTCACATCATATACCCTGGTTCATTTTATTTTGCCAAGCAATGGGCTATAGCAGTGGTTGTTTATTGGATCTCCAGTTAGTTTGGGTTTCATTTCCCACAATACACTGCCAGCCAGCTGAATGACTAGCCATCAATGCTATGCTAGCTTGTGCATTGAGGGAAATGTAGTTTGCAGTAACTGAAGGTCTAAAGCTTAGTCATTTCATTTAGCTTCATCCTTTTCTAATAAACTTTCTTTATCCTGCATGTGGATTTGTTTTATTGTTTGTGGCTAATTCTTCTCTTTTCTTTCTGTTTGCATGCCTTCCTATTTCTGTGACTGGTTAGGAGATCCAGGGAAATAGAGGCTAGGTGGGAGAATAAACAGGGAGGCCAGGGAGGGGAGCATCACAGAGACTTGGGGTTCCCTGAAGTAGATGAGGAGGAAATTAGGCAGCATGAGGATAGTGAAAAGGTTACGGAAGTGCAGCCAACCAGTGAAAACTGCACCAAGACAGAAAGCAAAGAACCCGTAGAGGAAGATAGTCTGCATGATGGAAAAGAGGAGGGAAGTCAAGAACAGGAGGAAAACCAAAAAGAGACCTTGACAAGGAGATTGTCAGAGAATGACATCAGGTAAAATAAATGTTCATAGAACCTCTCTCCTTTATGTAGATGTAGAGTTTCCCAATCCTTTCTCCTCTTTGTTTTCCTTTAAAGGGATAGACTGATCAAACCATTGGCTGTAGACATAGTTGTAACGTGTGTTCTAGCTCACATTTACAAAAATTAATAATAAATATAATAATAATAATAATGCTTTTTACCTTGCTATTACAGAAAAAAAAAAACAACTGGTGTATTTTTTATATCTGTATAAAGAATTATTTTTCAGAGTAATCATAAACACTGTAGAATTTGTACTCCATCTGTTGCAAAACAATGACAAGCAGGATTGGGAGAAGACCACTAAAGCCATATTAGCTAATGATATATCATTAAATATGTGTCTAACTGTTATACACCCTTTACTATCCCTTTATCCGTCCCTCTGTGCTGCCTATCATAGAATACCCCATGCTGTAACTCTATAGATTCACAAAATGGAATGTAGAGAATGAACAATGGTCAAAACCTAATGTTCACGTGATCAAGATCTTTGCAACCATTGATGGTAGCTTTAGGATTTGTGATTGTTTTAGCAAGAGGTTCCTGATTAGATCAGTTGAACAATGGCTCTCAATTTTCCCCATTGCTATATGAGTATTGACACAGCACTATTCCTATTCAACCATTTCACAATATGGCCAGTCACATAAGATGTTCATGTGGTTACGATATAGGGGCAAGAGTTTCACCACAAGGTATGTGTAGGATTGTTAATCCACTATCTGGTCACAGGTGGGGACATTGTAACTCCAGTATCTGTTCACAGGGGGGAAGTAAGGGGGACATTGTAACTCCAGTATCTGATCACAGGTGGGGACATTGTAACTCCAGTATCTGATCACAGATCAGGTTACTGTTACTCCAGTCTTTGGGTCATAATAATAAACAAACTCCTGTGCACTCCGAGTCAAATTAGTAAGCAGATTTAGTTGAAAGAACCTTTATCAAACATAACAAAATGAATGATAACACACATATTTATAGGGCAGACAAAAAAAGACAGTTAAAAATAACAAGTGACACTCACTGTTCAATGCAGGACAGCCGGCTGGTACGTGATGTAGTGACATCATATCCACTTAAAATCAAATGCAGAAATATAATAATAATAAAAATCAAAGAACTACTTAACTCTCCTAGAAGGTTACTCCAGTCTCTGGGTCACAAGTCAGGCCATTATCACTCCAGTCTCTGGATTTACTGGTTGAATGATAATAATGAGCTTTAGGGGAATGAACAGATTTTCTTGATGAATAGTCACATTCTCAGGGTCCCATATTGATTCTGCAGATCTGAGGGTAATTAGCCACATTCTCAGACTGAAATGATATTTCTGGGTGTTTGCGTATGTTCTCAGGGTCCTAGTAAATATGCAGATTCTCAGGATGCCAGAGCCACTTCTCATGTTCAGTGAAAACATGCATGCAATTTATTATGTATTTTATCTTAGTGGTATATATAAAAAGAGATCGCAAAAGCTGCAGATTTCTTGTCTGCAGCCTTTGCAAGCCATCCCCTTTTAACCCCGCCCAGACTTTTTGTGACTGTCTAATTATAGACTTGCCAATACAGCAATGAAAAATATATGCAAGGCAGGTGCTCTGTGCTGTTGCCTGGCTCCACTTAAAAAACAATTCTGGCACACCTGCATCACCTTCATTCATTTCAGAGTAACAATATTTAGGCATTATTTATTAATAAGCTTTTCAAATAATTTAATATTTTTTTTAAAATATTTGTAATTTTTATATATATAAATATCGATTTATATATATTATATATATTTTGATATTTTCATATTTTGAGAAAAAAATAATTTAAAAGTTTATCAAAAATTATTAAATCATATTAAAATTGTACCCAAAAATATTAAATCAAGACCTTACTTTGAAAACTAGTTGTATTTTGCTATAAAATTTGAATTGCTCTATACATGCCTTGGATATTAACATGTTCTGTAGGCAATTCAATTGACTGAATTTTTTTCGATTGGTGTATATCCAATTGTGAAAAACTGAATCTAGATCTCAGAATCATTTCTCAGATTAGTTATGTGATCTTTGACTTTAACTACATTTGGAACTTCTATAAAACTTTTGTCTAATAATCGTTGTCACTTAAGTGACAATTTAACACCTGCTTGCTGATATAAAACCCTGTGAATTTATATGTACTTTGCTTTATCTTTGATGAAGCCACCACTGGATTTGTTTATTGTTTTGAGTTTAGATATCACTTGCATTTCTATTTTATTTTTGAGTTGTAGTTTTGCTTCTGCGGAAACATCACTAAGAGGTTAGTTTCTGTTTTTATGTTTAATGTGACTTGCATTTTGTGTAAATTATGACACTGTGTAAGTATAATTGGCAATTAAGCAGATTTCTCCTTCTTGGATAAACGTAGTGTGTATAGACACACTAGCAATTGAAGATTATGCTAGCTTTAGTGCACTAATAATCTTAATTTTAGTAATGACAGGAGGCAAGTATTTGCATAACTCTCTTTACTGAAAATCTCCAGCAGTACAGAAACAGTAACAACCAATCAGAAAAAAGTCAGATGACACATAAAAGGCCCTGACAGTGACATCACTTCCTCTTGTAGCGAGGGTATAAAAACAGGTAGAACAATACAGAAGAAAAAACGTAATCAATAATATAAGTCCAACTTGAAATCCAACAATGTCCTCCGAAATCCGTTACGACATTCAGGTGGGTAAACAGAAAGGTGAGTCCATCCGTGATGTATAGCCAATCACGCTGAAAGAAAAAGAAAAAAGTGAAAGGTTTCTGAAGTGGCAAGTTGCCCGCATATAGTAAATATCCAACTGTAAAACAACTATTATGTATGTCATGATAGCAAGATAGACTAAGCTTACAACATCAATGCTATATAATTGCATTACATAACTATCTTAGAAAGTTATACCAGAGAAAAAAAACAGAACGTTACATAAACACAGCCACAATGGGAATTAACCAAAGTTAAAGAGGCATGAAAAGTCTGCCTGAAGTAAAACATTCTGAAAGTACTCTTGCGCGTCCAATCTGCACTACGCATATGGTCGGCAAGAGTGGCTCCTGCCGAGAAAGCTTGTGAAGCGGCCGCACCCCTGACCAAGTGGGCCCCAAAACATGGTTCAACGCCGGCTAATGATAGAAGCCAGAGGACCCATCTGGCCAGTGTTGTAGTAGATACTGGTCCGTGAGGCTTCATGTACGGAATCAGAAGCTGACCCACCGAAGAAGTTTGGAGAGGAGCTGAGACTTTGGAATATCGCATTAACGTCTTAACCACGTATAGTCTGGGGTTCGCTATAAAAAACGGGTTAAAAACTGAAGAATAGTCAGACTTAGTACGGCGTGATATCTGGAAGGTAACCCCTTCTGGAGTGAAGGAGAAACCGTCCACATCAAACGTCCTGACATCTGCTATGTGATGAAACGAGAAGAGACATAGCAGGAGGGTGAGTTTGGCTGAAAGTTGTTTCAGCGAAAGGTACGGGTTATCCAGCCATTCCCTCAAGAAACGCAGTACTACATCCACATGCCAGAGGCGTGAATATTTCGGTGCTGGAGGTCTCGAGAACTTGGCACTCTGTAGTAACCGACAAACCAGTGGATCCTGACCCACCGGAATGCCCTGTATCGGCATGTGCGCTGCCGATATGGCCGATCTAATCACGTTAAGTGATCGGTAGGACCGCCCTTGTGAGAACAGATGTGATAGATAATTGAGAATCAATGGGACAGGTGCCGTAAAGGGATCGGAATCCCTCTCCAGGCACCAACTACTCCAGGCGGCCCAATGCGGAAATATAACATCTCCTCGTGCCGGGGGCCCATGAATCCCAAAGGAGATCCTTAGCTGATTGCAATAGGCCATGGACTGACCAGGAACCCCTGAAATCGTCCAGGCCACTAGGTCCAGAACGAGGGGGTGAGGTTCCCCTCGTGGTCCCGTCAGAAGTAGAGGGAAGGAAGGTAACAGAAGCGGCGTGTCATGGGACATCTCTAATATGTCATGTGTCCTTAAGGGGTTAAGGATTCTTGTGCCTTGTTTAGAGTGGTGAACGGGCTTACGTGTCTCTTGAGTTCGGTTATGAAGGCTTCTCCGAACAGTAGGCCTTTGGCTTCTGGCCCGAGTTCTTTGGATCCGAGGTCCAATAATTTGTTGTCAATGCAGAGTAAGGCCGATCTGCGCCGTTCGGTGCATAATGCCGTATTAGAATTCCCCAGCAGGCATATGGCTCATTGGGCCAATTCACGAATAGCGTGCGGATCTAGTTGGGTGCCTTGGGAGAGCGCCAGGTCAAAGTAGAGGATCTTGGCCAGAGGGACGAACAAGTCTAGTAGCTTGTCTTGTGCGGCCTTGAGTCCCTTCTCAGCACCCTTGCATGGGTCCCGCCCGGAACGGGACATGAAGGCCATGAACGTAGCGTTGAATTCCGGAGTACAGGCTACTTTGTCCGGTAGGAGTGGTCTAGGGCATTCGGCTCTGAGGCATGCTCGAACCTCCCTTTCTAGGGGCTTGCATAACCAAAAGTGTACGAAACTTGCCAGGTGGTCGAGGAGGGTCCACTCTGATGATTGGGGATGGCGAATATTCCGAGGGTTGAAGAGTGGTACTCCTTGCTCATCCAAGAAGGTACCATCTTCGGCCATCTTCGTTTTTGGGACCCTCAGGGCATCCTTGTGTCTGTCCATCTCCCTGAGGACGGTCTCTTTGACATATCTTGAGGAGGACTGCGGTAGGTCCTGCCAGTTGTGCCACTCATCCACAACTTTGTGGTGGTGGAGGGGGAGCGAGATCCCATTGTTCCACTTGTTTGGGCCGTTTAACCGGTGCTTTGCCCTTGGTTCTAGAGGCCGGGGGGCTTGCACCCTTCCACTGTCATTTGGATTTCGACAGCTCCGTCAGATCAGATGGGCCCGTGTCTCCCTGGGGTAGGGGTAGTGCTCATAACAGAGCCTTCTCTACTGAGGCCGCCACCGCAGCATTAATCATCGCTTGGAAGTCTTGGGTCGGTTGCGGTATGTCTTCCATGTCTGGAACTGTCCTGTGTGTGAAACAGTGAGGTGCAATGGTGGCAGGGAAATCACATAGAGGTATCAAGGTCCTCGTACAACTGGGGCTCGCCCAGGGTATAGTGACCCAAATTATTTTTATTATTATTATTGCCCGTGAGTGTATAGTAGTCATGTATGCCAATGCGGGAGGGCCCTCTCACCTGATAGAACAGGGGGATACCCTAGAACAGTAGCGGAGACCTGTGCGTCTCTTGGGAGCGGGAGGCCCAGACTCCCTAGTGTACTGGGTGTCCCACAGTTGTACCCGGAGTTGAAACCACGATCAGATTAATGCGTCACATAGGGACATTCAGTGCATAAATTATTTTCTGCATATAATTAGCTGGGGTTTGCCCCAGGTGGTGTGCCGTGACAATCAGAGGACACCCACGTTAACAATAGGCACAACATCCGGTAGACACGAATAGCTGGGGGTCAGCCTAGGTGGCATGCCATGAAAAATGCCAGACAGCCATAGTACTGTTTGTACTCTCGGTACAGTATATATGTAAATAACCATGTGAAGGGTAACAGTATATGCACTCAGGCAGTATAATCTATACACTCAATTTCCTTTAGAAAAAAGCCACTTATTAATTCCATAGACAGTATGTGAATCCGGAAGCAATTGTTAGAATTGACAGAACAGAGCAGTAGTATTTAGGGTAATCAAGTACCTTCCGTTAATGTCCAAGTTTAAGTTGAGCAGAAACAGTGCAGCAGGTCCTGTAACACCGGATCGCGAGCACGCCAAAATCGTGTAAGACGCCCCGCCCCGGTCATCGTCCCCAGCCTGACCCCCAGTCTACTGGACCCACAGTAATATGCCCTAACTGACCCGCGGCATGGGTGCGGCAATGACAGCCGCAACGCCCACGGACCGAGAGGGGTTGGGAAGCACAATAAACAGCAGAGGGTTTAGGCTGGGAATACAGTGGAAAGGGAAGAACACTATTTACAAATATAAATAAAAGGACAGGATCAAGGGGAGAACCAGGGAACAGTAATTAATATAGTAAAATGAAAAAGAAAACAGCAATAAGAATTATCATAAGAACGATAAAACGTAGGAGAAATAAATACTCTGACCTGTGCCAGGCTGGAGCAGCAAAGAAAGAGGAAGTGATGTAACTGTCAGGGCCTTTTATGTGTCATCTGACTTTTTTCTGATTGGTTACTGTTTCTGTGCTGCTGGAGATTTTCAGTAGAGAGTTCTTCTGTTATGTGGTAAAATTATGATTAAATCCACTTTATTTCTATACCTTCTACAACTTGCTCCAAATTCTAAAATAAGGCAAGTAGATGTTCAGACTCCTTTAATGTTATCTTTAATCCATTATTTTTGTGAAAGCCATTGGGCAGCCCTCTCTGCCTTGTTCAGTTATGGTGCAGAATAAATGTTTTCTTCAGCCACATCTCTGAGACAAAAGACTAGGTAATTAAGTGCCCAGAGAAAAACAGTCAAAAACAACAGGCCCTTTTCCCACCCTGGTAAATAGCTCAAGCCAAATACAGCAGAGAGAAGAGAACACACAGACATGGCACAGTCATAGAGGATTGGTGCCCAGAAGATGGAGACAGAGCAGGATAAGCAGAAGGTGACTCTAGGACAGTTAAAGACATAGCAGCCCACTAGAAGGGGTGGGGACAGAAAGGGGGCATGTTATGTGATCACCAGTGACAAGCACGCGCCCAGCCAAATAAGTATGTTACTGTGATGCCCCTCTAGAGCATCCTGTGCTCTTTAATGAAGAAAATGTCCTCGTTTTTTTTTCTGCACATCGCAAGCATGCTTTGCGTTTCCTTGTGACTTGCCACTGGTTTCCCCAATAGTTGGATTCCAGAGAACAAAAGTAGAACAGGGCTGTTAAAAATGTGCATTTGTGGGGATGCTCCCTGTGCTGTTGCATGTGTTTGGAAGTTACTTGTGAGATTGCATATGTGTAGAGTTGATTGTATCTGTTGTAGTCTGTGTATAAAGGGAACTGTTTGTGGCTAGGGACTGCAGTGTGTGTGTGTATGTGTGTTTCTGGGTTGTGAAGCATGTGGACACATGTTTATAGGGCCTGTAGAGTATGCCTCGGGGGTGTTGTGTGTGCATGTAAAGGCTGAACTGATATAGAGTAATGTGTAGTGTGTGTGCCATGTCATGATTCCCTTTTATTCCAGAAGTTTGGTCCTTATGGGGTTAAATTTTAGTTATTGTTAATAATTAATTAATAAAGTTTTTGATTCATAGAACACCCTGCCCCAAGCAGGAGCGGGTGTGAGGGTGGCAAAGGGAGCTATAGTGCCAGGAATACAGCAATACAGCTTTGTATTCCTGGCACTATAGTATCCCTTTAACTTCCTCCAATTGTTATTAAGGGCTCAGATCAGATACAGGTTAAACAAGTGCCAAAACTACTTTTGGCCCTTAATACTCATCCATGCCAAGATACTTGTGCTTCCCTGGCCACACACTAAGTATTACACCCATCATTACAGTATTTACTCATTCTAGTATCAAGTAAATCATCCTTGCTGATGCCTTTTAATTCATTTTCTTTTCTAGATACTCTCCCTTTTATGTATAATTTGCCAATGCAACTACTTTCAGGGTTCATGTGCATTTATCTTTTTTCATGCTGAGAGTTATACTTATTTCATTATTTTATTTTATTGTCTTAACTTTTGCTTAACACTTCTGGATTAATTTAATCCAGTGACTGATAAATCTGCTCAAGAAAAATTCTACATCGGGGGAGGCCATGTCTCCATGTTCCCCAAAGCTCTTATTTGAAAATGAATTCTAGAGGTCTGGCAGGGAATTCTGGGAATTGTAGTCCGTGATCCTGCAGGATGCATACACATTTCCTCTTTAAATCTGTTGTCTGTGTAACAGACTCGACACATCTGGTTGCCAAGTGACTCTGTATGAGTGCTGCTCTCCCCTGATAAATCCTGACCCATTTCTCTGCTGCAGAGATGTTATAATAACATGAACGCAAACCTCGGTCTGAGCATAGAAATAACATAGCTCCTACATTTTTTCCATACTCCAGTTTTCAGTCTGTAAATATGAGCCCTGCTTCCCTCCAGGAGATAAAAGAACATCCAATGTTGTCTAAAACTGAAAAGAAATTATTGAAAACTGTGTTCGCCAGACATGTTTTTTCCTTAGCATTATGTTTCAACCTCAGTGTAACTGTGGGAGTGGTTTAAAGAAGCCTAAATAATCAGAAGTAACTTTTAATCCTGTTTTATTTAAATATGTATAGCATACCTCCTAACATTTATCATGGACTTGATGATGTTTAGCTAACAAAGGATGCCGTTCATATCATATGTATGTATGTATATCAAACATAACTATTCTGATTGACACATGGGATGGGAGGAGCAAAGCGGAATGCTGGAATAGTCCCAAATCCTGTCTTACTAAATTTACTAGCCCAAGATGGCGATTTTGATTAGAGAGGGCTCTGAGGAGAACGGTCATATGACATTTAAACAGAGTAGCTTGAAAACATTTAGACTCACATCGATGAAATCACCTGTGATGCCTTGTTTTGATGGACCAAATTTCCAAGGTCAGAAACCATCACCAAATTCCTCTCCTTCTATGTCCCCTTCTCTAATCATACACTGCTGTCAGGATTATTCACTAAAATTAAAATTATTGGGAATCCAAAGTGGAGTCAAAGATAAAATTTAAGGTCGAAGTAACCATGGATTACTTTTTTTTTTCAGTTTGCTATTTTGGCCTTTGGCCTATGAAATTCATTTAAAATCTACTTTAACTTCACAACTATTCTCATTTGTTGCAGTGGTGACCAGCACATATTCAAATGGAGATAGGTCCTGCTCACTGTGTGGTATTGTCTACCTGTGTATGTGCTTGAGGGTGTGTGTCTGACAGTGTCTTTGTTTGGCATCGTATATGTTTGTGGGAGCTTCTTGCGGTGTGTTGTGTGTATTCTTGTGGTCTTCGTACATTATGTCTAAGGTAAAGCTGTGTTTTATGACTGTGTGCATGTGAGTACTGCCTTTACGGGATGACTGTGACAGGGTGAGTTGAGGGGTAACGGTGACCGGGTGAGTGACATAGAGCGGAGTTGGGAGTGTGACAGGGAGGTTTGGGGATGAGTGTGGTGAAGAAAGGGAAGGTTAGTGTAACATGATTGGGGGTGAATGTGCCGGGATTAGCTTGTTAATGTGACAGGGTGAGTGTGACAAGGTGGGCGAGTGAATGTGACAAGGTTAGGAATCAGTGTGACAGAGTGAGGGAGGGTGAGTGTGAAAGGATTAGCAGTGGTGAGTGTGACAGGGTTAATGTGAAAGGATTGGGGGTGAGTCTGGCATGCTTGGAGGAGGGAGTGTGACAGAGCAAGGGGAAGTGAGTGTGACAGGATTGGAGGGTTAATGTGACAGGGTGAGTGTGACAGAGTAAGTGGAGGTTGAGTGTGACATGGTTAGGTTGCAAGTATGACAGGATTGAGGGGGTTAATGTGACAGTGTGAGTGTGTCAGAGTGAAGGAGTGCCTGTGGCATGGTTTGGGGGATGAGTGCAACAGGATTAGGGGGGTTAATGTGACAGGGTGAGTGTGGCAGAATAAGAGGGGGTTGAGTGTGGCATGGTTTGGGGGATTTGTGCAACAGGATTAGGGAGGTTAATGTGACAGGGTGAGTGTGGAAGAGTTGGGAAGGGTGAGTATGACAAAGTGGCTGTGGTGCCAACCATGTATGGAGTGTGTGTGTGGAGAGTGTCCAGTCTTTCCCCTGGAAGTGCTATTAAGTATGTTCTATACTTGCCTTTGTTACTCTGTTGAGTGAATAAGGAACTGTCACTTTCAGAGAAGAGACAGTTCTTCTTTAAAGCTTTCCTCGTTGTACAAACTGATCTAGAGTGATTGTGTAAAACTGGTTGATTAGTGCAGCCACCCACATATTGCAGCGCATCATGTGTGGAATTGGGTCATGTGAATACATTTCACAGCACTGACCTAATCTTACCTTTCTTTATATTGCTGTCAGAAATAAAGTACAGTTTTTACATCTGTATTGGAAGGAGAAACACAGAACCTGTAGAGAACATCTAACAAGGTGATAAGGACAATACATTTGCTTAAGGCATGTGTTACTGGCTGGCCTACTTTACTAATCCTCTACTGGGATATGAGGACAACCAAGAACGACAAGCTTTATCTCAACCCTGTCAACATATATTGGTTTAAAATGAACCTAGAAAAGTGTCAGAAAATAAAATGAGAACATGTTTTATTCCTATTAGCAGATAGCTGGGGCATAGTTTTCATACTTTGCAGCTCAATGAGAGAGTTGTGGTTAATGGGACACATACACTTATTGAGGCATTGCATCACTTACATTTGGAAATAGAAGACAATAGATTGAGATAAGGTTATGTTTATTGTTTCTGCAAAAAAAACTGCACTTGGTATCGTGCAAAAAAAATTAAAAAATCATTATGCCTGAATTTTCGATTTAGGACAACAAAGGGAAAGTACCTAACCAGGAATAGTATATGGAGTCTACACACTTAAAACACAGCTGTTGAAATAGTGAGTTTGTTATAGAGGTTCTGACACGTTGCTGTGTTCATAAAAACCCTCAGACATGAAACGACCCTTAATAGCATCAATTAAAATTGCATAGAGATTAGGCTGAGGCCATGGAAAGGCTGGGGTTAAATTTAGTTCAGGTTAGGTTTACAGACCACAGCATCTTGAGAACCGATCCCCCAAACTCGAACAGTAACAATAAACCCACATAATTCTAACTACCCTTAACTACCCCAAAACCTACTGTTCGTGTTACACTTCTGTACCCTGTACTATTACAGCAACAAGTACAGCAATCTACCTAGAGCTAATGATCGGTGGCCACAGGTGGCGCTGTAATGATATCATAGTCTTTAAAGGGTCATGGCATTGCATCTGGAACTTGAGATTTGTAAGGGAGACATGGTAAGTAAGCGGTGACTTGCCTAGAATATTCAGACAAGTTTATGACCTATCAATTTATTGATGTAAATAAGTATTACTTTTAGAACAGCAACTGAAAGCTTGTACAAACTAATAAACATATTAACTCGTTTAAACACACGTTACTGAGTATCGTTGATTTGAAAATGTAATATATTGTACATACACACACGTAGTGTCCAAGAATACTTTAACCCCTCAACAAAAGAGAAATTTATTTTTTATTCGAAATATTACCAAATATATGTTAAAAAAGATTAATATTTGGTGGTCCAATGGTGGAGCACGTGGTCTGAACCTCTAGCTGGTGCAGACCATTATAATCACTCCCACCAGTGGCGGACTAAGGGGGGGGGGCGGAGGGGGCGGTCCACTCCGGGTGCCACCAGGTATGGGGGTGCCATAACCCTGGTCTGAGGGCTAATGGGAATGGGGGATGTGTGAGCTGCGCCCCATGGCAGCTGGGGTGTCGCACAGCTCACACGGAGAGACTAATTGCTGAACTAGCCACACGGAAAGAAGAAGGGGCGGAGCTACGGTCATTTGGGGCAGTGCCAATCTGAGATTGGGGCGGGGCTTAACACGCCCCTTAGCCGCTGCTGTTACTTCTGCACATGGAGGTGCAGCAAAAAGAAATCCCTGCTCCTCCACCTACCTGGCTCCAGGGAAGGACTTCAGGCCAGGGAATCCACTCCTCCAGCCCACACTGTCTGTAAGTATGTGTGTGTGTAACTGTCTGCCTGTAACTGTGTGTGTTTGTGTGTGTGTGTAACAATCTGCCTGTAACTGTGTGTGTGTGTGTGTGTAACTGTTTGCCTGTAACTGTGTGTAACTATCTGCCTGTAACTGTGTGTGTGTTACTGTTTAACTGTGTGTGTGTGTGTGTGTGTGTATAACTGTCTGCCTGTAAATGTGTATGTGTTTGTTACTGTCTGCCTGTATAACTGTGTTTGTGTAACTGTCTGCCTGTAACTGTGTGTGTGTGTGTGTGTGTGTGTAACTATTTGCCTGTAACTGTGTGTATGTGTGTGTAACTGTCTGCCTGTAACTGTGTGTGTGTGTGTGTGTGTGTGTTTGTAACGGTCTGCCTGTAATTGTGTGTGTGTGTGTGTGTGTAACTGTCTGCCTGTAAATGTGTGTAATTGTCTGCCTGTAACTGTGTGTGTGTGTGTGTAACAGTCTGCTTGTAACTGTGTGTGTGTGTGTGTGTAACTCTCTGCCTGTAACTGTGTGTGTCTGTGTGTGTGTGTGTGTGTGTGTAATGGTCTGCCTGTAACTGTGTGTGTGTGTGTAACTGTCTGCCTGTAACTGTGTGTGTGTAACTGTCTTCCTGTAACTGTGTGTATGTGTGTAACTGCCTGTAACTGTGTGTGTGTGAGACTGCCTGTGACTGTGTGATGCTGCCTGTAACTGTGTGTGTGTGTGTGGCTGTAACTATGTGTATGTGACTGTCTGCCTGTATCAGTGTGCGTGACTGTGTGTTACTGCTTGTAACTGACTGTGTGTGTGTGACTGTCTTCCTGTAGCTGTGTGTATGACTGCCTGTGACTATATGTGTGACTGTCTGCATGTGACTGTGTGCGTGCGACTGTCTGCTTGTAACTGTGTGTGACTGTCTGCCTGTAACGATGTGTGAGGGGGTGCAGGGATTTTGTAGAAGGGGCAGAGGTTTTAAAAAGTTTACACATTTGTGTAATACATCTTTAAAAATGTAAAAAAATAACACATTTTAAAAATGTAGTAGTTTTTTTTTTTTTTTTTTGGAGGGGGGGTGGGGGGGGACAAACCCGCCCCGGGTGCCACATGCTCTAGGTACACCCCTGACTCCCACGCAGTTTCGGCATTCACACAACACACTTGGCTCACACAACCAACACACACATATTATACATATTACACACAGCCAACAAACATCACAGACTACCAACACACCTGTCACACAATGCCGATGCACTCACACCAAACACAGCCACCACACATTACATCAGATAACATTATTACAGTGAATCTCTGGGATACAACCATACAAAATGCACATTACTCTGAGTTTTAAGGCTGTGGAGTTATGTTATACACTTATATACTCATTAATGTGGGTTTTATTGTGGAGAAGCTCTGTGGTACATGTATGCAGACTCTGTGGTGCACGTATGTGATTTACTGATAAAGCACACGTTGCTATGAATTTTTTGTTGTGGAGCTCTGTGATATACTCACATTACTGTAAGTATTTCAGGGCATATGTAGTCCAAAAAAAAAAATCTCAAATATTACAAATCATGAAAAACAGTATTGTGTTACACGTGTGTGTGTGGCACGTCTTTGTAAATGGTGCATCCTTTGGGCAAAATGTGCCCATGTAGCCAAAAATCATTGTGCTGGCCCTGCACATACACAACTCATTTTGAAATGATTTTTTAAATTTAGTTTTATCTATTTTTTTGCGGTAGATCTCTTGAATAGGTTGCACTCATTCTATGTTCCCATGTTACTGTGAATTCTATACTTGTAGATTTTGTGACATAATCCCAGATATTGCAGGACTATTTATTTATGTGGTGCTCTGTGATACACTCATACATAGCACATTACTGTGCTATCTATTGCTGTGAAAGTTTGTGATGCACTCGTACGCAGTGCATGCGGATTGTGCTGTGGAATGCTATGGTTTTTCTGTAGAATGTTCTTGTCTTGTTGGGGTTATGGATGACTTAGTAATAGAAAGGTTTATTTGTAGAAAGGTTTAAAAAGGAACTGTCACGTTTCTTAGAAGTGACAGTTTCCCTTTAAGCTTCTTCACTCTGATACTTATTTAACACATCTCTACATATAATTTGCATTTTTATTTAGCGCACAAAATACATCTGTCAAAATATATATTTTTTTTTCTAGTCAAAAGAACTTTAAATCCATCAAACATGTTTAAATGTGTGTTCATGGAACTTGAAAATACTTGTAACGTAGCAAGAAGGGGTATAGTGAAACAAAGATTTGAACTTTATTTTCTTTTCCCTTTCACAAAACAGCGTAGTATGCACATTAGTTTATTAGTTTTTATAATATGATCAATATGCATAGCAAAACACAGTGGTATCAGAATCTGGATCATTTAATTTTATGTGGTTTTCATCATTTCTTAAGAATATTGTCCTGATATATTGGCATAGCAATAGCAACAAGGGTCAGGGGAAAATGTGAAATTTACAACCAGTTCCCCAAGATTTTCTCTATTGTGATCCTTCTGTTCTAATACACCAGAGCAAGCGAGAGGAATCAATAAATTCTGCTTCACCTTCCAGACCACCAGCTTCCCAATCCCAACTTAGTTAGCCATAGAATGATAAATAACTTTAGCAGCCATTGACCTCCAAACACGTCTGGTCCTCCTAATTGTTCATTATTTTGTTTCTAAAATTTATTTCCCAGAAATATCTATAATCATTTTAGATCTTGACCAGTTTACCCTTCAGTCGTACTACACACTTAATAAATGATGTGTTCATTTTTTTTAATTTTCAATAGATTATTTTATTTTATTTTCTTGTCTATTACTGAAAATAAGCACTCCATAGCGGTATTGTGGCTAATCAATATGGGGGTGCTTGTGGGGTTATTGTGTATAAGGGAATATTAACTCTTTATGTGCCGTGGTAGTGTGAGCAATGCATTCCTCCATCCTACTTTTCCCAATGAGTTAAAACTAACAGTTCCTTCCTTTTTATATGAACTGACAGATGCACACAGAGCATCCCCCTCCCCCCCCCCCTGCACAGTTGCCACGGAAACATGGCTCTTTACCTCATAGTTGTCCTAAAATTACTGCCATTGTTAACATTTTCTTGCAAATTGAGAGGCATAAAAAAAAAAAAAAATAGTTACTGGGATTACATTAACTCCTCCATGACCACAAAGTCTTTAATTTATCAAGGACTAAAAGATGACCTCAGAATCGTTGAAGGTGATCTTGGTTTACATGTGCCTTAATGCCATTTTTCCAAGAATTAATTAGATATTTCTGAATAGGCTGCTACTATGTAACAAATCATGATCTTATTCATTCCAGTAATGAAAGGAAATTGCAAAATGTAGTTTTAAATACAAGGAAGCGTTGTTATTAGCACAGTGTGTTATAAGAACTGAGATGATAATAAAGACTAGATAATACAGTTGCCATTTAGAAGATTTTTTTTTCACACTTACATCGGAATAAGTTCTTGAAAAAAAAGATGAAATAAGTTGAAAATATATGAGTGATCTTTTTCTAAGAATTACAATAAATAAATTAAATTATGGAAATTGATGAGAAATTCATTTTTCTACAAGCAAGTCTTTAATATACCAATCAAGAAATATATTTATATATCATGTTTCCTTTTCCAGGAACTCTAAACTAGAATGAACTGAAAGTTGTATACCACAAAATCGCTAATTAGGTATGGTCTCGTTAATTTGGAAATATTCTCCGTCTTTTTTCTAGTCAAAACTTGGTTGTTTTTTTTCCCTAATATTTGTAAACTGGACTTCGGTATGCCACAATTCTATGTTTAGTGCATAATCCCCAATATTTAATCAATTGTGTTAATTCTAAGGGCTGTTGCAGTCTAATGTTACATCAACTTTAATGTTCACATACAATTATTAAAGAAAAATTGATAGTAAATGTTTGGGCTCACTGGGCTGTGATTTATCACAATCACATAATGACTAGTCTGAGTCAACTTTTTATAGTGTCCTTGTAGTGTTGCTGTGGCAGTGAATTGGAAAATGTGCCTTTCCCATAAGTCCAGTGTGCACAATAGTATATACACGAGTGGTCGGTACCAGTGGATTAGGAAATGAGTTCCATGAAGAGTTGCAGACGTTAAAACACAAGGGTGCATCATGGAAAACGTTTGATACATGTTCTCTCTTGGTAATAACTGGTGCTTTTTAATAAAAAGTAAGCAAACTAGCTCATAGAAAGAAAATATAGAATATATAGATACCAGGGTTACCGTGGTTCCCCAAACATAGTTACATAGTTACATAGCTGAAAAGAGACCCGCATCCATCAAATTCAGCCTTCCTCGCGTATGTTTTTGCGGTTGATCCAAAATAAGGCAAAAAACCTAGTCTGAAGCGCTTCCAATTTTGCCACAAACTATGAAAAAATCCCTTTTTGACCCCAAAATAGCAGTCAGCTTTCTCCTTGGTTCAAGCAGCTATTACCCCCACTAATTAGAAATTATATCCCTGTATGTTATGTTTTTGCAAGTATTTATCCAATTGCAGTTTAAACATCTGAAATGACTCTGACAAAACCACCTCTTCAGGCAGAGAACTCCATATCCTTATTGCTCTTACTGTAAAAAAAACCTTTTCTTTGCCTTAGATGAAATCTCCTTTCTTCCAGCCTAAATGTGTGACCTTGTGTACTGTGTATAGCCCTGTTTTTGAATAGATTTCCAGATAAAGGTTTGTACTGGCCCTGAATATATTTGTATAATGTTATCATATCCCCTCTCAGGTGCCGTTTTTCCAAACTAAACAGATTTATAATTTTTTAACCTTTCTTCATAACTAAAATGCTCCATTCAAGAAAGTAAAGTTAATATTGTCACTAGTTAATGGTGCTTCTATGCCCCATGTTGTCTCTCCTACAGTGTATAATAGTAAGCAAAATAAAGGAAAAAAGGAGGGAAGGGCTACCAGCAGATTTATTTAAGAACAAGCATGTATACAGCAAACGTTCCGAAGGATAAGATGCATTGAAAAAGAGCTATGCTGTATACATGCTTGTTCTTCAATAAATGTGTTAGCGCACTCCTTTTTTTCCTTATGCCGGTGAGATAGCTAATGCATCATCAGTAGAATCTGTTGATTCAAATCCCAGCTGGGTTGACTCAGACCTTCATCCTTCCAAGGTAGATTAAATGAGTACCATTAAATTGGGTAATAGTATCAACCCCTGGATGTTGGACTAAGGTAATCTCCCCAGGATATACTTGAAAACCAGAGTAATCTGGGTGTACCTTTTCTGGTTAAATACTTTGTTATTATTATTATTTTGCCTTAATGGAAAAAAAATGTCCTCCCAGTTTGTTGAGTTGTCGTGAGAAATTTCAGTATAGTACAACCGAAAATACAGAGGCTTCACATACACACAAAAAATACTCATTTTGTCTGACATTGCCATGAGACGTCTGGACTGGTCTGTTTCTACTTCTGTGCATATTTTGTTACCCACGTGTACTTAACAAAATGAAGGATTTGAGGTATGTTGGCTGAGCAGTATGGCATAAGCAGAGTTTCTCATAGAACTTTACAGATTTCAATATTTAGGCAAAAACAAACCCAGCTTACTTATAGCTGTACAGTGGAAAAATGTTCCTATTTATCTATTTTGAACTAAATTTTGTAATTCAGGCTTCAGTTTGAAACTTAGTGAAGTTTACTGTCACATAAAACATTTCATATGGTGCGGAGAGTTATACTTTACCAAGGGTATGTAATATCAAATGTAATTACATGTACTTCATCTTGTTTTATTAGTACCCTTTTTTGTTACTTTGTTTATCTGTTTGAACCTATTTGAAACTTTGTTTTTTTATGTAAGGACCCTTTTATTTAATTATAATTTTTTTAAAAATCCTTAAAGAGGAATTGTTACATCTCAGATTTAATTATGTTTTGTTATCCCTATATTTAATAAAAAAAACAAAAAACTATTTATTTGTGGGGCATTACAATTAAATGTAAAAAGGCACACCTTAGCTCTGTCAGTCATTGATATTACCTCTTTCCGCACAGAGAAAAGATACATAGAAGAGGAGACAATAAACAATGTTTAACTTTCTGGACTATCAGGTCTATTCACTAACGTGAGAATTCAAAGTGAATTTTACATTTAACCCCTTAGGGACCGGACTGTTTTGGCCATGTTGTACGTTAAGGACCTGGGCTGTTTTAACACTTTTGCGGTGTTTGTGTTTAGCTGTAATTTTCCTCTCTCTCATTTACTGTTCCCATACAAATGTATATATTGTTTTTTTCTCATGACAAGAAGGGCTTTCTTTACATACCATTATTTGTATCATGTCAAAAAATTTACTTTTTTTTAATAAAATATAGTGAAATTTCTTTTTAAAGTTTTACTTGAAAAATCTTCTATGCATCTACAAAAGCTAATGAAAAAAAACTGTTAAATAGATTCCAAATTTTGTCATGAGTTGAAAAATCTCTAGTGTTTACATACTTTTTTTTGCTTTTTTTGCAAGTTAAAGGGCTATCAGTACAAGTAGGACATTGCTGTTTCAAAATATATATTTTTAAAATGTATCAATAGTGACATTGTAACACTGTTATCTGTCATAAATCTCTGAATCACACCTCACATGTACATATTTTTAAAGTAGACAACCCAGGGTATTCAATATGGGGTATGTCCAGTCTTTTTTAGTAGCCACTTGGTCACAAACACTGGCCAAAGTTAGCATTTATATTTGTTTGTGTGTTAAAAATGCAAAAAACTATTATGAACGCTAACTTTGGCTAGTGTTTGTGACTAAGTGGCTACTAAAAAAGACCGAGCATACCCCATTGCAATACTTTGTGTTGTCTTCTTTTGCAAATGGTATGCCATCATGGGGGTAATACTTATTCCTGGGCTACCATACGCTTTCAAAGACAACATAACCAATCTGGCAAATTGAAAACAAGGAAAATCAAGCCTTATATTTGACCCTGTAACTTTCAAAACCACTATAAAACCTGTACAGGTGGGTATTGTTATACTCGGTAGACTTTGAACACAAATATTAGTGTTTCACGTATCACAACAATGATATCATCAGTGAAAGTGTCGTTTGTGTGTGAAAAATGCAAAAAACATAACTTTCACTGACAATATCATTTCTGTGATATGTTTTACTGTTTTGAAACACTAATATTTGTGTTCAAAGAAGTCTCCTGAGTAAAACAGTACCCAACATGTACAGGTTTTAGGGTGTCATGGAAAGTTACAGGGTTAAATACAGTGCTAGCAAATTAAATTCTGTGGACTTTCAGCCTGGGTTGTCAGGCAGGTCCCTCAAATTGCAATCCATTAAATTACTTCATTATGTAAAAATATTACATAAATATGCACGTAGAATTGAAATATATATACATATTTATATATTTGAAGTCTATGTGTATATTTATGAAATTTTTTATGTAATTATGTATATGGATATATATATATATATATATATTTTGTATTATTTTAATTTTTTTATATATACATAGATATATATATATATATATAATTTAATTCTAAGTGTATTTTGATATATATATATATATATATATTAATATCAAAAAACTGTTAGAATAAAATTACACACACATATATATATATATATATATATAATTTTATTTATTTATTCACATTTTTATTTATTTGTATTTACTTATTATTTACATGTTATAATGATATATATACAATATATAGAATTATCTATATTATATATATACGTGTGTAATTTACATATATATATATATGTATATATTAATATAAAATTACACTTAGTATGAAATTATATATACAAGATATATACAAGATATATACATATAATATATAGATATAATACATGTATATGTATATATCTCATATATATGCATATATTATTTACATTTTTTTATTTACTAACATTTTTATTTATATTTTTATCTTCCAGCAGCAGGGAGACTGCCTGATAGCACAGGCAGTCCCCCGGCATGCAGATACTTAGACACCTATTGCGGCCATGTGACCGCTCTGTTAGAGCGATCACATGGCCGCGGGGGCCTAATTTGCCGAGGGGGGACTGTCTGGGCCGTTAGGCAGGCCCCCCAGACCCGGAGCAACGCTGATCGCCGTCGTGGAACAGCGGCGATCGGGTAAGTAATTATGACATTCAGGACCGTCATCAGTCCTCAAGGGGATGTTTCTGAGGATGGTTCTGAACCGTCATCAGTTGTTAAGGGGTTCAAGTGACACTGAAGTGGTCTTGATGCCATACCCCTCTCCCCACCCATTTTAGAAACAGCAATATTTTCATTGCAGGTTTTAAATGCCTCTGGTGACTGCCACTTCATGGAAACCATCTGAGTGGTGCAGTGCAGAGTTGTGCTGCGCATGCACACTAGCCTCCCAATGCTTCTCTGAGGAAAAGCATTGGATTGGTTGAGATCATCGATCTTGATGATCTCAGCCAAGGAGGCGGGAGGTTAAGTCAAATATCTTTTTTACTGACTATAGGTTGGGACTGGGGACCTAAACGATTACCAGGTCACTATAGCGTTAGGAATATGTGTTTGTATTCCTAACACTATAGTGTTCCATTAAAGGACCACTATAGGCACCCATACCACTTCAGCTTAATGAAGTGGTCTGGGTGCCAGGTCCCTCTAGGATTAACCCTTTCTGCTGTAAACATAGCAGTTTCATAGAAACTGCTATGTTTATTTTATGGTTAATCCAGCCTCTAGTGGCTGTCTCATTGACAGCCGCTAGAGGTGCTTCTGCGCTTCTCACTGTTATTTTCACAGTGCGAAGATGCCATCGTCCATAGGAAGGCATTGAGAATGCTTTCCTATGAGACTGCGCGCGCGCGCGGCTCTTGCAGAAGAAGGAGGAGATTCCCCAGCGCCGAGGGAGCCCGTTGCTGGAAAAGGTTAAGATTTTAACCCCTTCCTCACCCTAGAGCCTGGCGGTGGGGGTTCCTGAAGGTGGGGGCACCCTCAGGGCATTATAGTGCCAGGAAAACGAGTATGTTTTCCTGGCACTATAGTTGTCCTTTAAGGTCAAAGTAGCTGAATTGGAAAAATTCGCTAAGTCAATTATGCTATCTATTCAGCTACTTTGGCCTTATATATATGAAATTCACTTTGAAATGTATGTGCTTGTATTTTAAGACATTTACAATGAGTTTAGTGAACTTGCTAACAAAAATGTGTGAACTTGATAATGTATACACTTATTTCTTTTTTATTTTATTTTTTTATGGCCATTAAGGTACAGTTTGATGTATATACATTATGCAAAGCTGTTTTTTGTTTAAACAAAATAGAATAATATTAACTTCAAACATGGGGTGAATATTTTGTTATAAGGCAATTCTAGCTATAGATTGGTGTTCATGGATAACAAACAAAAAATAATATTGTGTAAATTTAGTCAAATTTGAGAAAAGTCTGAATGAGTCAGCAGTGTGCAATAACATCCTTACAGAATTATTTACTAAAGTAGGAATTAAAAGTGAATTCGAAGAGCATTTCAAAGTTAAGGCCAAAGTAGCTGAACTGAAAGCCTATCTGACTGAGATAATGTTTTCAGCTCAGCTATTTTGACCGTAAATGTGAATTTCACGTTGCATTTAGTTTCAATTCTCACTTTAGTAAGTAACCGTGCTAGAGATGAGGCTAATGTTTAGGTAATACAATCGCACAGTTGCTAGATTTTATTGTTTCGGCTTATTAATGTAGATATAAATAGGTGTACATGGTCAGCAGCTATACTCAGACAGGTATTAGCATTTAAACAATGCTCAATTGGTATTAATTAGTCTTGTACAAAGGGAGACAATTCAGCTTGGCTGAGCCATTTTCACAAAAATAGAAACTTTTTCTGGACATCTGAATTTCGCTTCAGCAGAATTCCAGAACAAAGATTGCAATTCAGAAATTATTCAGAAGAACAAGACCTTCTTATCAGTCAAAGATTGTATAGTAACAAATATATACCAGTGAGGGCGCCACAATCACAAATGTGCAAATATAATTACTATTCAAATCGTTGAATTTGGCATGTAATAGAAACAAGAAAAGAACATATACATAGTGAAGTATTTAATTCCAAGGGTTAAAAAATGGATAAAAACAATGGATACACTCACAAATAGATTGGCACAAAAATAAATATTTCTATTTGTGCTAAAGAGCATGTCAGCCATTGCAGGGCTAAGTCCCCATACGGTAGGTATCAGCCAAGGTACCTCAGGATGTCAGTCACTCAAACCGTCTTCAGTTGAAATTTTGAAGGTGATGATAGTTTTCCTGTAGATCTGGCAGATATTGGCTGATAGCTTTGATCTTTGGGGATACTGCAAGCTTTGGGGATACAACTTCTTGTGAGTTTGAACCAGTCTGGCCATTCTCCTTTGACCATTCTCACTAACAATACTTAACGTATGGAGATTTGTTTGACTAGGCACAGAAGACGACATCTTTTAAACGAGCACCATTTGCCGCCTCGCAAAGTTGGACTCTTTCGATTGCTTTGTAGATAGCATTAGTTAATGTATGAAGCTCTAGCTGTCGAATTTTTACCCGATAACGTCCTACGAGGTCACCCCGCACCAGACGGTGCTTTTGGTAGGGTGCCATTGGCACTGATGAATTATCCGCTGAGTTTCTGTATGCGAGAAACCACACATTTACAAAGCCGTGACAATGAAAATGACCTTCGTCAGACATGATGAGTTGATGAATAAATTCATTGTTATTTCGTTGTTCCTTTGTGAAATTACCCATGGCGGATCTCCCAAGACTCAGTTAGAATATGTACCTGCCACAAAACAAATTGAACTACTAACAGATACGTTTATTTACCAGTCAAATCCCATTCTGAGTTTTGTCTTACCCTGTAATAATCAGTGATGGATAACCAGTGTTCTGTTCTTTTAGGCAAAATTCTCACAATGTAGAGTGTAAGCATCATAACGTATCATGCTTTATTTTACCCCTTAGTGTTAAGCATCAGGTAAGTTTTATATTTAATCTACAGGTGATACTCAAAAAATTTGAATATCGTGCAAAAGTTCATTTATTTCGGTAATGCAACGTAAAAGGGGAAACTAATATATGAGATTGACGCATATCATGCAAAGCAAGATAGTTCAAGCAGTGATTTGTCATAAGTGCGATGATTATGGTTTACAGCTCATGAAAACCCCAAATCCACAATCTCAGTAAATTAGAATATTGTGAAAAGGTGCAATATTCAAGGCTCACAGTGTCCCACTCTAATCAGCTAAGTAAGCCATAACACCTGCAAAGGGTTTCTGAACCTTTAAATGGTCTCTCAGTCTGGTTCAGTAGGAATAACAATCATGGGGAAGACTGCCGACCTGACAGTTGTGCAGAAAACCATAATTGACACCCTCCATAAGGAGGAAAAGCCTCAAAAGGTAATTGCAAAGGAAGTTGGATGTTCCCAAAGTGCTGTATCAAAAGACATTAATAGAAAGTTATGTGGAAGGGAAAAGTGTGGAAGAAAAAGGTGCACAAGCAGCAGGGATGACCGCAGCCTGGAGAGGATTGTCAGGAAAAGGCCATTCAGATGTGTTGAGGACTTTCACAAGGAGTGGACTGAGGCTGGAGTCAGTGCATCAAGAGCCACCACACACAGACGGATCCTGGACATGGGCTTCAGATGTCGTATTCCTCTTGTCAAGCCGCTCCTGAGCAACCAACAATGTCAGAAGTGGCTTACCTGGGCTAAAGAAAAACAGCCCTGGTCTGTTGCTCAGTGGTCCAAAGTCCTTTTTTCTGATGAGAACAACTTTTGCATCTCATTTGGAAACCAAGGACCCAGAGTCTGGAGGAAGAATGGGAAGGCACACTTTGCAAGATGCTTGAAGTCCAGTGTGACGTTTCCACAGTCTGTGTTGATTTGGGGAGCCATGTCATCTGCTGGTGTTGGTCCACTGTGATTCATTAAGTCCAGGGTCAATGCAGCCGTCAACCAGGAGATTTTGGAGCACTTCATGCTTCCTTCCGCAGACGAGCTTTAAGGGGATGCTGACTTCATTTTCTAGCAGGACTTGGCACCTGCCCACACTGCCAAAAGTACCAAAGCCTGGTTCAATGACCATGGGATTACTGTGCTGGATTGGCCAGCAAACTTGCCTGACCTGAACCCCATATAGAATCTATGGGGCATTGCCAAGAGAAAGATGAGAGACATGAGACCGAACAATGCAGAAGAGCTGAAGGCCGCTATTGAAGCATCCTGGTCTTCCATTACACCTCAGCAGTGCAACAGGCTGATAGCTTCCATGCCACGCCTCATTGAGGCAGTAATTGCTGCAAAAGTGGCCCAAACCAAGTACTGAGTCCATATGCATGCTTATACTTTTCTGAAGTCCGATATTGTTCTATGTACACTCCTTGTTTTGCATGTAATGCATCTATCTCATATATTAGTTTCCCCTTTTACATTGCATTACTGAAATAAATGAACTTTTGCACGATATTCTAATTTTCCGAGTATCACCTGTATAGAGCTGAATTTCTCCTATAGGAATCACAGTATTATTTTTTCTATTTCATTAAAACGTTACATAGCATAACTATTTTCCTGGCCCATAGGTTCACTATGTTCTTGTATCACTGTAACCTTAGTTACCATGTAGCATGTGTCATCTGTGTATTATTTATTGATGGCTATATAAAGAGAGAATAGGCAATTGTGAACTAGGTGAACTTTTTCAAATTCATATGTAAGGAGTGTACATTACCCCCCTATGGCACACATCCTTTGCCAAGTTATTTAACTATCAAATTGTTAACATTTAAAAGCAACTTAAAGGAACACTAAAATGACCATAACCACTACAGACCATTGGGTCATCTCATTAACTCAGAGGATTGGCTAAATGCTCTCTGCCCATAACCATTTACCTGCACTGATGCGCTACCTCCATGCAGGGAGCTTCCAGGCTGCAGAGGAGGAGGCGACCGGTGCGCTGGTTACTACCTGGTTACACTGGTAGGGTGCTGGAGTATTCCTGGCAGCATAACAACTACAGTGGACTCTAGTCCTCTAAAGCTGCCTTTATCGCTATAGAATAAACCATGGTTTAACTGGGGAAGCTTACTAGAATATGAGAGACTGTGGTAGCCAGAGTATTCTTCGAGAACACCAGATGTATTCTTTGAGTGAGTAGGAAGTGGCAGTAATGGAACATTCATGTAGCACTGTAACATTAAAATAAGTGATACCCCAAAGTGGATTGTTTTGACAATGAAAATACTGTCACCTCATTGTAAGGTGCAAACATTTCACAAATATGAGTAATGATGGGGTGTCTAACAAACGTTTTTTCTGGAGAATCTAAAGTGCTATACACATCAATGTTGAAAAGGTGTATTATGCTTAAACAGAAAGTTCAGTATACTGCAGTATATGAGTACCATGTTTTTAAGGAGCAAAGACTAGGTGAAGAATTGGTTGATCTGCTGATGTTTAGTCTCATTATGTGTAGATTGTTTGTTAATTAATTGCAGAATGCAGTGGAGGAATGTAAGAAAGTGACACGGAAACTAGAAAGCTATAATTAGAGATTCAGATAGTTTTTTGCTAATTGCTTTGGTGTAGAGATGACTATTCAATTGCACAGTTGTTAATGAATCACCTGGTGGCATATTACACAATTTGTCAAGTGATGTCTTTTTGGATTTTGGGTTGACCAGAAAATTATGGCCAATCTAGTTCATGGAATGTATATTATAATTGTCAAACTATATAGTGACAATTTAACCATTTTTGTTGGGGCGTATCTCCATCTGCAGCTCTGGTTGTATACAGGCTATGCCAATTTTGTCTACATTTTGCCTCCGGCATCTGAATGTTACATATACCGGATGTGCTAACCTATCAGCAGAGCCGTGGACCTAACATGTGCAGACCATGATTCTGCTGAAGCTTAACTACATAGTGAATGGCTTAATTGAAAGAAGACACAGAATGGCCGCTGTCAGTTTAAAGAGCCGTTCCACTATTCCCAAGTGACAAACTGAACCTTTCTTATCTTATGAAAAATTTCTGTAGAGGGGTTTATGGCAAAAGAGTTTTCTACTGGCTTTTGGTCTACTGAAGTTTGTAGTTTTGTGTCATTTTTTCTATAATTTTTGTTCTAACATTACTTTTAATGTGTTACCTTTACAATGCATTACAAAAATAGAGGGTAACTTTGCCCCATAATTCTCCTTTAAATTAGAGAACATTTATAGAACACAGTTTTTTATTTAGCGTATTAATACAATAATGAAGTCGGAAGGCAGATCAATTCATATATAAACACAAAATATTGGTTGCACCAATATAAGGTCCGATTAGTTCACAATTGCTGGAGTCTATTCTCAACTGTAACCGTCCACACTTCAAATGGTAGTAGTATCTGAAATAAAAGCAGAAATTAACCAGTGATGGTGCAGAGTGTATGTAACTAGGTGCAGGACATAGAACACTAATGTGTACGGTATGTCACTCACATTGAGAGAGCTATAAGACCAGCTCTGAGTTTAAGAGCATGCAGCCACACAATCCCCACTGATGGATTTGTAGATCTGGGGGTTGGTCCCTCAATTTATGATTTCATATATAAAAGATAAAAACGACTAACAATAGTGCTCACTGTAATTAATGTAATAATGGTTGTAAAAGTAAGAATATTCTGCCCACATGTAGTGGAGCAGTACATCCTGCTCAGATGGTAGCGCTTGGGTGGTATTATCCCCACCAGTGATATAATGATGGGTAGATTCTTCAAGTTTCCTTATTAGGAAAGTTTTAATTAGTGCAAGGAACAGGAAAAGATTAAAAAAAAAATATTAAAAGCAATAAATGTGTAAGAAATGGACAAATACCTGGGCCTCCTCTTCACTATAAAAGCTGCCTAGTTGAGAGGCTGGGTTGCTAGGGTTAATAGTGTGCTGGGTTTAGGAGCTTTGGATACGCTTAGGGCATTTTCCAAGTGTTAGAACCAATCAATTTATGAAAAACTTTGCAAAACAAAATGCGTTGAGACTAAAGTAAATTTAAAAAAGTAGTGAATGCCAAATATACGTTAATGCTTTAAAACCAAAGGTTAAAACAAGACAACGCGTTTCGATAACTGGGGGGCTTTCTCAAGTGTAGGTCAATTATTATAGTATTAAGTGTTTAAACAGGCTTTCCCTCCTCTCTATAGGATAATACAAGTTTGAGAATGTGCTGGATAGATATGGCCCATTGCCTGCACAGTTCCATGAAATTAGACTTAGATCTTTCAATACACATTTATTTACCTATTAGATATCTCAGTAGATAAGAATTATTAAAGTGGGAATTAAACACCCAACTAATAAAACCAAATAGTCTGTGCCCAGCTGGAAATATTGTGTAATGAGACTATAGTAGTGCAGTTCAGTCAGTGGAGTGTATCTCTCCATTAAAAGTTTATCATGCTATGATTTATCAAGGGATGGGTTTAAAATATGCATGTTAAAAGTAACCACGGATGTCTGTCTAGAGGGTATGAATTGGGGCAAAAGAAGAAAAAAAAATATATACACAAAACTAATTCTTGATTCAGTCCCATTGGATATAAAATTAGAGAGAGAGACTGACATGTACATCTAAAATTGAAAAATATCCAAATAGATAATCCATCTATTATTTATGTACATCTCAGTAAAATGGCTTAGACCAGACTTTCATCATCTGAGTAGCTTGTTATTAGGAAGTCATTTGTTTATCATGTACAAACAGAACTGCCATCAGAAATATTTTGGCACCTTACACAGCTCAATGCCTGAGTCACAGGACCTACCCCTGAGTCCACTCTAAGTGCTGGCTACAATTTTGCCCACAGGGGTGCAGTGTATGTATAGTGAAGCATTGCCACGGTAGCCAGCGACAGCACTCTGACAGTCTGGGGCTTGTGAGAGTAGGAGAGAGCTTCTGGAAGCTGAAGTTCGCGTGCGCTGGGCCTCTTCTTCACTATAAAAGCTGCCGAGGAGCAGTGCTGAAACTAATGTAGAGAGGGCCCTGGTGCAAGCATTTTGGGGGAACCTCTCTACTTCCAGGGTTGTATTTAGCACTGAGCAGTGTTTGTGTGTTTGAATGCATTTTTGTATGGATAGCGTGTGAATGTTGGCTTTTGAATGCAGGCATGCATTTGTGTGTAGTGTATATACTGCCAAACACAGATACACTCATACACACACACACACACACACTGATACCTATACAGATACACAGACACACACCAACATACATGCAAATACACAGACACACAGATACACACACTGACATGCACACACATAAATTTAATCATTGTTATATTTGCCGCCTCCCTCCTGTCAGCCTAAATTTTGTCTGCTGGAGGGTGGCTTGCTTGGGGTAGTGCTGGCTGAGGCTGATGGGAGTGGTTGTTGCAGCAGTCCGTCATAGTTGTCACCTACTCATGCTGGCCCTGTATGTGTGTGTATAGTGGATGCAGTGTGTATTTTTTATAGTAGATGTCATTTGTGTATGAATCGTGGATGTAGTGTGTATGTGTATGGTGGATGTAGTATATATGTGTATAGCAGATGTAGTGTGTGTATAGTAGTGTATTTGTAATTATGGGATGTAGTGTGTGTATAGTGGATAAAGCGTATGTGTGTGTGTAAGGTATGCAATGTGTGTATAGCAGATGTGGTGTGTGTAATGGATTCATTGTGTGTTTATACTAGATGTAGTGTGTGTGTAAGGGATGCAGTGTGTGTGTAAGGGATGCAGTGTGTGTATAGTGGATGCAGTGTGTGTGTAAGGTATGCAATGTGTCTATAGCAGATGCAGTGTGTGTAACGGATGCATTGTCTGTGTTTATACTAGATGTAGTGTGTGTATAGTGGATGCAGTGTGTGTAATAGATGCATTGTGTGTGTTTTATACTAGATGTAGTGTGTGTATAGTGGATGCAGTGTGTGTATAGTGGATGTAGTGTGTGTATAGTGGATGCAGTGTGTGTATAGTGGATGAAGTGTATGTGTGTGTAAGGTATACAATGTGTCTATAGCAGATGCAGTCTGTGTAATAGATGCATTGTGTGTGTTTATACTAGATGTAGTGTGTGTAAGGGATGCAGTGTGTGTATAGCAGATACAAAGTGTGGGTATAGTGGAAGCACATTATATTGCATGTGTAGCGTTTAATATGAGACGTCCAGTAAAAATTGAATAATCATTAACACTTTATTTTTTTATTTTACTAACAATCAGCAACATAATTTGTCTCAAATATACTTTTGCAGAGAGTAAGTCACGTTCACTTCTAGTTACGGAATGTGACAGGTGCCAATGAGTTGACTTCAGTAGTATATTTATTTAAGCCAGTAGATACACTTGGACACTTTATACAGAAAACTATATTTTAAACAAATTAAGAAATTAACAGGAAATAGAAGACTATCTGTCAATCCAAGATCTCAAATTTGTTACATCCTGATAGGAAAATATTTCTCAGCAGTTATAGCTTTTATCTAAGGTTTGAGTCAACCAGAAAACAAATCTGATCCTAATTCAAACTGAATGTGTGGCTGGACTTTCACTGGTACTTTGCAAATCTTATTTATAATATTACAACCGCAGCAAAAATGTCATCAGAGTTCTAGCACATCTAAGAGTTCTAGCATAATCTTTAAACACTACAATTTAAGGGAAAGGCACTAACAAGGTAAAATAAAATATTTTCAGTAGAAATCAGAAAAATGTGGGAGTGGGCAGAGAAAAATTACCAAATTCTACATCAAATTATGGCAAATCAAGAGTTATTAAATCGAATTATGGCAAATCAAAGTTATTAAAAACACTAAATAGCATATTCCTGTAAAAGTATTAAATAATATTGGATACATCTGCTAAAAACATAATTGTAAAACCTAACCTTGTTTAATAGGGAACCTGTCAAAGAAACAAACCAGCACTTATAGAATGTTTAATTCTCAAAGTTGCCAGACTTGTTTGGATTATTCAAGGCAGCAATAGGTATGTGCCTCTGATGGCACAGATCTCTTTCACTCTCTTTTTCACATACTGTTTTGGATCTCTTTATTTTTACTGTGCAGGTGGGTACATAATTGGGTCAAACGCCACAACAGCGTACATAGAATTAGACGGATTAAACAGTGGCATGAGTAGGTGCACATTTTTATTTTTTTTTAAAACAGGCTTAGTATAACTGATGAGTTTCAATTAAGTATTCTAGCATAAATGTGTAACAGTATTCTGTTACAAGATAGCGTCTTATGTTAAACAGGCTGGGTGTGTGGGGGTACCAGGGGTTTTTAGCTGGTTGACAAGTAACCACATATGCTTATTCGCCTTAAGAGTTTAGTTAGTCCTCTCTTGGTTTTCCTCCTATCTCTCCCAACGCTCATTCAGTGTCTCCTTTTCCAAGGACACCTCCTCCCCTCGTCCTGTCTTGGTTGGAGTTCCCCAAGGGTCTGTCCTTGGTCCCCTTCTATTTTCTCTTTATACTGCCTCTCTTGGTAAACTTATTGCCTCTTTTGGATTCCACTACCACCTGTACGCTGATGACACTCAGATATACCTCTCCTCCCCGGACCTCTCCCCTGCCGTCCTGCAACGTGTCACTGCTTGCCTTTCTTCCATCTCTGACTGGATGTCCTCACGCTTTCTGAAACTTAACCTCTCTAAAACTGAACTCCTTGTCTTTCCTCCTCCTAATACTGATCCTCCTCTCTCGCTCTCCCTTCAAGTCAGTGATATCCACATAAGTCCATCCCTGCAAGCGTGCTGTCTTGGCGTCATACTTGACTCTGGTCTCACCTTTGAGTCTCACATCCAGTTTGTTGCCAAGTCCTGTAGGTTCCAACTCAAAAACATAGCCCGCATTCGCCCCTTTCTTACGCAAGATGCTACCAAGGAGCTTGTCCATGCTCTAGTAATTTCCCGCATGGATTACTGTAACCCTCTCCTGATTGGTCTTCCCAAAAGCCGTATTGCCCCGCTACAGTCTGTAATGAATGCTGCAGCTAGACTGATTTTCCTCTCTAGTCGGTCCTCTCACACCTCACCCCTCTGCCAGTCCTTACATTGGCTCCCTGTATGCTATAGGAGTCAATTCAAAGTGCTAACCCATACATTTAAAGTACTGAACAATTCTAGCCCCACTTATATCTCTTCACTAATCCATAGATATGCCCCTCCTCGTACCCTCCGCTCTGCCCGTGACCACCTCCTGACCGCTGCTCGCACCCGTACGGCCAACTCGCGCTTGCAGGACCTCTCGCGGGCGGCTCCTCTCCTATGGAATAGCTTGCCTACTGCCATCAGACTCTCCCCTAGTCTTCAATCATTTAAGAAGGGCCTTAAAACCCATCTCTTCAGGAAAGCTTATGGCCTCCCAGAGTAATCTCTACCTTACATACCTGTCTCCTGCTCTCTCCTATGGGACAGTGCTTTGCTCTCTCCTCCAGCTCTACTTCACTCCTACTTGATATATCCTGTCCTAATGTTTCTAATACCCCACCTCCTTTAGTCTGTAAGCTCGTTTGATTAGGGTCCTCTTCAACCTATTGTTCCTGTAAGTTTTCTTGTAATTGTCCTATTTATTGTTACATCCCCCCTCTCAAAATATTGTAAAGCGCTACAGCGGGTTTCATGCTGTGCAGTTTCATTGCTTAATTGCTTAGAGTAGACCGCTAGTTGAGAGGCTGAGTTGCTAGGGTTAATAGTGTGCTGGGTTTAGGAGGTTTGGATATGCTTAGGGCGTTTTCCAAGTGTTAGAACCAATCAATTTATGAAAAACTTTGCAAAACAAACTGCGTTGAGACTAAAGTAAATATAAAAAAGCGGTGCAGTCCTCGCGAGTTGTAGTTGTGGGGGTCGGTCGCTCTGTACCGGGATCAGCCGATGCCCTGTTTGGGTATTTTAGAGTCCAGTTGTTGCACCAGAGGCGAGTTCAGCGGCATGTCTGGTCGAGCGGTGGAATCCGTGCATGGTAAGTGGAGGAGGCTTGGAGGATGCCGCCCGAGTCCCTTCAATGGCGCTGGTTTCAGTCGCTGCGCTGGGTGTAGGGCCAGGAGGGTTCCCTTTGCTTGCCTGGACTGTGAGCTGGAGTGTGCAGGGTGGTTGTCTCGGCGGTGCCCTGTCTTGAACAAGGTCAGACGTTTGGGTTTACGCCATTTTCTCCCAGAATGTAGCTATTATGGCATCCAGCTTGGCCATGAGGTTGGGTCTTTCTGCGGTTTGGGCGCACGTGGAGACGACCATTTTGCATGGCCGCTCCTCGGCTCTCAACTCGCTTGCCTCTTTCTTTGGGTTCTGTGCCCGTGTGTGTCCTCTTGTGGTTGGGCCAGGATAACCCCCACCGGGCCGGGGCCATGGGGGGGACTGGGTGCTCGCGGGTCTGTTTCTCTAGTTCGTTGACTGGAAGAGCGGCCGTCTCTCCCTGTCCCTGTCGCTTGTAGGCCCCAGCTAGCCATCTTGGGTTTCCAATCGCCAAATCGCTCGTGTGTCACCGGGACCTCCTTTATGCAGGTGGCGTATCCCGGTTTGTTGTATGTCTCATTTTTGTCGTGATAATCGGTGAGTCCAGCAGGAGCTCAGCTTTCGTGCGTCTGCTCCGCTTGCTGGCTTGGCCCCGCCCCCCTACTGTTTTGGATCTCAATACCTGAGAGCATTGGGCCATACCATTGAATCCTGATAATGGTGGGAAGGCACAGAAGCAATAAAGTGTAGGGAGTGTAGGGGAGACAGACGCAAAAATCACAGAAGGACAGATATATGGAGAAAAAGGTTTCAAAGCTAGAGGCTATGAGATATGACTGAAAAGACAGAGGCAAAATGAATTGGACAGATAAGTAGGATGGATGAGTGATCTACAGACATATAAGCGGGAAATATGAAGAGACAGAGACAGAGACGCAGACAGAGATAAAGAAATAAAGGTGAGATGGGTTACGGGGCATTTAGATTAGGAAGGGCAGGGCTGAAAGGCACCAGAAGAAACAGCAAGATCAATTAAAACAAGTGAAGAAAGTGGTTATAAAAATGGACAATGCCGGATAAAGTAATAGATTTGGGGAAAAAGCTTGGTTGAATATAGTCTCCTACTTCAATAGATTTAGAGGGAAGTGAACTAAGAGGATAAGAGTTGGTTCAAAGAGCAACAAAGAAAAAAAAAACAGTTTGTTTGCGAGGTCGGAAAAATAACCTGGAGCAGAAGGAAAAAAAACATACTGTGGGGGCCCAAGGTGCCCATTCTCACCGTCTGATATGCCATTTATTTACTTCTCTTTAGAAGAATAAAAACAGACAGTTATAATAACAGGACCAAATACACTGTGTTACGCATCCATAAATAGTAAAAGAACAATGTCAATCAATCTGGTGGCAGATAATATTTTATGTTAACATTTTTCTTCCTAAAGGGAATGATTTTCTATTCATCAGTAATACATAAGAGGGAAAACGTGCATTTAATCTGAAGCTCATCATTATTATCACAATGATCCTTTCGCCAATCCATGTGTAAGGCTACAGCTGTGAAGACTAAAGAGAATTTCTTGTTTCAAGTTCTGCACACAAACACACCAACATGTGCACTGTACATCTGTTACCTAAGAGCACGCTGGCAACAGACATACAGAACTTCTAAGAAGTGTGTGTTGGCTCTGAGTGCACGCATGCTCTCTGAGTTGGCGAGAAGTTCCAATCAAATGCTTCTTTACGAGAAGCATTTCATTGGACCACACAAGGGAGGAGATGCCTGGCATTCTGGGTAAGTTTAAAGCTTCTAGTAAGGTTATTCTTAGTGATGGGGAGGGGGTGAGGAAATGCTGAGTAAAATAACTACACCCTTAATAAGGATTGGAGTATCCCTTTAATATTATTCCAACTAAACCCCATTCAATGTATATCTGCTTGTGGGTTCCTTGATTCAAAATGCCTGAGTTTGCTTTCATCTGTATTGAATCTTATCTGCAACTTGCCTGCCCAATCCCCCATTGTATCCAAAGTTATATAAAAACTGTACTAACTTACCGAGCTTTGTGCCATCTGCAAACACTAACATGTGACTTTCAATGCAAACTAGGAGATCATTTATAAACACATTATAATACAACTCTGTGGAATTTGTTCGTGCTTTATTAATAATAATAATAAGAAGAAGAATTGGACCCAGAACAGAACCTTGTGGAACCCTACTTACCATATTTGTCCAATTTTGAAAAAAAATCCATTTACAACTACACTCTGCTACTGTCTGCACGCTATCTTTACGCTACTTTCCTGAACAAGATTTTTTTTTTATCTAAGCCATCTGATTTCAGATTTAATAGTAAATTTTTGTGTGAAAATTTATTAAATACCAAAATCTAAGTAGATCACATCTACCGACTCACCCTGATCTATAGTCCTACTATTCTTCATAAAAAACAAATACGTTAGTTTGACATGACCTTTTATTCATGAAACCCTGTTGACTCCTTATTGATATATTGTTGTTCAAAATTAATTCCTGAATATTATCACTTACAAACCTATGTTCCTAACGTTATAGTGTCCTATGGCAGTTTAGGTGTCCCTGACCCCCTCTAAATTCATGGAAAAAGCTATTTTACTTTTTACCTTATGTTTCTTTCTTCACTGCACTGCTCTCCTCATTGCTGGTCCTGCCTTCTTTGATTGAGATCTTCAATCTTTAAATAGGAAAGAATTTAGGGGCTAGTTCGGGAAATCTAGGAGCAGCATTTGATTGAGAACCAAGTTTGATGTGATTTGCAATGCAGAAGCGACTGCAGTGGCTGTCTTTCAGTCACTAGAGGTGTATAAACCCGGCAATTTTTACAAAACTTCAATGTTTTAAATTTCAGGATTAAAAGTACAGGGCGACTGCACCCAAACATTGAAATGGAGTGGTCTGGGTGTCTGCAGTGGTCCTTTAACAGCCCTTCAAATCATTTCCCAACCACAGATGTTAAACTCACAGGTCTGTAATTCCCGGCTGGAGATTTTGAAACCTTTTTAAATATAGCTACCACATATGCTTTTTTTTCAGTCCACTGGGTGATGAGAGGTAATTTAAAGGGACGCTGTAAGTACCAGAACCACTACTGCTTAATCTAGAGGTCCTGGGGCAAAGAGATTGTCCCTGAAATCTCAACAGTGTCAACGCTATCTTTTCTGAGAAAAAGCAGTGTTTACATTGCTACTTATGGCCACTTCTTGTGGCTGTCACTCAAACAGCTTCTGTAGGGCTTTCTGGCTGTGTCCTACAGGGAAGTTTTATAGGAGCAGTGACCGCAGTTAGACCTGAAAACTGTTGGACTAAAGGTGTGTAAATCTCTTTATTTTTTTTTCATGTGGGGGGGGGAGAGGGATAAATCTAACTAGCTACTATAGCACTCTAATGTTACTATTATTTCTAATAAAGTGCCAACACATTTCACAGACCTGTACAATGGGTGGACTAACAGTATTAGTCCTAAGTATTTGTAACCAAACAAGTTAGATGCACAGGAACAGAGGGGTTGAGGGCCCTGCTCAATGAACTTACATGCTAGAGAGAGTGAGTTATAGTGACTCAACAGGTAAGGGTATGTTGGGAATATATGTTTGTATCCCTAATGTTAAAATGTTCCTTTAAGATGGAGGATTCTGTAATGACTCTCACACATTCCTTGATCTTGCCACCGGTGTGAAGGCCGTGAGGATTTATAACAGGGTTATTTCACAGTAGTACTATGTTTGCAAGCTTACAATCTAGCATAAAAAATACTCCTAGGAAAAACACTTAAGAGAAGCTGCCACTTGCCAATATTTTAAAAATTATGTTTTTTTTATCTGAGTCTCGACTTCCGGACAATCATTGTTACAATTCCTGTCCTTTGCACCTGGCAGTCATATAGAGAAAGCATAGAGGGGGGAGGAGAAAATGTATTTGCAATGTGTGCCTTGACTGTGCCTTGATTCAACTGGATAGTGATATCCTTCGCTAAATTCTTAATATAAATTAAAGAAATTGTTATTACATAGAAAGTTTAATACAAGCTGTAGGTGAGTTTAATGTTTTATTCACAGCTAGAAGTCCAGAGAAGTGACAGCTTTCCCTTAAATTCACAGTGTCTCTCCTTTTCCCCTAAACTCCACTCTGCCTTGTTTAGTGAAGAAATAGGTGATGCATCTCATATAATCCCGGATCACTCCTTTGGGGAAATTACCACGTTAACCAATATACATGATGTGCCAATGGCATTTTATTAACATGAATGAGATGCAGCTTACAACTCTACTACACTCATCCAAACTGTCCTCTTTTATTTAAAATAGGGAAAAAAACTTACAGCTGGCTAGTGTTTGAGCTAATGTGGCTGTATTAAGCTGTTGTACCAATGATTTACAATAAAGCTGCTGAATTGATCCTTGAGTGCCTGGACTACAGTTTTTGTTCAGCTTTCACAGGAGGGGTAGCCAACCCCAGGTCTGGTTGCACCAGGATTGTATTAAGTGTGCAGTATAAGTCTCTTTTTTTGTTTATACACTGTAAAGCCTGTAACAAGACGTCTTGCTGCTGGTATCTTTACAATGTGCAAAATGCTTACATCATGTGTTCGTGCTTGTTTTAAATTCGTAATCGGTACCATGAGACTTTCATCCCACCATTTTTATCGATTTTCTAATTTAGAAACCATTGCGCTGTAAGACTGATAGAGTTGAGTTCTCTTGTTAGACGTGGTTTCGGTTTTCAGTCCGAGACACAGGACAAGCTATTCTTTTTATCAGCTGATAAAGATTGTATCACATTCTGTGGGAAGCATCAGAGTTAGAAGACATCGCCATCCTGAAAATCACAGACAGTACTTTGTGTTCACAAGTTGTAGACAGTCTGAGTCTTTTTAAATGACAAAAATAGGTGGACATGATTTTACCTGACAAGAACATATTTAGATACACATCTCACACACAGATTTTCATATATGGGCATATAGTTGTGGCTATGAATACCTAATGAAAATATTAAATATTTCATTATTTGTAATGGGTCTGAGTGTAAGATCTGTACTGCGGCAGAGTGCTAAATAATGCCTAATTACCATGGAAACCAATACAATATTTAAAATATTTATCCACATTTAGCATTTTGTATCCACAATAGCATTTGTTTTGGCTTCATACATCTCCCGGGTGTAAAGATTGGAAATGTCTGTTTTTGTAACTAGTTGGATATGGGTTTATACTTGTCTCCCACTGGCTGGTCAGAGACAACAACTCAATCATAGGGGTCTATTCTCTTAGTAGCGAGTTATACTGAGTTGATGAAATTTAGGTTTAAGTAATCATGCTTTGTGAATAGCTCCATTTGCGCTATTTTTGACCTGCACTTCAAAATCCGATTACCATAACACATTGTTTTGTAAATAAACCCAATATTTTTACAATATAATTCTGAAATAGTATGTTATCTTATTAATTCTATATCTTCTGAATATCTTTAGAGGAACACTATAGTCATCTAAACAACTTTAGTTTAATGAAGCAGTTTTAGTGTATAGATCATGCCTCTCAGGTTCTACTGCTCAATTCACTGCCATTTAGGAGTTAATTCACTTTGTGTCTGTTTATGCAGCCCTTGCCACACCTCCCCTGGCTATGATTGACACAGCCTGCATGAAAAAAAAACTGGTTTCACTTTCAATCAGATGTAATTTATCTTAAACAATTTTATCTCTTGCTCTGTAAATTGAACTTTAATCACATACAGGAGGCTCTTTCAGGGTCTAGCAAGGTATTAACATAGAAGGGGATAAGAAAATCTAAATTAAACAGAACTTGCAATAAAGAAAAGATAAACTTTAGATGACTCTTTACAGGAAGTGTTTAGGAAGTCACATGCAGGGAGGTGTGACTAGGGTTCATAAACAAATTGATTTAACTCCTAAATGGCAGATAATTGAGCAGTGAGGCTGCAGGGGCATGTTCTATACACCAAAACTGCTGCATTAAGCTAAAGTTGTTTTGGTTACTAGAGTGTCCCTTTAATGTACACTATCCCCAATTCAAGAAGCTGATGTTTTACATTTTTACTAAAGATGGAAAAGAATAAAGTGGAAGAATTTAGATTTATGATCTGATTTTCATATTTTAGATACTTTTTAGATCATAGAACATATTTTCTGTATCTGAATTCTAGAAACATAATATAATGTGCATGTTGATGTCATGAAAGGGTACACTGTAACATTAACGTGACAAATATTTATTTGTGATTTAAATACTGCAAACTGTGTAGAACTGGTGCAAAATACCCTTTGTTTAATTCTGCTGCTATTATACTACAGATTCTATTTTTTTTAGTAGCTAATGAAATTAAAAAGTGACATGCATCTATTTCCTTTCTCCTCATTTTCATACTTATTTTATTAATAGGTTAATTCTGTAAAAACAATGCAAGTATGTACAGGTGGTTTAAACCCACAGTTAAGTCTTTTCAAACCTAAGATGTGGTCAAGGTCCAGACTTATACATTGAATGTAACATGCATCACCAACTTAAAGGAACACTATCACCAAAACAAGTTCATAGCGCCCTGTGTCTGAATCTCAGTTTTTTTTTCTCGGGTGCTTATTTGAATAAGATTCATAAGGAGAATTTGGCACTCAAAGTTACCCACAATCCATCAGTAAAATCAACCCCATAGGACGGGAAACTGCAGACATCATGCCAGAGGAGGTCAAAATGGCTGTGTCCAGATATTGAAAGCTGGCACAAGGAGGGAAAGATAAGGAATTAGGGAAGGGAAACCAAAAGTAAAAACCAAGATGATAGAGCTTATCTAACTCGGCTCCTGCAAATATCATTCAAGCTACCCATATCTCGTATTTGTTTTATCAGTCATCCTCCTAGCACTCACATCACGCACAACCCTAACATCACAGACAACTCATTAGTTAATCCAACAGCACTCACCTATCATTTGTCCCCATCGTATTCACAAACTGTTTTTATTCCTCTCAGGGTTTTATTATACTCATGAAATACACTACCCATCAGTCGTCCATATCATCGACATGGTGTTTAGAAGTGGCTGAAGTCACTGTCCTGTACAGTTTGATATATTGTATTATAGGTTATTATAGACTGGCATTGTTTCGCTTTACTAATAATGTTGGAATCGTGCTTGTGCTTATAACTACCATTGGGTGCGTAGTGTCTTTTTCGTCATTATTTCGGTAAGCAGAAATATTTTATAGCCAGCCATAACATACCTGGTCTCAAAGAACTGAAGCTAGCACAGTCACGAGCAAGTTATTATATAGTGGCCAGCACTTAGATATCCTGTTAGAAAGCTGCAAGATAATGTTCGAATTATATTTTTTACCAGAATAGGGCAGCGTTTTAAAAAATTAGAACATTGTATAAAACACAAATAATAAGTTACTTTTTCATGCCAACTAAAATAAGCCATATGTTTGACCATGCCACAAGATTTAAAGCTGTGCTTAGATGTAAATTGATTTAAACCTTTGTATGATACTGTTTATTAAACTTAAGTGTTTCTGATCACTGAGCATTCTAGATGCTTTTTTTTCCCATATTTCCCAACTAAAACCTTTGCTTTTCTGTCTTTCCCCTTTTGTTCCCTTTCATTTTGTGTGCAATCATTATCTGTCTGTTGGCTGACAGTGTCTTTACATCCAAAATGCAAAGCAGACAGATGGGGGCGTCTGGGAAGAATATGACCAAAAGTACCAGCATCGGAGGTGATATGTACACTTTGGAAAAGAACGATGGAAGCCAATCTGACACAGCAGTGGGCACAGTGGGCGCAAGTGGCAAGAAGAGACGATCTAGTATCGGAGCCAAAATGGTGGCCATTGTTGGCTTGTCAAGGAAAAGTCGAAGTACCTCACAGCTCAGCCAAACAGGTCAGTAACCAATGTTTTTTATATGTTTATTCTTGATTGATAGAAGGATGGTTTTTTTTCAGTGTTCTACGAGGAATGCAAGACGACATATTCAACACCATTTCTTCTGTTTTAATAATTGTGTGAATTAGAAATAAATGCTTTTATTTTTGTTACCTTTTCTTCCATAGAATTTGTGACATGGGAGAGATTCATTGTTGTGGACAGTAACATACATTGAGGTCATGAGCTTGATCGTATTCATGAATAGTTGGAAATTACTTATTTCAGTGCAGTTTTCAACAGACTGGTGTATAAATCTGTGCTTTGTATCACCTGAAGAAAAAATTCCTTTAAAAAATCTCATATCATAACACTAATATATCTGTTTATATAGTACTATAATACCATACCATTTTTGAGACAAATGTTATATATATTATGTAGCTTCACCACCTTCCATGACCTCTAGTGCCAATTTTGGAAAACGTCATCATGCCGATACATTTAATTGAGTTCTGTTATTAATTACACCACCAGGCAATCCTAGTTAATTGCCTCAATTATATGGACCAATGACACCAAGACTAGTGCTCTATTATGACCCTGGTTGGCCACAATACTAACCAGAACGTAACAATATTGAGTGGAAATGCAGTTTGATTCTGAAAATGTAAATAGGGTTTAAGACCAAATTAAGAGATCTTTTACAGGTAGGCCAGTTTTCCGTCTTTCTTACCGATTAAGGCCCTTATTTAATATTTGTGGATGATCTTTTCAAATGATTTTTTTTTGGATTCATTTTTGAAATTATTTTTTAAATATGAAATCATTTTAAAAGTTTATCCAAAAATGCTAAATCATTTGAAAAGCATATCCAAAAAACAGAAAATGTTGGGCCTAAATGAGACAGCAATGACTTGGACATTTCCATACAAGATTGATTTGTGTTTGATATAAATTCCTCAAACGTTTCTTTAAATACATAATAAGCAGAATGGATGTGCTCATTAGTAGTGTGTACTTTATATTCAACAGGATTTTTTTTTTTTAATTCTTAATTTTATTTGTGCATATAAGTAACAATAGAATGTGCACTGCCACAACAGCTGGTGCAACCAGGTTTATATTCACATATGATCACATGCACATTTTTATAGGTAAATAAGTAAACAGGATTTGTTCTTAAGTTTCATTGCAACAAACAGAAAAAAAAACAGCGTAAAGAGAACAGTAGCTTGGCTTGTGGTCTCCACCAACTAGCTTATAAGCAGTGGACAGGCTGTGTGTTTACTAAGAGTAGTGTGCTGCATAGCCAGGAGACAGACCAGACTGAGTAAGTTACTGAAAAATATGTTGGACTGTATCCCTGCTAATTACTGCTTGCTACATTGGCATAGCCATTACCATTTGAGATAGCAAAGGCTTATATGAGCAGTTGGTGTAGAAGGTAGCCACTGCAAAAGAGTGCAATAGGTCTGTTCAGATCTATCATTTTTTCTTTTTTAAATTCTTTATTTTTGCCATGAACGGACAATCCATCTGCATTGCAACGGCATATGCGAAAGTCAAACATATTTCATATAATAGCAATTCAGTGATACAGAGAAAGAGGAAGATTTGCAGAAACAACGGTAAGTAACTTGGTTGTAATGTGTCATGTTTTTTTTTTGTGGTACATTATTTTATGTATGTTGTTGGTAGCGAGGGTTGTACCATAAGAGGGTGTTAATCCTATTAGGTAGTGTGGCTAAATGCGTGAATTAGGCTGTGCTCTGCTAAAGGAGCTCAGTGGTCGGATAACCTTGTGTTGGTATAATATTCGCACATAAGATACCAGGAGACCTAGTATTGGCGGTTATGGACACGTTGGTCTCGGCTATAGGTGTGCCACAATCGTATATGGGTAAGGGTTCGATTGTGGTTCTCGCTATAGAAAGGTTGATCTTTTGTTATTTCTGGGATGTATGTTTCGTTACGAATTAGTAGTAGTATTCGGTAAGTGGTTTCCTCCCATTGAGAGTGGGAGGGAGGTGATTAGAGGTGACAGGAAGGTAGAGGGAGGGTAAAGGAATAGTTATCAGGTAAGAAAGAGGTTTTGGGTTACAAGTAGCACCGGCAGCGAGCACGGCAACGGAGGGGTAGGGGCCGTGCCGCCCCTCGGGCTTCTAGGTAGTGTCTGAGATATGCCACCGGGTCTAGATCCCTCCCCGCGTCTCTGAATATGCCTCCCATGGCTCCAAAACTCGATTTTTTTTATCATCCCTCGGACATGTGTCGTCAGTTTTTCCATGAGATAATTGTCTTTAAGTTTAAGCAGTATCATATTCATTGTTGGGGTTGTGGGTTGTAACCATCTCTGTGAGAGAGCTCTACTGGCTGCTGATGTAATGTTACGTAGCAAGGTTAATTCTGGGCCTGTCCAGCCCTCTATTGGTCTGGACAGGAGGAACACCCATGAGTCGAGACTCACATGCTTCTAGAGGACCTGGGAGGCTAGTTTCCGCACAGCTTTCCAGTATGTGACTGCTAGGGGGTAGCTCCACCACACGTGGTGGTATGTTCCCTTTTCTCCGCAAAGTCTCCAGCATTGGTCTGTCACCGGTGTCGTATACCATCGGAACATCGTTTTGAAAGCTTGTTCCTGTATTGTGACACCAGTTTCACCGGTGTTGTATACCATCAGAACATCGTTTTGAAAGCTTGTTCCTGTATTGTGACACAGACCAATGTTTTCCTGTTGGCCTGCCAGTCTATGCCTTCTAACGTTTCCCCTAGTTTTCAACAGGACTTTTAATCTTCACCTCATTAGACAGAAAGCTCATTCTATGTATGTTAAGGACAACAATATTTAAAGAAAGTGTCAACTTGGTTTTATGAAGTTATCCATATTAGACAAACTGCATTATTTCTATGGAATTATTTCTGTAAAGCAAAGCATTGCATTGTATTGTATGTGTGATTCATTTTAAAAAACCTTTTAAACGGAAGTCAAATTATTCAGCACAGTATCTCATAAAAGCCATGGGTAACATCTTGTTTTTTAATTCCATAACTATAACAATGTTTACCTAGATAAATGATGTATAGGTAAATAGAGGATATATCCTCTGGACATTTGATACAGCCTCAGGCTACAAATTTCAAAAATAGTTATTATGGGCATGAAATAATTAAACGTTTGCAGAAAAAAATATTAAATATGAAGTGGAAGATTGAGCAAAAAAAGCTTGGTTTAGCAATAAAAATAATAAACTAAAGTTAATATACTTAATTGTTTTCGGCACTGCTAATCTCTCCTTTTGCTTCATCCATCGTTGGTTCAATCCAATGCTCCTCATAGGAGCATAGGGGACCTGATGTGCTTTCTTTTGGGGGCTTCCTTTGTCACTAGTAGCTGTCAGCATGACACCCACTAGAGTTGGATTTAACTCTGCAATGTAAACGTTCAAGTTTCCAAAAAACTGCAATGTTTTTATAATGCAGGGTTAAAAGGACAGAACCACTGCACCCAGGCCACATCCACAGTGGCCTGAATGACTTGAGTGGTCCTTTTGTGGCATTAGAAGCTTCATGATGAATGGAATTATACTGTCTCTGCACTCTGTTTGAATGCAGCACCACTTACAATGCAGAATTAAAGAGAGGGAGAATCTTATATGAGTATAAATTGTATTTTTTTTCTCATCTTAAAAAATGATTATGTGTATAATGCTTTATAAAATATGCAATATAAAACGTCTGTGTCATTTTGACAGGCACAGCCTAGAGTGTCTCTTTAACATGTACCTGTCATACAAAAATACAGAATTACATGTATAATATAAACTGTGGTGGCCAAATTGCTAACACGTGGATACAGTAGATTTCTGGTAAAATATTTAGTTATTAGTTATTAGTTATATGCCATTACCACGTTAATATTATTATATGTAGCATTTTATTATCCAATATTATTCAGATTTCCTGTATGCCTGAATCATCCTGAATTCTCGAATATTCATTCGTGTTCGGTACTGTCACATAATTGTGCTGTTTTGCTGAGCTATGAATAAGGTGAAAACTTGAATGATATTATGTCCATGTCTCAAACTACAATGAATTTCTTGGTGATGTGGAAAAGGTGATGACTCAATGGAGTTTTTTCACTATATCCAGTAACAAGTCAAGCTTCATAAACACCAGTGTTTGGTTCTTCACTGACGTGCTTACCATAGTTACATAGGCTAAAAAAGAGACATGTGTCCATCAAGTTCAGCCTTTATCACATTTGTTTTTTGCTGTTGATTCAAAGTTTGAAGCATTTCCAATTTTGCAACAAACTAGGAAAAAAAATCCTTCTTGACCCCAGAATGGCAGTCAGATTTATCCTTAGATCAAGAAGTTATTACCCTACATTGAAAAATTATAGTTTTGAATATTCTGTTTTTTGCAAGTATGCCTCTAGTTGCTGTTTGAACATCTGTATGGACTCTGATAAAATCACTTCAGGCAGAGAATTCCATATCTTTATTATTCAAAAAACCTTTCCTTTGCCTTAGACGAAATCTTCTTTCTTCCAGTCTAAACGCATGACCTCGTGTCGTGTGTAAGATCCTATTTGTGAATAGATTTCCACACAATGGAATATTGTAGCTTTATTTGTATAATGTTATCATATAACCTCTGAGGCAACGGTTTTCTAAACTGAAGAGGTTACATTTGTTAACATTTCCTCATAGCTAAAATGTTCCATTCCTTTTATTAATTTTTGTAGCCCGTTTCTGCACACCAGCATTGGAAGGTGTGAAACCAGGCATTCACCTGGAGTTAGAGATGCACGGGCACAACTCTTTTTAGGGACTTCCCTTTGAGATGGGGGGCACAAAAGTAGAATTGGGACTGTGATCTTTTTCGAGTTTTGAGTTTGACGTTGCTCACTGTTCAGTAAAAAATCCTTCAAATGTTAAATTCTGTTGATTAATATTGTTGTTTACACTCTATAAAGATTCATCATTCATAGCTACTGAATACAGTATACAGTACTAAAAATAAAATAGACAACCTCGTTTTGTTTCTAAAAAATTATATTTTAGATATACTTTTCACGTTTTAGTATTGGACTGTGCAATCTAGGTGTTAAAATGTTGTGGGAGTGATAAGAAGCATGTGCTCCCACTGTGGCTACCATATTGGTCAGAGGAGGCTAACCCCAATAGGTGTGTTAATCTATGCTGATTACTGGTCATTTCAATAGCATGTTGTATAGGTTAACATTTAATACCATCCTAAAGTTGTTCATATTTCGATGATGACAGGTCAACTTGAAAACAATAAATATGATTTGCCGTTAAGTCTTGTAGGAAGGAAAAGTATCAGCATGCTGAAAGATAAACAACACTATGACTTTATATTGTGCAATTATAATACAATCTCATGTTAGGTTCTTTCTTTATTCTCTTGTGTAATACTTTACACAAGAAATTGAATTTCAGTGTAATTTATTTCAATGCCTATTCAATTTTGGAATATTCTCCCTCGTGAGCCAAGTTTCCATCAATTGCATTTGAACACAGTAAGGACTTCTGTTTAGAATATGTTTCCAAAGGTAGGAGGACATGTTGGTAAATTGTGAACATGCCAAAACAGCAAAGGTCAAATTAGAGATTAGAAAATTATCCTCCTTATTATCATGATCATTGATATTTCTTGGGTTAAGAGGACACATCATGAACACGGCTTTTTATCAATTGTAGAAATAATAAAAAACTAAATTTAAAATAAATAAATTCATACCATAAAAATGCCCCCCATTTGGAGTAAATTCTGATTAACTGCAGGTTTTGTAACGAGGTGACTTGGAGGTGACTTGTTCATCAAGCAGGAAATGACTGACATTTCTCAGCCAGTTATAGTCCTGTTTTCTTTTTGAAATATTGAAGGTATAATATTATGGCACATTGTTGTAGATATGGCTATATCAAATCCATTGTATACAAACACAATGGCAAACTTTAAACTATATTAAAGGGTTGCTCCAAACGTCATAACCACTTCAACTCTATGTAGTGGTTATTATGCCAGGAATATCCTGGCCCCGTTCCCCTATATGGGACAAACCATTTTGTAATGGTTTGCCCTCTCACCTTGGTCCCCCCACCAGGTGCCTAGGCTCCTGCATACTGACTGAACAACATTTGATTTCTGCAGAGTTGCAGAAGCTGGATGCAGATCTTGTTGGCCATTCATTGCTGAGAGTGTCAGTTGATCATTGTTAGCCAATGAATTACATTCTGTGCATAAAACTATGCATAGAAGTGACTTTAGAAAGACACTGCCCCAAGGACATTGTCGGAGGTGGAGTTACACCTTCAGCAGCAAAGGAGTAATACTCTGAATGTGCAGCGTTTCAAAACAAAACACTGCACATACAGACTCCTGGCACAATGGCCACTTCACAACACTGAAGTGGTCATAGCTCTTGACGTTACCATTTCAGAAAGGACAGATGAAAAAACAGATGAACTAGAGAGGGGTGAAAAAAAGAGGAAAAGTAAAAAGGCACGGGGAGACAAGTGGAGAGATGTGTAATCCAGCCATGGAGACAATTGTCAGGACAATCTAAGATTGCATCCTTAGTAACATTGGTCAGTCTATCCATAAGTATAGTGTCTGCAATTTTTTGGAGGGAGGGGTTGGGGGACATGTCTGTATTACAAAACTTCATCAAAACTCTCCTGGTGGCTAGTAATATTTAAGTTGATAAATGACTGTCATTTCTAGTAAGCTCTTCAATTGTTGAAGAGAAATGGGAACCCCAGAGGCTTCCTGCTGTTGTTGAAAGACGATCTGTGTGTTTCCCGTTAAACCTGCGCTTCGGGGTTTATTGGAATTACACGTAGACCAAGAACAAAAAGAGCTGTGATATTTTTGTAATTGAATAAAATGAATGAAATACTAATCATGAAATATTAATTAGGAATGAATTGAAGTCTCTTAGCCATAGTTTATTTATTTTATGTTGGGTAGTGTTATCTCCATGAAGGTAGCTTCACCCATGTCTACTATTCCCTGCACTTCTGAAGTCTGTCCCTGTACAATCTAATGGTAAACCATTACTGTCTACCAGTTACTCTGCTTGGCACTGCATTGTTCATATACTCATTTAAACTGGAAAGGACAGAATTCCTGTAAGGATTCTAGGTATAGCAGACATGCAGATTGACTCACCTGTTCTAGGTGTGTGAGCTATGACATCCACAATTGCTGATTTTAGGGGTGGAAAGAGAACTTCGATTTCGGTGGGAACCTGGCTGTAGAGATGGACAGTTAAATAAGGACTCTTTTAACCTGTATTTTCTAGGATATGATTAGATTGTCAGGTGGATGTTTGTAAATGAACCCGGGCTACCATTGGTGAGTGAACCACAATACATTGTGGAAACTCTATGACCTGGACTTGTCTATGAAACCAGTAAAGCAAGACTCCCACATAATACAAATTCAACAGTTTTTTTTCTGATGATTAATATAAATTTGACACTTGGTGAAGCAAGCTTCTTGTGGGTAGCTGTCATACACATTTATAGGTGGAGATGGTCACCCTATTGATTAGCAGTTTCATAACCCCTGTTTTAGAACTTTAAATTGGGAACGCATACGATTCAGTGAGCTCACAATATTTAGAAAAAGCACATCATATTCATGAAACCCTTGGCAACTGCCTGCAATAATTTCTTTATCCTAGCAACACTGCCTTCTTCAATGTAGGAGACCCTGCCTGACACTGAGAAACGTGTCTAATGTATGGTTTTCACAAAAAAATACATATTTTTCTTAACTATTATATACATTTGAAGAAAGGGTCACTAAACTAATTTTAGAACGGAAGAATGATTCAGAATGATTCTTCAAGTTAATGTCATGGATTCTGTCCAAAAGGTTTAAAGCAGAACTGTCACTTCCGTGGAAATTACACCAAGGAACACTGACAATCATCTATAATTTGTGTTAACCTTTTCTTCATGTGCTGCTACTTTATCTCTTAAATGTGTATTACAAGATTTAGCAAATTATATCACAATCTAGTTCAGTCTAGGCACAGCCAGGGCACACCATACAAGTGAGGTTGAAAAAAGAAACATTGTTTCTGTTTCAACTCCACCACTAATTATGTTAAATGGTAGAAAATGCAAAATTTAAAAGGACGATGGAGCCAAGATGGGTGTGCTTAGATACATGATGGAGCTAATTACAGAAGTATGGATTTAATTGAAGTGTTTAGACCTTGCAAGTTATAATATATATCCTACTTAGTTATCTTTCTAATTGTGTTTCATACTAATTCCTAAAGGACTATCCAAAAAATGTAAATTGACAAAGAACTGAATTATACAAAAAAGTTCACGTTTTTGAGTTCTTGGCCAACACACATTACCAAAGAGCATTCATGGAGCTTTGTCTAGGTGACCCGATATTTCTATTTCAGTTTGATTTAAAAGCAATCTTCTTATTAATGTTTCCAATTGAATTTTTTAGAGTGCCATTCTTTTTCTTTAATGCTGTCTCTGTGCCAGTGTTCTTGGCATAGGATGCCAGTATTCTCTAAGTGATGTTCATTGATATTTTAAACTACTGAGCCACTTGAAAACCAACCTGTGTCTAATGCATTTTTCCGAGCCAGCATTGGCGTTACGATTGCATTATGAGCGTCTGGTCCACTAAAAAAACCTGGCAGCACTACAGGGAATATGATTTATTAATTTTTTTAAAATTTAATCAAAGAGGAAATGGTATCGGGAGTTTTGCATACCACAAACCTTTTTATATTATCCAGCAAATCATGAACAATAGCAATCAAATATTAAGCTATTCTAATATAAAATGATAACGTTTAGTATCATGTAACTATTTTTTATTATAAAGCGCTGCGGAATAAGCTGGCGCTATGTAAATACCAATAATAATATTAACTATACATATTTATGGTAGAGAGAGAATACTGTCCCTGAATATGGAAATTAATTCAGGAATAATTTGTGACAGTAAACATTTAAGAGAGAATAGTTGACAGTAAATAAAATCTGATATTAATGGAGTAGGAAAATGCTTTTACTAATAAAATATATTAAGATTATTTAAGATTTTTAGGCATTTATGTCCTCTAATGATTATTTATGAAATATTTCAATAGGGTTTAATCAATCCCGAGCAGCTCTAATGTCTTATTTTTAATGACTATTTGAAGTCCACTTTTGTTGATTGGTTAGTTTTGGTAAGTTACCCATGGTAAGTAAACATCCTGTCAACAATAGCATAGCAATATAAAGGGATTTCAATTAACCCCTTAAGGACAGAGCTTCAGAAGCTTGTCTTTCACTTAATGACAACAGCATTTTTTGCATTTTTTGCTGTTTGCGTTCAACTGCAATTTGCATTTTACTAATTTATTGCACCAACACATATTATACATCGTTTTTTAAAGGACAGAAAGGGCTTTAATTTGATGTAAAATATGTATATATAAATGCTTATTTATTATAAAAAATACAGAAAAATGCAAAAAAATGTAAAATTTTGTGTTTTTTTTTACAGTTTTTGCAATAATGTGTGCACAATTAGTGCAGGTTAAGGAAACTAATTAAAAATAAATTCATTTAGTTGTTCTGATTTACAGAATATATAATGTGTCTGGGATTTTAAGTTTTTTTTTGGTAGTTACAGGTCACAAAGCACAAGGAGTAAAATAAACTTTTAATGTGGAGCGATTTTAGAATTTGGTATGTTTGTCTTGTAAGCTTAATAGCCATAAAAGAAAACAAAATTGCCACACAAAAGTATATATTTATATAAAGTAGACATCACAGGCTATTTACCTAAGGTTGTTTTGATACTTTCTACATAGCCATTACACCGCCAACCTCTGCTAAATATTGGAGTAAAATTGTGGGTTTTTTTGGTTTTTGGCACACAAACTTATAGCAAAGAAATTCTCATGTGTATTTTGTAAAGTTGGTGTGTGCTATTCCTGTACAAAGTTTTATTTTGTGTTCAGTTACATCTGCTGAGTAAAATGACACCCCCATTGTATGTCTTTGGCACTATTTCGTGACGTTACAGTGCCATATAGGATACCTGTCCTTTTCAGTATTCACAGTAGAATTTTGAGAGATGGATTTAATGAGCCTATGCTTCCATTTGGGGTATTATAGTAGTTTGACTGTAGTTTGACCACAAAGGCCTACATTTGTAAAAGTAGACACTCCAGGGTATCTCCTAAGGTGCATATTGTGCCTTAACATGCCCCCATTTTGTTTCACCAAGTATGTGGTATGTGGTAAAAAATAATTTTGTGCATTTCTTACATACGGATTGCATTTTTGCTGGGCATTTTGTATATTTCATATGTGCCACTAAGTTCAAACCCCACCAAATTATGCTCAGCTAAGTCTTCTGAGTAAAAGGACACCCCATTTTATGTCTTTGGCACTATTTCGTGAAGCTACAGTGCCATATAGGAGACCTGTCCTTTTCAGTATTCACAGTAGAATTTTGAGAGAACGATTTAATGAGCCTTTGCTTCCATTTGGGGTATTATAACAGTTTGACTGTTCAAAAAAAAAACACAAAGGCCTACATTTGTAAAAGTAGACACTCCAGGGTATCTCATAAGATGCATATTGTGCCTTAGCATGCCCCCATTTGTTCACCAATATATGCCAAAGTATGTGGTAAAAAAATATTTGAGGCATTTTTTACATACAGATTGCATTTTTGCTGGGCATTTTATATATTTTATATCTGCCACTAAGTTCAAAACCCCCAAATTATGCTCAGCGAGGTCATCTGAGTAAAAAAACACCCCCAATGAATGTCTTTGGCACTATTTCGTGAAGCTACAGTGCCATATAGGAGACCAAGCCATATCAGTTTTTATCGAACTTTGAATTTTGACGCTGGGCCTATGTGCACTTTCCAAGCATCTTCGCAGGTTTTAAATTCAAACTACCCCACAAAGGCCTACCATTTCTTAAAGTAGACACCCCAGGGTATTTCAAAAGGTATATTTTGAACCTTAGCGTGGGATCATTTTTCCGCTAGCTTGTACTAGGTGTAGTAGTAATAAGCGTTTTCTGCCTTTTTGACACACAAAGTGAGTTTGCCCAGTATATTTTTTGCAAACCTTATGTGTGCTACCACTTTATAATACTTTATATGTTGCTCAGCTATGTCGGCTGAGTACAGCAATATCCTCGTATGTACCTTTGCCTGGTATATGTGGATGTTGAAGGGGCACATTTGAGACATAGCCATTCAGTTTTTTTCTAACTAAGTTTTACACTGTGTCCATGTTCCAATTTGGAGTAGTTTAGATGGTTGGTTATTGAAACTTCCCCACAAACACATACTATTTATTAAAGAATACACTCTGGGGTAATTCAAAAGGCGTATTTTGAACCTTAGCGTGGGATCATTTTTTCTCTAGTTTGTTCCAGGTGTAGTGGTAATGAGCATTTTTAAATGTATTTTTTTACTTTTTAAAACTTTTTTACTTTTTAAAACTAGTTTTTAAAAAAATTTTGCTTATTAATTTTTTGAAACTTTCCTAAAGTTTCTTAAAAGTTTTTTTTACAGATTTAACATTTTTCTAAGCTTTTTTTTACCGTTAACCCCTAACTAGCAGTAAGCAGCACTAACAGTAAATTCCCCATTTTCCCATAACTCCCACCCACCCCAGCTAGCAAAATATATAATTATAAAATATTTAAATTAGTTAATTAAATAAATTGAACCCCTGAGGGTTAAAAAATAAATAAAAGTTAATCATAGGGGTTAAAAAAAATTAGATCACAGTATAATACTGTGATCTGTATTTTGATCACTGTAGGCAGTGATCGACTGGCAGGGAAGGGGTTAATTTTTATTTGGACTGGCTAAAGGGGGGTGTTTTTTTATTTTTTACTTATTTTTTATTTAAACTTTTTTTAACTTAATTTTGAACTTTTTAAAGCTTATTTTAAAACTTTTTTTTAACGTTAACCCCTAGTTAGCCTAACACCAAATCCCCCAATTCCCCACTAACTTCCACCCACCCCAGCTAGCTAAATTTATAATTTTAAAATACTTAAATTAATTAATAAAATAAATTTAACCCCTGAGGGTTAAAAAAAAAAAAAAACCCTCAGGGGTTATCAGATCATAGTAAAATGTAATCCCTGCCAATTGATCACTGTAGTCAGTGATCAATTGGCAGGGAAGGGGTTAATTTTTTCTTAAAATGGGTAAAAGGGGGTGGGATTTTAAATTAACTTTATTTATTTTTTCTAACAGGTACAAGATCAGTGATGATCCGTCTCCCTGCACTTCACACAGAACCCGGAAGTGCAGGGAGGTGGAAGGTGAGTATAATGAGCACATGTGCTCAATCTGACAGCCTGTCAGAGCGAGCACTGGTGCTGGGGCAGCCCGATCTGGTGCTCCTGGCCTGCCTCTAATACAGATCGCGGCGATCTGGGGTTAATTTTACCGCGTGACGGACAAGGTCCGTCACTCGTCGTTAAGGGTCTCCCCTCTGTGACGGACCTCGTCCGTCACTCGTCATTAAGGGGTTGTTTTTTGTTTTAACACATGAGCTATAATGTAAACATATACTGGTAATTATTTAATATTTTTTATTGTTTTGTTTTTACACTACAATTTGTGTATTCGTATTAGGAAACTATCAGAGAATTTAGACTGCAAAGAATATGCTGGATGTATTTCCTCCTGAATCTGTTCCTTCGATCTGTTCTGTCTTTTGCTCATACGCAAATGCATATATAGAATTGAAATTATACTGATGACTTGTCATTTGACGATAAACTTGATAAGGCCAGTGTGCTATTACCAGACACTGTTATTGCCTGTTTGGGTGAAGAACACAGCTCCAAACGACTGCCAGGGTTATCCACTAAAGTGAGAATTCAAAGTAAATTTTACATTTAAGGTCAAAGTTGCTGAACTGGAAAAATTCTCAGCTATGTATCCAGTTTGGCTACTTTGCCCTAGAATTTGGATTTCACTTTAAATTCATTGTGAATTCTTCCTTTAGTAAATAGCTCTGAGTGAGTCCCCATGTCTACTTGCTGAACTTTGACTACTGATAGCATGGTAAAGGTATATAAAGGAATATCAGCTTTTTGGTACAAAGAAGCTGGCATAATTAATACCACCATCACGCAGAGATTTGTGACTACAAACACTGACATGTTTCTATGGTGTACCCTTACCTTTAAAAGGACACTCGCAATTTAAATGTTTTTTAAAGCTATATGCCTTATGTATTTGTTCTGATAAGTAGAATCAGTCCCTTCAGGCTTTTTGCAGTAAACAGTTTTCCGAGAAAATGCAGTGTTTACATTACAGCCTAGTGATAACTCCAGTGTCCACTACTCAGATGGCTGCTAAAGTTGCTTCCTGGGGCAGTGCTGCATAGCGAACAGAACTGCCATTCAGTGTCTCCACCCTCTGCATGCAATACTGAACTTTCCTCATAGAGATCTATGAGGAGATGCTGATTGGCCAGGGCTGTGTTTGGCTTATGCTGGCTCTGCCCCTGATCTGCCTCCTTGACAGTCTCAGCCAATCCTATGGGGAAGCTTTGTGATTGGCTCAGACCACAACTTCTGATGATGTTAGCAGACAGAGGCAGTTCAGAGGCAGCAGCTGCAGACTTGAATTCAAGTAAGATTTTACCAAATGTATGGACGCAAGGGGTGGCCAGATGGTGGTTTTAACACTATAGGGTCAGGAATACATGTTTTTCTTACTGACCCTATAGTGTTCCTTTAAATCTATTGAGTTTTGGTGAACAAAAAGAGTTTTTCAACTTTCTGCAGCATAACCCCACCTCTTTAGCCATGGCTTCCCTTTTCACAAAATATTTTCCTGAACTATGCAGTGTATGTACACAGCTCAGCCAATGAGAGATAATTGTGAGCTGAGCTGCTGAAATAACTCCACCCCACAGTCAGTGAATCAGTAAATTTCACATGATTATTGAGGATAATTAATTGGACAAATGTAAATTATCACTAATTACTGACTTTTACTAATTGATGCTAACTGCTAATGACGACTATAGTGTGGTTATATACTCAACAGGAGGTTGTGGACAACAAACAACAACATTTTAAACACAAATTGCAGAATTGGAACAATTGTCCAGCATACATTTTGGAATAAAATTATCAGGTATCGTTGCTTCTCCAGTGCCTGTTTAAAAACCAAATAGAAACCATCTGTTGAATTCTTGTAAAAGAGAATTAAAAGGTTTCCGTGGCAATCTATCATTCAGAGATAACATGCGCATGACTCTCAGGTGTTTCTTGGAAATGTCTTATGTATTGCATGTTTAATTAGTCAGTTTACCGGGAAAGAAAAGGGACATGCCATGATTTTGCACACGGACATATGGTCATTATTTCTTTAAAAATACGGCCATACTGTACTTGATACATTGGCTTCAAATCCACAGTAAATTGCAGAACTGCGGAACATTCTAAGAATGTTTTCTCACAAGATATTTCGATCCAGATGCATTCACAGATACACTCAACAATTACATTTCTAAAACATACTTTGTGTGGGTGGTGATTACGAAAGCATTTCTAGAAGGGCAGATATATGTGTGAAACTGTCACAGTATTTTGAACGCTGCAAGTTCCAGTTCAACTCTCTGCTTGCGTTTGCAAATCATTCCTCTAATTAGAGTGAGCTATTCTCAAAATATAGTCAGTAGTACAGTATGAATTAAACTACCTTTTTACGCTTAAACTATACAACATTATGACACCTCCGTAAGTCCGACATACATTTCATATGTGGCCTATTGGTAAAGAGTAAGATGAAAGTGTAATATCCGTGTGTTATATCAGATATGCAGATAGATACACAGATATACAGTGTTTGTTTATGTGTAATATATTATATACAATACAAGATGGATTCCATTCAGTCAGTCCTTCAATTCCCGTTGTCTGTTGATTTAAAAAAAAAAAACAGAAAAGTACTGTTTCTGTCATTTGTATGTATAGTTGTAGCCTCTTTTTCCACTCAATTCTCTAATATGTCTTTTATATCATTATGGGAGTTGTAATGAGCATCTGCTATGGAGGCTGTACAGATTGTATTGTTTGTATCTCTGTACCCTCCGACTCTCTAGTCTAGATCAGGGGTAGGCAAGCTTTTAGTAGTACTGTGTCAAAACCAGATCTTGAAGTCCCTTTGCGTGCCGGTCCTATTTTTTTACATTGGAAGTTAGTGAATGTTGTGCCCATTCACAAGAAAGGTAGTAGGGAGGAGTTGGGCAACTAAAGGCCAGTAAGCCTTACTTCAGTAGTGGGGAAAGTAATGGAAACCATGTTAAAGGATAGGATTGTTGAACATCTAAAAACACATGGATTTCAAGATCAGAGACAACATGGGTTCACTTCAGGGAGATCATGCCAAACTAATCTTATTGATTTTTTTGATTGGGTAACTAAAATAATAGATCAGGGTGGTACAGTAGCTTACCTAGATTTCAGTAAGGCTTTTGACACTGTTCCACATAGAAGGCTCATCAATAAAATGCAATCTTTAAGTTTGGATTCCAATATTGTTGAATGGGTAAGGCATTGGCTGAGGGACAGGCAACAGAGGGTTGTTGTCAACGGAGTATATTCAAAGCAAGGTCTAGTTACCAGTGGGGTACCTCAGGGATCTGTACTTGGACCCATTCTCTTTAAAAAATTTATTAGTGATATTGCAGAAGGTCTTGATGGTAAGGTATGTGTTTTTGCTGATGATACTAAGATATTTAACAGGGTTGATGTTCCAGGAGGGATAAGCCAAATGGCAAATGATTTAGGTAAACTAGAAAAAATGGTCTGAGCTGTGGCAACTGGCCTTTAATGTGGATAAGTGCAAGATAATTCACCTTGGACATTAAAACCTGAGGGCAGAGTATATGATATTTGATACCCTACTAACTTCAACATCTGAGGAAAGGGATTTAGGGGTAATTATTTCTGATGACTTAAAGGTAGGCAGACAATGTAATAGAGCAGCAGGAAATGCTAGCAGAATGCTTGATTGTTTAGGGAAAGGTATTAGCAGTAGAAAGAGGGAAGTGCTCATGCCATTGTACAGAACACTGGTGAGACCTCACTTGGGAGTATTGTACGCAGTACTGGAGACCGTATCTACAGAAGGATATTGATACTTTAGAGAGAATTCAGAGAAGGGCTACTATACTGGTTCATGGATTGCGGGATAAAACTTACCAGGAAAGGTTAAAGGATCTTAACATGTATAGCTTGGAGGAAAGACGAGACAGGGGGGATATGATAGAAACATTTAAATATATAAAGGGAATCAACACAGTAAAGGAGGAGACTATATTTAAAAGAAGAAAAACTACCACAACAAGAGGACATAGTCTTAAATTAGAGGGACAAAGGTTTAAAAATAATATCAGGAAGTATTACTTTACTGAGAGGGTAGTGGATGCATGGAATAGCCTTCCAGCTGAAGTGGTAGAGGTTAACACAGTAAAGGAGTTTAAGCATGCGTGGGATAGGCATAAGGCTATTCTAACTATAAGATAAGGCTAGGGACTAATGAAAGTATTTAGAAAATTGGGCAGACTAGATGGGCCGAATGGTTCTTATCTGCCGTCACATTCTATGTTCCTATGAAGTATGTATGTTGTCTTATTCTGCATGTGTTATTTATAGGTGTTGCAGTTTCTTTGTAATGTTGTATTTGTGTGTATGTGAATAATGAATAATGTGTGCGTATATGGGGTGTTACACTGTATATGTTTGTAGTTTGTGGTATTGTGTTTGATACCTATGAATGTGGGCTGGGTATAGGGGCTGTTTGTGGAATTGTCTGTGTGGATGATATGTCACATAGTGTGTTTGGTGGTGTGTGTATGTGTGGGGCTGCTTGTGGCATTGCATGTGATAGGCTGCTTGTGACATTGTGCGTGTATGTGTATTGTCAAGGGTGTTGTGTTTGTGGGTACTGTGTGTGTTTGTGTGTGGGCTGTTTGTATTATTTGTATAGGGGGAGGCTTATCCTGCAGCTCGGTGTATATCTAGCAGTGTGGGTGGCTTCTCTGGGGTCCTTTGGAGACCAGCATGGCCAGGTACAGGTCAAGGCCTGTGATAGCTGCTGTGGGCTGCTCTACTCCAGTGCAGATTCCTGTTCATAAGTGCTGGGAGGACGTGATCTGATATCACTTCCTCTAAGTGCTGGGTTGGGTAAATTGAGAATTTCCAGTGTTTTAGGCTTTTTTTGGCCTAGAAGTTGCAATTATCGTGCACAATCCCAAAGTTATTAAATAAACACAGCATGCGATATAATAATGAAAGGTAGCCTTTGCAAGCTCTCCCTCTCTGACTTGGCCCAGACTTTCTGTGGCTGTCCACTTATAGACACACCAATGCAGCTCAGTGAGAAGGCAGGTGCTTTGGACAATTTCCTGTCTCTTGATTTTAGCTGCACTGAGTTAACCAAACCAGGAAGTAACAGGAAAGGTGTCTGATTGACAGCCTGGGGGTGTGACAAGGTTAATTTATCAAACTGCCAATTTCTATAGAAATCTGCAATTTTTGTAAATGGAAAAAAAAGTGGGCACACTCTTCACACATAAAGCAAGTACTTTAGGGGTGTTGAAAGTCCTTTTAAACCATGCTTCTTATAACAACACTCTAGTCACCAGAAACATTGCAGTTAATTGTGAACGTCATCACTACGATGTCCCCAGAAGAAACCGAGGGCTACGGGTGCCCACTACAAAACTATTTGGCATAAACTAGAGGAACTTCACCCATAACCCTTATGCCCCATAACCCTTGTTGTTGGCGTTACTAGTTAAAGATGGAACCGTGGATCATAAGTTGCAATTTGTTATGAAGTATCAATGGCAATGGCAGCTATTGGCATTGTCTTTGGCATGCCAGTTTTTGTGGATTAAGCTCCCACTAATGCCCAGGCAGGTATTTGTCTGAACACTGTGAACATGTCTGCAACAGCTAGAGAACTCCAGGTTATTTTTCAGAGACCTATGATATGTCTCCCTATATAATACCTTCTCTAAAGCCTCTTTCACTGCAGCGAGTACATCACAAGTATGCTATTGTTTGTTTTCTCTGTTATTTAAAATGGTGGTAAATGTATCTTAGGTAATAGAATACAATACCCGGGAATTCATTAAGGTATAATATGTTTTATAATTCATCTATTTTAAAAATTCCTATTTTGTTTTAAGAAACCTGGTTATAAGAAAATGATGCATGCAAGGGACACTCTAAGTACCAAAACCTCTTTATCTTAACAAAGTGGTTTTGGTGCGTAGGCCCATACCCTGCCCTCTGTCAATGTAAATCATTGCCGTTTTTGAAAAATGACAATGTTTACATTTGACCATAGTTAAATCAAAAATGAATGCACACCAAAAAACCTTAAGAAATCTCTATCTAGATTTATTAAATCAATAATAAGTATACATTGCTGTTATTACAGTCAGTGACACAATGTAGGCTACAGATAATAAACAAAAGTATTTACCGCAATTCACAAGCCTAATTGGACAGAAACACGAATCAAACAAACAAACCCCCCAATGTTTCGGCTCCCCCTGGTAGCCTTTGTCATAGACACCATTGATAAAGGCTACCAGGAGGAGCCAAAACATTGGGGGGTTTGTTGTTATTATCTGGAGCCTATAGTGTGTCACTGACTGTAGTAACAGCAATGTATACTTATTATTGATTTAATAAATCTAGAAATAGATTTCTTAAGGTTTTTTGGTGTGCATTCATTTTTGATTTAACTATTGTTTTTTTGGTATTTGGGGGAGTACCAGTATTGGATAGCACCCTAAGGTCTGTTTACTTTCTATGTTTGTATTACTGTATGTTCTCTCCATATATTATATTACATTTGACCATAAACATGCTCCGATGGCTGTTAGCCTGACAGACACTAGAGGAGCTTCTTCATTGAAGACCTTCAGCTATAGAAAATCTTCACATTTGGCATCCTTACGTGCATGATGATCCCACAGAACACTGTGAGCGCTTCTCACTGAAAAACGTTTGCCTCAATGCTTTTCTATGTGAAGCAACAGATTGGCTGAGTGTGGCGATTGCTGTTTATACGTAGGAGTCCCCAAAAATGATCTATGGAAGCAATGAATTCGGCCTGAGGTCAGCTCAACAGTTGATTTTCAGAAAATGAGGAGCATCTGCCAGGAGGAGACTGCCCGACACTGGTTTCACAAATAGAAATTGTGAAGAGGTTTAGTTGTTTTTTTCTTCCAATGCAATATCTGTGGGAAATGCAAATGCAATTTATACCTCTCATTTTCCTTGTATTTCTTAAGAAAAGAGATTAAATATTCACAGAATATATATCCACAGACTTTTCTTAGTACAACTAAATGTCCAAAAGTAGTGAAATTTCAGCTCATTTTTCTCTAGGATAATTCAAACATTGATTGCCAGAGAACCCAATTCTTGCACCATCGCACCCATCTACTGTGCCATGGCTTAGAATTCATAGCAGCACGTTTCCTCTTACCACCCTTACTCCTGACTACTTAATTTCCCAGAAAATGGAATTCTGCTCTTCTGCCAAGCAAGTGTGCTGTAACAGCATGTTCAACCTCAATGACTTTACAAATTCTTGAATGCTTTGTTTGCAAGATAGTTACATTGCTGCTGTGAGCAAACTCTACACAATTCTCACATACTAGTCAGGGAAAATATCTCCATGGACTTCTCACAGATATTGCACCAAAATGCTCTGCTCCGGAAAACCAAAAGTGCATGTATTTTATGGTACGTAAACTTATGCCAAACCTAAATAGCATGTAACGTCCATGCTAAATTGGTGCTCTATTTAAAAATAAAATATGCAAATTGCAAGTATCGTGCTCTTTCCAATCATTTCTAAATAATGCCAAAAGCTAGTTGTTTGACCACAAATTTTCATTTGCTGTATATCTTTTTAATAGTGACGTTTCTGTGTGTTTTTTCCTTTTTTTTTAGATTTATTTTGGCAGTGGAGTGTTCTTTCAGGCCATGTTTTGTATATCCTTTAATTATTTGTTATAACCCTATTTTGTTACTTTAAAAAAAAAAATTAATAATAAAATAATGACTGCAGGGAAGGTGCCTTGGCAATATGAACTGAAGTGGCCATGGTTTTAATTACAAACATGATAGTGACTTAAGCTTACCATTTCTTTTCATGGTCTCCTGATCTTACTATAACAGAGAACTTCTGGCATTGGGAAGAAACGAAGGGACACAGCATGAACGACAAAAAAAAAAAAATCTGCAGTAATTGTGTAGTGCCGTTAGGTTGGCATTGAAAACAAATCCTACATATCTGAGATATACAGTGCCATTTTGTCACTGCCGCAAAACATTTAGGCTCTTCTGAAGGTAAGAGCTAGATTAGAATGTGCTGTTGACCTATAAAGTGTTCGTTGGGGGGGAATGTATAATGTGTGTGTATAGACCTAAAATATATGACAGTGAACTATATTTTGTTTTTATCTGGGACCTGGGCACCCACAAGCCTATATTGTTAGACAAGATATATCATTGATAGCCATGGAGATGCATTTTCCCAAGCATCCAGTGGTGGTCTCCTGCTTCTGATATCTCTTATACTTCTCTGAGTGCGTGAGACTGGCAGAAAGTTTTAGATTTGTAGTCTAATAGCAGCTGTGGGACTGTAGTTGAATATCCAGACTTTATTTGATTATCATGTTGTGTATTTTTTTTTTAATTGAGTTATATGGACAAATAGCAATCTGGCTTTGTCATTAAACAGAGCTAGAGCATAATGATTTTTATTGAAGACCACATGTGTTTTTGATGCTTCCAAGGCTACAGGGACCGGCAGGGCTTAATTATGATTATTTGGGTCCTGTCCCTTAATAATTCAATTTCAGACAGGTCTATTATTTCTAATTATATATATTACATAATGTGTGATAATGTTTCCCTTTCTGTTAAGAATGAAAAACACATGGACCCTCTGCTGATAACCCTTTAAGTGACGGATAGTTTAGTAAACAGGTTGTCTTGCTAGGCTCTCCTGCATTCTAAGAGTTAAGTACCCCAAGGCAAGAGCAATTTTGTCTCCTGCATAATCCAGTTTCTTTCCTCCCGCTGTCAAAATGAAGAAATTGGCTAAAATGAGTTCTCGTGGCATCTGTACAACGGTATAGTTACTGTATGAAAATACATTGCTAGAGATAAAAATATACCAATATATCCTGAGAGTCTGCCATCCATATTATTATGCTGACCGTGAACCTGCTGTGTTACACAGTTTATTACTTCTCAAGACTTCTCCAAGGCTGCACCTTTTCTGTGGAACTCCATTCCCTTCTCCGTTAGACTTTCACCCAGTCTCCACTCCTTCAAAAAATCTTTGAAAACGCACTTCTTCAGGAAGACATATTATTTAAACTGTTAGTGGGTTTTCATCCCCCCATTTCCCCCCTCCCACCATGACTCCTCTCCTGCAACTGTCAAAGATAACATAAGTTCTCATTGATTGCTTTCCTAGCAACCTTTTTAATTACCCCTACTTGTACCCTTTGTGTCACTATACCGTGAGCCCGTTGAGCATGTGAGCTCATTGAGCAGGGCCCTCAACCCCTCTGCGCTACGGAATTTGCTGGCGCTATCTAAATAAAAAATTATAATATTAATTACATATCTCATCGGATCGCTGTGTTCCAAATATATGAGCTAAGCCCTTGTATAAGAACTATGAAGGGTACTCTGTGTGCATAACCACTACAATCAGTTGGCCCTCGGAGTCAGTGAATGAAGTCATAACAGAGACAAAATTGATATTGGTAATGCAGAATGGGAACATCTACGTAAGCAATATCACTGAATACCTTAAGTACCACAGGTAAATGTCAAAATGTTCGGAAATAGTTTGACGTCTTACTGCAGGACTGTACCAGGGGAGTCTTGCATCCATTATCACCATAGTGCACTGTAGTGGTTATGGTGTTGTGGGTGCCACTTTAAGTATGTTGGTGGCGGTCTTGCAAAATTACCCAAAAAGTTCTCTTTTCAATGATCCATTAGGAGTGAACTATTCAAAAGCTTAAAAAGGGGGCCTTCACACTATAATATATATATATATATATATATATATATATAATACACAAGATTCAGCGCACTCACCTATCCACTAAACAGCAACTTCAATGTTGACAGATTTTATTCCTTTTTTTAAAAACAGGCAAAAATAATTGGGGTTTAGTTACAGTATATGATCATACATTGCATAAGCCTGCCAGAACGTCAATGTACCCCATCTTTGGCAGGTCCTACACTAACAGCCTAATGTCTGCTCTTATGAGATTAACCCACTTACTTGGGGGAAAAATCAATTTGGGGCTTTCTGCAGTACAAGGCTAAATAGGGTCCTGGGATGAGGCACCTGTGACAGGGAGGGGTGCAAAACCAAGGAGTTGGCTAGACTCCCAAATATATATATATATATATATATATATATGAAACAAGGGGGGGTGGCTGCACTCACCTGAACATGCATAAATGGGGGTGCTGCTGGGGGCCAAATTATACAATACACAAGATCCAGCGCACTCACTTATCCACTAAACAGCAAGTTTAATGTCGACAGATATTTGTTGTTTTTTTAAAAACACCTAATATATATGTTTTCACTGGAGAGAAATCATTATACTCACATCTTTGCGTAATAAATATATGGTATTGCCGTTTAGATTAGCAATTTAAACTCCAAGAAAGTTTATTTTATATAATAGATTCATCTACAGAAGCATCTACAGTGCATCAATGTATCGGACAGTAGAGAAACACAATAAATCAACCTAATATCTTTTGTATAATACAAGCTTTTTGGACATGATTTTACATTAATGGGGTGTCAATCTTGTATCCAGCATTGAGCCCTGGGCAACCTTAATCCGACTCAGTATATTTATGATTAGTGGCCCGTTCTGTTCCAGTGGGAGCTGAATAAAATATGGGCAGTTTCCAGTTCTTTAAATTAGAACTCCTTGTCCTAGTCTTGGTTTTCTTTTATACATATCTGACCTCATTAATTCTCTTTATAGTCTAGCTCCTGAATTTCTACAAATTTTTGTAAACTCATGAACCAGGAAACCAGAAAGAAAAAGTGAGAAATATAAACAAAACTTTACTCCACGCAAAAAATAGTCTAATATTTCACAGTGTTGTCTCTTCAGCTCGTGTTCCTTTTTTTTGACCCATTTACAAGGATTTGTTGTTATTTTTAATCTCTCCGTAAAGACAAACAATGACTCAGTATCTTCGTTACGTGGTTTAGTAGCTGAGATACTGTTTTAGACTTGGTTCCTACCCACTCAGTTGGCTTTAAACTTTGGTGGGAGGAAGGGGTACAGAGACGTGACTACTGTACGTGCTGCTCCTAGTTAGAAATTGTTTATTATTATTATTATTTTATTATTTATATAGCGCCAGCAAATTCCGTAGCGCTGTACAATGGTTATCGATAACACAATTACAGATAAATGACGTCTTACTGTACCCCTCCAAATACTATGTATCACCTGCTGCTTGTTATCGAGAAATGTACCTTCAGGATTGGATTTTCTAGAATGGTCCTTTGTTCTCTAGAAATTATAGACCAGCACAAGCTGGGATCCAGATCTACACGTGCCAGATAAGGAACATGTCACCCTTTGGCTCTCTGATAATGAGATATATAGATAAAGGGAAAGACGTTGGTGTGAATTGCTGTAAATATGATACATACTCCGTATAACGTTCTGCAAGTGGCTTAGTGAGAATTCCTTCTGTTTTAGTGTTTCTGGGTTCCATTAGCAGATTTATGTTTTTAATTATTCATGGCCTTCTTTACTGTTTTACATGGTTTGTGGTGGCCGATGCCAGGACCTACTTTAATAAGAGTAACTTAATTTATTGAACTAATTAAGACTTCTAAGATAACAAGCCAATTAACTCCCCGTGTGCTTGTAAATGTGTAATATATGGGTGAAATAGATATTTTGATGTGAAAATCCTGATATTACCAACGAGCATAAGGGTGTGCATTAATGCCCCCCTAATTTTAACATGAAACTGATGCCTGCCTTTGCAAAGCTGAACATGAACAATGTCAAAGAACAGGTATAGAATGAACTTCAGTCATGTCCCGAAACTTGGCCCTCTATTTTAGCTGGCATGGGATTTGATTTTAATTAGATTAATGTACAATTATAGGCAGATGTCATACATAGACATTCAGTGCTTCATGTTTTCTACCACTATTATTAGCTAACTTGTCTCTTCTGGTTGGGAGAGGCAGGAGCTGTCATTGTGTTGCATGGAGACAGCTGTACGTGAAGTGTGTCAGTGTAACTCGATTGTGCTAAAATACTAATAATAACAGAGCACTGTAGCTGTACTTTTACCTGTCGGAAAAATCTGAATAACATCCTAATCACAGCAAACGTAAGGCCAGTTCACTTTGCTTTGGGGTTTATTCGCTAAACAGCTAAATGTAGTGAATTGAAAAAAATTGCAAACTGTGACTATAGCCAAGATTAAAAAAAATTACATTCAAAACCAAATATGTTTGACAAAATTGGTTTTCAAATCATTGCAATTCAATGTTTAGTGAATAAATCTTCATTTCTGTTGTGCATGATGTATAAAGTGACAGCTGTACTTTTTAATGAAGAGTGCCTATAAAATGAGACATCATGAAAATGAGACAGTTACATCATGCAAGCTGGACTGATTTTAAAGGTGCCTTGCAAGTTTAGAACTGACCTGTCATGTTCACATTTCTCTGCAGTATTCTGTGGACATTTACAATTGTCTGCTTGTTGTGTTTACGCTAGATCTAATTGTCTCAACCTATTACGTTATTAGACTTTAAATATTGGTGAAATCAGAAGATTGTAAATACAAATGAACATCTTGCTTTTTAACCTCGCCTAACGCGCATGACTCGGAACCTGACAGGAAGTTAATTTTCACATCAATGCTAATCTGCAACATCTAGCAACTTTATAACAGTAATGTGTTCGATTTACTTTTAATATGAATTATAATGCAGTTTATTATTACCCACAAACCATGTTAACAAAAAAAAAAAAAAATTAGACCTGATGAGTCCAATTTAGACATGTTTCCAGATATCCCTTTTTAAGCACAGCAGTGAATCATCATTTGTATTTATGTCCCCCCAGTTGCTGTGGGTTGGTAAATAATAATTAGATTGTGTACTAACTGGCAGGTATACCTTGACTTGATAGTCAGGCCTAGACTTCTGCAATTTGTCCAAATAACGCCATAAAAGTGATTGATTGATGGCTAGGGGACAGACACTAAATGTTGATTAATTCACAGATCAAGCAAAAAGTGAGCTATAGACAGAGAAAGGAGGAGCTGTAGATAATCACTATTTATAGATTTTAAAGATTTTATGGCTTTTTTCTTATGTTGGTTATTTTTTCTCACTTGATCTGTGAACCAAATGATGGGAAAGTGTACCTATCAGTGTACTGCAAAATATACACACAACAATATATAATAATTTATAGCATATAGATGTATATATTTCACAGTATAATAATTGGCCCATTTTTGTGCCTTTTTTTGGTTTGTCCGAATTGCTTTCCTAAATATTTTTCATGGACGATATTCGAAGGAGCCAAACCATCAAATGAATAAGTGTCAGGAAGGCTGAACTTGATGGACGCAAGTCTCTTTTCAGCCATGTTACTATGTAACTATGTCAGAGGTACTGAACTTCCATTTCAGAAAAAAATGGTTCGGCTGAATCAAAATGTTCGGCTGTGCACAATTCTGGCTGGGCGTACTGTGAAATATATAAGAAAGGTCAAGGGATAGTTAGGGAAAAGGATGTGTAATCGGAGGATTTGTGAGATTTTTTGTAATTAGATGGAGAGAGATGGAGAGAGTTTCACATAGGCGTTCAGTTGGCTACTATTGTCACCGGGTATTCGGTGACTTAGAATGGTGAAGTGTTTTTAGGTAAACCTGTCATTACATAGGAAATGTGCAGTTATGTTGTAGTTAAAGTTATTGCAAGTATTTTACTTTTAGAATACAATTAAAAAAATACTTTAAATTGCTGGAATCAATCCATATGCAGCTGCCAAAAAATCTTTTATGTTGATATATAATAGGCATTGAGACTGCGAGGCTATTGCTTCATTATTTTATTGTACAATTGTTAATATCATCACAATCTAGAAAGAACCAAGATTTTAAAGTGCACCTGTCATATAAATTTGGTACAGCCTAAAGAGCATCTATACACTAATCAGCTACAACATTAAAACGACCTGCCTATTATCGTATAAATCCCCCTTGTACTACCAAAACAGCTCTGATGCGTCAAAGCATGGACTCCACAAGACCTCTGAACGTGTCCTATGGTATCTGGCACTAAGACATTAGAAGCAGATCCTTTAGGTCCTGCAAGTTGCGAAGTGGGGATTCCATAGATCGGATTTGTTGTTCCATCACATCCCACAGATATTCAATTGGATTGAGATCTGGGGAATTTAGAGACCAATGCATCACCTTGAATTCTTTGTCATTCTCCTGAAACCATTCGTGAACACTTTTTGCAGTGTGGCAGGTTGCATTATCCTGCTGAAAGAGGCCACTGCAATCAGGGAACACCATTGACATGATGGGCTATATATGGTCTGCAACACGTACAGATCTCTAGACCAGGACCCTAGGATTCCTAGCAGGACATTGCCCAGAGCACGACACTGCACCTGCCAGCCTACCTTTTTCCCATAGTGCATCCCGCTGCCATCTCCTTCCCAATTAAACAACCCACACACCTGGCAATCTACCTGACCTAAAAGAAAATGTGATTTATCAGACCATGCAACCTTCTTCCATTGGTCCATGGTTCAGTTCTGATGCTCATGTTCCTATCTAAGGTGCTTTCGGTGGAGGACAGGGGACATCATGGGCTTTCTAACTGATACATGACTACACAACCCCATACAAAGCAAACCGTGATGCACTGTATGTTCTAACAACTTTCTATCATGGCCAGCATTCACGAATTTGAGCTAAAGTAACTCTTCTGTGTGAGCAACCAGATGGGCTAACCTTCACTCCCTATGTGCATCAATGAGGCTTGGGCACCCATGACCCTGATGCCAGATCACCGATTGTGCTGCATAGCACCACTTTTGGCAGGTACTAAACACAGCATACCAGGTACACCCCAGAAGACTTGTGTTTTGGAGATGCTCTGACCCAGTCATCTAGACATCACTATTAGGCCCCTTGTCAAAGTCACTCAGATCTTTTTGCTTGCCCATCTTTTCTGCTTTCAACACATAAAAACTCAGTTCATGTTGTATCATCTATTTTGTTAGCAAGTGCACAGTAATACTGTTTAATGCTTTATATTATTTGACTTATTATGCCAGAAAACTGGTGCACAATGCATTTTGAAATTCTGATCGGACATTGTGAGAACCTACTGAAAGGACAAGCTACATCCAGACCTGACAATCATGGCTGTTTACGAAAGTGAGAATTACCAAGAATTCAAAGTGAATTTAAATTTTAAGATTTTAAAAATTCTCCAGGTCAAATGCGCTTTCAGTCTGGCTACTTTGACCTTTAATTTTAAATTAATTTTGAATTACCAACAATTCTCACACTTTAGCAAATGACAATGTATATGTTTGTCTTGGTACTATAAGTTATATAATGTTCGATTCAGTGAGGTTTCAGCCCTTCCTTCCAATTCGGAAATGTTCAAATAGAACATTTCCATCGGTTCTGTCATGGCATATTTACCTTTCCTCACTTGATTCTTCTTAACTTCATGTCTACCGATCCCTTCTTCTTTTCTTAATTTCACTCCTCTTTTCTTAATATACATTAAGGCTTAAGGGCTATTTTGTCTTATGTATTTTCCTGCACTGGACAAAACATGACAAAGTGTGGAGGTAAAGGAAAGCTTCAATTCATCTGTCAAGTAAAATCTTCCCAGCATACTTACCTCTGCTCCAGTCGGTTCATCTGTCTTTCATCGTTTATTGCGCATGCCCAGTAGAATCTCCCTGAGTCTCAATCTTGAGCAGTGACGAGAGGGAGTTACTGACCATGCGCAGGATTGGAATTGCGTTGGGGAAGAGGAAGGCTGTGAACAAAATTAACTGCCAGGCTACTAAAGATGGTGCAAATCTAGCACAACAAAGGACCATATTTACAAAGTGAATACAGGGGGAACAAATTAGGGGCTAGTGTGCAAAAAAGAATGATGAGGGACAATAAAAAAAAAAGAACATGTGCCCATGACAGAGCTGCTGTAATAGAGTTTGTTTATCAAGGAGACTAACTACGTTGGATTTACAAATTATATACAATGTCAAAAATCACTTCCATTATCAATAGCATTCAATAAATGTATAATTGGACTGACACTAACAGCTGATTTAAAAAAACAAAAAACTGACAATGACTTTGATCAATTTGTATTTAGCAAAGGCCTGCCAAGTAAAACCTGCTGTTTCAGTACTTGTTGGTTTAAAAGTTAAAATATTGATTTTTCATACATGCAATTTCATTCTAATTTTGTGTGTTTCCATTTTAGTGAGTTAATGTAATGATTTTAATCACTTAGTGCTGAGTGACCTCTCAATTAATGTGCAGGGTCACTTGCCTTTTGTTCAAAATATTAAATCACTTGAATTCCTATTTCCACAGAGCTACATCTCATTGAAGCTGTTGCTCATTTGAGCATCAATCAAGATCAGTTTCCCATTGTCTTTTTCATTTATCATTCATATCAATCACTGTATGCAGCCAGTAGAACCTGCTTGATAAAAAAAAAAAATAGAAAATGCTATAGAGCACTTTATATCAGTTTTAGAATTCAGACTGGGCTCTGGTTATCAGAATTAGCAGCTGCATAGGGAAGCTAAATTCTACTGTGCCAAGCACCATAACTACCACAGCGCTGATTGCTCTCAGCCTATGGGCTGATGAACTGCTGATGCACCAGCACCGAAGTAAGAAGTCAAACAATTTTACTACTAGATCTGTGGATACAGGGCATCCCTGACACATATTTGCTTCCTCTTCAGCCACCTCCACACAAACAAACATGTCACCTTGTGTGGTCTTTGCAAAAACATTTAAAAGACCCCACGAAAGTGCTGCTTTAAAATAATTTTACAATTCATTTCTGCAGGGTGATAATAGCCCTTTGATACTGTTACCTATTATAATAGCAATTACTAAAATTACGTAAGAGAGTACGCATGAGAGAATATAAGAACATATTGGAGACATTAATTAGAAGTACATGAAACACAGTAGTTTATCGTACTCCGTGGGTGCACAATATCATATTCTGGGTCATGGTTATGCAAACACCTTGTATTTTTATCATGCTTTATGGAATTAGTTACAATAGTTCATTTAGGAGAGCTCCTATGTATTACCTATTACATCTTGCATTTGATTATTGTCTATATATCAGGGTAGATTTTGAAAAATGTTGCTGATTGGGGCCGTTACTAAGGAAACCAACTGAAAATATCTGCTAAACACCCTGGTCTCCATAGTAATTGCTCCACTTTTACAGCTTTGACCCACCGTTCACTAAGCAACACTTTTAGGAAAACACAGAGACCAAAATGAAATGCACTTAAGTCATGTTAGTACCAAGGCTATGACTGTTGTGTCCATTTAATTCATACGTATTTCCATAAAATAATAAACGGTGATGCTATATTAGATGTATTTATTTTTCATTAATAACAACAAATTGTTTTCCTTTAATCACTCTCCCTAACCCTAAACATCAGTCTAACATACCTCCCAATGTCCCTTTTTAGGAGGGACAATCACCATACCCTCTGTCACTCTTTTCTATCCTGATGTCCCTCTGTTCTAGGATCTCCATATTATTGTCATGTTTGTGTGTATAATAGAGCTACACAGCAATAATACTTACAGTAATGTGTTTAAACGACAATAAACACATTTAGAAATCAGTCTGTGTAAATAAGATACATTGTTCTTGTTCTAAATTACATTTTTGTTGAATAAATTATTAGTAAGTCTCCTAAGATTTCTCAGAACAGCCCCTCCCTTAGAGACACTAACACTCACGCCCCTAAAATTAAAGTAACACTATAGGGTCAGGAACGCAAACATGTATTTCTGACACTACAGTGATAAAAACACCATCTCGCCACTCTTGCCCTCCTAAATATAGTCAAATCTTACTTTTATTCCAGTCTGCTGGTGCTGGCTCTGCCCCTGATCTGCCTCCTCGGCTGACATCATCAGAAGTGTTGATATCAGCCAATCACAATGCTTTGCCATAGGAAACCATTGGATTGGCTAAAAATGGTTAATTCTGATGATCTCAGCCAAGGACGCGTGCCGGGGGGCAGAGCCAAATGCCTCCCTGGCTAATCAGCATCTCCTCATAGAGATGGATTGAATCAATGTAGCTCTATGAGGGAAGTTCAGTGCCTCCATGCAGAGGGTGGAGACACTGAATGCCAGTGTTACACACTCTGCAGCACTGCTATAGGAAGCACTTCTAGTAGCCATGTGAGGAGTGGCCAATGGAGGTGTCCCTGGGCTTTAATGTAAACACTGCTTTTTTTTCTGAAAAGACAGTGTTTACTGCAAAAAGCCTGCAGAGACTGACTATACTCACTAGAACCACTACGTTAAACTGTAGTTGTTCTGGTGACTATAGTGCCCCTTTAAAGTATCCATTTTTGTCTATTTGAAATGTTGGGAGGTATACTGTAATCTGACCTCCCATTGATCCCATAGATGATACAAAATAGGATGCCTATTTTAACATGATACCAAACAGAGAAATAGAAGCAAAAGGGTGTCTTATGTAATGAAACAGGCTGCTTCTTTGAAACGTAATCCTCTGATGGGAAGGAAAATAATGTAAAAAAATTTAATAATTGCAAAAAAATAGTTATTTCTATCCCTTACAACATACCTCCTGTGCCCATGTAGATAAACGTCTTTACCTATATTGCTTTGCACATATTGTAAGCCGGCTATAGATATATATATTGTGTAAATTATAATGATATATCTTACTTTTATTTCCTGTGTATATTTTGACTAGTACATAGCAATACAATTCAACCCAGCAGAGGAAACATTTAAACACAAAAAAATATATATATTTTCTATTTTATTTTCCCACTCACATCATACAAATTTTTGTTTAACCTTTTTTTATATAATTGTTTCTGGGATTTTTTGATTTTTTTCACTGTACAATTTGCTTTTCAAGAGATCACCTTCGGAAGGTGTGATTATATCATCATGAGCTTGTCGACAGAGAATAAGCACTTGCATTAAATTACTATTAAGAGGTCTCCGTAGCGTAGAGAACAAAGTACAGTTAGTGTTCCCTTTGAGAAAGCAGTTCAAACACACTTCAGTCAGGTGAATAAAAGAGAAATTGCATGACTTTCCTTCCCTGTGACTACTTGAGCAGAGAATTGTAACAAAGTTTAATTATTTTTAATTGTTATTACCTTCTGTGCTGCAGTTAAATATACATGGCTGAAGATTGGTTATGTAACATAGTCAGCGCAGATATTGGTGTAAAGATTCAGCGAGGGGAACGTATTTTATATTCATAAATCTGTCTGTCTGTTTATCAACTATTCAGCTAGCTCTTTAGCTATCCAACTATCTGTCCGTTATAAGAGATAGAATGTGTTTTAAAATCCTGTACTGTAGGGTGGGTGATGTTATCCATGTAATTTTCTTCATGCACATCCTGGCATTGTCTAAAGCAGGATTCCCCAAAATCCGGCCCTCCAGATGTTGCTGAACTACAACTCCCATGATTCTCAGCCTATCTATTTCATTCATAGAATCATGGGAGTTGTAGTTCAGCAACATCTGGAGGGCCAGAGTTTTGGGAAGCCTGGTCTAAAGCCAGTGGAAGTAAAGCAATTTCAGGAGACGACATTTATTTAGCCCCCTCCTGATAATGAAATAACAGCAAGGAGCTGAGGAGACAGAAATGGAGGAAGGAAGTGTTATGCACTGGGCAATGTTCTGCTGGGAAACCTTGGGTTCTGGCATTCATGTGGATGTTACTTTGACATGTAAAAAAACCTGGCTCTCCCCCTCTGACACTGCCACCCCTGCATCTTTGTCCTTCGGTGGTCTCCAACTTACCCACACCCCAAGAAACTCTGAATGTAAAGGTGGTGGTGTTGGGTTTCTCCTCTCCCCTCACTGCTCTTTTAAACCTCTTCCCACCCCCCCTTCCCTCTCTTTCCCGTCATTTGAAATACACTCAATTCGCCTTTTCAAACCCTTCGCTGCTAACATTGCTGTTATTTACCGTCCCCCTGGTTCCCCTCTTCTCTTCCTTGACCATTTTGCTGCCTGGCTACCCTATTTCCTCTCTTCTAACATCCCATCCCTAATTCTCGGGGACTTCAATATTCCTATAAACCCACCTTTGACCTCTGCAGCCAATAAACTACTTTCAATTACTTCCTCCCTCGGGCTATCACAGTGGGCAAATTCTCCCACCCATGTAGCTGGCAATACCCTTGACCTAATCTTCACTTATGCATGTACGGTATCTAATATCTGCAACACTCCTTATCCTCTCTCTGATCACCACCTCTTATCGTTTGCTCTCACGTACCCCCTCACCCAACAACCTCCGCCTAACCAGCCTCAACTCAGGAGGGACCTTAATTCTCTTGATCTCCAACAGTTGTCAGCTGACATTGATTCACAACTGCTGTCCATCCCTTCCCTATCCTGTCCTTCACTGGCCATCTCCATATATAACTCTACTCTTACATCTGCCTTGAACACTGCAGCGCCACTCCAAACAAGCACCTCAAGGAGGACCCGCCCTCAACCGTGGCATACTAAATCAACGCGCTACCTGCAAAGATGCTCCCGGTGTGCTGAACGCTCCTGGAGGAAGTCTCGCACCCAGTCAGACTTTCTCCATTATAGATTCATACTGTGTTCATACAGTGCAGCCCTTGCCCTTGCCAAACAGTCCTATTTTTCCTCTCTCATTAGTTCATGTTCCCGCAACCCCAGGCGTCTCTTTGACACCTTTAATTCTCTTCTTCGCCCCGCTGTGGCCACCCCCCAAACCAACCTTACTGCTGATAACTTTGCATGTTACTTCACTGACAAAATTGAACAGCTAAGGAAAGAATTCTCCCCTCCTTGCCTTTCTGTTTCTCAATCACACATTGATCATGCCTTTCCTACCCTCAGACATTCTCCCCAGCCACTGACCAAGAGGTGGCTGCTCTTCTTTGCTCCTCTCGCCCCACCACTTGCCCGCTCGATCCTGTCCCGTCTCACCTTATCAGATCTCTCTCCGCTTGTCTCGTGCCTTCTCTAACACACATCTTCAACTGCTCGCTCTCTTCTGGCATCGTCCCTGCTGACCTTAAACATGCCACTGTAGTACCTATACTAAAAAAACCATCCCTTGACCCGTCCACCCCCTCTAACTACCGTCCCATATCCCTGCTCCCTTTTTCCTCAAAGCTTCTGGAAAGACTCGTCTTTACCCGTGTGTCTCATTTCCTCAATTCCAACTCTCTCCTTGACCCCCTTCAATCTGGCTTCCGCCCTCTCCACTCTACAGAGACTGCCCTTATCAAAGTTACTAACGACCTAATCGCAGCTAAATCCAAAGGCCACTACTCCATACTAATTCTTCTTGACCTCTCGGCGGCCTTTGACACCATTGATCATGCTCTCCTTCTTCAAACTCTGCAATCGCTTGGTCTCTGTGACTCTGTCCTCTCGTGGTTTTCCTCTTATCTCTCCCAACGCTCATTCAGTGTCTCTTTTTCTAATGATACCTCCTCCCCTCGCCCTGTCTCGGTTGGAGTCCCCCAAGGCTCCGTCCTTGGTCCCCTTCTATTTTCTCTTTATACTGCCTCTCTTGGCAAACTTATTACCTCATTTGGTTTCCACTACCACCTGTACGCTGATGACACCCAGCTATATCTCTCCTCCCCGGACCTCTCCCCTGCTGTCCTGCAACGTGTCACTGCTTGCCTTTCTTCCATCTCTGACTGGATGTCCTCCCGCTTTCTGAAACTCAATCTCTCAAAAACTGAGCTCCTTGTCTTTCCTCCTCCTAATACTGATCCTCCTCTTTCGCTCTCCCTTCAAGTTTGTGGTACCAACATCAGCCCATCCTTGCAAGCGCGCTGTCTTGGCGTCATACTTGACTCTGGTCTCACCTTTGAGCCTCACATCCAGCATGTTGCCAAATCCTGTAGATTTCATCTTAAAAACATAGCCCGCATCCGCCCCTTTCTTGCACCAGATACTACCAAGGAGCTTGTCCATGCTCTAATAATTTCACGCATGGATTATTGTAACCCTCTCCTGCTTGGTCTTCCCAAAAGCCGTACTGCACCCCTACAGTCTGTAATGAATGCTGCTGCTAGACTGATTTTCCTCTCTAGTCGGTTCTCTCACACCTCACCCCTCTGCCAGTCCTTACATTGGCTTCCTGTGTGCTATAGGAGTCAATTCAAGGCACTAACTCACACCTATAAAGCACTGAACAACTCTAGCCCCTCTTATATCTCCTCACTGATCCACAGGTATGTCCCTTCTCGGTCTCTCCGCTCTGCCCGTGACCACCTCCTGTCCGTTGTCCGCACCCGTACGGCCAACTCGCGCTTGCAGGACTTCTCGCGGGCGGCTCCCTTCCTATGGAATAGCCTGCCTACCGCCATCCGACTCTCCCCTAGTCTTGCATCTTTTAAGAAGTGCCTTAAAACCCATCTCTTTAGGAAAGCTTATGGCCTCCAAGACTAACCCCTACCTCACATACCCGTCTCTTGCCCTCTCCTAAAGGGCAGCCCACCTTTTTTGATTGCACATTCCTGTGTCTTACACCCCACCTCCTATAGAATGTAAGCTCGATTGAGAAGGGTCCTCTTCAACCTATTGTTCCTGTAAGTTTATTTGTAATTGTCCTATTTATAGTTAAATCCCCTTTCATAATATTGTAAAGCGCTACGGAATCTGTTGGCGCTATATAAATGGCAATAATAATAATAATAATAAAAATAATAATACTTAATAATAATTTGCAATTTTTATAGCGCTTTTCTCCCGGTGAGACTCAAAGCATTTTACAAATATACAAACATACAGACATAAAAGTTAGGAGATTCTGAAGGTCAGCTTTGCGGACTGAATGCCTGATGGAAGAGGTAGGTCTTTTTTTTTTAAAGTCTGTAAGGACGGTGCCTCTCTGATTGCACACAGTAAAGAGTTCCAGAATGTAGGGGCAGCATGGCTGAATGCCCTGGAACCGGAGTCTGTCTTTACTTTTGGCACTGACAGGAGGGATTTGCTGGCTGACCGAAGTGAACGGAATGGAATTTAGAGTGTCAGGAGTTCTTTCAGGTACTGTGGGCCTTGATTGTTTAAGGCTTTGAAGGTTAGCAGGACAATTTTAAAATATGCTCGCCATTTAATTAGAATCCAATGCAGGGAGTGGAGAGCAGGTGTTATGTGGTAGGAACGAGTTTGATTGGTCAGCAGTCTGGCTGCTGCATTTTGTACAGTCTGAAGGCAATGGAGTTTTTTTTCTGAGAAGCCCAAGTAAAGTACATTGCAGTAATCTAGCCGAGAGGATACAAATGCATGGATTAATGTTGGCATATCATCCGGTGGAATTAAGTGTTGTATCCTGGCTATGTTTTTCAGATGAAAGTAGGCAGATTTTATCACGGAGGAAATCTGCTGTTTAAATGATAGTCCAGAGTCAATCAGTACTCCAAGGTTTCGTACCTTTGATGAACTAATGAGTTTAGAGCCTCCAAGCTCCAGGCCAGTTGGGTGATTATGGGATATTTTTGTTGCTCAGGCTCCCCTCACCAATAGTAACTCTGTTTTGTCTGGGTTCACTTTAAAGGGACACTATGGTCACCAGAACAACTACAGCTTATTGAATTTGTTCTGGTGAGTAGAATCATTCCATTCAGGCTTTTTGCTGTAAACACTGTCTTTTCAGAGAAAATGCAGTGTTTACATTACAGCCTAGTGATAACTTCACTGGCCACTCCTCAGATGGCTGTTAGAGATCCTTCCTGGGTCATGGCTGCCTAAAATGCATCCAAACATTCAGTATCTCCTCCCTCTGCATGCAGACACTGAACTTTCCTCATAGAGATTCATTGATTCAATTCATCTCTATGAGGAGATGCTGATTGGCCAGGGCTGTGTTTGAATCATGCTGGCTCTGCCCCTGATCTGCCTCTTTGTCAGTCTCAGCCAATCCTATGGGGAAGCATTGTGATTGGATTAGGCTACCACTTCTGATGATGTCAGCAGACTGCTTGTTTTTTTGAGGCAAACAGCATGCAGAGTTACAGCTTCTGGCTTGAATACAGTAAGAGTTTGCTATATTTATGGAGGCATGAGGGGCCCAGCGGGGCTAGATGGTGGTTTTAACACTATAGGGTCAGGAATACATGTTTGTGTTCCTGACCCAATAGTGATCCTTTAAGCAAACTAGCATTCATCCAATCTATGAGGTCTGCTAAGCAACTGTTGATGCAGCATGTTGGGTCTGTATTATCTGGAGCAAAGGAGAAGCAGAGTTGTGTGTCATCAGCGTAAAAATGATACCTTAGGCCATTTTGACTAATGATGTGTCCCCCCCAGTGGTAGCAAGTAAATTGCAAATAGCATGGGGGACAATATGGGTCCTTGTCGAAACTCTGCAGGCCAATTCTGTTGGTGCCGATGAGCTTAATCCTGATGTTACTCTCTGTGATCTACCAGTGAGGAAAGATTTAAACTAGTTAAGGACCACAGATGTGCTGCAAGCACTTTTAAAATCCTATGGTCATTGCTGTCAAATGCAGCTGAAAGATCCAGGAGGATTAGGATGGAGTAATCACCTTTGTCTCTCGCCATAAGGAGATCATTTAGCACTCGGACTAGCGCTGTTTCCGTGCTGTGGTGGCATCTTAAACCTGACTAGAAATGTTCAAAGATGTTCAAGCTTGATAGATGGGCCTCCGGTTGAGTTGCCACTACTTTTACAAATTTTTTCCCCAGAATGAAAGGTTGGATACTGGTATTTAATTAGCCATGCAGTTTGGGTCTAATAAAGGTTTCTTTAGGAGTGGTTTTACCACAGCTTCTTTTAGAGGATCTGGGGAGTCTCCAGTTTTTAATGAACACTGCACTATTTTTGTAAGGGCCGGGGCGGGTGTTTCAATGCATGCATATATAAGCTGAGTTGGAGCAGGGTCTAAGTCACACATAGTAGGGTGTAACCTTTGCATGGTTCTTTTAACTCCATTTATATCCACATTTGTAAAAGTGGACCATAACTGGGACAATCTGGCATTCCATTGTAGTGGTTCTTGTGGCCTGTTTGGCCTGCTGTGATAGAGGCTCGGATGGAGGAAATTTTGTCTCTGAAGAAGATTGCAGATGCTTCACACTTATCCTGAGAAAAGTTAGTGGAGATATACATGCGTGCTGGTTTGCACTGCCTTTCTACTGTGCGAAACAGTTGCCTGGGTCTATTGTGGGAGAGTGCAATTTTGCTTGGTAAAAATGAAGATTTTCTTCATTATCTTGAGTTACCTTGAATTGAAATTCAGTGAGATGTTTCATAAGAGCAGCTTTATCATCTGGATCATGTGTCCTGCACCACCTACTCTCGAGCCTGTTCTCTTCATTTCTCTGATGGTGCTGTTAAACCACGGTGCATTGTTGTCGGCTTTGACAGTGTGTATGCGTGTACGTGCAATGCTTTCTAGGCTGTCTCTACTGGTTTTGTTGTAGAGTCGGACTAAGGAGCTGGAGTCTTCACAGGTGCCCATTATTTTACTTAGATTCATATGTGATGTTACATCCAATGGCATCACCCCTTTTAATGAGCGGTGTTTGACCAGGTTCTGAGGCTGGGGTCTGGCTGATTGTGATACAATGGAGAAGTGAATGGAGTGATGGTCTAACCAAGTAACTGGATTTACAGTTACTGGTGACACTTCTAGTCCAGACTGGAACACTAGATCAGGTGTATGACCTTTTCTAAATATTGTTGCAGACCACATACAACCCTTCATAGAAATGGTATTTGCTGATGGCAGTGGCCTCTTTCTGCAGGATAATGCACGCTGCCATACAGCAAAGAATGGTTTGAGGAACATGACAAAGAGTTTGAGGTGTTGTCTTGGCCTCCAAAGTCCCCAGATCTCAATCTGATTGAGCATCTGTAGGATCTGCTGGAACATCAGATCCAGTCCATTGAAGTCCCACTTCGCAACTTGAAGGACTTAAAGGTTCTGTTGCACATGTTCAGAGGTCTTGTGGCTTCGACCCATCAGAGCTGCTTTAGCAGCACAAGGGCGAACTACACAATATTAGGCATGTGGTTTTAAAGTTGTGGCTGATCTGTGTATATATTTTAAAGTACATTGATAGGTGCATTTTCGCACCGTTTGATTCACAGATCAAGTGAAAAAAAGTAACAAACAGAGGGAAAAAGATGAAAAGCAAAAAAAATGTCAATATGTATATATGATATATGTTTATTAAATATATAATACATAAATATATACTTTTATTGCTGATCAACCTTGTTTTCCATCTGTTGGTCACTTCTCACTTGATCTGTGAATAAAACTTACATTTAGCGGCTGTCTCCTTACCATCAATCATCTTTTTCCACCAATCATTTATTTTGGAGTCACAGATAGAACTAAGACTTGGAAAAAGTCCCAGCCATACACAATATTAAAACATAACTTTTATTTACGAACATCAGCTAAAAGCAAGTAACAACAACTTGGCATATTAAAATGTGCAAAGATATTATGAGGCAATGTCAGCCACTATAGAGAGCATGCATCACTGTGCTTTTACATCATAAAATATCACTTGAGGACAGGAGGAAAAAACTAATAAAAATATTAATTATATGTGTAGGTGTGACATAACTTTGGATCTGTTTGAATTTATCTACTAACCTATATATGAACTAGATACAGACTAAAGGTAATCACATGCATATAGAATGGTCCTCAAGATTCATGTAGATGTTCAGAGTATAGTGAATATTATACCAATTGATATATCTCCAAAGAGTTTACTGTCAGATGCTAAATGGCAGGAATAGCTAGTGTGGCAATCCTTGATATACATAATAATTACAATTTGTAAACAGATGCAAACTAAATGCCCGAACCCAAGTAATTGCAGTTCCAATCACCTTTCATAAACAACACTGCTAAAAAAATACAGCCAACAAGTATATATTCCCTACACCTGAAACAGACCTCAAAACAAAACTAGAAGCTCAAGATAAAATTATCTTGTGAAGATGTCTCAAAATAAGTAGATGTCTATTTCCATGAACTAAACATGGAAATAGACATACTAAGAAGAATCAACTATGGACAACAAACAGAAACTAGAATGTCTTTGTAAGAAAACGTTCCTATATAAGGTGTTCCATAGCTTAAGTTGTTTAAAAGGTGTATATAAAGTCTATTTAGCTGATGGGGGGATAACCCAAAGTTGTGAGAAAAAATATGATATAACATATCTCTAAAGATTACAACGTAGCAAAGTTTACACTTATTTTACTTGTTGAAGGATTGCCAAAAGCTGTAAAAAACTATATACTGAAGTATAAACTAAAATGTGGTTACAGTGTAAGAGGCCAAATGTTGTCTAACTGAATAGAGGAAAATTAGATCAACTAAATAGTGATATATCAGACTCCTAATGATGTCTAAAATTGGGTTAAGATGGTTCTAAACTAAAAGTACATAAGGCTATTTATTGTTTATATAAAGAACAGGCATATTATATCAAGCCAAAGGTATTGCCCCAAATGAAAATTGGCCGTTGTGACAGATTTGGTGGTTATGGGAGAATGCTACAAAAGTACCTAAAGCGGTAGGTGAAGTACAAAAAGAGTACATCAGATGTGACCTAAAGGAAATATACTAAAAATAATGAAACTGGAGAAGAAGAAAACTACCACCTGTCCTTCACAAAGGTACCTATCACTGTGCCTTCAAGGGCATCTGTCTTACACTAATGTTCCTATCACTGTGCCCTCAAGGACACCTGTCTTACACTAATGTTCCTATCACTGTGCCTTCGAGGGCACCTATCTTATACTAATGTTCTTATCACTGTGCCTTTGTGGACACCTATCCTATACTAATGTTCCTATCACTGTTCCTTCGAGGACACCTATCTTACACTAACGTTCCTATCACTGTGCCTTTGTGGATACCTATCTTACACTAACGTTCCTATTACTGTGCCTTTGTGGATACCTATCTTATACTAATGTTCCTATCATTGTGCCCTCGAGGACACCTATCTTACACTAATGTTCCTATCACTGTGCCTTTGTGGACACCTATCTTACACTAATGTTCCTATCATTGTTCCTTCGAAGACACCTATCTTACACTAATGTTCCTATCACTGTGCCCTCGAGGACACCTATCTTACACTAATGTTCCTATCACTGTGCCTTCCAGGACATCTATCTTACACTAATGTTCCTATCATTGTGCCCTCAAGGACACCTATCTTACACTAATGTTCCTATCACTGTGCCTTTGTGGACACCTATCTTACACTAATGTTCCTATCATTGTTCCTTCGAAGACACCTATCTTACACTAATGTTCCTATCACTGTGCCCTCGAGGACACCTATCTTACACTAATGTTCCTATCACTGTGCCTTCCAGGACATCTATCTTACACTAATGTTCCTATCATTGTGCCCTCGAGGACACCTATCTTACACAAATGTTCCTATCACTGTGCCCTCGGGGACACCTATCTTACACTAATGTTCCTATCACTGTGCCTTCGAGGGCATCTATCTTACACTAATGTTCCTATCACTGTGCTTTCGAGGGCACCTATCTTACACTAATGTTCCTATCACTGTGCCTTCGAGGGCACCTACTTTACACTAATGTTCCTATCACTGTGCCTTCGAGGACACCTATCTTACACTAATGTTCCTATCACTGTGCCCTCAAGGACACCTGTCTTCCACTAAAGTTCCTATCACTGTGCCTTCGAGGACACCTATCTTACACTAATGTTCCTATTACTGTGCATTCGAGGACACCTATCTTACACTAATGTTCCTATTACTGTGCCTTCGAGGGCACCTATCTTACACTAATGTTCCTATCACTGTGCCTTCGAGGGCACCTATCTTACACTAATGTTCCTATCACTGTGCCTTCGAGGGCACCTGTCTTACATAGTGATTGTAACTGAACAGAGTTGTTACCACATTTGGACTTCTGATCTCCTCATATTGTTCAAACTAAAGTGCGCCGTGAACTATTATCATTATCAAAAACATAATATAAAAAAAGCCTCAACACCAAAATAAACAACAAAGAGATTTATAGAACCCCGTTTCGACCCAAGCTCAGGGTCTTTAACCAAACAATAATACCAAAATGCCAGAACATCTACAAAATTGATGGAAGGTATCCAATAATTAATACAATTTAGAACCAAGTAAAACTTATTTTGATGTTTTTTGTTTTTTAAATAGAATATCTTATTTGCATTTGTTTGTTTTTTTCTAGTTCATATCATTTTTTGAATACATTGTAAGTGTAGAAAAAAAACAACACATCACACAGTGCTTTTATATTTTTGCTCTCCAATGTCCATTATTAGCTTGTAATGGTCCCTACCCATATGTCCTTTTGCTTAATATGTCACAGATTCCACTAGGGAAATATAAACTAGATCGACATCATCCTTTATCAATCTGCGTCCGTCCATACCAGTGTTTAGCTATCATTTCCCCAAAGATTCTAAGTGCCATTTATCAAAAAAAATTGGTTTGTAAACAATATAATTTTATTTCAGTTTAATTTCACCTAGCAAGGAACCATTTCTCTTTTCACTCATTTCTATTTTTCAATCCAGTTATATTGTAGCATTTATGTGGTTCAGTTTAAATATTATACTTGACCGTTAATCATAATGTGAATTTACAATTAAAAATGTTGGTTTACACAGGGAGATTCAGATGTAATTTGTGAAAATTCGGCATTTAGTGACCTTGAACATGACTCTGATAAGTAAAGATGCGAGATAGGAAGATAATGAGATGAAAACGTTGACCGAGAATTACATGGTTCTACAGCAAGTAAAGACGTGAGAAAAATAGTACAGGAAATGAGTGGATAGATGTGAGAATGAAAGATGCAAATATTCTTAATATTATTTTATAGATCAGTAGAGTTCTATGTTGAAAATTTATGTGAACATGTAATGTAATTTTTGTATTTACCTTAAATTGCCAACATGTTCATTGAATACATCATATATCACAAAGATACATGTATGTATCATGCATGCATTTAATTTAATTTTTCGGGATATGCTCACCTTACCTCCATTCCAGCCCCATCATCTTCAGAGCTTTTTGTGTGTGTTACTCTTATGTAATACCCACCTCCATCCCGTCCTCTGATTCTCCTCTGGTCTTCTTTAATGTGCCCTGATTGGGGACACTTACCCAAGCAGAGCAAACCTACTCCAGTACTGCTATGCTCCCAAGCCAGTGTTAGCTAAGGGGTTCCCATAGCAACTGCAGCGCAAACACTGTGGTTGCTATGCTTGAGAGAGCAGAAGGACCTATGTCAAATCATAGACATTGAGTATATGCCAAAGTTTTAAGTTAGAAGTGGGAGAAAGACTGATTTTTAAATATGTTTTCTCCCAATCTATCAGTCTATACAAGTGCTAGCAAAACTGCTAGAATAATGTATCGATTAAATGTTTTGCTTCTTAAAATGAGCATATATTTGGATGGGTGGGGTGGGGGGAGGGGGAGTTACAGATACCTTTTAATTTGCTTGAAATTCTCAAGAAAATTTCATACTGGACTTACCTATATCTATATATATCCTTTTCTTCAAGGAGTATTTGTAAAATGCATGCATTTGTTTACGGTTTTTATTTTCTGTTTTCTGGTAAACTTGCAAGGATAATATAGTTATTAGGGGAAATTGACCACTTGCTACAAGAAAAGATGCCTTTCAAACAATATTGATATTCAGAGAAGATAAAGCATTCATCTGCGTTGGAACACTGGAAATGCCAAAATGCAGACAATAGTGAAAACTCATATCAATTCAAAATGACATCTTCTTTCTCAGTATTTTATATTTAACTTCTAGAAAATTGCAGCAGCTCAGTTTAGAAACCGTCCTATCTCTGTACCCTAATGTTATTCAAACTATACTCAGTTGTAGCTAAACATGAATCACATAACTCTATGCATTCTTCCAGATGTCATTCTAATGAGTAGTTTTCTAAAAATACACCTTCAAGATTGTCAGGACAGAAACATAAATGAAAAACATTTATCAGTTGACAGCTGCTAGGACTCTGGCGAGTGACACAAAATTACTATTCTGAACTTTTCAGTAAATTACAATATGACGCACCACAGGAAGGTGACTGATAAGTTTGTTACTTTCAAATAAGACTTCATTCCTTTTCAAATTATATGATAGTGTGTTTGTTTGTGTGTATTTGTGTGTGTGATTGAATAAAAAAACGGAAAACTGATAAACACATTTTTCAAAACAGATTAACAGATGTTGTATGATGTCCCCTCCAATATCCAATACAGGGGTAGGAAACTTTAGGGACTTCAGATGCTTTGTGGACTACATCTCGTTTTGCAAGAATTATCACTATAAGAGCATTATGGAGGGTCCAGTTCACAACATCTGAAGTGCCGATGGTTGCCTATCACTAATGTACTATTTAAATCTCCTGGTATAGTAGTTAGTCACTCTTCCCATTGTCCTTGAAAGGGATTTTTGACTCAACATGTCTGTTAATTTTTTTCTGATTTTTGGTATCCTTGACTTGACTACGTTTCTCAAAGTTGAGGTTTTACTTCTGTTAATCTTCGGCTTGTTTCTGCCTGCACAGTCGATTTTATATTCCTTTATCATCTTAAAACATTAAGCGTGATAATTCTATCCATGGGTAATATGTTTTTCATTGTCCTTCCTTTGTTATGTTTTGGTCCACGTGACTCACAGCTGCGTGGACAGAGTTTTCGGACCCATATAGTACAGTGTTCAAAGAGTTAAGCTGTTCTTTATACAAAGGGACTCGGACACAACTTAAATCTATACAAATTGTGGCCACTTTTTCACCGACTTCGGCCATTGGCCCCCTCCATTAAGCCAGTTGGCTAAACTTGACACTGACTTTCTCATTTCAAGAATAAAAAGTATATACCTTAACCTAACTGACAAATATTCTTGCAGCTCTTCCTCCTCGTTCATCCATGCCCTTACACTAAATATTTTTAAAATCAGACTCTCCAGTTTTTTTCATGACTTAAAACATTGTTTTCTATGCTTTTTTTGTTGTTTTTTTACAATGATTCAAATTATGTACATGTCATTTGCCTGGCAGTCCATTCTTCAATTCTTCAATAAAAATGCACTTAGTGACCCATTCCTCCATTGCAACGTAGTATGTACCAAAATTAATTCTGCAAAACAACGTTGTTAGTATTCCCTCGATGTGTCTATTTATTATTATTATTCAACATTTTTGACTTGCCTGGAAGATGTTTTCGGAGCTGCATCTCTTTATCCCATTACCACGTTAACCTTGAATATCTCTCCTTCAATTACCATTTCCACCTACCCTTAAGATCCACTGAATTATCCCACATTAAACTGACCCCAATACTCATTATACACGTGTTATCCAGTCTGGTCAATATCATTCTCCTGTTTTCACCTCCAGTCATTCATTTTATACTCTGTATCATCTTATGCTGTACCTATTCCTTGTTTGTACTGTTAGCTTGAAGTGTGTCTAAGCGTGTATTGTCAGCTTCTTTAGTCTAATACTTTAATTGTGAAATAGATTTCTTGAAGAATATGACGCGGTGGATTTTGTTGGTGTAACATAATTCATGCAGTGTGATTATAAGTTATTTCTAAGCTCACTGCTCAGGTGAATCAAAGTACTCGGTAGCGCCAAATGTTGTGCATAAGCAGCCTTGCAACATATTATTTTCATTTTAAATATACTTATATAACCAAAATGAAAATATCTCAAAGTTCTTGTAAAACACTGTCGTATTGAAAATTTGAAAATCACAGCATGACTAGAATGTTTCGACCAATTTTCTCATTTATATGTATGTGTTTGTTTATATGTATATATGGATATATAACATTGTACAGCGCTACGGAATCTGATGGCGCTATATAAATAATATATAACATTGTACAGCGCTACGGAATCTGATGGCGCTATATAAATAATATATAACATTGTACAGCGCTACGGAATCTGATGGCGCTATAGAAATAATATATAACATTGTACAGCGCTACGGAATCTGATGGTGCTATAGAAATAATATATAACATTGTACAGCGCTACGGAATCTGATGGTGCTATATAAATAATATATAACATTGTACAGCGCTACGGAATCTGATGGCGCTATATAAATAATATATAACATTGTACAGCTCTACGGAATCTGATGGCGCTATAGAAATAATATATAACTTTGTACAGCTCTACGGAATCTGATGGTGCTATAGAAATAATATATAAAACAAGAGGGGGTTGGCTGCACTCACCTTAACATGCATAAATGGGGGTGCTGCTGGGGGCCAAATAATACAATACACAAGATCCAGCGCACTCACCTATCCACTAAACAGCAACTTCAATGTTGAAAGATTTTATTTGTTTTTTTAAAAACACCTAAAAAACAAATAAAATCTTTCAACATTGAAGTTGCTGTTTAATGGATAGGTGAGTGCGCTGGATCTTGTGTATAGAAATAATATATAACATTGTACAGCTCTACGGAATCTGATGGTGCTATAGAAATAATAAAATAATAATATATATATATATCCACACACACAAACCCAACAGCTGGTCACTCCATGTACACTTATATTTCCTTTTCCTGGTGCTCAAACCCCAAGCCAGTTATTATAGATTTTAAGGAGAGGCGCACTCAGGCAATTGTAATCCAAAATGTGATTGCTTTAATTCAGCTAGTATAAATAAGGAAGTAAAGTTGATGCTTCAGTCCCACTGAAAGAATGTTTTCTCAAGGTACAAATTCCACAATACTGCCAAAACTATATACACTAGCAAACGTGAGTTGTTTGTGAGGTTGACTGTGAAACTGAGGCTGAGTGACCTCATACTGACATCACACACACAGAGATCCTCCCCTCACTGCCCGATAATCCAACCCTACAATAAAATGAAGTTAAATAAATTTTGCTAGCAGTTTGACTGGTCATGATGTCCATGAAATTGTATGATGTCATTTTTTTGCATAGAAGTCTTTAAAGAAGCAGAAATGCAATAAATATTAGGGAGCCGTATAATGAAAATCACCCTTTATGGGTGAGAATCTATCATACACGATATGAATAGCCTACACCAACAAACTTCTTGGACACTATAAAACACGTATTCTTTAAATGATCTCCCCTGATTTCTATTGTTGCCATTTGGAGGTTCATTATTGAATTTCTGTAACATAGGGCATGCACATCATTTTGTAACTAACTGATATTGCTGAGAAAAATCTGAATTTTATACTTATAATTACCGTATTTATCGGCGTATAACACGCACTTTTTCTCCCTAAAAATAGGGAGCAAATTGTGGGTGCGTGTTATACGCCGGCCCTTTAAATACTGCAGCCGCCTGAGTCAAGAGCGCTCAGGCGGCTGCAGTTGGTACTCACCTCCCCTGTAGCGTGGCCGAGCCACTCTGCTGTCCGCGGTGGCCAGCCGGAGTGATAGGAAGATGCACGCTCAGTGTGCACCTTCCTGTCAGTCCGACCGGGTACAGGAAACAGAAACTCCTGTTCCGCGCGGGACAGGAGTTTCTGTTTCCTGTACCCGGTCGGACTGACAGGAAGGTGCACACTGAAGTTGCACCTTCCTATCACTCCCGCCGGCCACCCGGCAGGAAGCCGCCGCTACAGGGGAGGGGGTAAGAAGGGTGGAAAATAGAGGGGGGAGGAAGAGGGAGGGGAAGAAGGGAGAGTGGGGAAGTAGAAAGGGGAGGCAAGAAGAGGAGGAGGGGGAAGTAGAAAGGGGGGAGGGGTAGAAGAGGAGGGTAGAAAAGAGGGGGAGTAAGAAAGGGGTAAGAAGAGGGGAGGAAGAGAAGTAAGGGGAGGTAGGGGGGAGTAGAAAGGGGTAGAAGAGGGGGAGTAAGAGGGAGGGAAGTAAGAGAGAGGGGGAGTAAGAAGTGGGTAAGAGGGGTAAGAAGAGGGAGGGAGTAAGAAGGGGGTAGAGGGGAGGGAGGGAGTAGTAAGAATAGGGGGGTAAGAAGAGGGGGGAGTAAGAAAGGGGGGTAAGAAGAGGGGGGAGTAAGAAAGGGGTAAGAAGGGGAAGGGGAAGTAAGAAGAGGGGGAGGGGGGAGTAAGAAAGGGGGGTAAGAAGTTCTTTATTTGAAATTTAAAGGACCACTCTAGGCACCCAGACCACTTCAGCTTTATGAAGTGGTCTGGGTGCCAGGTCCCTCTAGGATTAACCCTTTTTATAAACATAGCAGTTTCAGAGAAACTGCTATGTTTATACTGAGGGTTAATCCAGCCTCCAGAGCCTCTAGTGGCTGTCTCATTGACAGCCGCTAGAGGCGCTTGCGTGCTTCTCACTGTGAAAATCACAGAGAGAGCACGCAAGCGTCCATAGGAAAGCATTGTAAATGCTTTCCTATGCGACCGGCTGAATGCGCGCGCGGAGCAAGGAGGAGAGGAGGAGTACAGCTCCCCGCCCGGCGCTGGAGAAAGGTAAGTGTTTAACCCCTTCCTCTCTCCAGAGCCCGGCGGGAGGGGGTCCCTGAGGGTGGGGGCACCCTCAGGGCACTATAGTGGTCCTTTAAGTTTTTTCCCCCTGAAATTTCCTTCTTAAAATCAGGTGCGTGTTATACGCCGGTGCGTGTTATACGCCGATAAATACAGTATTTACTATTTGAAAACTAATTTACAAACCACCAGGGGATCTCTTCCTTAAAGAAGAGACGCTCTTATTTGAGTTTTAGTGTTGAATTTAAACCTCATAGCTGTGTAAATCCAAACGACTTTATGTCCCTTACGGTATAAACTGGTAGTAGACAATTTTTTAAAATAAGGAATATAAGCAAAATTTAAATTAACGATTCTCATGGGACTTAACAGTTGCATAACATTTAATAAACATGGAATTTTAAATACTTACATTTACTGGAATCTTGAGGGTGAGAATAATAAACTACTGACAACAAAATTGTGGTGAAATGCATCAGGGAGCTATTTTACAATATTTGTATTTACGTGTTTTGTTTTCATTTAGTTTTTTTGTCAATTCATCTTGTTTTTTTCAGCTTGTATGATTTTTATATTTGCGACTATTGATAATAATACTTATTATTATTAGACTGTCATGTGTTTAAATACAGACAAAATCGCTTGATTGTGTCCTTTCCTCGTACAGTGTAACTTTTCTATGTGTTTAACCTGTTTAGTTTGTCTTCATTTTGGAATTGTGTCTTTGGAAGTGTAGCATTTTATTTGTGAGGTGATTTGACCTGAGCAATAACTGTCATCTCATGTTACCACTGATGCCACATTGCAATGCGAGTTTTTATTGCATTTTAATTTTTAATAAATAAACATTAGGGAGGAAATAAAAAATAGAGGTAGAGAGGATACATAATGCTGAACGATGTATTATGAGAAAATAATGCCATTAAGGGGTTTTTAAGACCTCATTATCAATCTAACAACCAACCTTATGATAGACTGAGTGTTAGACTAGGGGTTAGGGTGTCCCTAGATGTCTGACATGACATTAGAAACCTCTAATAACACTTCACCATTCACATATAACAGTTGCCGTCCTGTAGTGTAAATCCCTACCCAAGAGGACATAGTCTTAAATTAGAGGGACAAAGGTTTTTAAAAAATAATATCAGGAAGTATTACTTTACTGAGAGGGTAGTGGATGCATGGAATAGGCTTCCAGCTGAAGTGGTAGAGTTTAACACAGTAAAGGAGTTTAAGCATGCGTGGGATATGCATAAGGCTATCCTAACTATAAGATAAGACTAGGGACTAATGAAAGTATTTAGAAAATTGGGCAGACTAGATGGGCCGAATGGTTCTTATCTGCCGTCACATTCTATGTTTCTATGTTTCCCACTAATCTCAAAAAGACTGAGATTAGCACTACCCTAAGTAGTGGACTTCCCATGGGGGCAATACATAGAATAGAAAGGCTGTCTTAAACATGCATCCTTTATAAGGGTTCTGTTAGTAGCCAATAAATAGAACATATAACATTCAGTACACTCCATGTTAAACTGACATTAAAGCACATAAAGTTTTAAATATCGTCTGGGTGCTCTCTACAGTTCGAGTTTTATTTAAGTCCTGCAATCATGCATTTGTGATGGGGAGGGGGGCATTTTTGGTCAGTATTTACACTGAGCAGTCACAACATTAAAAGCACCTGCCTAATATTGTGTACGCCCCGCTAATGCTGCCAAAACAGCTCTTATGTCAAGGCATGGACTCCACAAGTCCTCCAAACATGTCCTGTTGTAATTGGCATTGAGACATTATCAGTAGATGCTTTAAGTCCTGCAAGTTGCGAGGTGGAGCCTCCATGAATTGGACTTGTTGTTACAACACATCCCACAGATGCTCAACTGGATTGAGATCTGGGGAATTTGTAGGAGAATGAAAACTTGACAAAGTCGGGTCGAAATGTTGTTCTGTGTTTGCTCCTATAAAGCTGCTGTTTTGCTATCTAATTGAGTGTCTGGACCGTCACTTTATTCTACACATTTGATGTAGGCTCTGGCCTGCATTCTCCTTCAATTCACTACCTTTCTAGAATGGTCACCATTAAGTTTTTCAGCAATTTGATCTACAGGAGCTCTTCTGTGTGATTGGACTAGATGGGATTGCCTTCGCTTCCCACGAGCATCCATGAGCATTGGGTGGCCATGCCCCTGACGCTGGTTCACTGGTTGCTCTTCCTTGCACCACTTTTTGTAGGTACTAACAACTGCATACCAGGAACACCCTAGTAGACTTGCCATTTTGGAGATGATCTGACCCAGTTGTCTAGCCATCACTTCTTGGCCCTTGTCAAAGTCACTCAGATATTTTCGCTTGCTTGTTTTTCCTGTTTACAACACATGAAATTCAATAACTGACTTTTCGCTTGCTGCCTAATATATCCCACCCTTTTTGCAGGTGCCATTGTAACAATATAATTTATGTTATCCCCTTCACCTGTCAGTGGTTTTAATGTTGTGGCTGATCAGTGTATATATAAATATGGAAATTATATAATTGTGTTGGTATTCTGTCATTGAATTAAGTAATAAAAAAGATATTAAAAATTCTTCATACATTATCTCCACTGCAATTATTGCAAATAGTTTTATACTTGATTCTGTGAATTGTCATTTAAAAGAACACTCAAGTCACCATAACAACAATAATCTCAATGATGGTTGAGACTTAAGATAAGGCCAGGGACTAATTAAAAGTATTTTGAAAATTGGGCAGACTAGATGGGTCGAATGGTTCTTATCTGCCGTCACATTCTATGTTTCTATGTGTTCAAGGAGGCGCTGGGCGCCATCTTACCTTAAGCTGTAAAACTGTGAGAATTGTTTAACCACCAAAGTCATAAGAAGGCGCACATCATTTCATGACCTTGTCTTCTAGTAAAGTTCAAGGTATCAATGAGGAAGCCTTAGACTGGTTGCTTGTGATAGGCTGAGAGCTTCATCTGATACTCCCAATCTATCACTAGCTTTCAATTCGGAAAGTTGTGTGAGAATCGTAAGAAGAAATAGATACTAAGCCAGCACCCAAGACCTCTTTCCACCAGAACAACTTAATCTCAATTAAGTTGTTATGGTGACCTCAGAGTTCCATTAACCCTTTAAAGACCAATGATAAATCCATACAGCACGGAATGTCCAGCAGACACCATAAAGAGCCTGGCTAGTTCTAAATAAAAAGGACATTCCGTGTCAGAGAATGAACTAGACTAGGATTAGATTGTTGTGATGACAATGATAGAATAAGTCCTTCTGGCTTGATAAAGGTCACAGCATGTGACCAAAATATTGCCACAAGCTAAAATGTTTCCTGAAAGCCTGCCAAGAAAAGAACATGAGTGTCTTGACTTCTAGTATTATCTACATGTAGTATTGGAGATGTGGTCACCTCTATAGTGTGGAGCACCGTGTTTTTGTAACTACGTAAAAGGAAGATTATCTTTTGTTGGAGTGAGTCCCCTTTTCTCTTCTGCTATATAGATCACTATGATGATGCTGGTCTGCAACAGTTTAACAGCTTCCCATTTAATGACACAGGTCATCTGCACGGTGCATGTTGTTTGTCTGTAAATCCATTAGTAATGTGTTCCTTGTGTTTGTACTGATGTGCATTCAGGCCGTGCGCTGAGTACTTATCATGGGATAGTTGATGTTTGCTCATTGCTGTTTTCATTCACAGGTTGCTCACATCAGCAGATATCAGAATTAGTCCTGAAGAACAATGTCCAAGCACTGTACAAAACAGACCCTTTCCCATACCAGGTCACTAGTTCCTTGGACATATTATGTTTGCAGTTTGAAAAGCCAGTGCTGAAACGGACACTCCAGGATACATTTACTGCCCATTCTTCTACATTATAGATATGATATCTTATTAGCGAAAATAAAACACAGGTAAAAAAAAGCTAATGACCTCTGCTGATCCCCAGCTAGTCCCCAGTTATAATATTCAATCTCCAGGAGTGATATATTCTTTAAACACTAAACACAACTTCTTGAATAAAGGGGAATCATGACGGAATATTTCTGTCATGTGTTCTTAAGGGGTTACACACTAAATGGTTGTTTGAATTTTCATGGACCTTGTATTTTCACCAAAGCAAACATAGAACAATTCTGAGCTCAATGTAGGCCATTCATGTTGCTGTATCAAGACCTGTAAAAGGTCAAAACAGTACCCAGCTGTTGGCCAGTGATACAAGCTACTGAATTGAACCTTTTCTTCTGTCCGTGTTCTGTTTACTAAACACACAATTGTTCTGAATTGAATCAAAATGGCACAAACATAGGCAACAAGTTTTGATTTGGAATAATTCTCCAACTTTGTTATAATGACAGCTTGAGGGGTTTTAATCTTAATATTGCAATAAGGAATTTTCTGTGGTGGGTTTAGGTCTTTCAGAGATACCCTGTACATTTAGAAAATTACAGAGTTTCAGAATAGCTTTTTGTTTCCAGAGCATTATTATATTTTTCATAAATATGTGTTCAGAAATGCCAGAAATATTTGGCTGTTGTGCTATATTTTATCCCCTTCACCTGTCAGTGGTTTTAATGTTGTGGCTGATCAGTGTATATATAAATATGGAAATTATATAATTGTGTTGGTATTCTGTCATTGAATTAAGTAATAAAAAAGATATTAAAAATTCTTCATACATTATCTCCACTGCAATTATTGCAAATAGTTTTATACTTGATTCTGTGAATTGTCATTTAAAAGAACACTCAAGTCACCATAACAACAATAATCTCAATGATGGTTGAGACTTAAGATAAGGCCAGGGACTAATTAAAAGTATTTTGAAAATTGGGCAGACTAGATGGGTCGAATGGTTCTTATCTGCCGTCACATTCTATGTTTCTATGTGTTCAAGGAGGCGCTGGGCGCCATCTTACCTTAAGCTGTAAAACTGTGAGAATTGTTTAACCACCAAAGTCATAAGAAGGCGCACATCATTTCATGACCTTGTCTTCTAGTAAAGTTCAAGGTATCAATGAGGAAGCCTTAGACTGGTTGCTTGTGATAGGCTGAGAGCTTCATCTGATACTCCCAATCTATCACTAGCTTTCAATTCGGAAAGTTGTGTGAGAATCGTAAGAAGAAATAGATACTAAGCCAGCACCCAAGACCTCTTTCCACCAGAACAACTTAATCTCAATTAAGTTGTTATGGTGACCTCAGAGTTCCATTAACCCTTTAAAGACCAATGATAAATCCATACAGCACGGAATGTCCAGCAGACACCATAAAGAGCCTGGCTAGTTCTAAATAAAAAGGACATTCCGTGTCAGAGAATGAACTAGACTAGGATTAGATTGTTGTGATGACAATGATAGAATAAGTCCTTCTGGCTTGATAAAGGTCACAGCATGTGACCAAAATATTGCCACAAGCTAAAATGTTTCCTGAAAGCCTGCCAAGAAAAGAACATGAGTGTCTTGACTTCTAGTATTATCTACATGTAGTATTGGAGATGTGGTCACCTCTATAGTGTGGAGCACCGTGTTTTTGTAACTACGTAAAAGGAAGATTATCTTTTGTTGGAGTGAGTCCCCTTTTCTCTTCTGCTATATAGATCACTATGATGATGCTGGTCTGCAACAGTTTAACAGCTTCCCATTTAATGACACAGGTCATCTGCACGGTGCATGTTGTTTGTCTGTAAATCCATTAGTAATGTGTTCCTTGTGTTTGTACTGATGTGCATTCAGGCCGTGCGCTGAGTACTTATCATGGGATAGTTGATGTTTGCTCATTGCTGTTTTCATTCACAGGTTGCTCACATCAGCAGATATCAGAATTAGTCCTGAAGAACAATGTCCAAGCACTGTACAAAACAGACCCTTTCCCATACCAGGTCACTAGTTCCTTGGACATATTATGTTTGCAGTTTGAAAAGCCAGTGCTGAAACGGACACTCCAGGATACATTTACTGCCCATTCTTCTACATTATAGATATGATATCTTATTAGCGAAAATAAAACACAGGTAAAAAAAAGCTAATGACCTCTGCTGATCCCCAGCTAGTCCCCAGTTATAATATTCAATCTCCAGGAGTGATATATTCTTTAAACACTAAACACAACTTCTTGAATAAAGGGGAATCATGACGGAATATTTCTGTCATGTGTTCTTAAGGGGTTACACACTAAATGGTTGTTTGAATTTTCATGGACCTTGTATTTTCACCAAAGCAAACATAGAACAATTCTGAGCTCAATGTAGGCCATTCATGTTGCTGTATCAAGACCTGTAAAAGGTCAAAACAGTACCCAGGTTGGCCAGTGATACAAGCTACTGAATTGAACCTTTTCTTCTGTCCGTGTTCTGTTTACTAAACACACAATTGTTCTGAATTGAATCAAAATGGCAAAACATAGGCAACAAGTTTTGATTTGGAATAATTCTCCAACTTTGTTATAATGACAGCTTGAGGGGTTTTAATCTTAATATTGCAATAAGGAATTTTCTGTGGTGGGTTTAGGTCTTTCAGAGATACCCTGTACATTTAGAAAATTACAGAGTTTCAGAATAGCTTTTTGTTTCCAGAGCATTATTATATTTTTCATAAATATGTGTTCAGAAATGCCAGATATTTGGCTGTTGTGCTATATTTTATCTTCTTATCTGCCTTTGTGTTGTAATCTGGCAAACTGTTAGAAAGCAGCTTTGTATCTCTGGTGTGTTTTAATATTTTGTCTGTGCATGTGCTGTTTGCCAGTTGTTTTGGAGTAACCTGAGGGTCCATTTAATGTATGTGAGAATCATAGGCGTGCGCACAAGGTGTGCCTGGGCACACCCTAATCCCCGCGGCACGCCTATGGTGTGCAACGGGCAGGGGAGATCTCAGGATCTCCCCTGTCGGCTCATGCAGAGCCGGCGCTATCCGAGCGCCAGCTCTGCTCTAAGCCTCCCCTCACCGACCCACAGGCAGTGAGGGAGGCAGGAGAGGACCCGGGGAGCTCTTGCCAGCAGCTCCGCCGGGTTCCTCTCGCGAGATCTGAGCATTGCCCCCTCCCAGGCATAAGGTAAGAAGGGAGGGGGGATATTAACTGATCTGCCCCCACCTCCACTGGACCACCAGCAAGGAAGGATCCCCCCTCCCTACATAAGGTAAGAAGGGAGGGCGATATTTATGAACTAATCTGCCCCCACCTGCACCCCAACAAATCACCCAAACATACAGCACACACACACACACATCACACAAACAGCACACACACACAGCATCCTCACACATACAACACCCACACACACATCACCCTAACAGTACCCTCACAAACACACAGCACACTAACAGTACCCTCACAAACACAAACAGCACCCTCACACACACACAGCACAAAAACAGTATCCTCACACACACAGCACCCTCACACAGCACACTAACAGGACCCTAACAAACACACGCACAGCACACTACCAGTACCCTCACACACAAACAGCACCCTCACAAGCGCACACACACACAAACAGCACCCTCACACACAGTACATTAACAGCACCCTCACAAGTGCACACACACACAAACACGCTCACCCATATAGCACATTACCAGCACCCTCACACACACATCACACTAACAGCACCCTCACACAGCACACACACACACACACACAGCAGTGTATATGTGTGTGTATATATGTGTGTGTGTATATATATATATACGCAGCGTGTGCTTGTGCTTTAGGGTGCACACCCTATTGCAATAGGCTGCACACGCCTATGGTGAGAATGAGTTTCAGGAAGAGCCTGGTTACATTAATTGGGCTGAGCATCTCATTTCCAGGCTCAGGGAGACAACTTGTCACTGCCATGGACCAACAGCAAGTCAATTAGAGGAGAGGCAGCTCACTTAGTGCTGAGCGCTCATTGGTGCCAGGATAGAGGCAGAGAGTGGAGCTGTGCTGCCAGGCAGACACTCTCATTGCGAGCAGGCATCCTCACTGGCTGGCGGTGCAGGCACGTCCATGCAAGCCGTGAACACAGGGACCTGGAGGACCGATTCAGCGTGTGAGCAGCCCAGCCATCCGCCAAGACGCCTCGGATCCTGTACAGGGGCTCGTCCAAGATGGGCAGAGAGCAGCGGCAGCAGCGCATCCAGCGCTCCCAGAGCCGCAGCAGCCTGTCCGCCTCCTTCGAGGCTCTGGCTGGCTACTTCCCCTGCATGAACTCGCTGGAGGAGGATGAAGGTAAAAACCTGGCTGGATGAGAATAGTGGGAGTCGTGGTGCACAACCCGAACAGGTCGACCCACCAAGCATTCTCTCTGAATGGGGGGGGTGGGGGGGGATGGCTGAGCATAGTGGGAGCTGTGTTCCAATGCTGCTTCTGATCCACAGCTTTATAGGGCTTAATATGGCTCATGATGCGCAGCCACCTGATGGCAGGGCTTCTAGGAGTTGCAGTGTACTTATGTATTTAGAAGTTATTTAGAAAATTGTATTAATGACCCAGCTAGGCTTTTCATGGTTAATATAGCGTATAGGTCCTGCTACATTGTACCAACCAGTGTTCTAAAGCTGGTACCCCCACTCCCAGGTATACAGGTGATGCGTGGGATCACTCAGTGTTCTAAAGCTGGTACCCCCACTCCCAGGTATACAGGTGATGTGTGGGGTCACTCAGTGTTCTAAAGCTGATATCCCCACTCCCAGGTATACAGGTGATGAATGGATCCTTATACTGTGTGATAATGCTAGATTCATTCATCCATTTATCCAGGGGCATTGCAATGTTGACTTTTCTTTAGACAATTCACAAGAAGCAGTATTAGCTTTCACCGTGTATGTGTATGTACATTAATATGATGTACTGGACCGCAGTTGTTTCATGTGGGAAGTGGTCATTTTAGAAAATACAGTGCAGTTACCTCTTAATATTTTGCTCATTATCACTATTATTCAGAATTGTACATTCTTATCTACTATAGTAAATAGATTTGCACCATGACTTATTATTCATATTATTAGCATTGATATAGCGCCAATTCTGCATTGCTGGCAAAGAGGTTCTGCTGTAGCTACACATGTTATTGTATTTGGGGTCTGTATGGTGTATATTATATTTATTCCAGGTTTGTCACTGGTTGGCATATATTTCTATAAGATGGTATTTTGAAGGATGTTTCTTTGGCGTTTGTTCACTATAGTCCATGCTGTGAATTGGTAACGAAAATCTGACAAAATAAGTTAGTCTGAAAAATAGTCGTTGAATTATATAAATTTTTTCAACTCTATTATTGTAGTCTGTATTTTGCAGATCAGTTTTCAGCACCGTACACTCATCGATAAACTTCTCAGCGAATTTTCTTTAAACCGCAAATGGTGGTGGACTAAAAAAGGAATTGCAAAATTCAGCCAAACTTTGAGAAAAAGGAAGAAGGATAATATTTTTCCTATCTACTATTTTCAATACACTGCAATTTTGCATTTTGTAAATAAACCTTAAATGATATATAAATGATATTGTGCATCACCTGCATATCTGACGTTGGACATGGGAAAGTCTCCCTCGGGCACAGAAACACAAGAAATCATGTTTAAACATATATCCCAAAATTCCCAGATTGACATGCAAATGATCACAGACCGGCATTGTGTTTCTGACCTAATATTTAATTTCTGCAGGTATCCCCTAGCAATGGACACAGTTTGAAATACAACTTTAAAAAAAAAAAAAAACCATAGCATGGGTTGTAATCCAAAAGGTCCAGTGACCACCGCTATCTCTCTATATTCGCTATATAATATATTCGATGCAACAAATGTGAAGATTCAAGCAAATCGTGAATTTTTATTGTGTTTTGTTTGTTTTCTTTTTTCAGCATTCAAAATAAATTTTCCATTAGCGCTGAATCTCTGTCCCCTGCCAATACCCAGTATTCCCCAGAGCAGGGAATATCCATTCCCCAGCGGGAGATATTGCAGGGAATTGGGAGCCTGAGCTCCATTCCCCATCGGCAGGCTGAGTTACAGGGGGCAGAGGTAGTTGTTCCTGCCCCCCAGCAGCCAAGTGATATGCCGGGAAGGCAGTGGGAAGTCCAGGGAGAGGAGAGCAGTGTCCTCCCTCCCCAGCGGCAGCGTGATTTTTTGGGAAGTGGGAGCCCAGTCTCCATTCCCCAGCGGCAGTATGATGCTTTGGGAATTGGGAGCCCAGTCTCCATTCCCCAGCGGCAGTATGATGTTTGGGGAATTGGGAGCCCAGTCTCCATTCCCCAGCGGCAGCACAGATTATTGGAAATTGGGAGCCCCGTCTCCATTCCCCAGCGGCAGAGTGTCCTACCGGGAATAGAGAGCCCAGTCTCCTTTCCCCAGCAGCAGGACTCTGTATTGGGAGCAGAGACAGTCGGTCTCCCTCCCCCACAGCTGGAAGTATGTATGGGAGAGGAGCTTGTTACCCCCTCTCCCCAGCGGCAGCTTAATGTACAAAGGGGAGACAGTAAGCCCCACAACGGTGCAGATGGGACCGTAGTCTCTACACTGCCAGCACAGGGGGTAGGGGCGGTCGGTCCTGCCCCCCAGCGACAGGGCTGTTTAGCCAAAGGGGAGACAGTCGGTCTCCCCCTCCAGCAGCAGAGATGGGTAACCAAAGGGGAGACGGTCGGTCTCCAGCAGCAGGACCGTGCAGCTAAAGGGGAGACAGTCAGTCTCCAGCAGCAGCAGCAGAGCGGTGTATTTAAAGGGGAGACAGTCGGTCTCCCCCTCCAACAACCAGGCTTCCACCAGGCTACCCTCACAGTAGCGCTGGCAACTGGGCAGAGTGCCGCTGGTCTCTGCCCACGCAGCAACCCACCAAGTCAGCGTACCCGTACCCAGCACAGCCGTGGTGAGGCACCTGGACATGGACAAGCTTCTTTTACCCAGGTGTAGTAACCATTTATTGTGGGTGGGCTGTGCTGTTGATTATTTGTTGTGGGTGGGCTGCTGGACTAACAAGGGCACTGACCGGCAGGAGGTCAGATACCCTGTTAGTCTGTTTGGAAAAGGGGAGAGATGTGACGAGACCAATCTCGCCACATTGCATTGGAGAAGCCTGGTTGCTCGCCTGCTGCCTTTGGACTATGGCCCCCTTTTAAAAGACTTTATTTTTGCCTGCAGAAAAGCTGTATTCGTGCTTTTCTGCCTGGGTTTCAGTAGATTTGTTTGAATGTGTTATACCCCAGATGGGAATCCCATGGAGCCCATTCGTATGAAACTGACTGTAAAGACTTTGGCTCCATGGTGATTAAACTGTATTTGTGTGGTCCGAGCGCCATTCACTTAATAATGTGCGCTCAGACCTGAGCTATCTGGGGATATGTGAAATGTCTGTGTTTTATGTATAAATGTGACTTTATGTATTTTAAAGTGCTTTGTGTCTTTTTGCAACCATGTGCTTAATGGAGTCTTGTGTCTGTCCTGGGAGATAATTCAATTACTTATCTCCAGGATAGAAGACTCTGAAACTGGTTTGGGCCAGAAAGCCATGCTTCATTTAGTCACAAAGGACTTTTTACTAACTGTTGAACCCCTTGTCTGATTTGTGCCATTTTTGAATATGTTGTTCCCCTGAATGGATTGATTGAGAATATGTAATTTTATGTGAATGTGATGTATGGTTTTGGAGTTATGAAAGTTGGGTAGAAAGTATGTTTTAACTGTTTGTATAATTGAGTTTCCTCTCAGGATAAGGGGAGGGAATATGTGGGATGTAACTGTGATATGATTGGTTGTTTTATCCCTCCCTGTGGGTGGTCCTGTATTTGAAACACTGTAATAAAAACCAGGCTGGGTGTGCCAGCACCTCAGACCACTGCTTGACCCTCAACACGGAGCCTTGTCTCGTTCTTGGGGGGATTCACTGTATGCTGTTAGAGACTGATTGCCAGGAGTGTAAGCTGTTTGTCTGCTTTTCCTGTTCGTCTGCTAGCAGCTATTTGGGAGGTTCCAGTTCGGGAGTTGGAGTGCTATTTTGTATCCAGTTCGTGGGTTTTGGTGTTCTGCAGTATCTGTGCCTGCATCTCTGGAAAGGGGGCCGATCGCCTAAACGGTTTTTTCCCTTTTTGTGCAAAACGGTCCGTTACAATGTATAACTGTGTTTTGTATTCCATGCAGGTATAACCATAAAGTAAAGGTTATTAAATTTAGAAGGTTAGGACTATAAACACCCATTGCATAGGTTATGGTATATAAAGTTGTCTTGTTACTGCGTGTCTGGACACTGCAGCTTTTAAAGAAAAAAAAAAAACCTCATCCCTACGTTTGTATAGAACAGGATCCTTCAGCTACAGACATGCACCTTGGGCCGGACAGTCTTTGAAAGCCAACAGTTAGTCTCTATGGTCTTCATGGCCTTACTCCTTGTACAGAAGCACCATAGAAACTAACTGTTGGTTTTTCAACACTGTCCGACCCAAGGCGCATGCATATGGTTGAAGGGTCCTGTCAAATGCTCCAGGTAGGGATGTGTGTTTTAATTATTTTTTTATTTTATTCTTTATTTTTGCAGTGCATATAGATAATACAACGCGCTTGTGGTACCCCAAAGGCAATTCCCATGCTTTTTCAAAAACATTTGTAATAGTAGGGCACATGTTAATACTTGCACAATTTTATATTAATATGAGATTTAGCAAGATCGGTCCTGTTTTAATTTTATAATATATATTTGCAATAACACTGGTGACGCAGGAGAGTCTGTCTAGACCAAGGTAAATAAACTACATAAGTAATTACAGGCAGATTATACACATCCCAGAGGTTGTGAGGTACAGGAATTAGTAGTGGTAAGCATACCAAAGCAAATTGTGAGTAGTGAGGCTACGTCAATGGTCATTCTAAGATGTGGTGCAGGTTTAAACCACTGGGGCCCTTTAGGGCTATAGGTGGCCCTTGGGCTAGCATACATGCCTTAATAGCCTTATTAGAGAGCTTGGTTAGAGGGCATTATAGTGGCATAATAGTGTCATATTGGTAACAGAGGAAAATAAGATAAGAGGGCAACAAGCCTAAATAAACCAAAACATTTAGTAACTTATGTTCGCTGTTGAGTCTGGGTCCCATTCTTTTGGTGCGACCTCTTTCCGGAGTGCCTTGGCTCTCTGCCTATTCCCTGGTGTGTGAGTCCCTTCAGACCCTGTGATAGTCCATGCCATGAATGGTGCCTCCGCTCTCACCTCACCCTTCCAGTTTCCCAGTCTGTTAGGGCTATGGACAAATTCACGCTGCCAGGGTGTGGGACCATGGGGCCTCTGCATCTGCAACTTGTGTCTTCAGCCCAAGGCCTGGGTGGGAGCAATTGCTTGTAATCCATTTGTCCCTTTATCAGATTTGTGGGCCCATGGGGTTATCGGTTCCTGGTGGGACCTCCGGGTGTATGGGCAGCAGTGGGGGTTATCTCCAGAAGAAGAGAACAGAAAGTCCAGCCCCACCACCCCCTTGTGCTGCATGGGATGTGGGTAGGTGCGAGCTGTGCTGCTGGCAGACTTCAGGCTGTGTAGAGGAGATAGGTCCCAGCATATGATTGGAATGCTGTGAGGCGGCAGGAGGTGATAGCACCCGTGATCGGTCAGCCAGACGTTGCCAAAACCTCTGGCATACAGCCTCAAATCTATTATTGAATGAGTCCAGTCACTCTTTATCACCCTGGCTCAGACGAGAGTTCAGCGTGTCATGGCCGGCAGCCATGTTGATTTTGCCTTGTAGGCCTCGAGTACGCTTGTGGTGTGCTGCTTGGGGGTCTGTGAGCCCCAGTGGGGACCGGGATAACCCCCGCCAGTCCAGAGGGGGGCAGGGGGAAATCAGAGTTCGTAGCAGGTCACACCGGGTGCTGCACTGCGGGGTTCGGGTGATCGGCCGCCTCACCCGTCTGCCTGCTATGCTGGGCTGCAGCGGGTTCTCCACCGAGAATAGCCTCAGGAGGGTCGCTCCGGTGGTTTGAGACGCTCTCGGGTCTGCCGTGGGTAAGGTGCAGATGAGTGCTGAGATTTTTGCGGGCTGCCTATGATACAGGCTTATTTATGGAGTCTTTGTGGGAGCTCTCACGATATGCAGCCAGCCGCTATGATGCCCAGGCTCTGCCCCCCGTGTTTTATTTTATTTTTTCTTACATATACTTAAATAAAAAAACAATTTCCTTTCCATACATGATGATATGATTATTCTATTAAAAAAGTTTTGAGGTGACAGCTGTCCTTTGACTGCAGCCATTTGCAGTAATTGCTTGCAGCTGTGCGAGTTGCAAAAATTGCTGCAGCTGTAAGCCCACCAGTTATCCCACTGCAGTGAAAGGAGAAAGTTTTATGTGTGCATCCTGTAAGACTAAGATCTGTGCATAGCCCCCCCTTCTTGTATGAAACATTGCATGGTGAGCTGCTCGGGTGAACTCTGTAAATATGCCCCTTCAATACAAAATGAATGTCTCTCTGAATATATCAGTTTAGTGTCCACTCAGCAAATCTGCTGGACAGTGATTTTGTGTCACACTAAAAAATTCCATAGATCAGCATGAAAGGCTACTGACTGGTGAAGCCTCTTCCTAATTTGGGAGGGATTTGTCTGCTGATGATGATGGAGCAGATTTAAGAATTTTAAAGTTAGCTCTTTTTTTTTTCTTTTTTTTTAATGGGCTACATTATCTGTGAAATATAAAAATGATGGTCACTTCTCCTACTTCCCTCCCAGATCCTCCTACTTCCTGGACAGCATCCATGTTGGAAGTAGGAGGGTCTGGGAGGGAGGGTCTGCTGGAGATTGGCCGGGACGTGTCAGCTGACCGGAGTTCGCCGCGAACAGCTCGTGGCGAACCATTCGCGAGAAGTTCGCGGACGGTTCGTGACATCTCTATTGAAGAATGATAAATACGTTAGTGGATTGTTTTAAGGCATTGCATTTGTAATAAACAAATTGGGCTGGATCTGATGGAACACTGGGCAAATAAATATCATTAAACAAAATAGCAAAGAGTTTTTCTGGCAATAGGTCATTCCATAACCCAGTTTGATTTTTGCTATACAGAGTATATAAAATCCTTTGTGTTTCTGCATCACTTTAAATAAATTATGGTCATGTAACTCATTAGCGAGAAAGCATTTATGTAACATTGGTAGTCAGTCGTCGTGCTTCATTTTCAAAGACTGGATCTGTAAAGTAAATCTATTTTAAAAGAAATAATGACAATCTTATTGCCAAGTAAGGTGAAATCTTTATTAAATGCGTTGTATATAAATTTGCAAAAAATGTCTTTAAAATGGTAGATATTTCTGTTCAACAACAAAAACTCTATCTCTGCAGAGGTCGGGGGTAAAAAGTTGAAGAGTACGATCCAAAGAAGTACTGAAACGGGACTTGCTGTAGAAATGAGGAACTGGATGACTCGGCAGGCAAGCAGAGAATCCACCGATGGGAGCATGAACAGCTACAGTTCAGAGGGAAAGTACGTTTTGGCTTTTCTTTTTATTCCCAGGCTACTAAAAGTGACCCTAAAAGCACCATAACCACATTAGTTTCTTGTGATCATTTTATTTGCTTTATTTTTGTTAAACTGCTTTCAAGGTGTTTGAAAAATAACTAGGCATCCAAAGCCTACCACTTTGACAAAAAACACATATCCTCTTTGTGTGAAACCTCTCAAATAAACTGCATTCCCACTACCAACAGCTAGACGGCTCTCAAACATTTTCCAGTCAATGTTTTTAATCTAGAACATGGGAGTTGGAGTTCAGCAACATCTGGAGGGACGGAGTTTGGGGAAGCCTGATCTAGAATCTAGCTGGAGAATATTGGCTGAAATGCTTGTGAATTTTTTTAAAATTATTTTTGTAAGAACAGGCCTTAATACTAATTGAAATCTTTTTTTCTTTTCTTCATTTTTTTTCCCCCTGTCAGCCTTATATTTCCTGGTGTACGGCTGGGATCTGACAGCCAGTTCAGTGACTTTTTAGATGGACTTGGTCCGGCACAACTTGTTGGTCGACAGACTTTGGCAACACCTTCCATGGGTAAGCATATATCAATATATGTATTTTAATATTGCTTATGTGAATATTAAGGAGACATACATTTATACTCTAGTATATGAGCTTTTTGTTAGTACTATTAAAAAAAAAAAAAAATCAATGTTAAACATAAAACTATTTGTGTTAAATTGATTTCATTTTCAGCATTGGGTAAAAAAACCTGTATTCTAAATATAAATAGACAGCTGCATTTCATAATAGAGCTTTTGTAGTTTATAGCGGGCTTTACATCCTATTGACTTTAGTTACATAATAATGATTGTGCAGATAATACAAATTATCTGATTGCTGACTGCTTTTCGACGATAGAACAACCGCAAACAGGAAAAAAACGGTATGTATTTCTCTTACATAATCTAAAGTTTAGTTGTCATGGCTTTTTGTGGCATATAATGTTCAAATGCACGAATTCTGTATTGAATACTCATTGAATGATTCATTGTGATCTCTCCCATATTGCGTATTAATACGTGTGTTCTGTAGTGTACAAGTGTGACAAACGCCCCTCTGCCTGGACGTTCACCACGGGCTCCTGGAGGAGTGTGGACGCTAGCCTCCTGCCCACTGACTATGGGCCATATACAAAGACACTGTTCGGGAGTTAAATCTCCCCAACCGCCATTAGTGGCTTGCCCTGGGTATCCCTGGTTCGGCACTTTCTGGAGCTAGAATAATAACCATTTTGACCGGACATCCCCAAGCCAACCCGTTGGGGTATAGGCGGGTATGCCGTTCCATGGAACTGCCTTCCCAGGAACCATTCTCTTCCTCAGTTCGGGAATCTGTTTAAACTTCGTTTTTATGTTACCAAAGTTGACTTACCGCTAGCCCTGATTTCTGGGAACTGTTTTGGGCATAGGACCATGTAAACAGTCGGTCAAATAATTGACTTCCATGGAAATATCGAACCCCTGAACCGATCTGGGTGATTTTTGGATATGTTGATTCACCCAGATCGGAGCTACCAGGGAATGTAACTTTTGTGGGGTTTTCCTGTATTTTATGTGTATTTTGGGGTGTTTTACAAATTGTTTTTTCTGTGCCTGGAGTTAATTGAGTTTGTACAGTTCCTGACTCAATTATCTTTCAGGCACAGGGGAGGGATTATCCTGTTTTGTGTGGGAGTGTCCTGGGTGTGTTTGCTGTGACTCTGAAATGTATAAAAGCAGGTCATTGAACCTGGATTAAACAGATCATCTTACCCCTTCATGAAGTCTAGTCTCATGTTTGGGGGATTGGAAGATATATTCACACTTATAATCACCACGGCACTTGGGAGATTCTTCACAGATGTACTGAGCTGAAGTACTGGGATCCATTACAACCTGTCTCTGTGATGATTGATACTATGCATAGCCCTGGTTATTTTGCATAAAGGTTGAAATTAACTTTTAAATGAATATCCCCATATTATGCATTGCTTACTACTTAACGTATTGATGGTGCGCGATGTATGCGATTCTTATAACCCACACCAAGTTTTTATTTTGATAAATGTATTGGAAATATGACATCACAGTTTTCATCTACTGGCTACTTAAAGGCACACTGTAGTCACCAAAACAACTTTAGCTTAATAAAGCAGTTTTTAAAGCATTCAAACCTATATTAGAGTCTCTTTTTATTATTATGAGGTGTTTACAGGATGTATTTTCAGGCTTTGAATTATTTTAATTTGCAATGACTGATTAATGTGTCTCTTTCTACAGGAGACATACAGATTGGAATGATGGACAAGAAAGGACAATTGGAGGTCGAAGTTATAAGAGCTCGTGGTCTTGTTGTAAAACCAGGGTCAAAGACACTGCCAGGTGAGTTTGTAATTCATTGCATCCATCATGGTTAGATAATATTTTCTTGAAAATAAAATAAAAAGTTATTGACATTCATGTGAATTACTTCATTTTGTATTACCTATATGTCGTGATATTACATTATTTCGAATTATATTGAATTATATTTCTAAATGGCATGAGCGCCACTTAGAGATCCAGTTGAAGGTACAATTAAAATATACAATTTATTAAATTCATGGCTTCTGTAGAATGTGGGTATTCTGTCTCCACACTGACATCAGAACACATAAGTCACATAACCAAAAAATGGTGAATCTAGAATTGGGCAGGTTCGAGTATAATCTAATGTTGCAATATCCCACAAAATGAGGGGGAATGTTAACCCTAGCACAAGTTGATTCAAAGTTGGATCCAATGGGAGACCAGATTCCAATCCTCTATGTAATCACTCACCAGTTGAAGAAATAAGTCTGGTGGGTGCTGAGTCATAAAATGAATGAATGTAAATACATAATGGCATTTAGACCACAGGATCTCATGGTTAACCCCTTAAGGACACATGATGGAAATATTCCGTCATGATTCCCTTTTATTCCAGAAGTTGTGTCCTTAAGGGGTTAATGGTAGTGTGAGGGTCAATGATTCAGATTATTTGGCCATACAGAGCACAGGATACAAGATACAGAATGGTATTGGTTAATCTACTTAATTACTTGCAGATTTATTCGAACAATGCATAGATTAAATGCCAAAACGTTGAACGAGTAATTTTGCATTGCCATGTTTTACAGAAACAGTTTGACTTTAATGCAGCATGTTATCGTTCCCTCTTTCTTGCGACTGTCTTAAATAACACAAGATTTTGCTTTTCCTATTCCAGCACCATATGTAAAGGTGTATCTTATAGAGAACGGAACCTGTATAGCCAAAAAGAAAACAAAAGTAGCAAGAAAAACGCTGGAGCCTTTATATCAGCAGTTGTTGTCTTTTGAAGAATCTCCGCAAGGAAAGGTCCTACAGGTAAGTTGATTATGATAATAAATAGCTAGAAGCCAAATCTGCCTTTTGCTGTGAATTCAGGAAACTGGCATTTAAATGTTGCTGTTAACCATTACAGTCATTTACCCACTGACCTTTTAATTGTTATGTATGTACTAGTGGATGGAGGTTTCTTGTAAAAATTCATTTTTAAATAAAACTTTAAAATAATAAAGAAGTTTGTCGAACCTAACCCATCTTGTAAATTTCTAAAAAAAAATCAGACAAATTACTTTTGGGCGGGTAATAGTCTATTTTTGAAAGCGGAGTTTTTACCCTGCTTGCACAATTTGGTTCCCTTTAAACCAACGCTGATACATTTCCGCTGATATATTATTCAGGATAATTGACTGTTCATTAGTACTTCCTATACTGAGAGAGTGAGAAAAAAAAAAGAGTGGGGAAACATTTAAAATACTTGGAAAAGAAATGTTAAAATGAGCAGGGGAGGGCCTTTATTCAGTTAGGAGGTAATCATGATTGCTCCTGCCAGACAAACTCTCAGACTACGCTCTATGATTAGAAAGAGGCAGATTAAAAATGAGAAGAGTGGTAATACGATAAACTGCCTAGCAATGATTTGTCACTTACCTAGGTCCCTCCGGGCTCCTGTGTGGCAGATCCCGGAAGCCATGGCCCTCACCAGTCATTGGCTGAGCGTGTCAGCTGACCACATTAGCCAATCTTTAGTTCTGGCCTGGGTAATGACACCCCAATGATGCTACCTCCGTCAGCAGAGGTTATTAAACTCTGTATGTGCAGTGTTTCATAGTAAAATGCTGCACAAACAGCCTTTAGGCACCGTGACCACTTCAAATCACTGAAGTGGTCCTGGTGCGTGGAGTAATCCTTTAATAGTATTCCATTCCCAAGACTCCCTGTTGATCAGATGAGAACCATTCGAGCCCTAACTGCTTCACTCTACCCAATATGTGGGATTTTGTAGAAATAATGTGATAGATTAGGTAATATCGTTGACTGACGTCACAAACCCTGTTAAAGGACCACTCTAGGCACCCAGACCACTTCAGCTTAATGAAGTGGTCTGGGTGCCAGGTCCTTCTAGGGTTAACCCATTTTTTCATAATTATAGCAGTTTCTCTGAAACAGCAGTTTCTATGAATGGGTTAAGCCTTCCCCCTAATCCTCTAGTGGCTGTCTCATTGACAGCCACTAGAGGCGCTTGCGTGCTTCTCACTGTGAAAATCACAGTGAGAGCACGCCAGCGTCCATAGGAAAGCATTGTAAATGCTTTCCTATGCGACGGGCTGAATGCGCGCGCAGCTCTTGCCGCGCGTGCGCATTCAGCCGGCGGGGCGTAACGGAGGCGGAGAGGAGGAGGAGAGCTCTCCGCCCAGCGCTGGAAAAAGGTAAGTTATTACCCTTTTCCCCCTTCCAGAGCCGGGCGGGAGGGGGACCCTGAGGGTGGGGGCACCCTCAGGGCACTATAGTGCCAGGAAAACGAGTATGTTTTCCTGGCACTATAGTGGTCCTTTAAATCTCCATGGCACTAAGCCAAGCAATAGTTCCGATGCCCAATCTCTATAATGTTTAGTGCAGTATATGTTCTCACTGCAACAGAATTATTAGTTCCTGCCCTATAATCTTTACCCTTATATTTATGAAGGGGAATTTTAAAAAAGACACCTGCTTTGACTTTTTTTTATAATTGTTTTAAACATTCACTTGTTGGAAAGATAATGTATTCATTTAGTCTGTTTAAGGCCAGATTGTTTTTTTTTAAGTGAATGTTAAAATTAAATATACATGTATATTTGTGTGTATGTATATGTTTACTGTATTATCACTATCACAATTACATCTAGCAACAAATGTGGGCCATCCACTAGTGTCTCTCAATTTCTCTTGTTTTGACTGTAGTGATGCTTTGATTCATAAATAACACAAATCTAAATGTGATTTTATTTATTTAAACAGATAATCGTATGGGGAGATTATGGACGTATGGATCACAAGTCCTTCATGGGTGTAGCTCAAATACTTTTAGATGAACTGGAGCTATCCAACATGGTGATTGGATGGTTTAAACTTTTCCCCATTTCATCTCTAGACCACACATTGGCTCCTCTGACAAGAAGAGCGTCTCAATCATCCCTCGAAAGTTCCACAGGACCTTCTTATGCTCGTTCATAGCATCTGTGAAAAAACTGTTGTATCTACAACCAGCGTTACAAAAAAATGGAACCACAACAAAACTAAATATGACAGGTCGCATACCCTGGTAAACACTGCATGCTTGATGTTGTGTCTTCTGGGCCTGTTTCTAGGGATACCAAGCAATCTTGCGTTCTCAGTGGAAGTTGCACATATTGTGCACTAAAGAAGGCTCTCAGGTGAAGGAATGGCGTCAAAAAAACAAAAAAAACAACGGGTTTGTAGACTACTGAAGCTCAGTTCTAGTTGAATCTGAAGCCATGGACTATTGACATTACAAAGAAAAAAATATAGAAAAAAATAGGAATATTTCATGCAACAGAAGTCATCCTCAGTGGCATATCATATTGTTGCTACTTTTTTCTTTTCATATTTGCCCCCAAAGATTGGGTACGCCCAAGATAGAGATCTAAAATAAAAGCCGACCCGAAGATGGTAAGACTTGAGAAGAAAGTTCAATGAAATGGACAGAACTCCAGAGCCCAGTGTTATTAAAGAAGGTTGCTAAAGAAATGAAATGAATGTACAGGCCATTGCTTTGGAAAAGCATAGATATGAGAATAACCCACTATTTAATGATTTCTCTACAGCTGATATTTTTCCGTGGTTATTCAGTACTGCAAGAAATTTAAGGAAATGTTTTGATTTGATTTTACTTTATTTTATTTTATTTGCATGGACACAGATCTAAGTGAACTCTGAAAATCATTTTCTTTGGGCTGCAAATTGCAAAAAAATAAAAATAAAAAAACGAAGAAGAAAATTACAAAAAAGAAACAGCCATTTTCAACTATTTATATAATTTTTAAGAAAATTAAATTTCACTAGTGCATGGTTTTAATGGGGGAGAGAATGCAATGGCGTGATACAAAGACAAACCACGTTTTTTTCATTCTTAAAAACGAATCATGGTCTGTGTTTTTGCAGGCGTATATAAAAAATAAAAAAGAAAATTAAAAAAAGAAACAAATACTTTCTAGCAAATATTTAAAATTCTGTTTATGTGAAAAGAAATAAATGTAACATATACAATTTATTTAAATGTAAAAGTTACAGGCCTTGTAAAGTTTAACATTTTGTGCAAATTGTATGTCTCTTTCTACCATCCCTCTTCTCACCAATCCCCATATTTTGCATTGTGTCAGTCCGTCTCATGTACCCCTAATCATATTTTCTGACTCCATGCCTATTCTTCAAATTCATTGACTAATCCAAAAAAAAATACCCCTTTGTCCTTTGACTGCATTTTTCCTCTGATGTTTTGACAAGTTTTGCAGACTTTTTTTCCTGCATTCATGGATTGTTTGACAAAAAAACTAATTGTTCCACAGTTTGATTGCCAGAGGGTTGAGCAAAGCAATGTGTTACTCGCTCTCTGGCATTTAAATTAGTAACCATGTAAGTGTTCAAGGTGCCAGGGCTGAATTGCAGTCAGTACTTTTAAGTTTTTTTTGCTGGCAGTCCTGATACTTCTTTAATAGCTATCTTACTTCAAGCATGTTCAAAATACATTTGCAACATGGCTTGACATTACCTAAGATAATTCAGCATGTATTTGATATAGAAGATATTTGAACCTTTTGCAATATGTACAGTGCATGGTAAATATTCTTTTTTCCACCATCAAATTGAGTCTTACAGCAAAATACTGGAATTATGTGGCCATTGTAAATGTCTTCAATAAATTATTTTTCAGCACCCAGCATTATTAATTTAAGGGTGAAACGTAAAAATTCCACAAGAAAACATTAACTATTTTTAAAGAAAGGAGTTAATTTTTTGCACTATTTCAGAGTTTTAAGTCATACCAGGTGAAATGTTTTGACTTACACTATCAGTGCTCTAAAAGTTAGAAGGAATGGTTTCTTGGTGCGTAAACGTATAGACCCCAAATATCTGGGTGACCAAATCAATGTTTTATCAATATTTTTCAAAGTAAGCTATGATATTTTAGAGCAGTTTGTAAACTTCTCATCTCAAGTTACAAAACCAGACTCAAATGCCCTCTTTAATGACTTTAAAACTGTTTTGAGTTTAGTATAATAACCCTATATTCAAAAAAAAATATTTTCCTTTTTTTATATTGGGAGATTGCAGTTTGAAAATAAAGCTTCCAATTATTTTATTTTTTTAATTTATTGATTTTTAAAAAAAATTTTAAATGTAGCATTTACTCTTATTATTGATCCAAATATTAGGCAAATATAAACTTACATAATATAAACATGTGCATAAATATTTTGTGTGCATATACTGTACTTTTGTTTATATGCAGACCTTTACTCACATGTAATTTTGTGTTTTATATGTGAATTGCCATATTTATGTATGTGTTTATGTATGTACAAATTCATGTGCACATGTCACGTGAAAGACACCGGCCGTTTTATTTAAACAAAATCTTTTTAATAATTCACAGGCTGTTTAGTATAATGTGTGCCCATACATAAATGTGGCCAGCCAAAGTCAGACAGATTGTCCCCAAAAGACCAAGGATAGCCTCAGGCAAAAAAAAAAAAAAAACTAACAGTAATGCCTTCTTTTTTTAATTTAATTTATATAGCAAAATACCAACAAAATAGACTGTCTTTCCATGCGGTAGTTAGATTTCCAAATATTCTGTTGATTATAAATTCACTAAAGCTGTTTATCAAAGTAATTTTAGATGGTTGTGAACCAGCAAATGAGAAAAAAAGCAACAACAAAAATAAAAAAATAAAACTACCATCTACAGTATCATCATATCACATATAATATTAATGAAACCAATTTCTGGTATTGAAAATGCAGTGTACTTTGTTATTTTCTGAAAAATCCCAAGATGCATTTTTTTCTTTCTAATTTTTATAGGGAGAACAAGACCATATATAAGATTTGTACATACGTATCATTATGCAGTATTTATTTTAAAGAAAAAAAGGTTGATGTATTTTTTTTTTTATTTCACATAATGTCTGCAGTTCCATTCATGGTGGAAGCCATGGATATGGCACTGTCCCAGTGTCAACTGCGGTCTTGTAAATAGTATGTTTTAAGAGCAAAAAAAATAATAAAAACCAGTTGGATGAAATGGCAGACTAGTCCTGCAGAGCACCAACTAATGTAAAGCATATTAATTACGGTGGTGGTATTTAACACTTTAAATAAAACATTTTCTTTATACATTTGGAACATGATGTTTTTATTTTTGGGCTCATTTTTTTGCGCTGCTGGTTGAATAATAATAATTTTTAAAAAGGCGATTTGTAGATAACTAAGAAACTGAAACTGTGTTATGTCTACTCATCATGTATTTTCGTTTATATATTTATTATTATTTATATATATTAATTATAAATTGCAAGTCTTCCTCAACTTTGATAAAAAAAAATAGACAAAAATGTAAATTCTCCTTAAATTCAGTTTGCACTGAAGGTTTTACCCTCTAAACTGCAAATAGCTGCAAATTAAAATCTAAATGGCAAAATTTAGGTTTTAAATGGTTAATATATAAAAAAAATTCTCTAACTTAGCTATACTCCCAGTTTGGCTTTTTAATCCTAAATATTTCCATTTTTCATCTTTCAATTCATTGCTATTCAACGTTTGGTGAATAGCGATTTGAATTTAAAAAATGTACGCCATATTAGCTAATCTGAAATCCTAGGTGAACCGAATAGTGTTTTTCACTTTGGCTATAATGAATTATTAAAAAAAAATAAAATTAAAATGATCTTTTGGAATTTTTGGTATAACACACCCACTGCAGTAAAACACAAAACACAAAAGCAAAATGTATTTATTTGTATATGGTTACAGCCAATAAACTAAATGTTTCTGGAATTAAAATGCATCCTGCATGGATGGGCTACAATACACAAGAAGGCAACACATGTCCCTTTTCTTCTTTCTTATTCAATAATCTCCAACTAATAGAGCAGGTAAGGTCAGGAAGGAAACAATACATGGAATTAGGCTAGCTGATATATATCAGAGACCAGTGACCAAACAAAAAGAAAGGGCTTCATGTGCTGTAACTATGTGGAGGAAACATATCTTCATGTTTCCATGGTGGAACCACCTGTAGGGGTGATATATAAGCTCTGGAACACATCAAATTGTCATGAGAATAATAAAGTGCAGGTGTTAAGATGGCACCAACTGTCTGTATAATTTTCCTGACAAAAGCAGAGTCATCAGATTCAAAAACCTCAAAAAGATATAAAATGTTAAAATATGTATTAATTTATTAATATATATTGATCCCTAACCCCTCTCTGTTGGCGTTCCCCAAGGTTCTGTCATAGGTTCCCTATTGTTCTCAGTCTACGCTGCCTCCCTTGGTAAACTCATCAGCTCCTTTGGCTTACATTATTATGTATATGCAGATGACACACAAGTCTACCTGTCCTCTCCTGATCTCTCTCCACCCATCTTGACTCGTGTCTCTGACTGCCTCTCCGCCATTTCCAACTGGATGGCTGCTCACTTCCTTAAACTCCACCTGTCCAAAACAGAACTTCTGGTCTTCCCTCCCTCAAGTGTTGCTACTCTCGTGTCTATCTCCCACCAAGTCAACAGTGCCACCATCCAATCTACCTCTCAGACTCGCTAGGTGTTCTCTTTGACTCCGATCTCTCCTTCACCCCTCATGTCCAGTCAATCACCAAATCCTGCCGCTTCCATCCCAGAAACATACCTCGCATCTGCCCCTATTTAACACCTGACGCGGCTAAGGTGCTGGTCCATGCCGTTGTTCTTTCTCGCCTTGACTACTGCAATCCCCTTCTCAGTGGTCTTAAGTGTTCCCAGATTGCACTGCTGGAATCTGTAAGGAATGCAGCGGCAAGGCACATTTTCCTGTCCGCCTGCACCTCCCATGCATCTCCCCTCTGACAGTCCCTACAATGGCTTCCAGTTGGATATAATATAATCAATTTAAGATTCTGGTGCGTGCTTACAATGCTGCTCCAACCTACCTATCCTCCCTAATACACAAGTACGTCCCGTCGAGGCCCCTGCACTCTGCCGAAGACCTACGTCTATCCTCTGTCCATACTCCCACATCTGATGCTCACATCCAAGACTTCTCCAGGGCTGCAGCTTTTCTGTGGAACTCCCTTCTCCGTTCGACTTTCACCCAGTCTCCACTCCTTCAAAAAATCCATGAAAACACACTTCTTCAGGAAAGCATTTCATTTAAACTGTTAGTGGGTTTTCATTCTACCTTCCCCCCGACCCCCCGCATGACTTCTCTCCCGCAACTGTCAAAATGACCTACTAAGTTCTCTGTGAATAGTTTTCTAGCAACCTATTTCATTCCCCCTACTTAAACATTGAGCAGGGCCCTCCACCCCTCTGTTCCTGTGTGTCCATTTGTCTGGTTACAATTACATGTCTGTTAGCCCACCCATTGTACAGCACTACGGAATTTGCTGCTGCTATATAAATAATAAAATAAGTGGTTACTAGGCAGTTTTGTAGGATGTCATTAAAAAACAAAACAAAAAAGGAACTAGGCACGACTTGTGCATGTAATACTATCAAAACTTATATAACATTTAATGTGATATTAAAAATAAGTACAATTATACGGTGAAAAGGCCGATAAAATTCATTATAAAAAGAAATGTATGTATACACACTACCCTAAAGTTTGGAGTCTTCCAATCCCTGAGAGCCTCCAACAATCTTCAATGCAGAAATCTAAAGGTCAAAATAGCTTGGTAGCCTTTTACAGAAATTGGATAAATACTTCCAAAAACATAACATACAGGGATATAATTTATAATTAGTGGGGTAATACCTGCTTGATCCAAGGAGACATCTGACTGCTATTTTGGGGTCAAGAATGAATTTTTTCCTAGTTTGTTGCAAAATTGGAAGCGCTTCAGACCAGGTTTTTTGCCTTCTTTTGGATCAACAGCAAAAACATATTTGAGGAAGGCTGAATTTGATGGACGCAAGTCTCTTTTCAGCTATGTAACTATGTAACATCTAACACCAAGAAAGAGACAAATGTACACTCACAGAAGATCCTTATAAAAGCGCCTTGAATGGATCAAACTTGTATCCTTAAAGTAATTCTATAGTGTTAGGAATACAAAGTTATCCCCAGCACATAAAGGGTTACAAAAAAAACCTTTACTTACTTGATTCCAGTCCTGATGTCCCTTGGTGCTGGGTCGATGCTCCACCTCCTCATCCGACATGATGCTTTCCTATGGGGATTTCAGGGACGCTGGATGTGCTTATGCTGAGCGTGTGGAGGTCCAGCGTCATTAATGGACACTGAGTCTGGAAAACTTCCCAGAAGTGCATCTAGTTGCTGTCTGGTAGACAGACACTAGAGGCTGTCTTAGTACTACAATGTAAACATTGCAGTTAGTCGAAAAACTGCAATGTTTAACATTGCAGAACTAAGGGGACAGAGACAGTGCACCCAGACCACTTCAATCAGATGAAGTACTCTGGGTGCCTCTAGTGTCCTTTTAACATTCATCAGCAAGCAAGTAGCAGAGTTCTCTTCCATCGTGATAAATCCAAAGGTTTAGCAGCATATCAAGCAAGGGTTGCAGGTCCACTGGATCTCTTTTTCAATCATGCCTTATGATGCTTTATCCTACGCATTTCACCCTCTCCTGGGCACAATTAAAGGAACACTATAGTGTTGCGTTTAACTTAACTTTCTTCCCTTACTGCGGCTGCACTGACTCCCTGGCTGAGGTCATCAAGATTGATGATTTCAGCCAATCCAATGCTTCCCCATAGGAAGGCATGGGGGGCAAGTTTACATGTGTGGCACAATGCTGCACTGCTACAATCATATGCTCTCTATGAGCAGCATTTGATTGAGAATCGAGTATGTTAAGTTCTCACAGAGAAGTGCCTATATTCCCTGTCAGGAAGACTTTCACGAGAGATGTACTATATATGTGTTTTATATTGCAGTGTTAAAACAAAATGGCCACTGCAACAAGACAACTTCTTTGCAATCAAGTGGTTAGGCGCCTGTAAAGGGACACTGCTGGCATTTCATCTCATTGAATTGGTTATAGTCCCTGGAGTCCCTTGCCACTTATCCATCCATTTTTAAGCAACTTAACACTGAATGAGGGTCCCTGGCTTCCCATTGTCCCATTCTCTCACTGGAGGTGTGGCTAAGACAGAGACTACACACTTCTTGGTAACCATACTAATTCATACCTGCAATTGCACCGTGATAGGCTGAATGCGATCAGCTGACACTCTCAGCCAATCACAGCTGACCAATGCTGCTCATGCTGCCCACTGCTGCTAATACTTCCTCGTTGGACCAATCATCAAATTCAGTATATGGGAAGGAATCGTGTCAAGGGCGTAGCTTATGTGTCAAATTAATCCTGCCAAGTCATTGATGATGGAGCAAAGCCCAACTGACAGGAAGAGGGAAAAAGAGTTTGAGTAGTGGCATGGCCTTAGACCTTTTCTTAGTACCAAGAAATAAATCACTGGCTGCATTTTAAAGTTTGAAACCACCAGCCACGTTGATTGTGAAGTCTCTCTCTCTGCTGTCCTTTTGACTCAGGAAAAAATAAATTAGTATTTGCCAAGTGAGATATTAGGGACTCTATTATCACAACCTCTTTTACCTCATGAAGACGAACAAAGAGGGAAACAAGTGAATACAAAACGGTCAGGGTTATTCACTACAGGGAAAATTGTCTGAAATGCAAAATTAACGCAAATTGGATTTAAATCTGAGCCCCAAATAGTCAAACTGTAAAAATTATCCAAGTCAGCTATGCTTCCAGTTGGCTACTTTGGCCTTAAATTTTAAGTTCACTTTGATTTCCTGAAAATTCTCAATGTAGTGAATAACCCTGAGTGTATTAAAAACACAAGCTTCATTTACATTGTCCTATGCAATGTGGCAGACCGCCTGGTACCCTGACTGGGTACCTCCTCCAAGCACACTCCCTAGCTATCGCTAGGACATCAGCAGCACTTCAGCTCCTAACCGCCTCAGCTTGGCCGGGGTCTCGCCGTCGCTTCCCACCCTGAAACAGGGTCCTGGATCCAGCTTCTGGTAAATAAAGCTCTCCTGCAGAGAGTATAGTTGTTTAACTGGTACACCCAAACACTAGTCGAGACTGAGTGAAAAGTGTAAAGGAACTGGTTTATTATGGCCAAGTTACCTGCTTTTATACACAGCCCCCAGTATGGGGTCTCCATTCAATGCAAGACAATACCAGTAAGCTAATTATCTCCCAGGAACAGAGGCAAACATAAAAATATAAAACATAAAAATACCCCAAAACATCATAAAAACATAAAATAACCCCACAAATAATACATCCCCAAATAGCCCTGATCTGAGCACCCAAGTTCTCCAAATAGCGCTCAGATCCATGCAGTGTAGGGGAAACGCCATTGTGTTAAAATTCTGACCGGCAGCACACGTGATCCTATGCCCAAAACAGTTCCAGGGCGTTTGGTGCTTTGGCCGGTCAACTTTCGGGAGCTCCTACATCTGAAATATAGGGTGCTCTGGCTGGCTCTTAGGTAGCATTTGTGCCCCTTACTGCCAGGCACCTTCCCTCCAAAAAGCGCTGTCCTGGCTGGTTGCAAAGTTGTTCAAAACCTTGGTTTATAAAGACCTGTGAGTGCTTCCAATTTTTTGGGATGTATATATAATGTTGCATATGTATTATAGTCTTTGCTGTGATTACAATGGCATAGGATTCTATCTATACATTTGTTTGCAGTTAGAAGCTTTTTTTTCCTCTTAAAAAGGTATGTTTTTCATGACAGATGTAGTTTAATAGGGAGAAAATAAAATGTATTATATGGAACAATATCCATTATAACCAGTTCAGACCAATAATTACACTCTGACCTTGATTCTTCGGAATGTTCCTAATAGTTTTGGGTCAGGAGATAATCACTGGTTACATCTACACATTCCAGATAATTCTACACACCTGTTTTTTTCAAATAAATCTTTCATTGATCGACTCAGGGGCAGTAAATCCACATGTGGAAGATTGGCCAGACCTGATGGGATATTGGGAGATTTATTTTGAGAGATCAGTCTGGCTGCAGTCTTGTTATTGAAGTTTTAATCCCAAGTATATGCAGGCCCAGGGCTTCTTCATTCCCTGCTGAGTGTTGGTTATCAGCATGCTAATCTGTATGTGAAATCGTAGAGTGTGCACTCTGAGCTGTGCGGACCTGCTCCAGGCACTAGAGAACCAGTCACTATCTGCTTTATGTGCCCATTAAAGTATCAAACCGAGACCGAGACCAGAAGATGCAGTCCACCATGGAAGTGGCCAGCCCTCCGAAGCAGCTGATACAGCATGTGATGGTCATATGTGTAAATATATAACTCCCAGTGTTTATAACCTTACTGTCCTGTCACTGTAAAGTCTGTAACCTCTTATCCTATTACCACAGTGTGTAGTTAGGCACCACCATATATATCCATTCTTTACATATCTACCAACTTTAACAAACAATATAAGACCACTGCCTGGTCTATTACCAGTCTATTACCAGGCTTCACCTTAGTGCTAAGCCTATTTTCCAGTGCTTAACTACTTAGGCAAGAGAGCCAATGCCTAGCCTAGTCTTCCACAAACTCCGGACCTCCAGATGTTGCTGAACTACAACTCCCATGATTCTCAGCCTATCTATTTCATTCATAGAATCATGGGAGTTGTAGTTCAGCAACATCTGGAGGGCCGGAGTTTGAGGAAGCCTGGCCTAGCCTATTACACCGCTTCCCAGTGTATTACCCCAGTGCCTATGTATTACATCACTTTCCATTTAATGACACAAGGATCTACCTATACCTGACATAGCCTATTACACTACTGCACATTCAATTACCCAGTCCTGACCTGCTACTGCACTGGCCAGTCAATTACCCCAGTGTCTTTTTATTGCTCACAGTGTGTCTACCACAGTGGATGATCCTAAAACTGTTTTTATGCAACATCTCAAGGCCAGGCTGTATGTGAGACATTGTTGAATGACACGTCCGATGTACATGAAATTACAACGGCAGACATATTTGTAATTTTGGGCCTATTCAAATGTCGTAATTGTAAAGGAAAGGAAGATAGAACCATAATGAAATGTAATTCATAACAATTTTACTAGCACGGACTAGGGAGTAAATTATTTACAGACAAGTGATGCGATATAATTTTTGTCAGCTACACTTTAAGAGAAAATGCGTGTATTTTTCTATTGTAATCATGTTTTTAAGTGTTGAAATGGATTTGCGACTGTCAAACACAAGAACTTTGCTTATGTTTTCTAAAAACTATCGTCTATGTGAAATGAATGAAAATTGGTTAAAATATACCAGATATGAAAAACTGTACAACATAAAATTATAGTGCATTTAATGATTTGAACGTGAGCAAAGTTTGGCATTGTAATATTGTTGCTTTGTGTTTTATGCTAGCATATATTTTACTGACACCGAGCAAAGTGCTGTAAAAATCCTATCTGACAGACATAAAAAAACAGATTTATTTTTATAAAGGATTAGTTTTTTTTCTTTATGGAAAATGTTGGGTGGTGTTTTGTCGATACACTAGATGAGAGTTGTAGTGACTTTAAAGTGACTTCAAAAAACACCATGACATTAGGAATACAAATGTGTATTGCTAACGCACTAGTGTCTCTGTCCCTAGTTTGCTAGGTCTGTACCTTGGTGAATAAGAGGTTAAAAACTCCTTTTTTACTTACTCTAATTCCAGTGGTGAGGCTCCCTCTGTGCTGGCTAGGGTTCCTCCTCAACAATGTCACAGAGATGAGGGGACCTCTGCCCCATCAGATAGGGAGGTGTGAGTGGTATAATCTGAGTGGTGGGAGTTGGTGGGACATGACTGAATACAAGCTCTCTGTCCGACAGCACAAATTAACTTGAATCTTTGACCGAGGTACCACACAGTAGCAATACAATATCGGTTGGTAGGAGATAACAGTCACAGAAAGGGGTTAAGAGATACTCAAAGTATTAGGGAGGGTAACAGACACTAAAGGGGGTATGGGTTGTTAAGAGACCCTAACGGGTCATAAAATTTACAAGGGGAGAGGTGAGAAGAGACACAAAACGGGGGGTTAGAGTGAGCCACAAAAAATACATTTTACAATCCCGGGAGGGACAACTCACAGTTCTGTCCCAAATAACCTAAATATGTATCTGTCCCTTTCATTCCCTTGCATAGAGGACAGACCTGGGCAAGATCGTATGATCATGACATTTCTGAAATTCAGCCATTCACCCTTAAGAACAATATAAATCAGGTATCTCAAACACTCACACTATCAAATATTACTGAACTACAACACCCATGATTCTCTAGTCTTTTTCTGCATCCAAAGAATTCTGGAAGCTGTAGACCATGAACATTTTGGAGCAGTGGTGGGTGAGGGCAGAGTTTGGGAACCCTGACCTAAATTATTTTTGTAAAGTAGAATTTAGAGAAATGTAATCTTCAGATTAAACACAAAAAGTAACTTTTGCATTTGTTAGTTATTGCTTATTCATCAGTTTCATTCTGCCAAAAACAGAGGATAACATATTATCTGGCTGCTGTTAAACAGTAAAAAAAACAGAAACTCACTAAAATGGCAGAGCTGTAGATATTGCACGCTATTTTTACATATACTCCCAGTGAAAACATGCATAATTTCATTCGTGCAAGTTTTCGTTAAGTGACGTGATGTTTTGAAGTGTCCTGTGAGTGCACCAAATCTCTATAGTAGAAAAAATAATTAGTTTAATTTGTGAATATGCAATATCATAACATGCAGATAATAAATATATTATTTCAGGGTTCATATATATTTTCATGCATTTGATCCAACATGATGTGAAGCTCTCATTCATTCGCGCCTTCATGAGTTCCTTCGTGAAGGCGCTTACTTAGCAACAATGACACAGGCTGATAAAATAGCATCCGACGTTTCTTGGAAACATAGATGGCACAATGACATATATTACATGTTATTAATGATTGCCTATATGAATACATTAAATATGACTGAAGGAAGCTGAAACATGTAGTACTGTGCCTATTAGTTTATCGTCTGAAAAAATTCAAATAATAACAAATCATAAAAGCTAAATAAGTTACTAAGTTAAGATGCTATGTTGTTATTATTTAAATTGCTCATAGGATATTACATATAACATATAAATACTCATTTTGTCTGTGGGTTGTGTGTTTAACTCTCTATGTTAGAACGCAAAGTGAAGGGCATTCACTTAGATAAAGATTACACAAAGGAAACGCTGGTATTATTATTATTTTATTATTTATATAGCGCCAACAAATTCTGTAGCGCTGTACAATGGGATTGTACTTGGTTCTCTTCATAGTAAATAGGGTTTCACAATGGACATGTCATACCTTATTTTGTGTTTTGAATTCTTTCCTTATGTTCATATACAAAATGTAGAAGTTTGTCTTCTATATAATTTCATCCTTTTTTTTTTTTTTTAAAAACCACTATATACACTAGTTCTTTTTTCTACACTTTAAATGAACCGAACTATAAATGTTACTTCTCTGTAAGGTTATGGTAAAGTGTTTTTTTTAGTTATTTGATTAAATATATTTTAGTCCTGACAGTAATTTTTGGGTACTTATTTTTATTTTTAGAAGATGTCCCTCTTAAATTATATTGATTCTAGCAAGATAATAAACTGATGTCAGAATGTTCCTCCGTTTTACTAAAAGTGAGCCGAAATATGAACTCAAGTAGTCACCAAAGTGAAATAAGCAGCATTTTCAGTACACAGATTATACTGTATTCATTTTAAGAATTTCATTAACTCGTAAAAAAAAATGTAACCAAAATTGCCAATAATTTGACTCTGAATTAATGATATTCAGGGGCAATGTTCTGAGATTTGTACTTGTCGACATTTTTACGAGTAAAAAAAAATGCAAAAAAGTAAAAAGCTACAATGCTAAATACTGTAAAATAACTTAAAAACAAAAGAAAAAAAACAAGAAAACTACAAAATTTTCCCGACTATCCTATTACGTAGAAAGGTTACAATTTAATGGGCTAGCATGTGCAGATTAATCATGCAATTAGGAAGTATGAGTAACAATTGGTTTAACCTCACACAGCTTCACATGGTTTGGGGACTGAGTGGTAATTCCCCCACACACGCATACTCTTAATAGAATGCATTCTTTTTTTTTTTTTTTATCTTTATCCTGTTTCCATTTTCTTTTCTATTCTGTTTTGGCTTATATATATATATTTAGGGTCTCCCTAATTTAAAATAGTGATTAAAATATGGACTCCTTGATCACTGTACATATAACCTTACCAGCTATAAGTCGAGGTCCACAGAAGATATACAAAGTCATCTGTCTTTGCTGGATCTGTCTGTCAGAGAAGACCTCTAGGCATCTCTGTTCTTACCCCTTGTAAGTAGATCAATCTGATGTGCATATAGTATAGGTTCCCTCTGTAATGGCACAGGTTAACTAGGATTTTCCTGGAAGCCTAACAAGATTGAAGCAAATTATAAAACTGAGTTTTTGCCATTATCAGTAGTATTATGTGTTTCATGTTAGTTGTTACTGTGGCACTTTGTCATGCCTGCACTTTTTTATTGAAACACTTGGTTTTATGTATTTCTTGTTAAGATGAGATTTAAAGGGAAACTTGGGTCACCATAACAACGTAATCTAAATTACATTGTTATGGTGCCAAGAGGCCCCAGGGCACACTCTTACTTTAAGAGATTAAACCAGGTCCCTCGGGTGGCATCTAACTTCTGAAACGAATTTTCAGGAAGCTCGGAGTGTTGCGTAAGAGTGCATCTGGGGGCCTCCTGGCTCCATAATAACTTTATTTAGACAAAGTGTTTAGGAGGCTTAAACTGTCCCTTTAAGTCTCTCATTTGAAACACTACATCTAGCAACTACTCAATTAAATGGGATTTTAGTGATTAAATAAAAGTTATGTTTTAGGATTCTTTCTTTTGTGCCATTTTCTGACAGAGACTTTAGATCCTTTTTGTATGTTTACAAACTCCTGATGTCAGCTGTGCACATGTTGGAATTCATTGGCTGAGATATGTATTGATACACTTATTTATATATCTATATTGATATGGGCCACTTCTGCTTTCGATATATAACAAGCTATAAATTACATTTCTGGGCTTTTTTTTCCTTCAAAGGAGCACTATAGGGTCAGGAACACAAAAATATATTTCTGACCCTATAGTGTTAAAACCACCATCTAGCACCGCAGGCCCTCTCTTGTCACACTAAATATAATAAAATCTTACTTGTATTCAAGCCTGAAGCTGCCGGTTTTGTCCCTGTTTGCCTAAGAACAGCAAGCTGCCTGCTGACATCATCAGACATGTTGCTATGGTCCAATCACAATGCTTCCCCATAGGATTGGCTAAGACTGTGAAGGAGGCAGATCAGGGGCAGAGCCAACACAAGTCAAACACAGCCCTGGCCAATCAGCATCTTCTCATAAAGATGAATTGAATCAATGAATCTCCATGAGGAAAGTTCAGTGTCTGCATGCAGAGGGAGGAGATACTGAATGTTGTGATTCAAACTAGGCAAGACTGAGACAGGAAGCAGCTCTAGCAGCCATCTGAGGAGTGGCCAGTGAAGTTATCACTAGGCTATAAAGTAAACACTGCATTTTATATGAAAAGACAGTGTTTACAGCAAAAAGCCTGACATTAATGATTCTACTCACCAGAACAAATTCAATAAGCTGTAGTTGTTCTGGTGACTATAGTGTCCCTTTAAGAAATATAATACTTGTGATGAATCGAAAACCACATTTGCAAATTTAAGGCCAAAAAATGCCAGAGTCGGAATAAAATCCATCTCTGAAAACAATCACTTCTTAACTATTGTGGCCCAAATGTTTTAAATTCAGGATTTATTTTTCTTGTTTACCACAATTCACTGTTTGGCGACTGAATCCCTAACAGGAAGCATTTTTTTTTTTAGAGAAGTGTTAGAAGCAGATAATTTTAAGTATCATAGTGAAATGTACGAATACCTCAGGGTAAGCATCCAAAATTAAGTACCCTTGCTAATTTAATGGATCGTCATTGGTTAGAACAGGGGCACTTTATTAGTCAAATCCTGCACAGAGTAGTGCAAAGAGCAAGTGTCACGGCTACCCAGATAGTAAGGGGGTATCAGCCGTTGGAGACGTCCTTTCCCTGGCAAGCTGCTGGGTAGTAATGGAGTTTCCTATTCCCATCCACGAGATCCAAGAGTAAAGTCATGCATAGCTGTAAAATGGAGCAAGGTAATTGTGCAGTAAATCCCCTTCCAAGAACGAGACAAGGCTATGTTTTGAAGGGTCAAGCAGAACTAACTTTTATTGACAGGGGTTCTCTTTTTATGCAATTCTGCCCTTGGGAGGGCGACACCTACATAATTAGTACAGTACCCAATCACAAACATGGTACAATCCACACGTCTCCTCCCCTCAGATAAACAGTTAACATAATTATTGTACACACATTTTTACCCAAGTTTTGGATGTACCCCAAAACCAGGGGGTACACCCTTAAATTCAGTATCCCCAGATAGCCCTCATCCAGGGGAACAACATATTGAAAAATCATCCCATTCGGTGAAAGCGTTTGGGAGTTATGGAGCTTGACCGACCGCCTAGGCATACTAGGCGAAAATAGTTCCATAAGTTTTGGCCTTGCGGTCGGTCCCCGTTTTGTGCGATGAAAAGGCACGAAAATCCTGCCATCCGCATGTAACTTGTTGTTCGCTGGAATCCCCACACATAGTATATCCTTTCTACCAAATGGCCGAGCGTTCGGTAGTTTCAGCACGAATTTACGATGTTATGGAGGTCTCAGTGGTGTTTGCCTACTCGAGTGTCCGATTTTAGTTCCAGACACTCAACGGCAAATCACCGCTGTTCGTGCGTTAAGATGGCCGCGAACACGTGCAAAGTCCCGAAATGGCGGCCACCTAGATTTAACACAAAGGATTCGTGCATTTATCATGCGAACGGTATATGCCGGTCTGGGAGGTAAAATACCACTTAATTGAACAGCAGGGTGGTCCTGTGTTCGGCAGTTTGTATTCGTCTTTGTGCCTGCTAGGTCTCTATCGCATGGATTGCACAAATAGACGAATACTGGCAACATAAGTCCCGAACTGTGCTATAATAATCCACATAACCAGGTAAGTATATTCCCTTGTATTCTCAGGCTTACGTATTGTCAAATATGTCCAGGCAGAAAGTAAAGTTCTGTTACAGCAAGGAGTTTTCATCAGTATACATGATTAAGGCTTGACGACGAAACGTCATTTTGTTCTCCTGATCCTGAATAATACTCCTTCCCATTTGTACTACTCTGGGAAGCCTTTGGAACTCGCAAGGCTGCATTCATTGACCGAGAGAGCTCAGCTGATTCTCCCAGGAATGATGTGGCCATGGATTGTAGAGATTAGTTCAGTGTAGCAAGCAGAAGCTTCTGCATGGAAAGGATACGTGATGGAACTCAAGTATGTTTTCAAATTGTTTGGACTTTTGGTGCTTAGAATGTTCCTTTAACCCCTTTCCGATCTTGGACATACGTCAGACAAAAAACACTCCTTAACCCCTTAAGGACCAAACTTCTGGAATTAAAGGGCATCATGACATGTCACACATGTCATGTGTCCTTAAGGGGTTAAGGACCACGGATGTACCTGATACATCTGCGGGGAATCAGAGCACTGGAAACAATCATGATCGCTTCCAGTAGCTCTAATGATATTGCAGTGATTCCTCGATGTCGAGGCATCGCACATTGCCCGCCCTCACTTCCGGGCCACTGGGTGAAAACTCCCCCGGAGCGATCACGTCCGGGTTGCCCACGTGATGCCCGGCAGTGTAGTGCAGAGCATCGGAAACCAGCAGGCAGGCTTCCGATGCTCTGCCTGTGCTGAGTGCCTCAAGGGGTAAAGGCACTCAGTGAAATAAATAATAAAATGTAAAATAAATTAAATAAAAATAAAATTTAACCCCTTTCCTCCCTCTTCCTATCTCCCTGCCTAACCCTCCCTCCATCTTCCTCTTCTATGTGCTCTATGTCCTCTTCCGCTGTTCCCCCGCTGGCGATCGGTGTTGTTCTTCAATGGGGGGACTGTCTGACAGCCAAGACTGTCCCCCCTCTGGAACCCCCAGGGGCTCTAAATGGCGGTCACATGGCCGCCATAGATGTCCATAGTGCTGCCAGCAGGAGGACTGCCTGAACTGCCTGAACTGAGCTGGTGAAAAAAGTTTTAAAAAAAATAAAAAGTTAATCAATTTAAAAAATAAATAAATAAATAATAATAAATAAAAAAAAAAATATATATATATATACAAATATTATATCTACACCCTGTTCCAAATTATTGTGCAAATTCTATTTAAGTGTCACAAAGATTAAATATTTTGTTTTTCAGTTTAACTCATGGATGGCATTTCTTTTGATTCTTTTGATCACCGAAAACAATCTCGGGCACCTGTGATAATTAGATTGCCAGGTGAGCCCAATTTAAGGAAAAACTACTAAAGGAGGGTGTTCCACATTATTAAGCAGAGCACCATTTTCATGCAGTATGGGGAAGAAAAAGGATCTTTCCGCTGCTGAAAAGAGTGAAATAGTTCTATGCCTTGGACGAGGTATGAAAACATTAGATATTTCACAAAAACTGAAGCGTGATCACCGCACTATTAAGAGATTTGTTGCTTATTCAGAGCACAGACGGGTTCGTGCAGATAAAGGCACATTGAGGAAGATTCCTGCCAGATCCATGCATCGGATCAAGAGAGCAGCTGCTAAAATACCATTACATAGCAGCAAGCAGATATTTGAAGCTACTAGTGCCTCTGGAGTCCCACAGACATAAAGGTGTAGAGTCCTCCAGAGTCTTGCAACTGTGCATAAACCTTCTATTCGGCCACCACTAGCCAATGCTCACAAGCAGAAACGGCTGCAATGGGCAGAAAAATACATGAAGACTAATTTTCAAACAGTCCTGTTCACTGATGAGTGCCATGCAACCCCGTATGGTCCAGATGGCTGGAGTAGTGGATGGTTGGTGGACGGCCACTCTGTTCCAACAAGCTTGCGACGTCAGCAAGGCGGTGGTGGAGTCATGTTTTGGGCCGGAATCATGGGAAGAGAGCTGGTCGGCCCCTTTAGGGTCCCCGAAGGTGTAAAGATGACCTCTGCAAAGTATGTGGAGTTTCTGACTGACCACTTTCTTCCCTGGTACAGAAGGAAGAACCATGCTTTCTGTAATAAAATTATCTTCATGCATGACAATGCACCATCTAATGCTGCAAAGAATACCTCTGCATCAATGGCTGCTATGGGGATAAAAGTAGAGAAAGTCATGGTGTGGCCTCCATCCTCCCCTGACGTCAATCCTATTGAGAACCTTTGGAGCATCCTCAAGCAAAAGATCTATGAGGGTGGGAGGCGGTTTACATCCATACAGCGGCTCTTGGAGGCTATTCTGACATCTTGCAAACAAATTCAAGCAGAAACTGTCCAAAAACTCACAAGTTCAATGGAAGCAAGACTTGTGAAGCTGCTATCAAATAAGGGGTGCTATGTTAAAATGTAACATGACCTGTTAAAATGTTTAAAAAGTTAAAATGTTGTTATAGGTTTGATTGAAATAGCTTTTGATTTCAGTAAATATGCTGCAAACACAACAAATGACAATTTCAGGTCTTTACAACCTATAAAGTGTTTTGAAACTTACTGTGCATAATAATTTGGAACAGTGCAAATACTGTTATCATTAGGAGGTTTGTTCAATAAAATTTGAATTGTACTCTTAATAGTTGATAACATGAGAATTATGCTGACTGTTATTTACATCAATTATTTAGGTAAATGAGAAAAATATAATTTGCATAATAATTTGGAACAGGGTGTATATATAATAAGTATATATATATATACATATATATATATATATATATATATATATATCTTATATATAATGTCATACTAAGAGTATTTTTCTGATTAATATATACATATATATATATATAAGAAAGTGTATGTTTATATAGTAATATAGAAATACACTTAGAGTAAAATTACACACGTGTGTATATATATATATATATATATATATATATATATAATAACCATATATTGTATACATATTATTATAAAAAAAATAATGATTAATTTAAAATTAATTTTAAAAAGTAAACATAATTTATTTATTTTTTTAAAGTTTAAAAAATTATATATATGTAATTTTATTCTAACTGTATTTTGATATTAATATATATATATATATATATATATATACGAGTATCAAAATACACTTAGAATGAAATTATATATATATATATCTATGCATATATAAATAAATAAAAATAATATGAAATATACATATGTCCAGATACATAATTACATAAATAATTTCATAAATATACACATAGACTTCAAATATATAAATATGCATATATATTTAAATTCTACATGCATATTTATTTAATATTTTTACATAAGTAATTAAGTAATTTTATTTATTGCAACTTGGGGGACCTGCCTGACAACCCAGGCCAAAAGTCCAGAGAACTTAATTTGCTAGCACTATATTTAACCCTAAAACCTGTACATGGGTGGTGCTGTTTTACTCGGTAGACTTCGCTGAACACAAATATTAGTGTTTCAAAACAGTAAAACATACCACAGCGATGATATTGTCAGTGAAAGTGAAGTTTTTTGCATTTTTCACACACAAACGGTACTTTCACTGATGGTATCTTTGTTGTAAGATGTTTTACTGTTTTGAAACACTAATATTTGTGTTCAGCGAAGTCTCCCGAGTATAACAGTAGCACCCATGTACAGGTTTTATAGTGTTTTTGAAAGTTACAGGGTAAAATATAAGGCCACTTTTTCACATAGAAATTTGCCAGATGGGTTTGTTGCCTTTGAGAACGTATGGTAGCCCAGGAATGAGAATTACCCCCATGACGGCATACCATTTGCAAAAGAAGACAACCCAAGGTATTGCAAATGGGGTTTGTTCAGTCTTTTTTTTTCTTTTTAATTCTTTTTTTTTTCATGCCAGAGAAATACAACATTGATATCGGTTATGTCACTATAGTTTTGCAGTTTAGCTTTTCACATGACATGATGAAAGGGCATACATTTTTAACATTAATCATGTTTGAACAACATATATCAGGAGGAGGTTAGTCAGGGCCTACAGGGCTCTTACTAAGATTGATACGTTGTGGGGTGGTACAAGAGGGTTCAGTCTTTTTTAATAGCCACTTAGTCACAAACACTGGCCAAAGTTAGCATTCATAATTGTTTTTTGCATTTTTAACACACAAACAGATATAAATTCTAACTTTGGTCAGTTTTTGTAACTAAGTGGCTACTAAAGAAAACTGGATATACCACATATTGAATACCCTGGGTTGTCTACTTTTCAAAAATATATGGTTTGATGGGGCTAAGTTACATTGGACAGCTTCAAAAATGTACCAAATAGGACATGGGTGCATGATGATGACCAGCTGTGAAAATTCCAAAGTTAAAAACCGTAATGTGCACCCTCCAAATAAGGTCTTTTAGCACCCAGAGAACCCGACACACCTATACATGGGTGGTATCACTGTACTAAGAAGATATTGCCGAACACATATTGGGGTTTTCTTTGACAGCAACCCTTAAGGTTCTCAGTACATGTATTCTTAAATTGCTATGTGTTTACAAAAAAAATCACCTATTATTACTATTCTTTTTTTAAATTTGGCATAGATTAGTGGTAAAATGTTTGCATGAAAAGAGTCAAAATACCCCACGTTTAATTCCTTAGGTTGTTTTCTTTAAAGAAATATATACATGTGAAGGGTTATTCAGGGATTCCTGACATAAATCAGTGTTACAATGTAACTTGCAATCATTTTGAAAAGAAATGGTTTGGAAATAGCAAAGTGCTACTTGTACTTATAGCCCTATAACTTTCCAAAAGAAGGTAAGAACATTGGGTATTTCTAAACTCATGACAAAATTTAGAAACTATTTAGCATGGGTGTTTTTTGGCGGTTGTAGATATGTAACACATTTTGGGGGTCAAAGTCTGAAAAGGTGTGTTTTTTTATATTTTTTCGTCATATTTTATAAAAATTTTTATAGTAAGTTATATGATATCAGGAAAATACTGGTATCTTTGTGGGTACAGTAAATGAGTAAGAGGAAAATTACAGCTAAACACAAACACCGCAGAAATGTAAAAAGAGCCCTGGTCCTTAACGATAAGAAAATTGATAAACGGTCTGGTCACTAAGGGGTTAAGGACCACTGTTCTACTTTATAGAAAATGTTTGAAAATGCTTTGGGTCAATAAGTGAATGGACTTTATTTGCTGTACATAAACACCAAGCTGAAATGTACCTCCACCTTAGTTTGGACATGTTCATTTTACTGTGTATTTTGGAGATTTGTTCTTATCTCACCGAACAGTTGGACACTAGAGCTGTAACCTGGATTATGGGACATGTAACAGATTAGAACTTTATCAAAGCCACAAAGAAAAATGAATTGTCATAATTACACTGTGTAAATATCATAATGTGTTCATGCTTGTCTCCTGTCTCTGGAAATGAGCTGGTTAACCACTCTGGATATTTCTAGATAGCACGGTTCCTAAAATGTATGTTTTTTTTTGCAGCTGGGGATTTTGCAATGATGCAAATATCTCTTTAACTCCACCTATTGGCATGAGTGTACTGATGCCGGGCATTTTCAAGAACAAACTCTTAAAGACCAGGAGCCAGTCTACAATGCATGGGACGTTACAGGACATTTTTCTACTTTATCGAAGATCACTACTTCTTACTACTTCTATTTATTGCATTTTTTTCTCTGGAGAGTTGTTCTTACCATTCTAACATTTTAGGATTTTTGTATTCTCCTTTTTGGATTTTACAATAACATCTCAGATATACAATGGCTCTTTCTCATGCAATGGACACTTTTGTGTCAGGGAGAAAACAAGAACACGCATTTTCCTTTATTTTTCTTTGCTTGATGCTCGGACTAACTGTAGGTGCTATATTTTGTCTGATTTTGCACCTGTCCTCAGTATGCAGCCTTCCTTGTACTCTGATGATTTCTGTTTCTATTGGAGTCGTTATGTCGGTTCTTGCCTTCCTGTCCAGGTCAATGCGTTGTCTGGGATTGCTTTTTGTACTCTCCTGCATAATGAAAAAAGGAAGGAATGCTCTTATTGCAGCTGGTACAGGCATAGTTCTGCTTAACAATGTCAAAAATATTTGTAAAAATCTCAAAAACCTAGCGGAGAGCTTAACATGCAACTTGGAAGCAAAGCAGCTATTTGTAAATGTATTCCCTCTGGGCATTTTTGTTAAAATCATGCATTTCATTTTTAAACAAAGTCATGATTTCTTTGAGATTCTTAAATTTGCAGATTCTTTTAAGTGTAATGCAAAAATAAACAGTGAGAATATTGAACTTGCGATAAATGAAACAAAAGCAAAAATTCAAAATACATCGGAAAGTATAGCTTCGCTGCTTGACATTGCTTCTTACGCAGGACATATATTGATTCTCATAATTGGTATTTCATGGGTGTTACTTGGATCTTGGCTTTTTGTAAGGAAATTTTTGAGTCATGAAAGCAAAACATTTGATAATCTGTATATTACCAAGAGATTTATGCTTTACGATCAGTGCACGAGGCAACAGAATGAAGTTTGTGTTTTACCTCTCAATAATCAAGAAAAGAAAGAGTATATCATAATACCAAGTCTGAAAATGTCAAAAAAACAAAATAAGTTACTGTGGCTATATTTCATCCCTGTCTTCACAAATATGTTCATTTGGACCTTTCTCATGTTTCTAGACTTTGTTTTTTATTGGCTGATAGTTACAGTAAGCAAACATCTCCAAGAAATTCCACCTCTTGAGATACCAGTAAGAGCGTATTTTTCTGTAAGTACTATACTCATAGCATACTTTGTCCAGTGACTGTAGATGAGTTAGAGGGCAAGGAGAAACATATATCAATCCAACTCATCGGTTTCATGGAGACTACGAAGCAAAAGTAAATCTGGGGCAAAGTTCTGAAAGTGGTGGAAACAGTCGGTGAAAGATTCCATTAGTTTCACTTTTTGAATTTTACCCCACCATGGAATACATAAAATTTCCGTGGTCAATAAATCAGCAGACACCTAATCTGTAAAGTAAATGAGTAACCTAGCACACCAGATGTGTGTGAGCTCCATATTGCATGATTATTCGCCGGCCTAAATAATTCACTATGGCAATGAGTAGTGCTGATCTAAAAACTGGCTCCCAAAAATGAGGCCAAAATAACTGACTTGGAAAAATTCCCAAATTTGGGTATTTAACCCTACGTTTTGCAATTTAGATCGTGAGGTTCTCTGCTTTGGGAACAGTCACCATAAACAAATTGGCTTTGTCCAGTTCAAAAAATCTTATCACACTGACTTACAAACTTTTGTTTCTGTCCCAAGTTGATAATGTTCTATGTTCTATTTTCCTCTTTCATGATCGTTTTTACTTACTTATATAAACACATGTAGGCTTAGGTATTAATCCTTGAAAAAAAACAAGGAAAAAAAAAACATGGAAGGACTTTAGTACATATGCCAATAGTTAGATTTTTTTTTTTTTTTTATGAATTAGCATGATTAGCATAAAAAATACAAATCTTAAAGACTACTGATCAGAAATTGCACAATTTTGTCTAGTGTATAGAGTGATAGTTAAAAAAGAAAAAAAAAAAGAATCCAAAATTAAGACGCTGCCCAGTAGACTTGTGCAAAAATGAATTTCAAGCAATTTGCCGAACAAAATTCCTGTTAATTGATAATGGAGCAAATTGCTTCTGAATTGATCTTATCTGTTGATTTCACAAGTGAAAATAGAGGTAAACGACTGCACATGTTTATTGTCCAGGGTTTTCACATTCTACAAAAAGGTTTTATTGTAAAAAATAAATTTTGTGGATCGCAAGCCTAGTAGTAGGGCCTAGGTCCAGTAGCTTTTTCGAAATAAATATTTTTAATTTGGAATCTTTGTGTAGTGTTTGATATTTGGTGTTACTTATAAACAACGTCCTCAAAATGGTGTCAAAATTGCATTTAAAATTTTATGTTGTGATTTCAGCAGCTTTGAAAACAGTAACATTCCTAATGATACTTCAAATTCCTTGGTTAATTAGCATATTGAGGGATTTTAAGAAATAGGCTACTATGTTGGGTTAGGGTTCTCTAGGATTATGGGATTACCAGGTTAGCTGCAATATACAGCATCCTCAGTGTTTGGGCGGAAAGAAGTTAAACCAGTTGTACACATTGTGCTCTTTTGATGCACGATAACTGTGTGGGATAATGTAGTATGATGTGCTGTAATGATGTATGTCCAAAAATAGTCTGCATTGTTGTATGTCCAAAAATAGGCGGGTAAGGCACTCTAGGCAGTAGCTTATTACAGGTCACTAGCTCCGTGAAAGAGGGATTTTGAGTCCACCACAGTAGAAGAAATTGCAATCCAAGGGCTTCACAATGTAGATGCTTAATAGTCACATTTATTTGCGCTCACAGGATGCCACACGAAAAATAAATGCTAAGTTTCGGCTTTACGGGCTTAGTGTTGTTAAGGCCTTACTGTGTCATGACTAGGACTGTGTAGGCCTAAACATCGCATTTACTTTTTTGTTGTAACCTATGAGGACCAATACATTTGACTATTGAGCACTTACATTGTGATTGCATTGATGTATGTGTTGTGAATGGATTTAAATGTATTATTATTATTATTTGGTATTTGTATAGTGCCAGCATATCAGTTATGTTGATATTTTGTTCTACATTTATTTTGCATGCAGGGCAAGAAAAAAGCTTTTTTAGTACCTGAAACCAGTAGCACAGCCACGTATGAAGAACACGTCCAAATGTATCTGTTTGAACCAAAGTGTAACCCAATGCCAGGTCTGTGTCTCTCTGACTCCTGGATTCCCATCAGCATCATAATCATTGTATTGTTTATTTTTGGGACATTGTCTCCTTTTCTCATACAAACCAAAATGCTAGTGGCAGGAGCTTTTTATCCAGACAAGGACTTAGAACGCATAAAGTACATTCACAATGAAATACTAAGGAAAAGATCGAAAACTACGTCTGACGGTGAAAGACGAAGTCTGGGTACCATTATTTCACAAGTAAGGCACCAAGAATTTGCCATTTATTGCAATTATTCATCTTGAGTTTTTATTAGAATTTAACAGCTACAATTTAATAAGATTTTGTTACCAAACACATTGTTGCATCAAACAAGTGCAGATTATTTAACTCCTAGATTTTAAATCAGCAAATCTATTTCATAACAAGTCTATGATGTTTAGAATGAAATTAGAGTTTTGTTGTTTTGTTAAGAAAAGATAAAAACAATAAAGAGAAGTGAAACTCTGCACGTTGGCCAAGCTGTCTTGACTGAAACAACATAAGTTTTAACTGTTTTAACCCTGTTTGACTGTCACAGTATTCATTTTTCCTGCATGTGCAGATCTAAATACTTGGAAATGAATAAATGAATAAGTATCTTAAGGCATTATGTATTCCATGCAAAGTTGCACTTGTTGTTTGTGATATAGCTTTTGAGGGGTTTTTATAATGCGTGTCCTATTTCAGTTTCTGATACATAGCAGCTATGAACACAGTCATCTTCTGTACCAGAAGGTCCATGGGTAGGGCGGTTGCTTTGGGTTTCATTGTGGAAAATGAAAACTTGAACTCAATGGCTGGGCAGTGTCAGATACAAAAATGTATTTGATTTATTCACACAGTTGCTACTAACAACTTGACAAAGTTTTGGAGGTGCTCACATTCCCCTCTCTAAAAGTTCCAAAATGTTGTTGCATAAGTAACGAAATGATCGATTGATAAAGAGAGTCATGTTTATCCTTGTAAAGTTGGTGTAAGGTCTTCTCCCATGTATGTTTTGGTGAAGATAAAGGTATGTGAAGATCTGATATCATGCATGTGTGAGGTCCTTCTACCAGACATGATGGAGGTGTAAGGTCTTCCTATCATGTATATTCTAAAAAAGGGAGTTTCCCGGCAAAGATGTAGGTATGTAATGTGAGGACCTCCTGGCAGTAAGTGATAGAATGAAATGAGAACCCTGGGATATCTTGTTAATGTCATGCAAGACCTACTGCTGCACTTTAGTTAAAACAGATTGACTGCTATCTGAATATACTTAGATGAAGGTTGAATGAGTTCAGGAAGCAGGTCCTATCAGACGGGCAGATGATAAAATAAGAGTAGGACCAAGGCTGGGTCAAATCAGACAAAACATCTTCTTAATTGCAGAACATAGTAAAAACACAGAGAGCAAATCAAAAGATTGGTCAATCCATAATCTGTTTAGACATTTCATCCCAACACTGAGACTTAATCAAATTATGAAATAACCTAATATTAGCCACTGCTGTAGGGGAGATGTAGACAGGTAGTAAGACTGGATATGTTAAACAATAAATAAATAAATACATTTATTATTCCACTTATATCTAAAGGGTATACCATTTCAATGTGTTTTAGTAAAGAAAAACTGTGTTGACTGTTGTAATCAATAATATGACAAAATAACTGTGTCTTTAACTACTGATATTTCTATTTTCAGGCAAACTTCTGGTTTCCAATTTTGAAAATGAAGTACTCTGAATTAATAGATGAGGAACACAACCAAAACGAGATTGAAAGCAAAGTTTAAAATAAATGACAATTTCGTACAACACATTTTTGCAAATCCAAAAAATTAAATATATAAATGAAAAAAAATAATAAAATCAGCTCACTTATTCTACTTCCTCATCATGTCTTTCAACTTCCCCTTTTTCCTATGTATGTTTTTTTTTAAGTGACAGTTCGGCACATTATTTAAATTATGTCTGATAGCGGGATACATTTTAATCCCTGTATATTTCTGTAAAGTTGGAAAAGACAAAAATGTTTCATGAAAACCAGGCTAACAAAAATAATGGAAAATAAAAAAGCAAGGTAAACTGTGTTTGTAACAGTCTGATTCTAAAGTTAATACTCATTAATAATAAAAGTCTCAGTAATATTCAAATATACATATTATAGTAAGGTGTTTCCTTACACATGTAAAACGGGTATGTAAATGTTTATCAATCTATGAGACAATTCCAAACTGTCACACATGCAGGCACACATGAACAAACACTGGCACACATATAGATACAGATACACAAACACACCTGCAGATACACAGATGCAAACACTGAAACACATGCAGATACAAACACTGACATACATACAGGTACAGATGAACAGACAAACAGACACACAGATACAATGATACACAAACATACAGATAAAAACACTGACATATATACACAGACACACAAAAACATACATACAGATACACCAATACAAACACTGACACACATACAGATACAGACAGAATTAAACACTGATGCACATGCAGAAACACGGACAAACAGACATACTGACACACATACAGGTACACAGATACATACCCTGACACAAAGATACATACACTGACACATATGCATATACACAGACACACAGATACAGACACTGATACACACAGATACACATGACACACAGATACATACACTGACACACAGATACTCACACTGACACACTGACACACAGATACACTGACATACATGCAGATACAGACATACAGAGACAGACACTGACACACAGATACATACCCTGAAACACATGCAGATACATCCCCTGACACACATACAGATACACACCCTGACACACAGATACATACCCTGACACACATGCAGTTACACAGACACATAGATACATACACTAACACACTTAAGGATACACACCCTGTCAGGCATACAGAAACACTCTGACACACAGATACATACCCTGACATGCACTCTGACATGCAGATACAAAGACTCAGATACATACACTGACACACTTAAGAATGCATACACTGACACACTTAAGGATACATACCCTGACACGCAGATACACACCCTGACACACAGATGCATACCCTGACACACATCAGATACACAAACACATGGATACATACTGAGACATATACAGATGCATACCTTGACACACATACAGACACATACCCTGACATATACAGAAACATACACTGACATACATACCCTGACACACAGATACACACCCTAACAAGCAGACACACACCCTGACACACAGACACATACCCTGACACACTTAAAGATACACACCTTGACACACAGGCAGATACACAGACACATACATGCATACACTGACACACATGCAGATACACACCCAGACACACAGGCACACTGACAAACAGATACATATACTGACACACAGGCACATGCACAGAGATACATACACTGACACACATGCAGATACACAGACACATATATACATACCCTGATACACTTAAGGATACATACACGGATACATATACAGATACATACACTGACACACAGATACACACCCTGACACATACCCTGACACACAGACACACAGATACATACCCTGACACACATGCAGATACAAATACGCATAGATACATACACTGACACACTTAAGGACACACAGATACACACCCTGACAAACAGATGCACACCTTGACACACATGCAGAGACACATACAGATACACAAAGACACACACTGACACACATATACATATACTGACAAACATGCAGATACACATAAACATATATACATACACTGACACACTTAAGGATTCATTTATTTATGTATTCATTTATTTATTTATAAAATATTTTACCAGGATGGATATATTGAGATTTCTCTCATTTTCAAGTATGTCCTGGGTCCACAAAACATTGAATTGTTACAATAGGATACAATATTACAAAAATGCAATACACAAACTATATATATATTTACATACACACATATTAAATTTAATACATAACAGGTAATAAATATTTTCAACCATGACACACATACACAGATACAGACACTGACACAAATCCTCACACACAGATACTTATCCTGACACACAGATACATACCCTGAGACACAGATACACAAAGCACAGGGGTGCTGTGTTTGTGTGTGTGAAGGTTGCTACGTGTGTGTGTGTCTGTGTGTGTAAGGGTTGCGCTGTGTGTGTGTCGGAGGTGCTGTGTCTGAGGGGTGCTCTGTGTGAGGGGTGCTCTGTGTGTGTATGTGTGTGTGTAGGGTGCTGTGTGTGATAGGTGCTTTGTGTGTGTGTGTGGGGTGCTGTGTTAGTGTGTGTGAGAGGTGCTCTGTGAGGGGTGCTCTGTATGTGTGTGAAGGGTACTGTGTGTGAGGGGTGCTCTGTATGTCTGTGAGGGGTGCTCTGTTTGTGAAGGTTACTCTGTGTGTTTGAGGGGTGCTGTATGTGAGAGGTGCTATGTGTAAGGAGTGCTCTGTGTGAGGGGTGCAGTGTTTGTGAGGGGTGCTCTGTGTGAGTGGTGCTCTATGTGTGTGAGCGGTCATGTGTTTGTGAGGGGTGCTGTGTGTGAGTGAGGGGTGCTGTATTTGTGTGAGGGTTGCTCTGTGTATGAGGGGTTCTCTATGTGAGAGGTACTGTTTTTGTAAGGAGTGCTCTGTGTGTTTGTGAGGGGTGCTCTGTTTGTGAAGGTTACTCTGTGTGTTTGAGGGGTGCTGTGTGTGAGAGGTGCTATGTGTAAGGAGTGCTCTGTGTGAGGGGTGCAGTGTTTGTGAGGGGTGCTCTGTGTGAGTGGTGCTCTATGTGTGTGAGCGGTCATGTGTTTGTGAGGGGTGCTGTGTGTGAGTGAGGGGTGCTGTATTTGTGTGAGGGTTGCTCTGTGTATGAGGGGTTCTCTATGTGAGAGGTACTGTTTTTGTAAGGAGTGCTCTGTGTGTTTGTGAGGGGTGCTCTGTTTGTGAAGGTTACTCTGTGTGTTTGAGGGGTGCTGTGTGTGAGAGGTGCTATGTGTAAGGAGTGCTCTGTGTGAGGGGTGCAGTGTTTGTGAGGGGTGCTCTGTGTGAGTGGTGCTCTATGTGTGTGAGCGGTCATGTGTTTGTGAGGGGTGCTGTGTGTGAGTGAGGGGTGCTGTATTTGTGCTGTATTTGTCAGGGGTGCTATGTGTGTGTCTGAGGGATGTGCTCTATGTGTGTGAGGGGTGCTGTATTTGTGCGGGTAAAGGGTATTGTGTGTGTGTGCGTGAGGGGTGCTGTGTGTGACTGTGTTATGCTATATATTGGAGGGGAATAGGAGTAATTAAGCATATATATATATATATAGTAATTAAGCATTTATATATTTATTATTACTTAAAATTTCGACCATAATAGGCCTTAAAACGTTGCAGGAGTTTTATATGTTGTAAATTTTTCACACCTATTTCTTAAATTCTTAAACTAAAATTAAATGTAAATATCCATGCTCTTTAACCAGCAAATTGTCACCTCCATCTTAGCTTGCTGTCAATCATTGTTATAAGCTCTGTCTTTTGCACCTGGCAGTCAGCATAGACAATAATGTAGAGGAGAAATTTTAAAAAGTTAATATTTCTTCTGTTTGTTTGAATTGTTTGTCCTGTCTGTGTCTGGATGAGTGTCAGGTGTAGCCTGACATGTATTTCGCCGTAGGAACCCACTTCCGGGTTCACTGAGCTTAGCCCCGCCCCTTTTTCTGACGCGGTCCTTCCACGCTACTTAGGAAGACCGCGCCAGATTCAAAGGGCTGGATTATTGCACAGGTGCCTGCAAAACTTATCAGCTGCTCTACCTTGATCCTGCCTGTACCGAATAACGTTCTGGGACGACTACCCTCCTTCTCCACTCCTTGACCTCGGCTTGCTAAAACGGACTTCTACCTTCTCCACTCCTTGACCTCGGCTTGCTAAACGGACTTCTTCCTTCTCCACTCCTTGACCTCGGCTTGCTAAACGGACTTCTACCCCTCTCCACTACCATTGGATGTAATTAACTCCTTCAGTTCCAGAACTGCCTCTTAAGTTAAGTAATTGTTTCTACAATCAAGCTACTCTCTGTTACTAATAAGAGACTGTCTCTAAAGGCTCATTACTGTGTCATTTTCTCAAGTTACTCTCTGTTATACATATGGAACTGCTTCTAAGGCTAAATTCTTCCAATAATCAAATTATTCCCAGCTGCAATTCTGTCTTGCCTCATTGATAATCTTGCTTGCAATTATTCTATCATAACTAAGCTAAACCTAACTCTGCATATTTTTCTGCATTATTCCTAAATTGGGACTATTTGGCTTGTGCAAATCTTCATTGGCTTATTCTTTACTCACAATTAACATCCTGCTTGAGCGTTTAAAGCTACAGTAACCTCTCCTCCACATCAGTACAAAAGGAGGTGAAACTAATAGTTACTGCAATTAGAAAATTCTGCAGTTGAGTTCCAATTAAAATTAGTATTACAATGAGATGGTTTGCGGTGTCATTCGCCAAGTCTTTAATAGACATTAGAAAAAAAAATGGACAATCACATGAAAAAAAACATAATAAAAGTTCTTGTTTTTTTCAATGGTTTATTCAATGGTGTAATTTATAGCAAAGTTCCCTTTTAATCATGGCACACTCACCACGGTTGAAGATCCATGGCACACTCACCATGAGTGAAGATCCATGGCACACTCACCATGAGTGAAGATCCATGGCACACTCACTATGGGTGAAGATCCATGGCACACTCACTATGGGTGAAGATCCATGGTACACTCACTACGGTGAAGATCCATGGCACACTCACCATGAGTGAAGATTCATGGCACACTCACTATGGGTGAAGATCCATGGCACACTCACTATGGGTGAAGATCCATGGCACACTCACTATGGGTGAAGATCCATGGCACACTCACTATGAGTGAAGATCCATGGTACACTCACTACGGTGAAGATCCATGGCACACTCACCATGAGTGAAGATCCATGGCACACTCACTATGGGTGAAGATCCATGGCACACTCACTATGGGTGAAGATCCATGGCACACTCACTATGAGTGAAGATCCATGGTACACTCACTACGGTGAAGATCCATGGCACACTCACCATGAGTGAAGATCCATGGCACACTCACCATGAGTGAAGATCCATGGCACACTCACTATGGGTGAAGATCCATGGCACACTCACTATGGGTGAAGATCCATGGTACACTCACTACGGTGAAGATCCATGGCACACTCACCATGAGTGAAGATTCATGGCACACTCACTATGGGTGAAGATCCATGGCACACTCACTATGGGTGAAGATCCATGGCACACTCACTATGGGTGAAGATCCATGGCACACTCACTATGAGTGAAGATCCATGGTACACTCACTACGGTGAAGATCCATGGCACACTCACCATGAGTGAAGATCCATGGCACACTCACTATGGGTGAAGATCCATGGCACACTCACTATGGGTGAAGATCCATGGCACACTCACTATGAGTGAAGATCCATGGTACACTCACTACGGTGAAGATCCATGGTACACTCACTACGGTGAAGATCCATGGCACACTCACCATGAGTGAAGATCCATGGCACACTCACTATGGGTGAAGATCCATGGCACACTCACTATGGGTGAAGATCCATGGTACACTCACTACGGTGAAGATCCATGGCACACTCACCATGAGTGAAGATCCATGGCACACTCACTATGGGTGAAGATCCATGGCACACTCACTATGGGTGAAGATTTATGGCACATTCACCATGGGTAAAGATCCATGACACACTCACCACGGTCCTTTATTTTTATAGATACAGTTGGCAACAATAATAAAAAGATAACTAACAAAAGCAAGTATTTATTTCTATCCCTTCATTGAATTACTCAGTGTTTACAACAATAGAATAGGAAAACAGAACTTAATGTGTCAGCACCGAGTGAGTGGGCAGATAGTTACAGCAATAGAACAGGAACATTTATTCTTACATACATAACTGGGAACAACTACATTCACAAAACTATTTTAAGTAAGTAACATATACCTAGAAATGGCTCTAGTATTTAAAGGCATCTGTTTCCTCAATTCCTGTAAATGCTGTGTCACGTCTCTCCTACACAATATTCCGCAGAGTGAATGGCTGGAGATGCTTGGCTATATCTAATCGTTGCTCTCATGGATAGGAGCACTTATATGCTCTCACAAGCCAGATTCACAGAGAAAGAGCAAATATGCAGCTGCCCTCTTCCCAATACAGTTAAACCTCTGCATTAGGGAGATATGATGAATTCTGTTTTAAAATCCTCACCTTTAGCTAAATGATAGCTGGCCTTAACTAACTAGAGCCATTTACCAAAAACCCAATATTTTTATTCCCATAATGCTCTTCTTTGATATTAACTAATATGGTATCACAACCTTCTACATCTGTTCTCAGCAGTGATATCAGGATATTTACTAAAATGAGAATTCAAAGTGAATTTAAAGTAAATTTCAAAATGTAGTCAAAGGTGCCAAATGTAAAGTATTTTGAAAATTTTGACTATTTTGGCCTTAAATTTTAAATTCTCTTTCCATTAACTTTAATTTCTCATATTAGTAAATGACCCAGTTGTCTTAATTTGATCTCTGATGTTATTTCTGATGGTCCCCTAGATGCTCTTGACTCAGTCCCTCACCTGCTGTATAACCAATATATAAGTTACACTTCCATGTTAGCAATGTCAGTTTTATTCCAAATGTGGATGGCATTAATTTACAAAAGTGCTTCCACTAGACAAATCAAGTCTGGATCTCCAGCTGTAAGGGGCACCCTGTCACAGCACAGGTTGGCAGGGAATTCAAAGAGATCTCCCTGACCATCCCTGCAACCCCTGTTTGCTGTGAGGGAGCATGTAATCTGCCTCTTGGGTGAGGGAAGACCATGATTATGGTCACCAAACCAGTAATAGCTTATTCAGTGACCACAAGGTTGACCCTACCAGAAAACCAGGGAGCATGACCAGTGCCCACAGGACCATATGAAAATTGGTGTCATAGCATGGTTCCTGCAGTGTGTGGGGAGGCTGGGCACAACAAATGCAGTCCACTACAAGCATCAAACAAGCTCCGACACCTCATATCACACAGTCACCACACATACATTACACAGTGCCACAACACATAGCACATATAACCACACCAAACACAGCAGTCACCCACATGTCACACACAGCCACAGCACACAAACCCACCACACATAGCCACTTACACATTACACAGAGCCACAATATAAGCCACATACAATGGCAGCACACACAGCAGCCCAAAACATACATTACACAGTGCCACAACACATAGCACATATAACCACACCAAACACAACAGTCACCCACATGTCACACACAGCCACATCACACAAACTCACCACACATAGCCACTTACACATTACACAGAGCCACAGTATAAGCCACATACAATGGCAGCACACACAGCAGCCCAAAACATACATTACACAGTGCCACAACACATAGCACATATAACCACACCAAACACAGCAGTCACCCACATGTCACACACAGCCACAGCACACAAACCCACCACACATAGCCACTTACACATTACACAGAGCCACAATATAAGCCACATACAATGGCAGCACACACAGCAGCCCAAAACATACATAACACAGTCATCCACACACAGTAAACATATACACACATATACACAATCATCCTTTCCAAAAACAGTCACCACCTAAAGCAAACACACAGCAACCCCCCCACCACCACAAATGTTCACATACGTATACACAGTAACACTTTACAGAAATACTCAACACCCCACACACACGTAGCCAGCCCCAATACGCACACACAACACAACAAGCAATATACACTGCCTTTCCATAGACACAACACAACTGGAAGCCTCCTCACATTTATTTTGCTTTACACACTCTTCCACACTCACTCATTGCAGACACTACACACAGTGAGCTAGCTAGTAATATGAAAACCCAAAGGAGAGCGGAAATAGCAGCAAAGAGAAAGAAAGCTCAAAGACAAAAAGAGACGGAGGGTTAATGTGGGATAAATGGGGGAAGGCAAACTGTTTTTTTTTTTGCCTAGGCTGATAAGTAAAATCCCACTTCCTGTATGTAGAAATATAAACTAACCAATTCATTCCACTGGCCCTAAATTGCTTACATTGTATTTCTACATACAGGAAGTGGGATATTATTGTAATTGACACACTTCCCCATGATGAAATGTATCCCTGTATTGCTTTAATTTCTGCTTTAAACAATTCATTGAGCAATAAATGTTGCTCTAACTTAAACAGGTAATGTAAAAAATAAAGCTCACAGATGGCATTACACACACTGTGTTCTTAGACAATGTATGTAAACATATTAGGCATTTGCTTTTTATTTTTCACTTTTTTGTGTATCTGTGTGAGTGTGTGTATCTGAGTGTATGTGCCAGTGTGTGTATCTGAGTGTATGTGCCAGTGTGTGTATCTGAGGTTTTTTCTTTTTTAATGTGTGTATCTATGTATCTGAATGTGTGTGTAAGCGCTAGTGTTTCTATCTGTGTGTCTGTGTGTCAAGGTGTTCATTCTTGTTTAGTGGCTGCGTGTGGGGAGGTGGGGGAGGTGCAGGCATGGGTGGAGGTGGTGAAGCCACCTCCCTGAAATGCATTTTTGCATGTTGGGGTGTCTGACAGTGTAATTGGATGCATCTGTGCTCTGTGAGTGAACAGGTTTACAGCATTAGACCCATCCTGTTTGCACAATACTAGTGAGGTTCTAATTATTGCAGCTAACTGTAAGACGGTTCCTTTTTGAAGGTTTTAGCAGCATTTCACACCATTGCTTTGCACAAAACACTCATTGGATGCCAGACTGAATACATTGACATATCAACTTTATTTTGGATAGAATACAAGATAATGATTGTGATACCAGCAGCTCGGATGAACTGCTAACAGGTTTGTACAGTTAGTTTTATATGTGTATTTGAATTAAATAGAACTGAAAGGAGTACTAGCACTTTACAGGGATTATTGCACTAGACTAGAGAGTTGAAAATGTAGACTTCACAACTAATTGTTTACATATGGAGTACACACAATTTAACGAAGTTCTACATTTAAAAAACAAAAAAACTGTGCCATGATTGATGATTGCTATATACTGAATAAAATGGATCTTCGCAGCTGGAAACACATGGGTATACAAGTTGCAGATTATATCTTTTTTGGAATGTTGCACTCCTCTGATCAGTAAATTCAGGCCATCTTAATTGGTCCCTTTGTCACATCTAAAGAAGAGACCCTAGAAGCTTGCAAATAATACCCTCTAGTATCTACGTTAACCAATAAAGATTGCACTTTTGCATCAGACGATTGTTAGATATTGATTCAAATTTCAGGCATCATCATGAAAACGTATTGTCCTAGGATAAAAAAGTAAAGTTAGCACAAAATAAAGCACAATATAAATACCACATATTTTATGTAACACCCTGATCTTACCAGAGTTTTTTTTTATATTTTACATAAAATGGAAACATTCTGCAGACTTAAAGACTCACTGTAAAATGAGCTATGAGTGTCACGTTAAAAGGCAGGTGTGGGTTACGTGTAGACCTACTCTGTTACAGTTTATGAATAAAAGTTGCACTACAGAGTATATTACTTTATACAGTGCATTATAAATAAAATGTGGCGTATGTTTTAAGAGGTATCCCTGGGGCTGGAAATCGTTCTATGCTGTCATCTTCCACCAATAAGAATCAAAGGTGCCCTGTAATGGTTACACTGAATATACATCAAATATACTTGACAAAATATTTTGTATATGTAAGATACAAATAATACTAGCTGAAGCTTTAAAGGGACCCTATAGTCACCAGAACAACTACAGCTTATTGAATTTGTTCTGGTAAGGAGAATCATTACCTTCAGGCTTTTTGCTGTAAACACTGTCTTTTCTGAGAAAATGCAGTGTTTACATTACAGCCTAGTAATAACTTCACTGGCCACTCCTCAGATAGCTGTTAGAGATCCTTCCTGGGTCATGGCTGCCTAAAATGCATCCAAACATTCAGTATCTCCTCCCTCTGCATGCAGACACTGAACTTTGAGGAGATGCTGATTGGCCAGGGCTGTGTTCTGCCCCTGATCTGCCTCCTTGTCAGTCTCAGCCAATCCTATGGGGAAGTGATTGGATCAGCAGGCAGTGAGCAGGTCTAAAGAAAACAGTGACAAAGCCAGCAGCTTCAGACTTGAATACAAGTAAGATTTTACTATTTTTAGGAAGGCATGAGGGGCTCAGGGTGGCTAGATGGTGGTTTTAACCCTATAGGGTCAGGAATACATGTTTGTGTTCCTGACCCTATAGTGCTCATTTAATCAGTTTACTTATTATATATATCCTAAAGCCTTTTTCTACTATATTATTTTACATACCTGTAACGGTTCACCATTACATTATCTTGATCACTTCTCCTGTGTATGGTTTTCTCTCGACAGGCACTGGTTGGCAAACCTGCACAAGTACATTTATTGTCATATGTGCTACAGACTTCATGATTTTCTATACCACAAAGGCTTTATGGGTCACATGACAGACACTGCAGATTTCTGATATGGAGCAATACCGTATACCACAAATATCTGACTTTGAACAGAAAGAATTTACCAGTTATAAATAGTTCAAGTTGTTTCCCATAATAATGCAAATTTTTCATTTCTGATTTTGAGTGATTATGTCAGTTCCCATGGTGAAAAGTGGTGTGAGGGAGTATATCTGTCAATTAAGGTGTTCTTTATTGATGAACATAATGTTCTTTTGAGGATATAGACATTTGTCTGTTGTATAAACAAGTAGTCTTGCAAGCATCAGATGCTGATAGCCTTCTGTTGCTACATATTAAAATCAATTCAGTTATTTAGAAATGCAGCTTAAGTGGTGCACATTTGTTATATTAATAGGCATCATAATCACTACAGCGCATTCTAAAGATTATGGTGCAATGGGTTTTTTGACACTACCCACTGTTTTTCAGTCAATCAAGGAGGTTAAAGCCCAAGTCCTCTGCAGTGTGCAGATTTAAAAGTTATACACTATCTGTCTTGGGCATCCATCAATCTTGGCCCCCAGCAGTATCGGACCAGGTTGGGCAAAATCTCATCTGGTATTGCAGAAGTGCAGTTTCCACATTAGCTTTGCAACAAAGAGCTGACTATGCTGTATTTGGGAGAGGCTATTTAGATCTTTCCAAAAAGGTTTGAGAAAATACTGGGAGCCTGGGGCCTTTAGCGTCATAACCGCTATAATCAGCCGTACTAATTATATCGATTAGCATTCCACTGTATCATCCTCTTGGCAGTCATTTCTGACCCTTCCTGCAAACTTGGCTAGCTGGAGGAGGGGTTGGACAGAGTTCTTTATTTCATTTTGGAGATTGGAGATTGGAGATTTGGGCTGCAATCTCACACAACCAATCCTCTGCTGAGGAGTGTTCATGGTGTCTATTGGCATCTTCGATAAACACATTTTCCTGATTTCTCACAAGTAGACTTTCTAGAGCTGCACTCATTACCTCCCTTCTCTCTGCTGATAAAGATGAACAGCAGGGTATGAGAATAAAGTGTGTTTATTTTGTTTGTCTAAATAACTAGTATTGGATTGTTAAATTGTGCAGCAGAGTACTGTAATTCATTTAAAATGACCGGTTAGAATAAGTAATTGCAGAGTATAGAGTTTTGGAATATCCTGTCCTGTTAGACAAGAATGTAAATAAATATATACTATAAAATGTAATTTTATACCGTTAATTAAAATATTAATTATTGTTACGGCCAGTATAGTTAACAAAAAAGACCAATATTTTCTTATGTAACAAAACAATCACCCATTCCTGTCTAGTTAATGAATTCATGAAAAATGAGTGATTCAATGTTTGCTTGTTCTAACAGCAAAATTACACAGACTCATTCGGAGAATTAAAACATCATTATAATTGGATTCTGTGAAATAATGTTCCTTGAATAATTCTGTGGTTTTGATCTACTCATAACTTCCTTATCCATGCAGCAAAGTTTGATTATGAGAGATTGTTGAGAACCTCTTATCTTCAGCTATGTACTGGAAGCAGAAGTGGTAGGCCCCCTATTTAGGTCTGGAGTTCCAGCTCTCTCTGTGAGGGGGGCCCTCGTTTAGGTAGCAGAGAGATAAAAATATCTCCATGCTCAGCCCTGTCTCACCTGTTTGAAGGACCTTGTGTTCTGTATGTGGTACGCGCCCTCCTGGCCCCCAAGCACTTCTTGAAGATTCAGAATGCTAAATCCAAAACTCTGAGTCATTCACTGAGTACTGGAAAATGAGGCCATAGTAAGCTCATTTAAATAGAAAATATTGTAGATGTATAGATGAACTATGTCTATAGTGTATGGTCCACTGGAATTCACGTATTTGTTTTTGACAAGTAAAGTATTAATGCAAGGCACACTGAATTTATTATTGCAAGGATTTTCTAACAATATACAATCATTTGGAAAGCTTATTAAATTGAGGTCACACTTTGTTACAGATTTCACTGTGTTTACTTACTTCATCTCTTTGAAGAATCCGACGGTAGACATAATCAGAAAAAGGTTTCCGTGGAATGTACTTTCCATGTCCTGGCACAGCATGCAAGACCCCATTTTCATACACAACTCTTCCTCCAGCTATGGTCACCAAAGGTACGCCATGACAAACCATTCCCTCAAAAATGTTGAAGTTCACAGCCTGATGGTGGGTCTTGGCAGAAATAGTCCTGTAAAGTAAGATGGTGATGTGCATTGTCAGATATGGTCAATACGCTTGACAGCATGTGTTTAAACTTGGAACATGTTATATGAATAAGTCTTGAAACTTTATACATTTGTTTTCATATAAGACACACTGGAATTTAAGACACATCTATATATTTTAACTAGAAATTTGGGAAAAATTTACCATAATTGCAGTAATTTCAGCTAATGTGTATGGGGGATGTATTGAGTGTGTGTCTACAGGGGATGTTAAATGTGTGTAAGGGAAGCAGTGTGTGTGAATTTGTGGGGTGGGATAAATGGTAGGAACCGTGGGGGTGAGAGAAGTAGCTTTATATTTTTTAATTATTACTTTTTTTAGCTTTATTTGTTGTTATTCCCATCCCTCCATGCCTCTTAGCTCTGGCCAGGGAATGGGGACACCACATTCCCTGGTGGTACTGTAGAGGCTTCAGTTTGCACCTCTGCTGGGTGTTGTGGTGGAGTGTTGCCATGGTAACCCATAGCAAACTTCTGATAGGACGGGCTTGCGAAGGAGAGGACCCAGTGAAAGTGCAGACAGAGAGTTTACCAGGCTCCTCCCTCTTCAAGTATAGAAGCCTGCAATGGCCTGGGTAAGGAGATCTTTGCACGTTTCGGTGCTATGAGAGATGCACCTACGTTAGCCCCTGACGAAGGTGCATCTCACATAGCACCGAAACGGGCATCGGGCGTTTGCTTTTTTCTTAGGTTATGAGCACTGGGCACAGCACTTTTTGCCTAACACTTTTTTTGTTTATCATGTGGTTATAATTATTACTATTTTTTCTATCCTTTATTGCTCCTATGTCTGTCTAGTTAGTTTAACAGGGAGAGAGGTTTTTTAATTTTACCACCAGCTTGTTTTTTAAGCTGGCTTCTGATCTTGTATCCTCTACTCTCTATTCACTAACATTCCTGACTATGCTTCCTCTTTTCCTTTGAGCTATCTTAACAGTGTATGAAGATACACATATGAATGTGGGATATTCCCTATAAGGAGGGATTTTTTTGAGTATATCACATGAGATAAGGTATCCGGGTTGTTTCATTTATATTAAGAGTCATCTTTAATAAAGCTCACATTATACATTTTAAACTATACCTATATACTAATAGGCCGGACGGCGATATACTTTTAGGACTATACATTACGAGGTGGTTATTTAATTTTTATTATTTATTCACCATTATCTTTATCAGATTTTCTTGATATATACTAGATAATCTGACATTAGGCATTTTGTATACTTTTATATGTGATAGGACTGTTCATATGGCCAGGTGATACATTGTTTTATCACACTTTTGTTGGTGTGATTACATGTATCTACTTTCTTTCCTTTTTGCATATAATAGGCACATGGCCAGGGGCGGAACGAGGGCCCGTGGCAAACAGGGGCCCAGAGCTGCTGTGGCTGGGCAGGGGAGATCAGAGGATCTCCCCAATCAGCCCAGTGTTAAAAAAGGCAGCAATGCAGTGTGATACCAGCAGGAACCTCTCTGTACCTAGTCTCTGATATACTTCCCCAGCGGGAGAGCTCTACATTTGTATTAGAGGAGGGGAATTTCCTCCTCCCTCAGCCCATCCCCTCTGTGGAGTCAAAGGTAAACCCCTACAGGCCCCTGTAAGCTTCTCCTACGTGCAGCACCTAAGCTCCACCCCCAGCTCCAACCCGGCCATGCTGTAAGGAACAGCCTGTGTTCCAGGCTTCCAGCTCTGTATCCACAGCAGCAAAGGGTGAGTGACAGCGTGATCTTGTGTGTAGTGAGCCTGTGTGTGTGTGAGCATGTGTGTGTCAGTGAGTCTGTGTTTAATGAGCTTGTGTGTGCTTAGTGAGCTTGGGTTTGTGTTTGGTGAGCTTGTGTTTAGTGGACTTGTGTGTGTGTGTGTGTGTCACTGAGTGTGTGTGGTGTTTGGTGAGCTTGTGTTTAGTGAATGTGTGTGTGTGTGTTCAGGGCCGGCCTTTGGGGTAAAAAAAAAAAATACAAACCATTGTGGTGGGGGCGGGGCTAAATGATGGTGGGGCGGGACTAGAATTGCTGGGTAATTGCTGCATGGGAAGCAGGAAGGAGTCCCTGCTTCCCCAACAACCAGAATCCAGGAGCTGCACTACTTCCACCTCCATAATGAACATAGGTATGACTGTCTGTCTGTTTGTGGCTGTCTGCATGTGTGTGAGACTGTCTGCCTGTGTGTGTGACTGTGTGTGTGTGTGTGTGACTGTCTGCCTGTGTGTGTATGTGAGACTGTCTTCCTGTGTGTGTGTGTGACTTTCTGCCTGTGTGTGTGTGTGTGTGTCTGTCTGCATGTGTGTGTGTGGCTGTCTGCCTGTGTGCGTGTGGCTGTCTACCTGTGTGTGTGTGTGTGCGTGACTGTCTGCGTGACTGTCTGCCTCTGTGTGTGTGTGTGTGGCTGTCTGCATGTAATGGTGTGTGTGTGACAATGTATGTTGGCTGTATGTACGTGACGGTCCATCTGTACCTGTATGTGTTTGTAATTGTCTGCCTGTAACTGTGTGTGTGTGACTGTCTGCCTGTTACTCTGTGTGTATGTGTGTGTAATGAATATTTATTTTTAAATCATTATTAATTTAATAAATCCCCTATACACTCACTACACTTCTATACACACACTATACATGTATGAAAGGTGAGAGATGTTTCTCACAGGGTGCCTAAAGGCCTAAGGCCAGCCCTGTGTGTGTCAGTGAGCTGTCCATAGTGAGCTGTGTGGGTTTGTGTGTAGTTAGAGGTTTGTAGTGAGCTTGGATATGTCAACAAGCTTTCTGTAGTGAGCTTGGTGTGCATAGTGAGTGGTGTGTAGTGATTATTTCTATAGTGATCTTGAATGTCTGTTGTGAACTTGTGTGAAGTCAGCTGTGTGTAGTGAGCTTGAATGTCTGTGGGTGAGCTTGTCTGTAGTGATTTTTCAGAAGTAAGCTTGTGTGTCTGTGAGTGAGCTTATGAATGTGTCAGTGAGCTTGTGGGTAGTGACATTGTGTACATGTCAGTGAGCGGTGTGTAGAGAATCAACAGTTTGAATAATCATAAAAAAATAAAATAATAATAATAATATATATATATATATATATATATATATCTCAAGGAGCCCAAGAGGTAATTTTGCCCAGGGGCCCAGAAGGCTGTCAGTCCATCCCTGCACATGGCTCTGAAACTCTCCCTACAGGGTTCATTAATGATGCTCTATATAGGTTCTTTTTTAACAGACAGATGAACAGATTGACATACATGAATTTGATTCCTTACTAAGGCTTCCAATCATTTAGTTATATACATGATAATATACTATATAATATGATACTAAACTTACTTGCTTTAACTGAAACTTGTCTCTCTCCTTCTGACACAGCTACCCCTGCCTCATTATCCTATGGTGGCCTACAGTTTAAGCACAATCCAAGACAGTCTGACAGTAAAGGTGGCAGTGTAGGGTTTCTGCCTCATCCCATCCTTTCAAGCCCACTGTCTTGGTGTTACTTTTGATCCTGGCCTCACCTTTGCACCTCATGTCCAGTTTGTTGCTAAAACCTGTCGATTCCAACTTAAATACATTGCCTGCATACGTCCCTATCTTACGCAAGATGCTGCCAAGGAGCTTTTTCATGCTCTACTAATCTCTTGCATCGATTACTGTAATTCTCTCCAATTTTTCTCCCCAGAAGCCGTACTGCCCTCCTACAGTCTGTGGATAATGCTTCTGCCATGTTGGTCTTTCTATCCTGTTGCTCCTCCCATACCTCACCCCTCTGTCGATCCTTACACTGGCTTCCTGTACCCTACAGGTGTCAATTTAAAATACTAACCCTTACCTATCAAGCTCTAATCAACTCTTACATTTCTTCACTGATTCATATGTATGCCCTCTCTCAGTCTCTCCGCTCTACTGGTGACCTTCTCCTGTCTGTTGCTCGCACCCTTACTGCAAAGTCACGCCTGCAAGACTTCTCACAGGTGGCTCCTTTCCTTTGGAACAGCCTGCCTACCACTGTCAGACTCGCCCCTAGTCTTCAATCCTTTAAGAAATCCCTCAAAACCCATCTTTTCAGGATTGCTTATGAGTAACTTTTATCTCTCAAACCTTCCTCCCGCTCTCTCCTATAGGGCCACACTCCACTCTCACCTTCAGATCTGCCACTTTCCCACCATGTCTATTTGCTGTCTCTCTCAATACCCTTCCTATTGTGTTTTTATACCCCCCTCCTCTAGACTGTAAGCTTGTTTGAGTAGGGTCCTCAACTACCTATTGTTCCTGTTACATTTTGTTTTTGTCTCATTTGGTAAATTCCCCTTTTATTGTAAAGCACCACGGAATAAGCTGGCGCCATATAAATAATAACCATTAATAATAATAATAATAATAATAATAGTTTGAAATTTAATGCTTATGACTACATTGTTTTATATGCTTTCTGAGTTTCTTCTTCAAAAACTAACAAAGAAACAAACTTGCTACACCCCATATTATTTAGGTCAGTAAAATAAGTACGTTATGTGTCAGGTTCAGTTTTGTTTTAACTATATGGTTTCCTAGACAACAGAATAAAGTGTATTTGTTTGTATTCTATTTCTTTGAAATGCTGCAGAACGTTCAGATATTTAACTGGGTTAATGTAGTTTTGCAAAGCCTATTTTGTATTTTCAATTTTAGTTCAGTTTTGACGTCGCTCATTTTGCCTGCAACCTTTTCCGAGTATTCAAACTGTTTGAAGGGATTATTGCCATTTTAAACACATTCAGTGGTGTTAAATTCTGAAATTTACGAGCCACATACTATATCCTGTTCTCTGGATAGAGATGCCAGGGGGGAAATACTTGTGTCTATATTGTCACTTCACGATCTAGCTTACTGATCCTAAGAGACAGGTGGCACAACTTAGAGATGCTCAACGAACAGCTTAGTAAGTTCAAGTGTTTTTTTTATACAATGCTAGTAGAACCAGCACTCTAACTAACTTAAAAAGCTTTCAATTTATAATCATTTTAGTAGATATTATGTTCTGGCCTTCAAATTGAAATATGCATCTCTCTTCTGCTGATGTCATGAAGTTATCTAACTGCCTCAATAAAGATCATCGATCTTTGGCTCATACTATTCATGAATTAACAGTCATATGATAATGATAGATTCAGACACTTAACGAAGATTGAAGGACTTTGTCTGCTTAAGATCAAGTGTGCTGTAAAAGTCATCAACGCACAAATCTCTATACATAGGAGCAGAGAAAAAGATAAGCCGTTCAAGGAACACTCCATGCACTATAACCACTATGGCGACCAGTAATGTTTATAAGGGCAGGAGTGCTCTTCTACACTGCCAGAAATCGATTTGATTCATTACCTGGTTTGCCTGGTGGAGCTTCCTGTCTCCACTACTTCAGACAGCTGGAGTCTCTCTGTCTGAGCTCGCAGCTATTGAGTGAGCCCTGCACTGAAAGTCTTAGCTCAGGAGAGCTAATGAAAGTTACAGGTTAGGGGCTTCTGGCTCCATAGTGTGCTGTAATGGTTATGATGATTGGAGTGTTTCTTTAAGATAAGAGCTATTTGAATACATACAGAGAGCAACTAAATTTGAAGAAGGAAGCTTGTGATATAGCAAACAAAGCTTACTGTGATGGCCAGCAGTGTGGTTGGGTCCACATTGGACAAAACTCACACCATTAACGTGCTGGTGTTTATTCCGCATTATTAAAGTGGTTGAAGAGGAGACAAGTGACTCGATTTTGTCAAACCACTCCTAAACAGTTTAACAAAGAACTGGGGTGACTGCATCAGAGACTACGGTTAATATAATATCAACACTGTGCTGTAATGGAACGGTGCTTAGAACGTCCAATTCATTGTGCAGTGCTGTTCTCATGGCAATACTTTAATAGTGAATGGAATGAGATAAAGATACGTAGCTCAGCATTGGCCACATGCACATAATTCAATGTATTTTAATATAGATGCTTTATAAATACAGTAAATGTCCTTGTATTTCATTCATATTTTTCCAACAAACCATCCTTCTTATGACGCGTGTTATATGGCAACAATAGAGGCTACAGCTGCAATTTATCCGTCAAACTCCAAAGGAAAAGTCATAATGACTTAATGAAGAGTGCAAACAACTAGATGCAAGTTTTTATAGATTTGCACACACAACACACCATTAACGTGGCATAGCGAGGAACAATTTTCCTTCATGTTGCCATGGCACCCAGCACTGCAGCACAAGCAAGTTACGGGTGACAAGATTATTACACTTTTCAAATGTTTTTTGTTTTTTTTTTCTCAATTCCGAGAAAACGGCTAAAGGTTATTCTTTGCTAGAATCCAATATATCATGCATCAATGTGCAAAATACAAAAGTTCAATATAGAACTATGAAGATGTTTCTCGGGTCAGGCAAGCAGTATAAACCAGATTTATAGTTTAAAGTGATCAAACTCTGCAAATGCTCAGAAGATTACAGATTTAGGATGCTTTCATCCTAGCAATCAGGTGAACTATTAAGGATCATAGATGCTGCATAGTATATGCTTGAATTGTAAAGCAGGGTGCTAGAAACATTGTCGGTGGAGAACACAGAATTTCACATGATATACATTTATGGCTTAGGCACCAAACTGGAGGGTGTGGAGACATTGCAAATGTATGCTCAAAGTAGCCAAACTGGAATAAAAAAATGCTTCAATACAATATTACAGTCTGTGTGGTTTCAAACCTGCACCACTTGGCATAATACATCAATCCCACCAGGTTCCGTTGTTATGTCACAGGTAAATGTAAAGATAATCTCTGTGAAACTTGGTAATCTATCCTTCATCTATATAAACCACATTAATGTAGACATCTACCCTATCACTAAAAACCCCACAAACCTAAAACAAGTCATAACCAGGATCCTTGCCAGGTGACAGAAAAAACAATAATGTTTTCTTTGTCTTAGTATCTTATTCGTATATTATTATTATTGCCATTTTATGAGAGGGGGGATGTAACTTTAAATAGGACAATTACAAGAAAACTTACAGGAACAATAGGTTGAAGAGGGCCCTGCTCAATCAAGCTTACATTCTATTGGAGGTGGGGTATTAGAAATGTTAGGACAGGAAATTTTAAACAGGGTGGGAGTGAAGCAGAGCTGGAGGAGAGAGTAAAGCACTGTCCTATAGGACAGGTATGTAAGGTAGATTTTACTCTGGGAGGCCATAAGCTTTCCTGAAGAGATGGGTTTTAAGGCCCTTCTTAAAAGATTGAAGACTAGGGGAGAGTCTGATGGCAGTAGGCAAGCTATTCCATAGGAAAGGAGCCGCCCGCGAGAGGTCCTGCAAGCGCGAGTTGGCCGTACGGGTGCGAGCAGTGGTCAGGAGGGGCATACCTATGGATCAATGAAGAGGGGCTAGAATTGTTCAGTGCTTTAAATGTATGGGTTAGCACTTTGAATTGACTCCTATAGGACACAGGGAGCCAATGTAAGGGGTGAGGTGTGAGAGGACCGACTAGAGAGGAAAATCAGTATAGCTGCAGCATTCATTACAGACTTTAGCGGGGCAATACGGCTTTTGGGGAGACCAATCAGGAGAGGGTTACAGTAATCCATGCGGGAAATTACTAGAGGATGGACAAGCTCCTTCGTAGCATCTTGTGTAAGAAAGGGGCGGATGCGGGCTATGTTTTTGAGTTGAAACCTACAGGACTTGGCAACAAACTGGATGTGAGACTCAAAGGTGAGACCAGAGTCAAGTATGACACCAAAACAGCGCGCTTGCAGGGATGGACTTATGTGGATATCACTGACTTGAAGGGAGAGCGAGAGAGGAGGATCAGTATTAGGAGGAGGAAAGACAAGGAGTTCAGTTTTAGAGAGATTGAGTTTCAGAAAGCGTGAGGACATCCAGTCAGAGATGGAAGAAAGGCAAGCAGTGACATGTTGCAGGATGGCGGCGGAGAGGTATATCTGAGTGTCATCAGCGTACAGGTGGTAGTGGAATCCAAAAGAGGCAATAAGTTTACCAAGAGAGGCAGCATAAAGAGAAAATAGAAGGGGACCAAGGACAGAGCCTTGGGGAACTCCAACCGAGACAGGACGAGGGGAGGAGGTATCCTTGGAAAAGGAGACACTGAATGAGCGTTAGGAGAGATAGGAGGAAAACCAAGAGAGGACAGAGTCACAGAGACCAAGCGATTGAAGAGTTTGAAGGAGGAGAGCATGATTAACGGTGTCAAAGGCAGCAGAGAGGTCAAGGAGAATTAATATGGAGTAGTGACCTTTGGATTTAGCGGAGATTAGGTCATTAGTCACTTTGATAAGAGCAGTCTCAGTAGAGTGGAGAGGGCGGAAGCCAGACTGAAGAGGGTCAAGGAGAGAGTTGGAAATAAGGAAGTAAGACACACGGGTAAAGACAAGTCTTTCCAAAAGCTTAGATGAGAAAGGCAGCAGGGATATGGGATGATAGTTAGAGGGGGAGGATGGGTCAAGAGATGTTTTTTTTGCCAGAAGAGTGAGAGCAGTTAAAGATGTGTGTTAGGGTAGGCACAAGACAAGGGGAGAGAGATCTGATGAGGTGAGATGGGACAGGATCGAGCGGGGAAGTGGTGGGGTGAGAGGAATGGAGAAGCGCAGCCACCTCTTGTTCAGGGAGAAAGTCTGGATGGTAGGGAAAGCATGATTTACGTGTGGTAGAGAAAGAGAATGGCAAGGAGGGGAGAATTGTTTCCTTAGCTGTTCAATCTTGTTGGTAAAGTAGCATGCAAAGCTATCAGCTGTAAGGTTAGTTTGGGGGGTGGCCACAGCCGGGCGGAGAAGGGAATTAAAGGTGTCAAAGAGACGTCTGGAATTGCGGGAGCATGAACTAATGAGAGAGGAAAAGTATGACTGTTTGGCAAGGGCAAGGGCTGCGCTGTATGAAAGCAACATGAATCTATAATGGAGAAAGTCTGCTTGGGTGCGGGACTTCCTCCAGGAGCGTTCAGCACAACGGGAGCACCTCTAGCAGCCACCTGAGGAGTGGCCAGTGGCGGTATCCCTAGGCTTTAATGTAAACACTGCCTTTTATCTGAAAAACAATGTTTACTGCAAAAAGCCTGAAGGGACTGACTACTCCTCTGAACAACTACATCAAGCTGTAGTTGTTCTGGTGATTATAATGTTCCTCTGCAAAATCCAACTTGCTGTTTGCAATGCAATATGTATAACTACCTTACTTATGGATATCATTAATACTGACATTAACAAAAATGTTTGAAACTAAACATGAAATGAAAAAACAAAATGACAGAAGATAACATTTTGATTTCAAGTGTATCTAAGCCTAGCTTGTCTGAACAAAAAGATCAGCTGTACAGAATAAGTAATCCATTAGGGGTCTGCAGCAGTATGGCGAACTCCGTACCTGCAACACAATTTTCAGGTTAAGAAAATATAATATTTGTAACATCTGTCAGAGACAATTACTTTCATCTTGTTTAGCAGTCATGTCAAATCCATCAAAACCAGCTAGCGGCTAAGAAAGGGAAAAAATAAACCTGGATACATTTAGAATGCACACAGCATCTTACACTACATTATCAAGTGGTACGGAAGATTACGGCTATAACTCTTTGAGCATTTCTGATTTACTTTTTATTTGCGTTAAACAAGTGTGATGTTGATAACTGGCGTTCTAATTTCCTTCCGTCAATGTTGTGATAATTGTTCAGGGTTGGTTCTGAGATATTAACATGACAATAATGCTCATCAAGAAATTCAAAATGAGTGATTTAAATATTTAATCAAGTCGAGAAAGAGGCAGCTGTGAGCTAGCACTAGAACTCTGCCAGTCATGTGACCTAATTTTACTCCTCGAAAATGCTGAGAAGGGCAGCAAGACTGCATGTTGAGTGACACCAAATGGCAATAAGTTATTGATTTCTTGTGTTGTTTTAAATAATGACCATTGGAATATTTTCAGGAAATACTGATCTTCCAATGTTATCCAGACAATAACGAAAGAGAGGAAAAAGGGGATTTACGATGATATTAAAACCGGTTAAAGAATATGTACATTTATATACACTGTATGTATCGAGATCTCTAGGTATTGTTATATTTAGTATAGTTCAAGATTCATGATATGTATTTCCACAGATGAGTTGTTTCAAACTGTGCTGTGCTCTTGGAAAGATTTGGGTTTGGATATACCTCATCCAGGTAGGCCTGGGAGTCAACTTCAAACAAAAGCCTCCCTGAAAATAAGACATCCCCCAAAAATAAGCCCTAGCCCTAGCTTATTTTTGGGGGATGCTTGTAATAAAAGCCCTACCCCGAAAATAAGCCCTAGTCGGCATTCGGCAATCTATGTTCGGAGAATTTTTCCTAAACATAGGTTCGCGGGATTCCATTCGCGAGTAAGCTAATCTATATTCGGGAAAGTTTCACTGAACATAGGTTCGCGGGATTCCATGCACTATTGAACTGGTCAATGTTCGGGCGGATTTCTACTTTTAACAATCTCTCACGTTAGCGTTTATCCCCATCTTTATCCAGTTTCTGTTTTCCCAACACTTGCAGACTCTTTGTTCATGATTTCTCTGCTCATTCTATGCCATGGATTTTCTCCAGACTGTTTCTCTTTATACCGATAGGGTTATTCACTACAGCGAAAATTGTTGGGAATTCAAAGTGAATTTCTAATTTAAGGACAAAAAAAAACATTCTCCAGATTTAGCTACTTTGACCTAACATTTGAAATTAACTTTTAATTCATTTTGCAGCTCCAACAATTCTCAGTTTAGTTAATAGCCATGTCATTGACTTTTGTCATTTTCTCTTTTTTTTCCCCCTGTCTATTCATTAAAGTTGAAATGTCTGTGTGCTGGGGATGCCGTGTCTGTGTGTGTGTGCTGGGGATATATAATGTGTGTCTGTGTGCTGGAGATGCAGTGTCTGTGTGCTGGGGATGCAATGTCTGTGTGTATGAGCTGGACATATATAATTTGTGTCTGTGTGCTGGGGTTGAATTGTGTCTGTCTGTATGCTGGGGTTATATAACGTGTGTCTGTGTGCCGGGGATGCAGTCTGACTCTGGGGATGAAGTGTGTCTGTCTGTATGCTTGGGTTACATAATGTGTGTATGTGTACTGGGGATGCAGTGTGTCTGTGTGTGCTGGAGATTTAGTGTGTCTGTGTTTGTGCTGGGGATGTTGTGTGTGTGCCTGGGATGTAGTGTGTATGTGTGCAAGGAATGCAGTGTGTCTGTGTGTGCTGGGGATGCAGTGTGATGGTGGGGATGAAGTGTGTCTCTCTGTGTGCTTGGGTTACATAATGTATGTATGTGTGCTGGGGATGCAATGTGTATGTGTGTGCTGGGGATTTAGTCTGTCTGTGTTTGTGCTGGGGATGTTGTGCGTGTGCGCCTGGGATGTAGTTTGTATAGGTGCTGGAAATGCAGTGTGTCTGTGTGTGCTGGAGATGGTGTGTGTGTGTGTGTGAGAGCTGGATATGCAGTGTGTCTGTGTTTGTGTGTGTGCTGGGGATGTAGTGTGTCTGTGTGTCTGCTGGGGATGCAGTGTGTCTGTGTATGATGGGGATGCAGTATGTGCTGGGGATGCAGTGTGTCTGTGTGTGCTGGGGATTCAGTGTGTCTTTGTATGATGGGGATGCAGTGTGTGCTGGGGATGCAGTGTGTCTGTGTGTGCTGGGGATTCAGTGTGTATGTGTATAATGGGGATGCAGTGTGTGCTGGGGATGCAGTGTGTCTGTGTATGATGGGGATGCAGTGTATGATGGGGATGCAATGTGTGCTGGGGATGCAGTGTGTCTGTGTATGATGGGGATGCAGTATGTGCTGGTGATGCAGTGTGTCTGTGTCTGTGTCTGTGTGTGCTGGGGATTTAGTGTGTATGTGTATGATGGGGATGCAGTATGTGCTGGGGATGCAGTGTGTCTGTGTGTGCTGGGGATGCAGTGTGTCTGTGTGTGCTAGGGATTGGATTCTTGTGTGTGCCAATCATGACACTTATCTTTGTTGTATCCATGGTGGTGTGGCTCCTGACTGGAGTGGAGTCTGAACTTCTAAGGGCTTTGCTTCTCATGACCCCATTCCTGCTTGCTCAATTCTGGCTCCTGATTCAATTATGGGGCTCAGTGTCCTGCTGCTTGTGCTGCGCTGTGGCGCTGCGGCAGAGGGACTGAATGGAAAATGCGAAAGCTTCCCCAACTGGTTAGTATTTTGTTAGATAATGACAGGTGTGCAAAATGCCGCCTCTGGGCAAGATGCCGTCTGGAGCCACGGCCCCACTGGACCCTTTGGATGAGCCAGCTATGTATACACACATACTGCCTGATACATAAATCAATACACCCATACTGAATAAATCCATACACCCATACTGCCTAATACATACATTTTACATTGAATACATAATTTATAGCTGTAATAAATTATGTATTTAATTTCTTTGGTGCTATTTAATTTAAAATATTGTGGCATTTAATGTTTTATAATAATGGTGGTATTTAATTTATGTTACAGTGAATCTGTCTGGACATGAGACAGGTATAACCACCAGGGCTGCATGTTAAAGGGCCCATCAGGTGTCCCATGCTGTTAGGGCCACCCGATGGCTATAGATTTCCAGTGGGCCCGGTCAGTGCTGCGGCGCTTTAACAGAGCGACCGGGCCCCCTTTGATGACATCACAGCTGGGAGGAAGTGACTGCCACGTCACTCCTCCCAGCTTACAACGGGAGTTGCGTGGGAGGAAGAGAGGAGGGAGTCAGAGTGGGAATGCTGACTCCCATCAGGGTGCCCAGGGAAGTCACCCTCATGCTTCTAAAAGGTAGGAAAGAGAAGGGTGACTAAAATAGTTTGTATAAGTGTGTGTTTGTTTGTATGTATGTATGTGTGTCTGTATGAATGTTTATCTGTATGTTTGTCTGTATGTGTGTGTATATATATATATGTGTGTGGGTGTCTGTCTGTCTGTCTGTCTGTGTGTGTATGTATTTGTGTGTATGTCTGTTACCGGGTTCCTGTTGCCATGTGTTGCGTCCCTGGCCCGTGCTGTGTAACCACCGGGGGGGGGGGGGCACAGATCAGTTTTAGCACCGGGGCCCCATGGATCGTGTGTACACCACTGGTTTAGAGAGTTATGATGATGTTCCAGAAGAAGATGACATTATTGTCTTGGAATAAATGCTTTTTGCACATTTATTGTTGTACTGTACATTAAAAATAAGACATTACCTGAAAATAAGCCCTAGTGTATTTTTTTGAAGCAAAAATTAATTGTCTTATTTTCGGGGAAACATGGTAGCACATTATCACATCATGCTCCACTCACTTAATTTTATATTAGATAACTGGATTAAACGAATATATATACATGAATTATTTAGCATTGTGCTGGGCAGATGCCCCTAAACGTCTCTGTGGCAGCTCTCACATGTTGCTCATTTATATAGCCAGTGGGTAGTTTTGCTAAATTGCCTATGTGATATTTTTTATTTGCAGCTCATGTTTAATACAATCAGTTGGATAGATTTAGTTACAAAATAACACAGTGTCAATCAGTTTGGTGAAAAAAGATACAGCATTGAGAAAGTCACTCTCTGCATTTGCTCTTGAAGAAGATGGCAAAACATATCCAAAACAGTTTGTATGCCAATTCCGATTTCCCTATTCTAACACAGATATAAAGCTTACGACACGTACTGATTAAATGAATAGCCATGGAACTATCCTGTTACACTCTGTACACTCTGGCAAAAAACCCAGTTTGAAGCACAATTTTGCAACAAGCTAGGGAAAAAAATCCTTCTTGACCCCAGAATGGCAGTCAGATTTATCCTTGGATCAAGCAGTTATTACCCTACATTGAAAGATTATATCCTTGAATATTCTGTTTTTGCAAGTATGCATCTAGTTGCTGTTTGAACATCTATATGGACTCTGATAAAACCACTTCTTCAGGCAGAGAATTCCACATCCGTATTGTTCTTACAGTAAAAAAAACACCTTTCCTTTGCCTTAGACGAAATCTTCTTTCTTCCAGTCTAAACGCATGACCTCGTGTCCTATGTCAGCAGACTGCTTGTTTTTCTGAGTCTAACAGCATGCAGATTTACAGCTTCAGGCTTGAATACAGTAAGATTTTTACTATATTTATGGAGCCATGAGTGGCTCAGGGGGCTAGATGGTGGTGTTAACACTATAGGGTCAGGAATACATGTTTGTGTTCCTGACCCTATAGTGATCCTTTAATTTTCTTCCTCAAGCAATATTCTATCTCTATGTACTACGATAGCTATATATATATAGATGGCAAAACATATCAAAACAGTTTGTATGCCATTTCCGATTTTCCCTACTCTAACACAGATATAACGCTTACGACACGTACTGATTAAATGAATAGCCATGGAACTATCCTGTTACACTCTGTACCCAAATGACTGTTGATTTATTTGACAAATATATATATATATATATATATATATATATATATTTATATATATATGTACTAACCCACGCAACGTTTCCTTTCTGTAACACTTAATTTTACAATGAAAACTTAATAAACACAGAATGTTTAAAAAAATAAATAAATACAAATCTGAAGATAATTTAATTTTCTTCCTCAAGCAATATTCTAGCTGAATGTACTACGATAGCTATAACCATTGCACCAATGTTTCTAGAAAGTATCCTGCTTTCTTTGGAAGGTATCAGTTGAGCTCAACTCCACATCTCAACTACTCTTACTGGCTGTGCCATCTGCAGTGTTATATTTGTAAAAAGATTTCCACTGCGTAAATAGACCTTGGCGACTGGATAGCAATTGAGAAATGGGATTTTTGGGACAAGACCAAAGACGATAGCAACATTTCATACATTTTGCATTGATTTTAACAGATAAATATTGTTGATTTATTTCATTGATGGCAGCAAAATGTGTAGAATACTATAATTTTCCATTTCTGCTTTCTGCATAAGATTATAGCATAGGGATCTGCTCGATAAAACAATATATCATTTATGGTTTTGTTAAGTACTGATCACACCTCATGTTGCTGACTCCTGATTTTAGAACATCTCAAATATAGCTAATCTTTGCTGACTCAGGTGCAATTATATAATTAATTCTCAAATGGCGCATTCATTCTATCCTTGAACTATTCTGCCATTTTAATATTCTAGCATTGTTTAGTAATTTTTGGATTTATGCTCCACAGAATTTTGTAGAACTATATTTAAGTACATTTGTGCATTAGTTTTAGCATCAAGATGTCAAATTTTTATAAGATTTATAAACCACAATTCCTACATACTGCCTATTAACTTTAAAAGGGAATCTAAAATTGAATGTTAAATAACCATGTTTAAAGGGACGCTATAGACACTGTAATGTTTTCATCTCATTGAAGTGGTTATAGTGTCTGGAGTTCTCTCATTCATTCATTCAGGGTTAAACCACTTTTAATGTTTTAAAGCTAAACAAGAGTCCTCAGCAGCCCATCCTCTCTTTGCTGCTTAGATTAATAAGGAAGCATTTGCCTGAGCAGCAATGGGTAGCTGTGATTGGTGAAGATTGCCATGTGACCTCTTTCAACCTATCACAGTGCCCATTGCTGGTATGAATTGGTATGACTATTTACATTATACAGCTCATGACAACTCTGTTAGCTAAGGGGTTAATGTCCATATGTGCAGTGTTTCATACTCAAATGTTGCAGATATAAACTGCAGGCACCATCACAACTTCAAATCACTGAAATGTTCATGGTGTTTGGAGTGACCCTTTAAGTTAATCTATTAATGAAATATTAAGGAAATAAATGAATTTCGTTGTTACCTAGTAGCTTCTGGATCCCAAATAACAATATCAGCATCGGAGCCCTTGGCGATTCTCCCCTTTTGTGGATACATGTTAAATATCCTTGCAGCAATAGAACTTGTGACAGCCACATATCTGTTCTCATCCATAATCCCGCTGTGCTGCAATAAAAAGGAAGCAACTGATAATTGAAGCTGTGCGTAAAATACAACAGTATTATCGGAGAATAGCAAGTCAACTATCCTCAAATATCTGACTTAAACCCAACCCTTAAAAGACAAGAAAGTCAAGAAATTTAGATTGGGTCTTAGAAAGAATTGCAACTTAAAAAATTTAAGAAAAAACAAACAAATAAACAAAAACACTGGAACTTCCAGTAGGAACAATAGTTTACAGGAAACAAAGCATTGAAGGTTAATGTTGATGCCAAAATAAATGTCAGTACTCCAGTAGTTAATAGTGAGTCCTTTAAACAGTGCACTAGAAGCAAAAGACTAATTGAGAGAGAGAGAAAAGGAGTATAAAGTCACCTGACCTTAAAATTGCATGGGCTAGATATAAAGACCTCAGACAGAAAAGGTCAGAGAGTGTAATTAGGAGAAAACTGTGTGTTATGTTATGAGAAATACTCAATATCGCAATAGTAAGTCAGGTCATTATATTATCATGTAACCATATATTGGAGGAAAGCACAATTAAAAGCTAGAAACATAGAATGTGACGGCAGATAAGAACCATTCGGCCCATCCAGTCTGCCCAATTTTCTAAATACTTTCATTAGTCCCTAGCCTTATCTTATAGTTAGGATAGCCTTATGCCTATCCCACGCATGCTTAAACTCCTTTACTGTGTTAACCTCTACCACTTCAGCTGGAAGGCTATTCCATGCATCCACTACCCTCTCAGTAAAGTAATACTTCCTGATATTATTTTTAAACCTTTGTCCCTCTAATTTAAGACTATGTCCTCTTGTTGTGGTAGTTTTTCTTTTTTGAAAATATGCTCTCCTCATTTCTATGACTTTATGTGAAAGAGAGCTCAGATAATATCTAATATTTAGACATTTAGGCCTAGCCTGATTCTATTATGTTTCTTAAATGAGGCTGAAGTTACTAAGAGTTTATTCTCTTGTGCGTATTAATAGTGATACATCCATGCTCTTACATATGTTACGCTCAGATGCACATTTGTATTCCTGTTATAACTCCTTTTGACTTGTTCTGTACTTCTCCAAAACCTCAATCAAAAAAGAAAGAGATTGACAAAACAAAAAAAATTACAGTTATGTCTCAGAAGACAATAGGCAATGTAGAAACCTACATTGGGGACAAGAAAAGGCCAACGGTGAGTTGAGGAACTGAACATGAATACATGAATATAGCAGTAGCCAGGATATGAGCCTTTTTCCAGATAACCGCTCCTAGCAAATAAAGGCCCAAATGGTAAAATAACCTGTGACCCAAAGGGATAAGAGACTGATCTGGGGTACTCAGTGTAACATTGCATAGAATATCATAATAAAATGTTGCATAAAAATCATATCCCATTGGGTGTACAAAATATGTCTTCTGAGAGCTATCTGATTGGCTGGGCCATCATTTCAAAGGCTGGCAGAAAATGATGGAAAATGTAATATAACAGCTGGAAGACCCAAACTGGAAACCCCTGAACAATACTGTACTTTGCCTTGCAAAACACATGTCCATTTTAGAATTGAAATCTAGCAGACGGAATCTCGTCCAATACTGCCCTGTCACTAATTATGAAGTATCACCAGTTGTCCTGCCCCTGCATGTGAAGTATTACCTACTGAATACTGAGTCAACTATATCAGACAGTAAAAAAACACTGTATCTAATCAAACACACTAACTCGCAGCTAAGATTAATTGGAAATTATAGATATTTTTGCAATTTTCTATTAATAACAAAATAATATTATAACTAAGTAACTGTCGTGTTTTCTGCTTGATTCCCGCGTTATTCTAATGCAAAGTGTAATCAAATCGACACAAGGCAAAAGGGACTAAATCCCTACGTCGCAACAGTCCCGCAAAAAGATCTTAGCAAAAATCTCAATCTTAAACATTGATCCTGTGAGGCAATGGAACCCAAAACAAATCCCAACCTCGCACCAGTCCTGCATCGATTATGGCATGAACAGTATGTCCACACTAAATAAGTAGCCAAAATCATTCAAGTCCGGTGTCATATTGGCATTGCAAATCTATGACGGTTTGGTGTTGCCCTGGTGATGTCAGATGCTCATGTTATTTAAACTCATTCATCCAGAGATTGTGTGCCATTTTTGTGGTCCTTTTACACCTAAGAGAGTGTTCCTTGTGTTTATTAATTATTTGGTTACTGACTCTGGCTTGTTTGACTACTCTTGTCCTCTGTACTGCTGACTTTGCCTTGTTTCTTGATATTATGTCTTACTGCGCTCCCTGACCATTCTTGTTCATTATTCATTTTAGTCTGTTTTCAAACCTTCTGTTTGCCTAACCTTAATGCCAGCCCGACCACCCTAAGGACCAGCATGCACTTCTACTCTGTCTAGGTATGAATGTTTAGGGTTAGGTCAGCCTTGACAACAACATTGCTAAGAATTATATTCTTACCACTCCTTTTTCCCAAACAACAGACATACGATCCTCAACGCCATTCACTCCATTTGGGATCTTTGTAAAATCATCCTTCCCAAGGGCTTTCTGACAGGTACTAAAAGTACAGTTATCTGTTCCTGTGACACTGAGATCATCACTACGAGAAAAGGGGATCAGTGAGAATTATTTAAAAAAATATAAAGTAAACTTTTGTGTTGCAATGATTATTTCATTTACCTATAATGTGCTACCTTAACCATTAATAATAATGCACAAATATGGAAAATTTCCCTACACATACAGACACGGTTTCCATAATTTTCATCTATTTATATATGAAGTTTTGGATGGTGAAGTTTAAGGATGGTGGGGTGCTACTCCCCCTCTGACTTATTGGGTTCTACCCTTTTAACCCCATGAAATGCCATGAAAACCAGCTGTATCTCCAGTCAATAAAGGATAGAATGGAAACTGCAAATTTAATAATGAAAGACAGATGTTTTTTCTAACACACACTTATCTAGAGAAGGACTAAGATCCCTCATGTTCCAGATGTGCCCTCAATTCCCTTTTTTTTTATGTGTAGATTTGGAATCCAGACCAGATTCCTTTTAGGTTGAGCACCCCACCTATCTACTATATGTGTCCCATCGTAGGTGACCAAAGGAAAGCATACATTTAAGGAGAGTCTCTGAAAGCAGTTTTAAGCAGTAAATGTTGCAGTTAGCAAGTTGGTATTGCATGTTAAAATTAGTGCAGGACCCACCGACATTGGGGTACTATGATGTAAGGGTGGGCTTAACACAATATGGCCATATGGTGGAACTAAATCTCCATATTTTTAATAGCCTTAACCCGTTCCTTAACCTGTATTTAATAGAATAGGTTGTTAAGAATGAAATAAAGCACATAATTTAACCTCCCTCTGTATAACCTTAATTTTTTTTTTTTTTTTTAATTGATACAATGATATTGATCATGGTATAATCAGAGAATATTTCTACTTAGCATTTCATTAAGGAAATCAAGCCCTCCATTGTATGCATGTAATTAAAACAAAGGGTCATGGATTGATTATGATGGAAAATGCTATATTTGTACAGTCACCATGAAAACTAATGGAATGTACTTGTAACTGTACCTATCAGTTTCTCCAACTATGCCCTGATATATGTATAGATTTGCAACGAGTTCAGTGTTCACTCATCTATTTCACCCCATGTCTTACTTAGCAAGTAGGTTCATCAAATATTTTGGAGTGGATGGATCGGGGCGAAGCGGGGGGCCCATGACATGCGCAGCTGCATGACTCCATTCCTTGTGCCAGTAATTTGTTCCATCTGTCCCAAGACCGGCAGCAATGGGCTCTCCAAACACAACCTTCCCTGGGAGAAATGAAAAATAAACGATAACACCATTCGTACTCAAGATAGGTCAGCATCTATCCTCACCTTTTCTAATATTAAAATTACATTTGAAAAGAAATGTCAGCACTTATTCCCACGGTGACAAAAAAGCTAATAATGTATGATGTTTAATGCTGAAAATGCATCTTTGTTGCAAGTGCATTATAAATCTTCAACTGACAGGTTTCCCAAAAGAATGTTCCTCTTCCAGTTAATGAATGCTTTCTTAAACACAAGAGGGTATATTCGCACGGCTGCTATTGTGAATAACTGCTTGTTTAGATTGCATTACTAGATGAAAAGGTTATAACGGTGTAATAATTCAATGTTTTGTATTATGCATCCTAAATTTTGGATTAATTTCTCTGCTGAGGACCATTAAATGCCGTTGGAAAATCAGTTCCCATTTGCAGTAATTATTTTGCATGATTTTAAAAGGTAAAAGGTATTGTGTAACAGATTAAAGAAACTTCAGCACCTGTACATCAGATTTAAACCATTACTTTTTTTTCTTTTTGGTGACAGATAGAGAGAGACAGAGGCATAACTAGAAACAACGGGGCCTCGGTGCGAAAATTGCCCTGCTCCCTCCCCATACTTTTTACATATAGACACAAATGCAGACAAACAGATACACATGCAGATACACACACATACACACATACAGATGCACAGACACAAACATACATACAGACACAAACACACAAACATACAGATACACAGACACTATTATTTTTGTTTTCTTTTTGGTGACAGATAGAGAGAGACAGAGGCACAACTAGAAACAATGCATACAGACACACACATATACATACACACACGACACAAACATACAGACAAACACATACATACAGACACACACATACAGACACACACATACAGACACACATACATACAGATGTACACACACATACATACATACATACAGATACAGACACACACATACATACAGACACACACATACATATACACACAGACACATAAATACAAACACACACAGACACACACATACACACAGACACACACATACATACAAATACACACACATACACACAGCCACATAAATATAAACACATATATACATAAATACAGACACACACACACATACAGACACACACACATACATGCAGACACGTACATACAAACACACATACATACAAACACATACACATATAAACACACAAACACATGCATACAGACTCAAACATACATACAAACACACACATACATACAGACACATACATAAACACACACACACACAGACAGACATACATAATGACACACAAACACACACACACATGCTTAATGTTTTAGTCACCCTCCGGTTTCCTACCTTTTTGGTGCAGGAGGGTGACTTTCCCAGGGGTCCAGTGGCTGGCTCCAGCTGATGGGAGGCAGAGTTCCCACTCTGACTCCCTCCTCTCCTTCCTCCTCCCGCACGACTTTTTATGATAGCTGGTAGGAGTGACCAAGGCAGTCACTTCCTCCCAGTGTCTGACAGTGTCGGACTGGTCGCGCTGTTAAAGCACCACAGCGAGGACCAGGTCAACTGGAAATACTGTGCCATCGGGTGGCCCTAACAGCCCCAGGGCCGCATTACCCTGATCGCAGCGGTCCGCAGGGTGGCCAGGCCCCCGGAGTGACGGGCCAGGTCACAGCTGCGACCACTGCGACCCCGATAGTTTCGCCATTGGGGATAGACAGACCGAGCGACCAACAGACAGACATATATATATTTCTGTGAAAGTGGGGTAAGGTTCACGATGTGTGTTTCTCCAACCTAACTAAGTTAATATTAATATGATATATATCATGGGTAATGATTTTTGGGACTTTGCAGAAGTGGGTGTTATTTATATAGTTGCCATCCATTATCCTCTAGCTGGCTGCACCCATGAATAAAAAGACATATGACCGCCTTGCATGTCTCCTGTGAAAGCAAGCCAGGAGTGCTGGCCCCAAGAGGTCGTGAGATGTGGAGGTTAGGGGTGGCTTACCTTCTCTGCGTGCATTAGCAATGACTTTTGCTGCTGATTTACTCATCACATGGACCACAAAGAGAGGGCAGTTCACAGAGTTAGCGATAGTGATAGCTCTTTGCGTGGCTTCAGCCTCTACCTCTTCTGGGCGACACAGTTCATGGCCTTCAGGGCCAGTGATTCCCAGGGACAGCATTTTTTTAGCACCCTTTAAATCACGAAAAATGAACATTATGAAAAAAATAACTTGATTTTTATAGTGTTTGGAATACAAAACTGTATTCCTAACACTACAGTGTCATTCTGCCTTTGTTCCCCCCTCTGGCCTTGAAAGGGTTAAAAACAAACTTTAAAAATTCACTTGATTCGCACTGGATCGGGCTCCCGCGCCAAGGTCGGTGCAAGGGTGCATGCACAGCGAGCGCCGCATGGGCATTAGGCCTCCCCCATTGGAAATCATTGTCTTCATGCTTTCCTATGGGATATTTCAAGACACTGGACATCCTCATACACAGAGTGAAGGTGTCCAGCATTGTTTCATAGAGTTAATCTCTGTAAAACTGCAGGAAGCGCCTCTAGTGGCTGTCTGGTAGACAACCACTAAAGGCAATAGGAACCCTGCAATGTAAACATTGCAGTTTCTCTTAAATTGCAATGTTTTACATTGTAGGGTTAAGGGGATAGGGACACTGCACCCAGTCTGCACCCAGACTTCATGAGAGTAAGTGGTCTGGATGCCTATAGTGTCCCTTTAATTAAGCCAAGAATGTATAATGTAGTGTGTTCAATTTTTAATATATATATATACATAATTGTGATCTGTGTGTTATGGGAAAGTAATGCCTTTTAAGGGTTCTAAAAACATTATAATAAAACACAGCCAAAGATCTCCAGGACTATTAGTATCTTCATACTATTACATGAATTTTTTCATTGCGGTTAAGTTAGGACTAGCGTTAGAGTTTATTTAATCTTAGGCTAGAGATTTGCACTCCTCTCCTAACAAAAGTCTCACTTTAACATTTTCAGAAACGCTTTTCAAATTATCACAATCTGTTAATAGAGAAATGTCTCAAATGATTTATCTACAAACGTAATGGAGATTTCTGTAGATAAATCATTTGAAAAGTTTTCTAACTGATTGTGATAATTTGAAACCCTTATCCAAAAATATTAAATTGAGGCCAAAGTTGGTTTGGTAGAGGACATACACCAATGAGTGAACCTTGATCATCAGTGACCAAGAGCATGCAGGCAGATTACTCAGTTCTCATAGACTATCTACACCTTTCAGACTGCAGATTCACACTTGATAAGTGGAAGCAATAATACATATTACTGGGGTGATTAAAGGAACACTATAGTCACCTAAACATCTTTAGATTAATGAAGCAGTTTTAGTGTATAGATCATGCCTCTTAAGTTTCACTGCTCAATTCTCTGCCATTTAGGAGTTAAATCACTTTGTTTCTGTTTATGCAGGACTTGCCACACTTCCCCTGGCTCTGATTGACACAGCATGCATAAAAAAACTGGTTTCACTTTCAATCATATGTAATTTACCTTAAAATTTTTATCTCTTGCTCAGTAAATTGAACTTTAAGCACATACAGGAGACTCTTGCAGGGTCTAGCAAGCTATTAATATAGGAGGGGATAAGAAAATCTAAATTAAATAGAACTTGCGATAAAGGAAGAATAAACATTAGATGACTCTTTACAGGAAGTGTTTAGGAAGGCTGTGCAAGTCACATGCAAGGAGGTGTGACTAGGGTTCATAAACAAAGTGATTTTACTCCTAAATGGCAGAGAATTGAGCATTGTGATTGCAGGAGTATAATCTATACACCAAAACTGTTTCATTAAGCTAAAGTTGTTTTTGGTGACTATAGTGTCCCTTTAACCCCTTAAGCACCAAACTTCTGGAATAAAAGGGAATCATGACATGTCACACACGTCATGTGTCCTTAAGGGGTTAAGAAATATGAAGGGTGCCTGGAAGAGCTCTATCTAGGGTAACTGCTCCAAATTTTTTAAAATAAAAGTGCAAACAGCATCAGTATAATCAACAGACTAGTACAATAAACCATGGTAGGTATGGTGCTTAGAATGACAGTTAACTAAATTTACAATTTCATTATATTATCATGTAACCATATATTGGAGGAAAGCACAATTAAAAGGTAGAAACATAGAATGTGACGGTAGATAAGAACCATTCGGCCCATCTAGTCTGCACAATTTTCTAAATACTTTCATTAGTCCCTGGCCTTATCTTACAGCTAGGATAGACTTATACCTATCCCTTGCATGCTTAAACTCCTTTACTGTGTTACTCCATGCATCCACTACCCTCTCAGAAAAGTAATACTTCCTGATTAACTATATGTTGGGACATGATATAATTATACATATATATAAAACCAATTATAACAGGATTGTGTAACTTATTTTTAAATCACTTTTTGTATTTTCATTTTTCCTTACATGATGTTAGGATAGTACATATCCCATTATATTTAAATAACTATTGTTATCATCATTATGTTTAAATATTTTAACTAATATTGCATGTCTTTGTCACAATTTCTCTGACAGTGTAAAACTGACTCCATAAACATCTGATGTGGCAATTTCTTCGTCATATCCGAGGATCTAGGAGTTTTTCAATAGGTACCCAGTAACTGAGAGAACTATAAAACTTGTCAAAACCTAATTTCTGAAAGTAGACACTAGATGTCAGTATTCCCCTGTCTTCTGAATAATGTTTTATTTGCAATTATTCATTTTGTGTTCTACAAGGGAATATTTACCTCTGCAATTAAATCTCCATTTTCTGCGTGCACTTGTGCAATAGCCCCAATATTTTTGCAGCAAGTAAATGCTTGATAGAGTTCAATATCGTGAACCATATACAAATCTTTGTAGGCCATAAACATCTTAAAGGAATTAACTCCTTTGTCTCTTGCGAGAATTCCCATTTCTTCTTTGACCTGTTAAATGATATCATATATTCTGTTATGATAGAGGTATACCATAATTGATCATCAGATGAATTATTAATAAACTAACAGCTGTCAATAAGCTCTTAATGATGGTGACACAATAACAATATAACAAATTGGAATTTTTTGAGAGAACTTTTACCTTTATCAGTTTTGTGAAAGTGTGCCTTACACCCAATCACAATCGTTCCTTACAAGAGTTATCAATACATTAACAGATCCACTAAATTGACTCAAAAAGTCACTGAAAACACTTTTTCAAATAATCAACACCCAAAAATTGTGCATACCACTTCTCCCGAATTGACAAATTTAAGTTTTTACTAACATGTCCCTGCTAATGAATTAAAGGACAAAGAATCGCTGTAAACAGAAAATAACATAGCAAATTCGATAATACAATAAAAATTCTAGTACGTCATTAACCTCATCAATTTAGAGTTTCAATATCGAGATTATTTAGCAATGATGAATGATGTTAAGAACGGTTTTACATCGATAGGGATTTCTAACTTTGTTAACATTACAGGCAGAGGAAGATTATAACATATTTTCATTCGAACACGTTGGAAACACTCTAAATTCAGACTTCCGTTCAGAAAATTGATTGCCTGGATTGAGATTTACTCTTTAAACGGGATTATTAAATAAACTGTGAACTGTAGAGAATTTACAGAATTACAAACTTTAGACCAAAATAGATTTACAAACTTTAGACCAAAATTCTAGAAATGGAAAATTAGTTAAATTGGAGAATTATTCCAATTCAGTCATTTCCGCCTATTAGATGTAATCGCCTTGACTATTCTACACAATTTTCTGCCTATTCAATATAGATAGATAGACAGACATAGTTAAACACGTACAGAATGGGAACTTTAATTTACTGTATGAAACTAATAATGAATGTTTTCCTAGTTCGTGGTAGGTGAGTTAGTCATTAACCTGAAAAGCAGTTGTTCCTATCTAGCAAATGTGTTAGGTTTGGTTAAAATAGCACTTATTATGTTTAAATATGACAAAGAGCATAGCATTTTATCTATACATTGTATTAAATATTGTATTGTATTCAAAGTTGCCCCCTTTCCAATGCTTCTTCTGTCTACTGTAGCCTGATCTGTACCAAAGACCACGAGGCATGTTAACCCCTTAAGGACACAACTTCTGGAATAAAAGGGAATCATGACGGAATATTTCCGTCATGTGTCCTTAAGGGGTTAATCTAGAACAATTTGTTTCCTTCTTATTGACCTGTTTGAGCATCTTCCTTTGAAAGAAAATTGCTATACATTGAGCTAATCAAATTGCTAGCAAATGTATAGGTGAAATGTTATTTAACATTTACATATTTTTAAGTGCGGCTGGTCACTCTAGATAGTGCATGTGGAAAAAGCAAACATCAGGTCAGTATATTTTTTATCCTTTATACGATCTATCACCTAAATTGCCCCTTTGGTGTTCTGTATATGTGAGATACCATATACAGTTGAGTGTAATATTTATTTTCCATTAGACACATGCAAAAATATGTTACAAGAATTCATCTGAATAAAATCCCTTAATCGTCGAAAAGGTAAGAGCGATTCGGAATTTAAAAAATGTCTGCACAAGTCTAGTTTTCCATTAATACTGATCTAGAACACTATGATGAGATCTATAGAAAGTATCTATAGAAAGATCTATAGAGTAAACACAGATAAACACTACTCCCACCACCCATGGAACCAGTCACTCACTGTCTATGAGGCTTGGCAATGACCCATCATGGAGCTTCAAGGGCAAATAATGAGTGTTTCTGGTTAGGGTCATAATACATTTATGATTGGAAGTATCCTAAAAGTCGAAATTCACCACTACAGTAGTTCTTAATTGAGTTATATTTTCACCTTATCGCTCCACCAGGTAACGGCAACATGAAGACTGTAATCACAACAAACTTTAGGATCAGCCCAGCCTCTCCAGGTGTTATAGGCTTCGATAAGAGAGGACCCCTTCCTTGGAATTGCAAAATCAATGATCATTGTTGTGCCACCAGCCACAGCTGCCTGAAAGACAAAGTTATGAACATATTTGATAAGAAAATCTAAGCCCTGATACAGTGATATTAGAAAATAAAACTAAATGAAAATTAATAATACATAAACCGTACATTCTCATATATAATATTACTTTTTTTTAAATTTAAATAATGTTTAATAAGACAGTCATTGGATACAATTAAGTTAAATTAAATTTAAATAAAAAAAATTAAATAAAAATACTGGGAGGTGAAAAAAATCCTTACCTGTCTCCCACATTCCTCTATCTTTTCACATCCTCCATTCTCCCACACCCCCTTCTTGGCTATAGACTCTCACTAGTCATGGTATGGGCTATTAATATTGCAGCAGAGGCTATGAATTAGAGGAGCTTCTCTGATCTTCTCAGTTTTTCAGATTACCCCTTGCCCAGTGGAGGTTTAGTTTTGTTACGTAACTTTTGACTGTAAAGCATTGCTTTCCATTTAAAAGATTACGGTGCCATCAAAAAGTATTTGCCTGCTTCCTGTCTTCCCTTTTTATTTTTGCATATTTGTTACACTGAATGTTTTCAGATTTTCATATATAATGTAATGTGAGACAAAGATAACCCACATAAACACCAAAGTAAGTTTTTATTTTTTTATTTTATTTATTCATGGAAAAAGGTCACCTGACATCAGCAAACTACAGTCTGTCATACTCTCCAAGTGGAGATTCCTTGAAACAGTGGTGAGTCTACCAAGGATTGCCCGATGCACCAAAATGTCTCCAATGCCACAGCAACAGTCTTTGAGCATGCTGGGTATACTACAGGATTTTTTTTTTGCAAACTGCAATACAGTATTAGCTTTTTATGCACTGTAAAATTCAGCTTCTTGGCTGTTACTGTACTTAAATGGATACTCTACGCACCAAACCAACTAGCTTAATGAAGTACTTTTACTGTATAGATCATGTCCCTGCAGTCTCACTGCTCAATTCTCTGCCATTTAAGAGTTAATTCACTTTTGTTTCTGTTTATCAAGCTCTAGCCACACCTCCCCTGGCTGTCACTCACACAGCCTGCATGAAAAAAAAATGGGTCTAATTTTCAGTCAGATGTAACAGTACAGTTTGCTCACTTTAGACATTTTTATCTCCTACTCTGTTAAATGAACTTTAATCACAAAACAGAGAGTCCTGCACGATCCAGCAGGCTATTAACAGAGCAGGGAATACAAAACAAATCTAAATTAAATGGACTGTGCTATAAAGGAGGCTTAAAAATTAGATCTCTTTACAGAAAATGTGCAAGGAGACTGTGTGGGCCACATGCTGGGAGGTGTGACTAAGGCTGCATAAACAAACTGTATCAACTCCTAAATGGCAGAGAATTAAGCAGTGAGACCGCAGGGACATGATTTATGCACGAACACCACTCCATTAAACTAAAGTTGTTTTATTGCTCATAGTGTCAATTTAACGTATGGGGCTTAAGCCCTCAAGTAGACATTATATATTTATTTCTTGTGGGCATTTTTTAGGAATTTGCACTCCCAGAAATGCCATTATTTTCTTTACATAAACCTAAAGAGTGTATTTGACCATATCTATTTATATATTTTTGTCACACCTATGTACACTTCTATCCCTGTGCCAATATTACAGAATAATCATGAAATATCCTCCCCACCCCCAATTTTACTGTAAAAAAGGTTAAAATTTTAAGGTATCCTTCAACAGCAATCTATACTTGTGATGGACCACCTGGCATCCCGACCGGGTGCCTCTGCCAATCGCTGCTTCATAGTAATTATTGAATACCATCAGCACCGCACCAGACACCATAACCACTGTAAACCCCACAAACCGCCGCAGCTTGGTTGGGGTCTCACTGTCCCCCACCCACTCTGGATCCAAGACCAGGATCCAGCTTCCAGTGGGTAGACCTCTCCTAGTCCAGAGAGCTAAGCAGGCTGCTCTTACAAGAGCAAGTGTTGTAATCCAAGGGAGTATAGTGATTATAGCAATCCCAAGAGCTGCAGTGATTATATCTCTCCAATCCCCTAAACATGAGCCTAGACTTCATGAAGGGGTAAAGCGTTCTGATTTATAGGGAGCCACACACGGCCTTTTATGTCAGTCCCCATGCAAGGGGTTTCCTCAAACATATTCCAGGGGCATTCCCACACAAAACAAGATAATCTGTCCCCTGTGCCTGGGAGATAATTGAGTCAGGCACAGAAAACACATTTTAACAACCTTCCGAAAGTACCCCCAAAACACATGGAAACCCCACAAAAATCACCCAGATCGGTTTAGGGGTTTGGGATTTCCATGGAGGTCATAAGCTGACTGATCCGCACACAAGGCTCCTGCCCAAAAGAGTTTCATGAAATCAGGCTCTGCGGTCAGTCTCTTTCAGGAGTTCACAATACAACAGAAATATGAATGCAACCAGTTCGTATGTACACTTAGTCTGTGCTTCTTGTTCAGGAGTGTGTTTCCACTGAAAGCCACTCTTCTCAAGTGAATCCAGCCAAACATATGAAGAGATGAAAGTCCCAGCAGTGTTCACGTCATTGAGTGTCCGATTATAGTTCCATGCACTCGACGACCAAACACCGCTGCATGTGTTCACAGCTAAAGATGGCCGCCGCCATGTGTTCGTCCATATGAACTGTGGCCACCCAGCCGACCGTTTAGAATGTTGCGGTTAGAGCTTGATAACGAGATCGATAGGGTTAACAAGTGACACACTCCACTTCCAGGTGGTCCAACTGTTCAGTAGTTAGTTTGGCTTGCAAACAGCCTAAGTATAATCTGTTCGGTAAATCCTATATACCGAACCAGACAAGGGAAAAGGAATGAACAAAGCCTTTCCATAGTCCTGAACAAAAGTCTAACACATGGGCCATAGTCCTGATGTAAGAGGCTGGCCAGCAGGCCCCTCCAAGAACCCGTGACGAGGTTCAGTTCATCACAATACTCAAAATGACTTTTTACAATTTTATGCTAGCTATGCATTCCATGTTAAAAAAAAACAAAAAAAACTATTAGGTTGCTTTTTATTTTTTCTTACAAATGAAAATATTTTTTTATTGAATGGGTTAATGCCATATATCCATTTCATACACAGTCTTGGCGTGTAACACTGAGTTACATACACTGCAATATTTTACTGTCTATTAATAAAGTAGGAAGCACACTGTGCTATGAGTGGGATTCGGAGGATGTGCCATTGCTTTATATAAATTGTGTTGAGAACACAGCCAGCTTTTTGTAAATAATTTTCCAGCTGCAACGTCTTTTCCCTAGAGGACTGACCGTCTATTATTAGCAGGAGAATTCTGAAGAGAACTGACACTATGATGGGCATGACAAAATACTAAAGCAGTTGTTGCACAAGGCAGCACTCAGTGGTGGAACTACTGAGTTGTGGGCTCCCTTAGGTGGCCCATCCACTTAGGGCAAAACCCAGTAGGCAGGCAAATATGATAAGGGGCCTAGTAGGGAGCTGCGGCCCTTAAGCAGTGTGACTGGGCCCCTTTAATGTTGTCAGCCATTGCTGGAAGGAAGTTACTACAAGTCACTTCCTCCCGGCTTACAGTCCACATGGGCTCAAAGGACAGAGAATGCATAGAGAGGGATGAGGGTGCACACTGCAAACATAGAACCTAAACAGGCTCGGCTACCATCAACAAAAACATAGAATATGAGAACTCTGAGAATGGGCAAAATCTTAAAGAAACTCAATAGCTTGCTCTTTGGTCAATCCCCGCTCAGGTCTCAAAAATGTTTTTGCTCACTTGTGCCATTACAAAGAGAACCTATACCATGTGCATATCAGACTGATTCCACCTGTAAGGGCTGTCTGGAACTGAAATGCCAGCACGTTCTCTCTGCACAAGAGATACTATCAGTGAACTGCAACTAATACCCATCTAGGCACACACGGTCCATGTCTGAATTACCATTTTAACTTGGGGAGAGCCTAAGTTAAGCAAATGCATTACAACAAAACCAGAACTCTAAGAATGGGAAACTCAGTGGCTTGACCTTCAGTTAGACCCCGCTTAGGTCTCAAAAATGTTTTTTACTCACTTGTGTTCTCTCTGCATGAGAGATACAGCAACCCCAGAATATCATGGCCTTCTTATATTCTCATAGTCTCTGTTTTTATTGCAATGTGTTAAATTGGCTCTCCCAAAGTTAAAAGGGTAATCCACACATGGACCCCATGCTCAGTGTGCCTAGAGGGGTAGCAGCCACACTTTTGCGACAAGGCCCCCCCCCCCCAAAAAAAAGCCAAAACACTGATCTGGGGTTGCTGACAATTTAGTTCTGGACTGCCCTTATGGGTAGGATCAGTCTTATATGCAACAATATAGATGCACTCTGAAATGGCACAACTATGTTGAGACCTGAATGGGGATTTACTAAAGGGTAAAGTATTGAGTTTCTCTAAACTTTTGTCCATTTTTAGAGTTCTCATATTCTCTGTTTTTGTCAGACTCCCCCCAGCCTTAACCAGCCCCGGAAGCCACCCTCCTGCACCTCAAATATGTTAATTAAGACGTGTGTCAGTATTTGTGTTTGTCAGTGTCTATTTGTGTGGGTATATGTGTCAGTATGTATGTGTATCTGTATGTATGTGTATATGTGTGTGTGTGTCAGTGTGTGGGTATATATGTGTGTGTGTGTCAGTGTGTGTATCTGTGTGTTAGTGTGTATCTGTGTCACTGCGTGTGTGGCTATATATGTGTATATGCACATAGATCCCAGCATTCACATTCAAACATCAACACTATATACAAACACAGCCCTGCATTCAAAAACCAACACAACATGCAATCATACACAAACACTACATGCAAACACACCCCTGCAATCAAACGGCCACGCTACATTCAACCACACTGTTGCAATCAAACACCAACATAACATACAAAGAAGCTCCTGTATTGAAAAAAATTATATACAAAAACACCCCTGCATTCAGACACGTAAACTACACACAAATACACCCCATCATTCAAACACGAACACTAAATACAAATACACCCCTGCATTCAAACACACTATATGCAGCTACGCCACTGCTTTCAAGTGGCTATACTACGTACAAACACAACTGCATTCAAATGCCAACACTACACACAAACAGACCCCTGCGTTCGCACACAGATACTCCATCAAAAAATGCTTTCATTCAAACATACAAACACTGACCACAAATAAAACACTGCAGAGGATGGCCAAATTGTAGATCCCCAGCTGGCAAAGCATCGTAGAAGATGTATGACAGATAGGAATCTACCTTTTGGTCATCCTTGTGCAAGGGAAGGGGGCAAAAAATGTCTTGCACCTGGGCCTTCGCTACATTAGTTCCACCCCTGGCAGCACTGGAGTTTCCTGTCTGTCACTTGATGGTGAGGATTGAACTTAGTGTGAGGATGTGACGTCATATCCTCATGTTAAGCTCCGCCCTTCGCCTTCGAGTGGCATAGATGATTTTTGGCGCCCAAAAAGTTATTAAGACTCAAAACCGAACTGATGGGCAGCAAACTTCTATTGACTGTCATGGTCCACTATTGGCTGAATTGATGAAACTTTACTTCCTCATTTAAAGATACATTTTCACATCATTGCTGTAATACACAAAATATTTATTTTAGCTGAGCCTGAAGATGGTAGTCGCTGTTTACATTAAATATGGTATTTTGTTTGTTTTAAGTAGTTTAATTCACCTGTGGCACAGACAGTGGCAGTAATAAAATATAGGAGCATAGATACTGTCTTAAAGTGTTTGATAAGGAATTAGTGTTAGTTGTGTGTTTCTGGTCATTTGCCTATTTTCTCTGTATTTACAGCTACTCAATACCCAGTGCAGTTGCATGGATTTATGTTTGTTACTAGATAGTTGATACATATGGTTTGGTTTCTCCTCAGGACCAATATTTTTATTGATAATCAGTACTATCATCATATATAGTCTACTATAGTCTCTACATGTGTTGAAGTAGCCTTACAACCAGAGGGGCAGAGTGGATCGGGGATGCGTAAGTGGTACATGGGGGGTTAGGGGGGGGGGACATTGTTCTGCACCTGGTGATGGAATCTCTGGTTAGACCACCGGGTTATGGACAAAAACATTTTTCTCAAATGAGCTATTGCTGCCTGAGTTTTGCAATTCAGCTTTCAATGTTCTACTATTCAATGTTTAATGTCAAGCTAATAAACTTTCCTGATTTTCTGTGGTATTTTAGAAGCTCATGGATACCAATTACATTCACATAACAGCATCATTTTTTTTTTTAAGTAGACAATACAGTCTTCACTACATGGCAACTCTTGACATACTATACCCTCAAAATGATTATGTTAATGTTAAAGTTAAACATTAGTTAGTCTCTGCATAGTTTGTGGTAATATATATTTACTTAATTTTCACTCAGACTTTCACATTTTAACTGTAGAGTTAGCATCTAAATTACATTCCTGAGCTTAATAAAACCATATAAAATTGATAACATTTCTTAAATCTAATCAGTTTAAGAGTGATCCACTGTGAACATGTACAAAACCATAGAATACTTTTCTATACCTTAGTAACAAAGAACAATTGTTGGCAGGTTAGAGAGTCATAGTTCGTTTACCTTATCTAATTAATATCCAGTGGCTTATCAACTGTTACACAAAAATATTGCGTGTGACTGCATGTAATAACCACTTGGCCTGCTTTGCCTGCTCTCTTCACAGGTAAAAGTGGAAATTTATTCCAGATATCTAAGACCTTTTCAGTGAAGGAGCACTGTCTCATCGCACACCTCAAACTTCAAACAAGGTTCTCTAGAACTTCTGGATAACCTTGTTTGAAGTTTGAAATCTTTCTTACAATGTCTTCAACAGTTATCATCCCTAATGCATTGTCTATAACACAAGACAAACAAGTTAAGACCATGGATTTACCTTGGTTCCTTGATAGAAATCATCAATAGACTGAGAACTCATAAATGGAAACTGGAAGTGGGTGTGAGTGTCGATTCCTCCCGGAATGACTAGTTTGCCAGTGGCATCAATCACTTTTATACTCTCTGGCTTTGCAGGACATAGGTTGAGTCCTACATCTTTCACCAGACCACCTTCGATGTAGACATCGGCCAAAAATGAAAAATCATCATTAACTACTTTTCCCCCTTTAATTAAAATCTTGCTGGGAGAAGACATTTTCTCTTTCCTTGATTACAGTAAAATATTTGTTGGTATGCTGGCAACTACTGTTGCTTTCTTCTTTACTTTTAGAACAAGATTTTACAAAATATAATATTTTTTAAAAAATGCTGTTATGACTTCTACAACATTTACCCTGATGCCTTCAGACAAGATGAGGCTTTTTATACAAGATGTCAAGCATTAGCAACAATGAAACATGTGACTCCTCCTTTTGGCTTCGATAAACAAGGGCAAGAAAAAAGATCAAGCTTCATGGAATGTTGGCCAAGCACAGTGAATTGTTGCCAATTCAGATGAAGGTCTCTCTATGTACTTGCGCCAACAAAAGTATTTTCAGGACAACACAGCTTTGGGGCACAACACAACTGTTATATAAGCCATTATATATTTTCTTTTAATAAAAAAGCAATCAATTTATTGAGCATAGTCACAGCTACACTGCCCAACTTGCAAGTATAGGTCAGAAATATGAAGACAGCAGTGACAACTCCAAGAATAGTACACAGGGGCACAAAAGATATCACAGTCAAAACTGGGGGGCACTCATAATTTCCGCAACTAAATCATATTAGTAGTGGTTGCAGGAGGGATAAAAGGGGTAGTTGGTGTCGGGAAGGGAAAGGGGCTGTAATAGGTGCAGGGGAGGGTTATGGACTGTAGTGTGTGCAGGGGATAAGGTGGGTGCAGTGGGGATAGGAGCTGTAGTAGGTGTAGAGGATAATGGGGGCTGATGCGGGTGCAGGGGGAAAAGATGCTGTATGGAGTGCAAAGATAGAGGCTGTTGAGGGTAGAGGCGGATTTAGTGGGTGCAGGGGAGGGATGGGTGCTTTAGTGGGTGCAGGCTGTAGTGGGTGCTGTAGTGGGTGCAAGTTGGACAATGCTACAGTGGGTGTAGAGGTGGGTGAGGGGCTGTGGAGGGTTATAGGCTGTAGTGGAAACAGGGAGTTGTAGGGGTTGTTGTAAGCACAGAGGCTGTATTGGCACAGTGGGGATAGGAGTTGTTATGGGTAGAGGAAAAAGGAGGGGTAGCTGGTGCGGGGTGGGGGTGTAGCTGGTGCAGGGGGATAAAGGCTGTAGAGGGTAATACTTAGAATGGCCAGATTTAACTATAAAAAAAATAGAGAGAAAACACAACTAGCAAAGATCAGGGACCAGAAATAAAGAAATTCAATAAATATCTAGCCAGGTCAGGATTACAGAGGTCACAAGAATCACCAGAATATCAGGGTAAATATATTGCACTCTATGAGGAACAAAGAAGAAACCATGACAGGGTAATGACTATGGGGCTAAAACTTTATTTAAATACTGAGGTACACACTGATTGGTCCACATTATTCCTGAATTCCCAAAACGTGCAGGAACAGGGTCACAGTGATTACTTGGCACTGCCAGCACAGAAAATTATATTAGGCATCAAATCGGTATAAGTAGATTGGGGCCTCGAGCGTGCAATGTCCCTCTCGCTATCAGCAAGCTGGAAACCATTCGCCTCCCGATTAGTGCATTCGGACATTACATAGGATTTAACCATATTAATCCTTGCATATTTGCCATCAATCTTCTTGTCCACCTGTGCAAAACATATCACTGACACCTTGGAGAAAAGATCTTGACTGCTGAACGTAAGCCACATCACTATCTAACCTGCCCTATTAATGTCGTGTAACACCTATTCTTCATTGTTTCTATATGCTACCCATTAAACTGAGAATCCAGGCCTGTTGACTTGTCACAGTACTATCTAAAATGAAGCCTCAGATGATAGTGAGGAGATTATAGAATATTTTGGGAAATGCGCACCCTTTTTCAAAATTTCTTCATGTTTTTAATCAATGAAGATCAGTATAACTTCTAGTCTATAGACTGTAAGCTCGTTTGAGCAGGGTCCTCTTCAACCTATCGTTCCTGTAAGTATTTTTGTAATTGTCCTATTTATACTAAATCCCCCCCCCCCCTTCTTCTATTGTAAAGCACTACAGAATCTGTTGGTGCTGTATAAATGGCAATAATAATAATAATAATAATAATAGTCCAGCATTAATGGTTCTAGTTAGAGATGTCGCAAACCGTCCACGAACTTCTCGCGAATGGATCCCCGCGGTTCGCCACGAGCTGTTCGCGGCGAACTCCGGTCAGCTGACAGGTCCCGGCCAATCTCCAGCAGACCCTCCCTCCCAGACCCTCCTACTTCCTGGACAGCATCATGGATCATGGATGCTGTCCAGGAAGTAGGAAGGAACCGTGGCGAACCGTTCGCGAGAAGTTCGCGGACGGTTCACGACATCTCTAGTTCTAGTTAATAAAAATAATTAATAGGGGTTTTACTAACTTAATCCACATGTAATAGCTACCTGTATAGGCAAATATATAATCTGTAATTGGTGCAGTTCTGCCATCAGGATATTAAGCACTGGGTTCTTTTAGGGAGATAGAAATATCTATCCCAAACCAGACTGCATTTAGCTGAGCCCCTACCAGTTTGGAACTGCTTGACATTGGTTGCTCCATTGTACAATAAAGCTGGAAGGAAATGGTTTCACAGTGAATTCAGGAGAGATGTCAAGGAGCCAATAGTCAGTCTTGCTTTACACTAAAAATCAGGGGAAAAAACAAAACTTACAAAAGTTATGCAAACTGGAAAGTTGCAAACAATTTGTATTTAGTTATTAATTTTAGAGTGTCTGAAACAGTGTGTTTGTGTGTTTGGGCCATTTGCGTAGCTGGGGATGTGTATTTATGTTAGTCTGTGTGTCTTGAAGACTGCAACTTGTCTGCGCGAATGTCTAGGAATGTGAATGTCTGTGAGTTTGCTTTTGTGCGTATGTCTGGGAATGTGTGGCCTCTTATAAATGATTTTAGAAGGGCCCTGTGCTTTCTGATGTAAGAGGAGCTATTTTCCATCCCATGTTCATATCAATGATTCTGATTTAAAGGAAATTGTTGAGAGCAAAAAAAAGAGTGATATTGGTATGAGAAGAGATGGAGAGAGATTGTATTGCAAATTCTATAATTTCTATTAACTATAGTCAGGCAGTTTTAAAGATCTTTGTTGCCACAACCCTTCATGAGAATAACCCCACTCACTTCTTTGTCTCTCTCTTTCTGTTTTTCGTTGTCTCTCTACCCAATGTCTTCAATACCCTCTTGTTCAACAGTCTCTTTTTCAGAACTCCAATACCATATTTTGTTCTTGACTTCCCACCAGTCTATATGCAATTGATTCTTCCAATTTCTATTTTACCAATGTGGTGTGTTGCCGTGAATGTCTTTACCAACAGATCCATCTCACTCTCTTACATGTTCTTCCCAAACCATTTGCAAACTTTGTTTTTCACTTTTAGCCCCTTCTCATTTTCCTGTTTATTCCACACTCCACAGCCTTTATTTGGTTCTTTCATCTAATTGTTTCTGTCTAATTAACAGAGGAGGGAGGAAAAAAAAACAACTTTTTATTATTTTACCAAAACACAATTTTACAGTTTTCGCTGGACTTTTTCACACCTCTCATACTATCTTTCTAACTCCCCCTCTCTCTCAGCGATGTGTGTCTCCTGTTGTTTTTCTTAGTCTCTTCTAAGTTTTTGTTTTTTAGTATTTTTCTCACCTGTCATGCTATTTTTTTTACTTCCTCTCTATCTGCCTGTTTGTCTCCAGATGTTTTTTTTAGTCTCTCTTAAGCTTTTTATTTATTCTGTTCCTAGTTCCTTTTCTTGGTCTCCAAAATATGTTTTTAAAAGAAGTCTGTTCACTAAACATTGAGTTAAATTACATTGAAATAATGTCCAATGCATGACCAAGAGTTATCCACTTCATATTTTCTTTATTTTTTTTAATTGAACCATACGTAATCTAGATAAGTGGCTTATTGACATAAATGTTAGCCTTTAAGACCCAGAAATATATATTATGTGCCTATTATTATACCCTTCTCTAAAATAACTTTATGTGACACATGAGCATGAATGACACCTCATGCTCTAATAATAGGTCGTGGAAGTGAAGAGAGCTAATCTTGTCCCTCTTCTGCTTATTCCAAAAATGGAATAATATAATCATACTTTTTTTGTATGAAGGAAAGGTGAAGAAGGAAAAAGGGTGAGGGAATATAGAGAAGGTTACCACCGCAATGAACCAGCAACAAAATGGATTCTAAACCCAAATTATTAGGAAGAAGCATATTACCACCATGGGGAATATTACCATTTTTTAAACTATGCCTTTTATGTCTGGGAGTTCAAATCGATGCCACAAAGAGTATTTAAAAGATATCTGTCATCAAATTTAAGGGAAAAAAAATGTAAGTTGACGTCTTACTAAATATCAGGAATATGTCTTTGAACCTAGTTGATTTCTTGATAACATTGGACATTCTAGCGGACCACGGGTAACCCGATCGGTGACCTCCGCTAATTCCTCTACTCAGCCACTCTGCAACCGTTAAAATAAGCAGACCTCCATTCCCCCAGTAACCAGATGAAACATAGTCCTGGGAGTCAACTGATTTTATTCAGGCCATATGTGGCTTTTATGCCCAGATCCCTATATAGGGTTTCCAACACACAAATACAAAGTTTTCAATTACAGGATCCTCTGTGCCTGAGAGATAATTGCGTGAGACAAACATATAATCCAATTATCTCGCAGGTACAGAAAATCCATACAAAATATAAAGTACCCCAAAAGTGTCCCCACCATACTCAGGAACCCCACAAAAAGTACATCCCAGGATAGCCCCGATCTGAGTGTATAACATATCCAAAGATCACTCAGATTGGTTCAGTGAAACAGGAATGCCATCCAGGTAAAGTTTTGACTGGCCAGACACGAGGCGCTAGCCCAAAACAGTTCCAGGGAAATAGGTGACCTGGCCGGTCTCTGTCCTGGGGGTTCCTGTGTGAAAAGCATGCAAGGGAATCTCTTCATTTCAGGATATGAATGCTCCCCTTGTTTGGTAGTTCATATCTCCTGAACATTGTTCGTATAGGTGGTCGTGAAATAGAACGGGCAGTGGTCTAATCTTTACTGGGATTCGTGCGAGTGCCTTGCCAAAAAGAGTTTCAGGCACTCGACAACCAAGCACCGCTGCCCACGTTTGGGAGACTATATGGCTGCCATTCTTTTGTACACCACGTGCGTTCTGTTTTACGAAATAGCGGCCACCCAGGGGTAGCATTCATTAATTACTTCCCTTGCAGTTTTGCACTTAAGTTGCTGGTGTGAACATTTTAATGGGGTACAAGGGTGGTCCTCGTTTGGGAGACGAATGGATATGTTTCATATGAAGTACTCTTGAAAAAGGGTAAAACAGATTAAATGAGGGGAAAACACACACAATAGGTGGTAAGTTCCACCACACAGCTATTTGGATTAGGAGCAGCCAGAACGGGTGCATCTATAAGAGCGCTCATTAATTATTCTGTATATGTTGGGTGGCCACTCTGCAGTTTTAATTATGTCTCCCCCTTTACTGGCCTTTCAGTGGGATACCTTTGTCTCCATGGCCCTTCTGCATATATCTGTACTTTGCCTTACCTGGACCTTTGGGCATCTATACTAAACATTTTGTGCGGTTTGTTTTACTTTATATTCAGGTTACTAAGTTTAGGATGCCCTGGCAAAAGTACTAGTGTGTCACGCATGCGCGCTGATGACACCACGCGAAGAGTGCATTTTTGGACATTTTCAACTCTTTTTGGATTTTCTTGGACTCTGTGAGTGAGGCACTCAACTGACAGTTGGGGAGAGTGGTGAAGTGTTAATTCTTCCAAGTCGCTTACAGTTGGGGGCTTTGTACATAAAGGGATGTGTCCCAAAATGTTTGTAATTTCTTTGACCCTTCCTTCACCAGCAATATCAATTTTGTGCCTGAGGTATTTCTATGCTATATGTTGCACTGTCTGAGGCATAACAGTAATGTACCTGTTTGGTAGCAGTGGGCTACTTGCTTGCGATTGTTTAGGCACTGCAGTCATCTACTCCTTACTTTGTTTTTAGGTGAAAACTTAAAAGTTCCCCCCAAATTAAAATAAATAAATAAAAAAAAATTAAAATCATTACATTCACCAGTGCTGTAGAATTTGTTGGTGTTTTATAAATACCAGTAATAATATTAAAATAATTAAACTTATAAAAGAAATAAAATTAAAAATTTGCTGCAGCCCAGGAGTAGTGGGCATTTGAGCACAGGGCTTAAAGGACCACTATAGGCACCCAGACCACTTCAGCTTAATGAAATGGTCTGGGTGTCAGGTCCATCTAGGGTTAACCCTGCCTGCTGTAAACATAGCAGTTTCAGAGAAACTGCTATGTTTACCTATGGGTTAATCCAGCCTCTAGTGGCTGTCTCATTGACAGCTGCTAGAGGCGATTCCGCGCTTCTTACTGTGATTTTCACAGTGAGAAGATGCCAGCGTCCATAGGAAAGCATTGAGAATGCTTTCCTATGGACTGGCTGAATGCACGCGCGGCTTCGATGACAGGGAAAGGAGGCGGAGAGTCCCCAGCGCAGAGGGAGCCCAGCGGTGGAGAAAAGGTGAGTGTTTAACCCCTTCCTCGCCCTAGAGCCCGGTGGGAGGGGGACCGTAAGGGTGGGGGGACCTAGAGACCCTATAGTGCCAGGAAAACGAGTATGTTTACCTGGCACTATAGTGGTCCTTTAAATTTGTGTGTTTGTATTTGCTTTTATATTGCACAGCTGTGTTGCAGGGCTGCCGCCCACCCCATGCATGTCATAATAAGGGTTAGTAAGTGCGCAGGGGTTTAGAAAAATACCACTCTCTTTTCATTAGAGGTTTTACCTTTTAGCTAAAAGCAGCAAGGTGAAAAGTTAGGAACCATAGCAGACTTGTCAAGCAATTTGATTCAAGTGAATATTAGACTAATAATTATTTTTCACCATTCCTGTAAGGTATACACTTTTCAGTTCGGCTGTAAATTCTGTAATTAATGAACACAATTAATTGTATCCTTTTTTATGTATTGCATATAATACATTGCCCTTTTATTACTTTTACTGTCTGCAAGTCCAGCGACCTTGTACCTTGTATCAGTTTGCTCACAGTGAGGCAATGACCTGCGTTTGAAAGAAGTGACCGCATGTCAGTGCATGACCCCATCTGACTACTCTATAGCTGGTCATGGGCAATATCTGAACGGAAAATCAGCTAGAAATGTATAAATATATAATAGTATTGGGGGAAAAAACTCTGCAAATATAAGTCAACATGTCAACTCAAGTCACATTTTAGTTAATAGATGCTGTGAAGAAAGGAGTATTACAACACTGTATTTAAACTCTACCTTTAGATCAGACCTGCACAACTTGGTAGTAGGTAGTGGCCAATATTAAAATAGTCCAAACTTCTTCGGGCTACAGATAGGTTTTTAGCCCCTCACATTCCAAGTAAAGGTATAAAATTACATATAACAATACAGATACACTGACACACATACACATGCACACACACTATGACAGATATACAGATACACACACATATACTGAGAGACATACAGGTACACTGACAGACACACACTGACAGACATTCAGACACACACACACACACACACTAAAAGACACAGAGATACACACGCTAACGGACATACAGACAGACACACTGGTAGACATACAGATACACACAGACATACAGATTTACATGCACCCTCCTCCCTCCTGCGCAGCTCCAGTCACTCTGGGAGGAAGTGACCAGTTGTCACTTCCACCCATACCACCGATAAGCAAGGGGCGCAGTGTTAAAGGGCCACAATGCCCGACCGGGCCCTTTCTGGCGCAAACCCACCCTAAGTGCATAGGCCACCCGATGGGCCTCCTTAGTGTGCGGCCCATACTTTGTGGGCCGTCGGAAATCCCTTACTTTTTTGTGTATGAATAGAGCATTATATTGTGTGTGGTTAAATATGTTTGAGAGAGTGGCTGATTTTGAATGTATACATGTACAGAGAGTGTGGGCAGCAAAGTGGGGTGGGGAGGGCCTGACTTGGATGGAATTTGTAAAGTATAAAAATATATTACAGCACTTTCTTTTTAAAGCAGTGTCCCTTTTTTCAGGTGCCCAGGAACAGCATTTTATCAAGCTTGATAAAGACTGTCGCAGTGGTTGAAACGTTGCTGTTTTACACTTTGGTTACCTGAATACAGGGACATTACTTTAAAAAGGAAGTCTTTAAATTATTTTTTATACTTTCCTGAATATACACTGCTTTGTATGGAACCAGATTCCTTGCAGTAGTTTAGAAACACTAAGATTATTTTCTGGAAAAGAGGATAGTAAGTAAAACTAGAAAACCTACAATTTCTGGGGAAATTGTGTGAAGTGTTCTTGCCTCCACCAGTAGTCTACAACTGGAGTGGGCGGAGTAACTGGGTGGAGTGGCTGGAGTAACTGTTGTGTGGTTGGAGTGGCTGTAGTAACTGTGGAAAGGTTGGACTGGGCAGAGTAACTGTGTGGAGTGGGCAGAGTAACTGTGTGTAGTTTTTGGAGTGAGTAAAGATAGTAAACATTATACTAACCAATTGATCAAATTTAAAAAGTGCACACGGCAAGCTTGATAGAGTGAGAAATGCATTTCAACTTTTATTTATTTATATAGCACATTTAATTACAACGTTGTTGCCCAAAGTGCTTCACAGTTACATTAAAACATTCATTTATAAAAACATTAGCAGGTGTACAAAAGGCCCTGTCTATGACATCACTTGCTGCTCCAGCCTGGCACAGGTCAGAGTATTTTGCCATCTTCAAACGGTATTTTACAAACTATACATCCTACAGCGAAGAGCTTTATATTGTGAGAATCACAAGACACAGACCTACATTTTGACACATAGTATGTCTCTGAAATATTAAAATGAAGGCACAGTCACAGTTTCGAAATTGTCATTCAAGTTTGAGCTGGCTAGAGTGGAGTTTCAATGAATGTCAATGGACGGCGTGAGTTGCAAACAAATGGTCATGTTGTGAAAACTATCAGGACTATGGCTTAGCCGTGGATACGTTTAGTGGCAGCAGGGATAGCTGAACGTTTTGATATAAGATTTGTGTAGGTGGGCTTGAAAATGAGGGAGTGGTGGCAGTTTAGAAATCATGTCCTTATTTTTCAGCTTTTGCCAGCTAGTTTTGAACATTTTGCCATTCATTCCCATGGGACCAATTTCGACACAAAAATGATGATATTCCGTGAACCATTCGGCAAACGTTCCACAAAGTAATAGCAATCCAATCGGGAACAATCCGCACGTTTCAGTATATTACTGTCTATGTAGTGTAAAAACTGTGGGAGGAGTTAGGGTGGTAAATTTGGCTATAATAAGAATAAGAATACTATATATGTGAGATAACATAAGTGGTCTTGTTATGCAAGAACACTTAAATATAGGAAAATTTGGGGAATATATAGGGAAAAAATTGCGTCTCTTTAATTCTGTAGTTAGTTTCAGTTCTCCATGACAGCATTTAGGCACATTAAAAAAATGAGGCTTGTTTGAAATCTGCCCTGTTTCAGCAGGATTTGCCCATGCCTAGTCTCCTTTAAGAAGGAATTTCCATTGAGTTGCCATTTGGGCCGCAGAGCCAGCTGTCCATAAGTGGAGGCATGATACTGGACTCTTTATTCAGGAGCCATCATTGGCTGATAGCACCAGTGGGTGGGGTTACAGTGTCCACAGAGAGAGCACAACAGGAACTGCTCCTGGCCACTGCCAAATGTAAGTCTATAATATTATCTTTTTCTCCACCCCAAAGCCACAGTGACTGTCTGAAGGCTGATTAAGTAAAGGCATTTACTCAAATACATAATTAATACATATAAAGTCAGGGATACCCAGGGACGGCAAGGCGAGGGGGCAATTCTGACACAGAGCACTGTGCTGCCTTTCCCTAATAGTTTTAATAACTTCTATTGCACATAACCACCATCTTCTTTTAAGTGCTCATTCACTCTACAGCTGAGACCAGCGACAATCATGCTGTGGCTAGTTGAAAGATTGTGAAGTTTCAAATTGCAGGACTAGGGCTGTGACTCTGAGGACTGATCTAAATCTGATTTCAATATGTTTTAATTTGTAATGATTGCTGATACTGTTAACCATGTCAGCAACTTCTTGGCTCCATATTTTCACTGCAGATTAAGTATATTGTCAGCTGCAAAGATAATAATGAGCCTATCAGTATCCTACTGCTTTGCCCATTTGTACATTGTGTGCTGACTGCCAATATTGAGGCAGGAGTTGCTATCATGTTTGGAGTCTATCAGTATCTTGATGCTTTAACCATGTGCACACTCTGTGATGAGAGCTAATGGAGTAACTGACGTTATATAACAGCAATAATATTTAATAGAAAGCTAATGTTATCATAGCAGGAGCACTACTGATGATGAGACCATTAAGGGGGAGCTAAGAGAGAGCTAGGAAGATAGACAGAGATAGAGAGAAAGTTAAAGCAGTTTACAGAGACATGTACTATGTAGGGATCTCTGAATTGCAGCTCTTTGTAATCCATCATGATCCTGGTTGTGTGGGATAGTTATGAGTATCTCCTTATTGTGCCCATCACTGTGTGTGTTATTTCTCTGTATTTTACTCAGCTCTACCTGTTGTATGGATATTCCCATAGTTTACACAGCTCTGTTTATTGTATAGGATCTTTGTATTGTGCCAAGCTCTGTATATTAAATAGAAACTATAGTCACCAGAACAACTACAGCTTATTATATTAGTTCTAGTGAGTATAATCATTCCTTTCAGGCTTTTTGCAGTAAGCACTGTTTTTTTTCAGAGAAAATGCAGTGTTTATATTACAGCCTAGGGATAACTCTACTAGTCACTCCTCAGATGGCTACTAGAGGTGCTTCCTGGAGCAGTACTGCACACTGTGTAGCACTGCCATTCAGTGTCTCCACCCTCTGCATGGAGACACTGAACTTTCATTATAGAGATGCATTGATTCAATGCATCTCTATGAGGATATTCTGATTGGCCAGGGCTGTGTTTGGCTTGTTCTGGCTCTGCACTGAACTGCCGTCTGTACAGTCTCTGCCAATCCAATTCTTTCCTATGTGAAAGCATTGTGATTGGCTCACACCAACACTTCTGATGATGTCAGCCAAGCAGGCAGATCGGGTCAGCACCAGCAGCAACAGACTGGAAAAAAGGTAAGATTTTACTATATTTAGGGAGCCAAGAGGGGAGGGAGTGAGGGAGGGTGGTGGGCAAGGGGGCTAGATTGTGTTTTTAACACTATAGGGTCATGTTTGTGTTTCTGACCCTATAGTGTTCCTTAAAATCTCTTTTTTCCCCCACAGCTCTGTTTGTGCTATGGTTATCTTTGTATGGTACTCAGCTCTGTGTATTTTATTGATATCGTTATGTTGTGCCCAGCTTGTTTTATTGTATGAGCGTCTCTGTATTATGATCATCTATCTGTATTGTATGAGTACTGTATAGGGTAGCGTAAGATTATGGGGGAGGAATCTGGCGCCCCGCCATCTTAAATCTTCACCATCCACCACTGCCTATAGATTTGTGCAATAACAAGCTGTGTGAACGCTCTTCTCCTAACACTGCAATAGTATAATCCTTTAAAAGTCGATTACATAATATTTATGTCTATTCTCACATGCTGTGGCACCGGTAACACTAATTTGTGGAACATCTAAATTGTAGAATGTAAAAGATATCATTAACAAAGTTGGCAAATCATTAACTAAATGCTAATATGAAAAACAATGAGGGTGGTAGCAGTACATCCAATCAGGGAAGAATATGTAAGAAACTCCACACTGTACAACTCTGATTATTTGTACCATAATTAACCCCACAGCCTGATTATGTATAGCAATTAATACATGTACCATTTTACCACCTGTACTTGTCTCTATGGCATATGTGTATCAAAAAAAATCACAGTATCTGTTAATTATGTTTATATTTATCGTGGCAAAAATGATTCTGGGGCAAATTGATGGGCAGATTTAAATTACAGGCTCCAAAACCTCGGGCCCTATACATTCCCAAAAAATTATTGTGTTAATACTATTATTATGTTCATGTAATAAATAGGCATTAGAAGCATATATAGATTCATTTCTATGTTTAAATATTTTTACTTGTGTTTAAAAGCAAAACCACATTTGAGTGCACATAGAAAGAAGGCTCATATAAAACCAACTGTGTAGGTGTGTATCAACTGGATATTTAGAAAAACGTCTCCTGTTCAAATAAAAACTGCAGACATAGATAAAACCATCACTAAATTACCTTTGTACCCTATGTGTGAATGCATGGTACATGCATGGTGTGGTGACAGTGGTGTGCCAGAACGTGCACATAGTGTGTAGAAGCATGTAAATAGTGTGAAAGTGAGAACAATGTGTCAATGAGTGTTCTATTATAATAATTAATTGTAATAATGCATGTCATTTACAACCGCGGTTTCTCTCCTCGAACCTGTTGCATTGGTGCACAGTAGTGCTGTGTGTTTTTATGTACTTTTGCCATTTGAAAGCAGTGGTTTACGTGTGTGAAGTGCCTTTGAATGTAAGGGGGTGTCTGCATGTCGTGTCGAGATTTGAATGCAGTGGTGTATTTTTGTGTGGTGTTGGCGTTTGAATGCTGAGATGTATGCACATACCCACACTAATACATACAGATACACAGAATGACACTCACACATTGCCATTGGGTGGCCCTAGGTTCGATGACCTGGCTCAGCCTTGGACCGCCGCCCTCCAGCTACAACACTGCCGGTCTGGTGCAGGGGACGCTGCTGCGGTTATATTGGCTGGGCTGCGAGTTTGACATTATACACCCCAGCATCGCATCCACTGACTTATTGTAGAAACTAGCCATTAATACTACAGTGATCAGGAAATAACTATTTAAAAAAAAGGAAAATATTGTCATGCAGTCGTGCCCCTTTTAATACCCCCCAAAAATATATACACTATGGACACGCCAGGTTGTGAATATAGATTTAGTTTTGTGAATAGCTCTCCAGAAAGAACCCTGGATCTCACAGCTGTTTCTCCTGACAACCCCTGGTAGAGTAAATTGCCAGGAGTTCTGTCACAAGTTACGTCACCATAGTATTCTCGTCAACGTATGAAAATATGAAACAGCAAACGTAAAGAGTACTGTTGGAATGTGTATTTCCATTTAAACAGCCACACATTCCAGAGATACTACACTTTATAGTACTAGAAATGGCAATGCTATCTTAAAGGGACACTATAGTCACCAGAACAACTACAGCTTATTGAATTTGTTCTGGTGAGTAGAATCATTACCTTCAGGCTTTTTGCTGTAAACACTGTCTTTTCAACTTCACTGGCCACTCCTCAGATGGCTGCTAAAGATCCTTCCTGGGTCATGGCTGCCTAAAATGCATCCAAACATTCAGTGTCGCCTCCCTCTGCATGCAGACACTGAACTTTCCTCATAGAGATTCATTGATTCAAGGATGAGGAGATGCCGATTGGCCAGGGTATGGGTCTGTATTTGCAACATTTCTGCCTGAAACACATAAAGCATATCCAGGGATATTTGCAATTGTGTGGCAGAGGCTGGCTCTGCCCCTGATCTGCCTCTTTGTCAGTCTCAGCCAATCCTATGGTGATTGGATCAGGCTACCACTTCTGCTGATGTCAGCAGGCAGTGGGCATGTGTAAAGGAAACAGTGACAATGTAAGCAGCTCCAGACTTGAAAACAAGTAAGATTTCTATATTTAGGGAGGCATGAAGGGACCACGGTGGCTAGATGGTCGTTTTAACCCTATAGGGTCAGGAACACATGTTTGTGTTCCTGACCCTATAGTGCTCCTTTAAGTCGCAACAATTTACTAGAATTTGTGGCAGGGTTATTCGCTAAACGGGATCTAAACATTGTATGCCACAAATTGGAATAATCAGTGATTATTTCTGATAATTCCTGGTTTAAAGAATAACTCTTGGATATTTTCGAAGTGGATGTGAAATGGGCAAATCACGTGATTCTAAATGACTTTACGAAATTCTTGAATTAAATCAGATATCCATACCTTGGTCCCCGAGTAGAAATCATCGATGGCATGAGTGCCCATAAACGGTAATTGCATGTGAGTGTGAGTATCAATCCCGCCAGGAATCACTAGCTTTCCTGCAGCATGTATAATCCTCAAGTTAGTCAAGTTATCCAACTGCAGATTTGGTCCAATTTCTTTAATCAAACCATCTTCAATGTACACATCAGCAACCTCGGAGAAATCATCGTTAACTACTTTCCCACCTTTAACCAATATCCGGTTAGAAGCCATATCAGAAAGTTTTACTATCTGAGTTAGTTTTACGAATTGAGTTAGTTCTCTTTTCTCTCTTATTTGATAAATTAAAAAAAATAGAGAAAGAGAGAAAGAAGACAAAATAATAAGAAAAAACGTAGCAGAAACCAGTCCTTTGGATTATCCAGATCTCTAAGATGTTATGTGCTTATTCCAGACACAGCTCTCCGCTGTGAGAGTTGATCTTGTGTGTGTCCTACCCTGATAGGCTATGTTATACACTGCATTCCAGAGCTTGTTTTAAACACTGCATACCAGAGCTTCCATGAAATATTATTCATTGATAGCATTCTCCGTTTGCCTCCCACTCTTTCCAAAATACTATGAACGCAACAATGTATGATTAACTTTACTAACTAAAACACAGATTGTTTGTGTAGCCATGAAAGTATAGAATTTACACAAGTATTTATCTTATCTAAGGTATCTAACTGTTCATTAACCCCCCTGGATGTATGGAAGTTGTACAGTTAATAACCTAGAGAATCCTTAAATGCCCTTTGACTTTTGGTCCTATCTCCAGTCCTCACATCAATTACTATTATTATTATCAGCATTTATAGAGAATTAACATATTCCTCAGCACTTTACAATTATAGAAAGGGGACATTTAGAGGCGAAGAAGGCCCATGGTCAAATGAGCTTACAATCTACGAGAATTTCAGGTAGGTGGTAGGTAGGTAGGATTTGAGGTAGGTGGATATATGTTAATAGGTGTTTTGCCCAAGGACACTTACTGGTGAGATGGTTATAATGCACTCAAATTCCCATATTTGTCTACAATATATACACTCTAAACAACATAACATAGGAGTTAAAAGGGTGAATCATTATATTCACAATATATTGCAGAATTAATTTTATTACCACCCCATTACAAATATAAAAAATAAAGACAAATACAGTGGGACCTCGGTCTACGAATTTAATGCGTTCTCTGGGACGTTTCTTATTGCGAAAAATTTGTAAACCGAAATTCAGTTTCCCATAGGAATGCATTGAAAACCAATTAATTCATTCTGGAGGTCAGAAAAAAGTAAAAATGAGCTGGCATGGAAACCAACCCACAATGCAGAACACACAATAAAAGGCATGCAAACGAAGAAGCTCAGCTCCCTCCCTACCTTTCCACAGCTTGAGAAATGCACCAAAAAGTCCCAAAACAACTGCAAACAATTTCCCGAATGGCTCCAAAACTCGATACAAAAGCCGCTCCAACACCTCCACACTCGACGCCACGTGCTACCCACAGCCTCCAGCATGCAGGGCTCGGTGCTATAAACCTCCCAGGTGCAATGCATCCTGGGGAAACTTGCTTTGTATTGTGAAAGAAAATTGTAAACTGAGGCATTATTTTCAATGGATTTTAATTTGTAAACCGAAAATTATGTTAACCGAGGCGTTTGTAAACCGAGGTCCTATTGTATATAATTACATAATTTGCTTTCACTGAAGGTGAACTTTCACTTTACTGAAAGCAGGCTCTAGGCAAAACTGAAGCCCACACTAACACCCATTCTGAAAAAAATAAATTAGGGTTGCAATGTGTGTGTATAAGGAGCTGTAGTTAAATTGAAGATCAGCGCTGGATACAGAGATCTAGTCTCTGTATTCATCGATCAAAGGCTTGCAGTGTCGTGGCTTCCTGACAAGGTTGGGGGTGAGAATGGCATGGTTGGAAGCAGGGCCAGTGCAAGGATTCTTTATTCACTAAACTCTGAATTCCAGTGAATAGTCATTTATGGAAAGAGACACACTGAGTAGACATTAAAGGGAAACTATAGTACCAGGAAAACAAACTTGTTTTCCTGGCAGTATAGCTTCCCCCTCTCTCAAGCACCCTTACCTTGTGGTGCAAAAGGGGTAAAAACAACCTTTCGTCACTGATGTCCCTTGGTGCTGGCTCGGTTCCACCTTCACTCATTAATGGTCGCATTAGGATTTCCCCATAGGAAAGTATTACACAATGCTTTCATATGGGGTTTTGCGTGCCGCTGGATGTCCACATGCATGGTAATCATTGCAGTTTGTTAACCCCTTAGTGACTGCGGACGTCAACCCAAAAAATGGTAATTAACGACCGCTGACGCAACCTTTACGTCCGCGGCCAAAATGAGCACTGGAAGAGATCGGGATCGCTTCCAGCCGCTCTTAGGGTATTATATGATGCCGCCTCAATATTGAGGCATCATGGAATACCCCCTCTGACTGCCGGGACCCCGAGTGATCGCTGCCCCCTGGAAAAAAAAAAGTTAATAAAAGTAAAAAAAATATATTTAATTAAATTAATAAATTCTAAATATATATATTATATAAATATATATGTTATATTACAGCTTGCACGCCCCTAAGGCCAGCACTGCTGATTAAGCCGGAGCTCCTTGAGAACTATTTCATGGTCTGCAACTCAGCACCCAGTGGAGTTGTAGACAGGAAGCTGGTAGGCTCTCTCCCCCCTGGGCAGACTAAGTGGAAGGGCCCCTCACCTAGAGGACCCCCTCCTAGTTTCGAGCCCTCAGCCACAGATTTTGCCATGTATAGCTATAAGTTATCTATCAGGTTGTGCAAATAACTCACATGTGATTGTGTTTCATGCTGCTAAGGTGCACTCAAATATGTGGAGAATGCCAAAGAGTTATTCCAACTACCATGACCACTTCTGCTTTTAGAAGTGCTCATGGTAGTACGGGGTCTGTATTTGCAGCATTTCTGCCTGAAACACATAAAGCATTTTCAGGGATATTTGCAATTGTGTGGCAGAGGCTGGTTGCACCCCTGGCACAGAGTGCTGGCGACAGGCGTAATAGAAGCTTATGTCTCCTCTTCCTCCATTTTATACTCTTCTCTATTGTCCTCTCTCCTTCCCTACTCCCTTTGCTGGTTCAGAAGCGTTTGAATTGACTGCCGCATGGCTCCTTTGTGGTCAGACGGAGACATGCTGAGCAGTGCAGGGAGCTTCATCCAGTGTTGAATTCAAAATAAAAAAAACCTTATTTAATATCTTTTTTTTAGTATTTGAGCAGGAGGGAATCTAAATAATAATTTGAATTATTTCTAAAAAAGAAAACATTTTTCATTCAAAAGGCCAAAAAAGGTTGGAGAAACCCTCTAAGACCCAGCTTAAATCTGGGTTGCTGCAACTGTATAAGAGCCACCCTCAACCTTCTCCTCTGCCACAGGAAGATGGCAAAAAAAGTCATGTGGACATCATGGTTTAGGAGAAGTAGAGAAAGGATTTGCAGTGGGTATAATACTTTGCCAAGCCCTGCCTGATATCACGAGAAAAATGTATCGCCAATTTTTTATTTGAGAGAATATGTTGGATGAACGGAAACATGTTAAGCTTGTATAAATTGGTAATTAGTCTAGGAATTAGAATGCCAAGGTGTTATCTGGGAGTCCGATCATTGGATGGCATCAAAATCGTAGGAAGGCTGCAAGGGATTTAGTCCAAACCCTAAAGCCATATATTTGGACTGCTTAACACAATAGCCTATATAAGGATACAATGAGTAATCTTAAGCAGGAAGGTATTCAGATGTACAAAGCAAGATATCTTCTGCGAATGCCTTGATGTTTATTTGGCTTGAACAAACTGAAATCCCAGGGGAGGTTATGTAAGATACAGATCAAAGGGTCTACAGAGTGTTTAAAGAGAAAAGGAGATAATAGACAGCCTTGACAGATCCCTCTTTCCTTAAAAGCCAAGTCACAAATGTTAATTTGTAATTTAGTAGAGGGTGAACTATATGGATTCTTGATAAAAATTAAAGAATTTAATGAACTAAAAAATAAAGATATATTTCAAGATTTGCAACACATGGGACCAAGAAACTTACTATTGTTAGTATGGATGCTGATATGCCTGCCTGAACATCCTGGATAGACTGTCTCCCCCTGGTAAATCCCAATTGTTGTTGATGTAAAATATAAGGTAGGAATTATAGTTTTCCTTATTTGTAATAATATCAAATTTTATATTAATCATTTATTGTTAATATTACTAATATTGTATGAATCGTCGATTTCAGCTAAAGGAAGTATAGAGGTTGTCCTGCTACTTGGAATGTCCACTTAGATTAAATCTTCATCTGCTGTACCATTTTCAAATGGAAATCGAAGGATAATGCAAACGTCCGTGCCTAAATATTACTCCTAATTTAATACACATTAAAAATCCCGTGTTTATGTCAACGTTTGCTACATATGTATACACTAATATTTATCAGAACTATAATTCCGCTGAGATTGACTCCAACGTGCAAACCAACTATTACATTTGTTTTATAGATTATCTGGATGATTTGCAAATATTTAACAAAACAAATGTTGAATGATTAAATAGACTCTGCCCCTTCCCAAGTATAATTGAGAAAATCACTGCAATATCCTAAATACTTGAGAATCATAACTTCAGCTTTTTCCAATGTGAAGAATGCTGCTGATTTGTAACAGATGGTCCCTGCAGATCCAGTTGTCAGGAAATTTTACACACTACAGTGAATTACAAGATGGAATAAAAAAAAAAAACTAGGAAGATTCTCAAAGTACACATTTGAGACGGATTATATTTCCAATAACCGCAACGTTTCCTATTTGTAGCATGAGAATGGCGCTATTTTAGATTCCAGACACCCTATCTGATGTCTGTTTGATCATCATATTGCAAGCCAAGTGTTTATACACATTCCTTGAAGCGCTTATGCATATTCCATTTTAAGAAGAGTCTCACAGGATGTGTAGTGGTGCAACCAACATTTAATCCACAATCGTGCAATTGGATTCCCGATCAACAAACATTTAATCCACAATTATGCAATTTCAATCCCGATCAACGAACCATTAATCCACAATCGTGCAATTATATTCCCGATCAACAAACATTTAATCCACAATCGTGCAACTACATTCCCGATCAACGAACATTTAATCCACAATCGTGCAACTACATTCCCGATCAACGAACATTTAATCCACAATCGTGCAACTACATTCCCGATCAACGAACATTTAATCCACAATCGTGCAATTAAATTCCCGATCAACGAACATTTAATCCACAATCGTGCAATTACATGCGTTGATCGAGGTTGCACATTTATGGATTAGATGTTTGCTGCATCACTACAAGTCCTGTGAATGTCTGACAGATTTACACTTGTGCAGTTGAAAGATCTCTTCACCTTGCAACATCCTAACAGAGGGGTGTGATCAGTGTGATTATGCAGAGCAGTCTCTGATGTTGGCTTTCTCTCTCAAGCTACACAAAGATGCCCTGTTTCATTAGTGGACTGGTCTGAAACTAAGATGGGTAGCTAGGGGAGTGGAGGCTGGATACAATCACCTTGCTAATAGGCATACCCAATAATGGAATCTGACCAAGTTTATAGTACGTTTCTAAACATTCATTACTTACTTTTCAAAGTTTTTTTTTTTTAGCTTTTATTTTGGATGGTGTATTTGTTAAAAAGTGTTTGCTTGCTGGGTTAAAAAAAAATATTGTCAAGTGTCAAGTCAAATCACTTTAACTAAGAGAATGTTCGATAGTTTTCATTTAACCATTTCATCAGCAACACAGCCAAAACTGCTAGTTCATTTCCAGGTTAATATCATGCTACAGTGATTGGATGCCAGGGACAACATGAAGTAGCATATGAAAAGTACTTGTGAGAAGTCTGACTATATCTGGGTGTAAACGCGATTGGCATGACCTGCTGTTAATTTCACCTTTAAAGGTCAATCTAGAGGATATGACAAGAATGCAAAGTGCAAATGTGGCTCCCATGTGCCATGTACGTCAGCAGTCACTATGGGGTTGAATCCGGAACGGACCAGGAAATTGAAAATTTTAAGTATTCACATTAACTAAACCGAAAAAACTTTGATAATTTGTCCAGTTTGGCTAATTATAGTCTAAAATATAACATTTTATTGTCAGCTTATGGTATTTCCTAGTTTTGTTAATAACAGAGTGTGTAGACTCTACTAAAACTGCAGTTTGTTTAAATAGTAAATGACAATTAAAGAACGGGTCACAGAGCTACTCTAACAGTTAAAGAATGGGTAATCAAGCTAACACGATGTTAAATATTATATACAGTAATTGACAAGGAAGATGAGGAAACAATTAGACTGACAGCTCATCTTAGGTTAGATTCCATCTAGATACATTCCAAATGACTTTAGTGATATATTAAAGAGCTGACCTAAGGACCAAAGCCATTCCAGCTTAATGTAGCAGTTGTGGGGTATAGATCATACATAAAGCATTGCACCCTGCCAGCGGCCTCCTGTGTAAGATAAGGATTTCACATGAAGGCTGAAGAATGTCCGACCTGCAGAACTCCTCTGGACATTTAGAAAGTGTACTACCTGTGAGAACAGATTGAGATTTCTTCTAGTTATGAGCATGCCCTGGGGAGAGCAAAAGCTACAGTTACATAATTTATTTGCGACCTATATTACAAAATAATAGACCAGCAACAGTTTATTGTGTGTTTTTATTTACGAACAGTTGTTATAACCATGTACTGCTAAACCTAATGTATCTTTACCAGTGACTTGAGTCCAAACAAAACAGGGTTTATTCTAGAGATTTTTTTTTTTTTTTTTAAACTGTTTTACAAGAAAGAATAACGTTGGATGCTGTAAAAGTAGATCCCGAGAGCATGATGACGATAATCAAATGGTCACAAAGTTGCAGTTGGATTTTAGGTACAATAAGATATATGATAAATTTTCACAGCTTCTATTTCTGTAAATGGGCATTAAAGGGACACTCCAGACCACTTCTGCCCATTAGAGTGGTGTGGGTGCCAACTCCCACTACCCTTAACCCTGCAACTGTAATTATTGCAGTTTTCATAAACTGCAATAATTACCTTGCAGGGTTAACTCCTCCTCTACTGGCTGTGTTCTAGACAGCCACTAGAGGGCACTTCCTGCATCATAGCACAGGTTTCCTGTGCGAAAGCGTCGCTGGACGTCCTAATTCTGTGTGAGGACCTCCAGCGTCGCTCAATTCCCCATAGGACAGCACTGAAAAGCACTTTCAATGCTTTCCTATGGAGAGCTCTAATGCTCATGCGCAGCATTGCCGCGCATTAGGTCTCCCCCGCCGGCTGACGTAATGTAGAGGAGGAGCGGCGGCGACCCGAAACCACCGCCGAGGGACATCGGCGGGGGTCTCAGGTAAGTCACTGAAGGGGTTTTCACCCCTTCAGCAACCGGGGATGGTCGCGGATTGTTTTCCTGGCACTGGAGAGTCCCTTTAAATCATAAAGGGTTAAGCAAATCCCATTATATCATGACAACTCATGTGACGTGCCATGAAGTATTTCAGAAGCAGAAGAGAGAGAGAGAATATATATATATATATATATATATTTGTTTTGCAGAAGGAGGGTTGCCAGGACTAGTGCAGTACAATAGTAAGTACTTTGGTATGGAGCCTGCTTAGGGCACAGTAATAAATATCTTGCGCTCCCAATTGGACTGAATTTAAAGGGACACTTTAGAAACTGTAATTGCTTCATCTCATCTAAGTGTTTACAGTGTCTGGAATCATCTGGCACCATCCTTCCATTCAGTGTTAAATGGTTTTTAATGTTAGATAAGAGACCCAAGCAGCCCATCCCATCTGTGATGCTTGGGTAAATGAGGATATATTTGCCTGAGTGGCAATAGATAGCTGGGATTGGCTGAGAGTATCAGCAGACCGCTTCCAGTCTATCACAGAGCTCACTGCTGGTATGAATTGATATTGCTAGGAGGAGGTAATCTTTGCCTTAGCAATACCACCAGTACGGGGCTGGGGTGGCAGGTACCCTGTTTTAGCGTTAAAATGCTTGAAAATGGTTGAACATTGAACAGAAGGACAGCACCTGGGGACTCTGGGCACAATAGCCTGTTCAATTAGATAAAATAGTGTCCCTTTAAGATCTGCCATACAGTAACCCCTTAACAAAACCGCATTAAAGGCTTACTCCTATGTCCATCACCACATCTGCATGAAGACGTTGACAGAGGGAGCAAGCTATCTGTATGTGCAGCATTTGTGCTTGAAACGCTGCACATGTAGAGATATTTGCAGTTTTGTGCCAGGGGCTAGTTGCATGCCTGGTACACGTGACTTAGGAAGCCTGAAACTGTGTTCCAGGTAGGAATACTCCAGACCCCTAAATCCTACGGAAAAGCTTTGTGTGAAGACCCTGCCTCAGCTTTGGACAGCCACAAAAAGCATGGGCGGGGTTAGAAAGTGAGGGCTTGCAAAAGCAGTAGACAAAAGCTCTGCAGGTTTTAGATGTATCCCCAATTAAAAAAAATGTATAATTAAATATATGCAAGCTTTCGCTTAGGGTGTATCCAGTAAACAGTGATTTTTGTATTTGGGCAGTGGAACGTTAATTCTTTGTAAAATTAAGTCTGTCAGCACGCACTGCACACTGTTGTCAGATGTAATGAGTGTCTACTCTAGCAGGCAGTGCTAGGAGCGCGCCCTGCAATAGTAGGCCCTCCACTTCATGTGCTCCTTCTCAGACTCTCTGCATTTTCAGTATTTGTCCAATTTTTATATTTAAAGCCCTAATGTCCACCCACAATCCCAGAAAGCACACATGCCCTCTGAACCTGGGAGATGGTCCAATCAAATGCTTCCCTTTGAGAAACATTTGATTTGACCTGAGAATGACAACAGACGATGTGTGGAAACAAGTAACGAAAACCTTGACCAGAGCGGTATTTTTAATTTTTTTTTTAACACAAAAAAGGGGGGTGGACAATGGGAAGCATGCCCAATATGCCATTTTAAAATAAACGGATATACCGAAAATGGGTTATAGTAATCCTTTAACTGCGCACAAAAGAGCAAGAGAAGCCATTACACATCATATCTTTAACACAAATAAGAATATATTTCTGTATATGTGTATCTATCTTATATGCCTGGAACATTGTATCTGTGACTGGCAATGCATTTTTACCTGGGGATGTGTATCTGTGCATGCCCCAACATTTCTGATGGTAGCACTGAATGCAGTACTTTCAGAAATCAAAGCGTAAACATGACGAACCAGAAATAGCAAAATCTAAAAATTGTTTGGGTGACAACTGAAAATTAAGTTCACTTTTTATCCTGCATTCTGTTTTATGATGTGAGAGAACAATCTGATTAGCGACTATATATTTTCATGGGTTTTTTTTCCAATGTTTTGTGGTCACTTTTTTTCCTTCTATGACCACTGCCCCCCTACCCTCATTTGTGAAATAAAGGAGATAATATATTCCAAAAAAATCCACTTAAGTAAAAAATCCTTTCAAATAAACACAGCCGCGGTGTTGTGCAACACGATCTGATTTTGAAGGTGGAGGAAAAAGAAAGAAAGAAAGGTTTGACACAATTTAGCAAAAAAAACAAAATA